>QVTF01021075.1:0-660545 GCA_003573665.1 Oxygymnocypris stewartii
TTGAGATGTCCTATTGATTCTTCCTCTGGTGTGATGCATGAAGTGAGTGCATTTACCTTCTCTATAGAGGCGTCTCTCTCTTGCTGGGATCCTTTTGTCCGAGTGCGTGTGTCTAGAGCACCGAGGGCAGGTGTGATGGATGGAGAGAGCGGCCCGGGATCTGACAGATTCAGAGAGAAAAGAGAATATTTTTATGAAACAGAATATAGAAAAGGTAGAATTTGTGAATGAACTTCCCTGTTCATTTATTTCAAATATGTTTTTAGTATTGTTGTTTTCACTACAACCCGCATTCTGGAAACCTTGGAATGTTTTTTCAATTTGAATATAATTAAAACTAAAAGAATTTAAATCACATGAGTCAATATTTTATTCACAATAGAACATAGTCTTCGGCCTTGTCCCTTACGCAGAGATTTCTCCAGTTTCTCTGAATCTTTTGATGTTATGCACTGTAGATGATTAGATTTGTAAAGCCTCTGCAATTTGACATTGAGGAACATACAAAATATGTTTTTATCTACTCCATGTGTCCGGTCCACTTGCTGTTCCACAACTTCCACTCCATCATCAGCTTTAGTAAAATAACCTGATAGCTGGGAATTTTTCTGATTAACTCAGGGTTTCCTTCTCTCCTCATGTTTATTTGTAGAATAGCCCTTCTCTCACTTTTGTCTCTTCAGTTTTTTTTCTTTTTTTTTTTTAAGAATAGTTAAAATTTTTACTTGGCCTATCGAAGATTGTTCTTTGAAGAACGAAGCGAAGAGAGGTGAGTGCGGACGCAGCGGTCACCTGATAGATAACACAGGTGGTTCAAAAGCAAAATATAAAATAAATGCAATTGTTTGTTAAAACAAATGCAAATGTGAATGAAATTTACGGAAAAGCTCCACTAAATAATAGTGCGGAGGGGGGGCTTTGGCGATCGGCACTACCAATGATCAGTCAATCTACTCCACAGCCAATCACGGGCCCCCTCCTTGCTCGGGCCCTGGGGCTTCAGCCCTGCCTAGCTCAATGGTCAATGCGGCCCTGCCCGTCCCAACTATTTTGAGACCTGTAGCAGGCATCAAATTTGAACAGAGCTCATTTAGTGGATAAAAGTGTATGATTTCTCAGTTTAAAAATGTGTTATGTTCTATTGTGAATAAAATATAGGCTCATGTGATTTGAAAGTCTTTTAGTTTTCATTTTATTCAAATTGTAAAAAACATCCCAACATTTCCGGAATTCAGGTTGTACTTTTTTGATAAACTTTTCTTTTATCACTCAACTTGAAGCCTTATATATATATATATATATATATATATATATATATAATGCATAATACAAGTATTTTTATTGCATTATTTATGCCTTGTAATGCACCTTACAATACACTGTATGCACTTATGAATAACTGTAACCACAGTTATAACTTATTTATTCATTGTTACATTTTAAAAAGTATAATGCATTGAAACACATGACAAACAACCAATTGCAAATGTTATTAAGAATTTAACTTGGGTTACAATTAATTATGAAAATATATAATGTATTAAAACTAGGGCCGTCAATCGATTAAAATATTTAATCGCGATTAATCGCATGATTGCCACTGACTCGCGATTAATCGTACCTTAAATTAATACTTCTCAAATACTCCAATCAACATGGGCATTGACAAATATGAATATGCAAATGTATGTTTATTATTGAAACCATACTCAACATAGAGCATGAAGACTTGACATGTTTTAAAGGTCATAGATGTTTTTTCAAAGAACTTGTTCATGTCTATTAGACACACGAAAAAAGAAATGCCAGGTTCTCGTTACTCCTCTTTCTTTGCACTGAGCAATTTACTTACACAAAGCTGTTTATATTTTTGCACACAGGCCAGCTCACTTTTTTCTGAACATGCAAAATGGACATATATTATTTATTATTACATTTGTTTCCCTCTCTGTGCCCACATACTGTATTTTTATGCAGCTAAATTCTCAATAAAACAGTTTTCATTGGTATATTTGACTGTTTCTGTTGTGAAATATGAAATAATGACTGAAACGCGACCCATTAAGATTACAGAACCAGCTCTCCCTTCCAATATGTTAATCTGGACAAAAAATCGCTAAAGGGATCTGGAATGTTGCTAAGTTGGCAACACTGTGCATATCCATTTCTCCAACTACGGGTCGGGCCACAGGTCAAACAGAAAATACATGCTGCGTTAATCGCGCGTTAATAAAATTAATGCCGTTAAAATTAATTTCCGTTAACGCATTATTAACTTTGACAGCATGAATTAAAAAATACATTGTGAATACTTTTTATAATGCATCATACATAAAGACTTCAAGGATGTTCCTTCGGTAATAGAAAGAAAACTATGGATTGACATGAGGGTGAGTAAATGAAATAACATTCGATTTAACTGTGTTGCACCTGAGATGTTAAACAAGTCGACATGTGAGCTGGAATTGATGTCACATCCTCCACCGGTGACCCAGGCCCAGGGCGGCAGTTCCTCCTGGACTACCTTGTTGTGCTGCAGCTCTATGGGGTATGTGGCCGCTGAGCTCCGGGCGCTGCTGGGAACCGAGCCCTTCATCTCCTCCAGGTCAACATTGCTCCATGGTGTCTCGCTACCTTTGGATGGGCTGCTGGGGCTAAGGATAGAGGAATCTGACTCTTGGCTCATCACCTGGTTGTCCTCAGGTACATTGGGGTGAGCTGCAGAGGGCGGGTCGTGTGCTGGAGCGGAGCGATCAGACACCAGCGCAGAGATAAAGCTGTCACTCGTGATCTTGGGGACGCGTGGCTTTGGAATGTCCGTGTCATCACAGCCCAGAACAGAACCCTGGGATGGAGCGGTGACCTCACCAGCGAAGTCACTAGCATCACTGTGAACACGGACACTGGGAAACACACAGACACAGAGCCATTCACAACACTGTCAGGCAAGGCACCAACTGCTGGATGGACATGACACAGCAACCACAAATACTGTTAATGGCATCTTCTGTACTAGTGTGTGTGTGTGTGTGTGTGTACAGTATCTCAAAGAAGTGAATACACCCCTCACATTTGTGTAAATATTTTATTATATCTTTTCATGTGACAACACTGAAGAAATTACACTTTTCTACAATGTAAAGTAGTGAGTGTACAACTTGTATAACAGTGTAAATTAGCAGTCCCCTCAAAATAACTCAACACACAGCCATTAATGTCTAAACCTCTGGCAGCAAAAGTGAGTACACCCCTAAGTGAAAATGTCCAAATTGGGCACAATTAGCCATTTTCTCTCCCCGGAGTCATGTGACTCATTGGTGTTACAAGGTCTCAGGTGTGAATGAGGAGTAGGTGTGTTAAATTTGATGTTATTGCTCTCACTCTCTCATACTGGTCACTGGAAGTTTAACATGGCACCTCATGACAAAGAACTCTCTGAGGATCTGAACAAAATATTGTTGCTCTACATAAAGATGGCGAAGGCCATAAGAAGATTGCCAAGACCCAGAAACTGAGCTGCAGCATGGAGGCCAAGATTATACAGCGGTTTAACAGGACAGGTTCCACTCAGAACAGGCCTCACCATGGTCGACCAAAGAAGTTGAGTGCACGTGCTTCATATCCATTCATATCATATCCAGAAGTTGTGTTTGAGAAATAGACGTATGAGTGCTGCCAGCATTGCTGCAGAGGTTGAAGGGGCCTGTCAGCCTGTCAGTGCTCAGACCATACGCCGCACACTGCATCAAATTGGTCTGCATGGCTGTCATCCCAGAAGGAAGCCTCTTCTAAAGATGATGCACAATAAAGCCCACAAACAGTTTGCTGAAGACAAGCAGACTAAGGACATGGATTACTGGAAGCATGTCCTGTGGTCTGATGAGACCAAGATAAACTTATTTGGTTCAGATGGTGTCAAGCGTGTGTGGCGGCAACCTGGTGAGGAGTACAAAGACAAGTGTGTCGTGTCTACAGTCAAGCATGGTGGTGGGAGTGTCATGGTCTGGGGCTGCATGAGTGCTGCCGGCACTGGGGAGCTACAGTTCATTGAGGGAACCATGAATGCCAACATTTACTGTGACATACTGAAGCAGAGCATGATCCCCTCCCTCCGGAGACTGGGCCACAGGGCAGTATTCCAACAGGATAACGACCACTGCCTTGCTAAAGAAGTTGAGGGTAAAGGTGGTGGAACTGGCCAAGCATGTCTCCAGACCTAAACCCTATTGAGCATCTGTCGGGCATCCTCAAATGAAAGCGGAGGAGCGCAAGGTCTCTAGCATCCACCAGCTCTGTGATGTTGTCATGGAGGAGTGGAAGAGGACTCCAGTGGTAACCTGTGAAGCCCTGGTGAACTCCATGTCCAAGAGGGTTAAGGCAGTGCTGGAACATAATGGTGGCAACACAAAATATTGACACTTTGGGCCCAATTTGGACATTTTCACTTAGGGGTTTACTCACTTTTACTCACTGTGATGAGTTATTTTGAGAGGACAGCAAATTTACACTGCTATGCAAGCTGTACACTCACTACTTTATATTGTAGCAAAGTGTAATTTCTTCAGTGTTGTCACATGAAAAGATATAATAAAATACTTACAAAAATTTGCGGGGTGTACTCACTTCTGTGAGATATATATATATATATATATAATATATATATACACACACACACACACACACACACAGATACATCTAAAAAAAATATATATGGTGAAAAAATTCATTGTTTCTTGTAAATTATTTCAAAAAGGGAAACTTTCATATATTTTAGATTCATTACATGTTAAGTAAAACACTTAAAACAAGTTGTTTTGATTTTGTTGATTAGAGCTTACAGCTAATGAAAGTCAAAAATCAGTATCTCAAAATATTATAATATTTACGTTTATTTAGATATTTCCATTTGAGTTTCAATAAATGACCATCCATACAGTATAAATTGTGGGTATATCTTGTTCTTTGAAACCACAATAATGGGGAACACTGCTGACTTGGCAATGGTCCAGAAGATGATCATTGACACCCTTCACAGAGAGGGTAAGTCACAGAGGGTCATTACTGAAAGGGGTGGCTGTTCAAGGAGTGCTGTATCAAAGCATATTAAATGCAAAGTTGACTGGAAGGAAGAAATTGGGTTGGAAAATGTGCACAAGAAACAGGGATTACCGCAAGCTTGAGAATACTGTCAATAAATCTCAATTAAAAAAAAATGGACTCTTATGATTGGTTTTGTGGTCCAGGGTCACACATATATATGGTGCAAACTGTTGTCCCACAACCAAAAAAACGAATTTAAAAACCATTTAAGTAATTAAACCTTAAATGTTTATTAAGATCTTTCAATTATCTATTGAAACCCAGAATATTGAAAATGTTAGTAAGCATAATAAAATCATCATTTATTGGGTACTTTCAATTGGGAGGTGGCTGTCCTAAACCCTAACCCCTAAAATTAATTTATGAAATTGATATTCAAATATTTGTTGTAATTTTTCCATTGTTGTTTTTAAAAGAATCTTTTAGATTTTCATCATTTTGAGGTAAATGTTTTCAAAACTCTGAAAAATCTGTGCGTAACTTAAAGGAACGTCACTACCGAACGCCTTTTTTCTGCAATTGAGCAAACTTTAAGGACTTATTCCATAACATTAAATTTTTATATGTATACCACAGTTCAGAACTGTGCTAGCTAACCAAGTGTTGATTAGGATCTTTGAGCTAGATTAAAAAATTTCATCATCAAAATATAGTCACTACTGAAACATTTGGTGGAGTTTCGGTAGTGACATATTTTTGTTGTTGTTGGTGTTATCCCATAGAATTGTCACTACCGAAACGGTCACTACTGAAACATGTCATAATTGTTTGGGTAGTGACAAAAGGGAACACAATCCTCATATTTAGAGAAAAAAAAAAAAAAATTTAGTACAGTTTAGTACTTAGTTTTTTTTTCAGTATGTTCTAGTAGTGTTGTAGTGAGTTAAAATGATGCGATGTGATGTGGTTGCTACCAAAGCATTACTGTCACTACCAAAAATGTGCTGTTACTAAGGAAACATTGTATGTTTTGTCTAAAATAAAGTATACTGAATTATCAACTAAGGTGTTTTGATAGTTTTTGGTTCAATGTATATTCAAACTAATGAATCCTTAACTTTGAAATCAGTATGATCAACGTTTTGCCTTTCGGAAGCCCCTCAGGATACACACGGACAGGATACAGGACGGGGGCCTCCAGAGCAGAACAGACAGGTCTGCCAAGTCAGAGCGAGGAGCTCCGGAGGCCATGGCAGGTGGTCCTTGTGGCCTCGTCCCTCGTCCCGGCCACTACAGCCGGAGCTTTACTACCCCCTCAAAAAAAATGCATGGGGTAGCTAGGGGGTATCAGGAACCCTTAACTAAACTAAACTAAGCTTAACTAAAAAACAGGAAGCCCTCTTAAGGCCAAACACACAGGACAGGAAAAAGTCAAGGGCTGGTCAAATATGGTAGCGGCCGGCCGGCTGGCTTGACCTTGGAACGGCTCTCCTGGCCATAACCGGGGAACTGGATCCATGGTCCTGAGAACGGCACTCCTGGCCGAAACTGGCGAACTGGATAAATGGAACTCAGCAGCTGCCGGCAGGTTTGAGTCAGCGGCGGACAGTGGTGGGCTTGCCACATGAACACTAATATGGCTTGCCACATGAATTGCAGCCGTGGGTGAGCCGCGAACAGCGGCTGGCATGAGAGACTCGCGGGCCAGCGAACTCGCGGAGATCCCACCGAACTCCCACACAATATCCGCGGGCTATGGAGGGATTACTAAAAGCGACTTCTTTGCCGCAGGACACACAAACAGGAACAAAATAAAAAAGACAGGGCAGGGCAAGGCAAGACACACAGGAACACCAGGGAGTAACAAGTACACCAGACAAACACTAACTGAACAGACAGGACTATAAATACACAGGATAATCATAGATAATTGACAAACACAGCTGGACAAGAATTAACTAATAATGACACTTAACTAGGACAGGACACAAGAGGCAGGAACTCATGACACACATGACAGAGGACTGATAATCTAGATGTAGGCAAAATCTTAATAGGTCAATATAACCCTATATTATTATTACTGTGTTTCGGTAGTGACAAATTTGGTGAGAGGACAGATATTCCACAATTTTCTGAAAATACTATATGAGACATAACTACACAAGTACTAGAAATGTGTACCTTGGATATTATACAATTTGCATACAAACACACAGGCACACACACACACACACGCACGCACGCACGCACGCACACACACACACACACACACACATGTATCTATATATAAATCCTATATATAACAGCTTTCAGTTTTTTATGTAACAGTTTATTGAAAATCTACAACAACAACAAAAACCCTTTGCATAAGTGTTTTTTTTAATTGAGTATCAAATTTGAAACTTTAGGTGTTTATGCCTCATAAAATATGATATGGTGAGAATATGGAGCTCAAACTCGAGAAGGAAAAATCACCTTAGTTTTAACTAAGGAGGCACAAACTGAGCCAAAATATGCAATTTGGTAAAGTTTATGATATTTCAAATAAAACATAAAATGCTATCCTATACAACTGATACATTTTAAGAATATTTCCTGAAAAATTATGTATGGATAAAGTAAAGCTGAGCAGCAGTTACATGTAAATTAAATGTTAACAGCTCTAATATTTCTACTTTAAATTCATAAACTCAGTTTTATAGGTGTAACAAATTAAAATCTTTCAAAATACTCTCTGGAACCTATTTAAGTACGTCTGGTCAGGAGTTACTGCTCTGTACAGTGTTTTTCAACTACCTGGAATGATTTGTGCTTTCACTGCCATCAAGCTGAGCTGACACTGCCACCCATGACCTGCCAGTGACCTCTGTGGCTGTCACGCCATGACGAAAATACACAGTCCGGTCATCGCTGCCTACCCCCCATACCTGTGTCACAAACAAACACACATAAAATAAACTGATATTTGATATCACACCAGCCACAGTCTCTCAGTTCTTACATAGCGTCTTCAAGGTCAAAATACATAACAACACAACCTAATGGGACTAACTTACCCTAGTTCAAGTATTTTCTAAATGCATCTTTTGTATATTAAAAAAACAACATAAAAATATAAACATCACTAATTAATGAACTTCTGGTGTTTTGCAGCCTTGCAGCAACTTCATATGTTACATTTTAAAATATACTATAATATGTACATAACTAAAAATGTATTTACATTTTAAAATATACATTGTAAATTCACTTTTTCAAAATCTTCAACTTTCTCTTTATCTTTCTCTCCTTCCCTTGCTAGCTTGTACTTATTTGAACAATGCCTGAGACTTGGTGTTACGAGCACTTCCTCTGTCTGTTTGCCTCTCTAAGATGAATCGCTTCATGTATTCCCCAAGTCGCTTTGGATAAAAGCGTCCGCAAAATGACTAAATGTAAATGTAATAATATTTCACAATATTACTGCTCTTAACTGTATTTTTGATCAAATAAATGTAGTCTTTGTGAGCATGTGAGACATCTTTAAAAACATTAAGGAATCTTACGGATGCCAAACTTTTTGAATGTAAATGTATGTACATTTGAAGTCCTGACTGAAGTTTAAATGTGTGTTACACTTCTGGTCAATACACAGAAATATATGAACACAGAATACTTGACAATCACAATCAAGCACTAGACAGCCATACAATAATGAATTAGAATAAAATCCCACATATCAACTGCATCATAATGAAGCTGGCATCAGAAAATCATCATGTTATGAGACAATCTTCCTTTTATGTGCTGACATAGTTCTCATAGACAGGATATTATTTCTGATTAAGCCAAATTGAGGAACAGAATCAAATATGAGCGTTGCAGCAGAGCTGAACACACAGATACACGGCCCGCGTGGTTAGTAATAAAATGTGAAGTATGGAATAATGGAGAGTGGCCAAACTCAAATTAGATGCTCCCATATGGCTGTGTGTGGGCGAAAGAATTGGAGGTGTATATATATGGCTTGGCTGAGATGGAGGAGGAGGCAGTGGGCAACAGGAAGAGCCAGGCGGTCTAAGGGTCCAGTTACAGAGAGAGAGAGATGCAGAGACAAAGTTTGCATCGCTTGCAAACTCCACACTGAGACTCAGCGGCTCTAGTAATCAACACCCATGGACACCCGACTCTGCCAGACCATACATGCCCGTCCTGGCAGGTGGGAGGGGCCAGCGTGAGCTGGAGAAGGTGATTGGGAGATGGGTGTTTGTACGTATAAACAAGGACAGTGAATACAGTCGGCCTGCCATGCAGGGAGCACATATTGGTCCGAGGATCTAATGATTAATCCTCAAAGCTACATGTGAGAACAGGAGTGTAATTAGACCTGTCTGGCCCCCACCCTACCTCAGACGGGTGTCCCCCAAGGACAAGTATTGGGACCACTAGAGTTGTCCACACAGGAGAAAATGATTATTTCACCAGATGATATATGATATCGGCAGCTGTGATTAAAGCATGGTGAGAGTGCACTGAACTTATCCAGATTGATACATCCCTTGTTAGTGGAGTTTGCAAATGCAAAGATCACTATTATTGCTCGTACTTATGGTAAATGATTTGAACAAACCCCTACAATACCCTAGTATGTAACTCAAACTGCACTTTTTGCGCTACAGACATGAATGATAGCACCAAAAATTTAACAGTGAAATGGCTTATGATTTTCACCTGGTGGACAATAAAACCATTGAAAAATCCTATAGACCTACTTTGAAGGACCTTAGCCATATCTAGAAACCAGTGGATGTCAAAGACAAAGTCAAAGACAAAGACAAAATTCTAAGGCCTTCTCCTACATGATTTGATCATTTTAATTAATCTATATTACTTTCATGTACTTTAATGTAATTACTTGAATGTCACTTCAATATTACTATAATGTTATACTTCAAGATTTGAATTCATCTTGTCGCTCCTTTGAAATTTCACTCAAGCCCCCTAGTTGGCTCTGGACCATCTGGCTGTAAACTGTTGTAAAGTGAGCGTGTGTTTGTTTGTATTGTTAGAACGGCAGTATAACATGATATTTCACTGATCTCACCTGGTCATTGGGCCCCACACTGAGCATCACCATCTCTCCACCAATACTGATCCAGCCTGAGCCAGTGGGATTGTGGGAATTCACACCCCTCCTGAACCAGACCTATCACACACAGAGACACATTGCATTTACTGCATTTTCTTATACACTGTGTACTACCTGTTTTTTTAAGTGTATATGAAACTGAACTCATTATGAAACAACAAATATTCAGTAGCATGCTACACTGTCACACAAGGCACCGAGTTATCATCCGAATCAATTTTACTATAAATATTACTTTCAATTCATCCAGCATGCTAGATCAGGGGTGACCCAGTCCCAATCCTGCTCATGGAGCGCCAAAGTCCTACAGAGTGTAGCTCCAACCCGCTCCAACACACTTGCCTGGAAGTTTCTAGTGATTCTGAGGAGCTTGACTGGCTGGATCAGGTGTGTTTAATTAGGGCAGGAACTAAACTTAGCAGAACAGTGGCCCTTCTTTGGGTACTTGATGAAATTGGAAGATAAAGTTGCTTTCAAATTACTTCAATGTTAGAAAAATAACTTAAAGCATGTATAGAGTAAATACCATCTTACTTTGTTGTCTTTAGTAATGGCCCAAACAACATTGATTCCGACTGCAACATGAACAGCTCCTTTCTGATTTGGAGGATGCACTAGCTCCCAAGATGAGCCTGAAAACAACAATAATGTACTTTTAAAGAATATACTGAAGTGTGAACTGAATGTAAATGTTATGATGAAATAAAATTAGATTAGGAAACATTAGCAGGCATATTACTAGCATATTGGCTGTTTATTAGTACTTATAAAGCACATAATAATGCCTTATTCTGCATGACCATATTTTAGATGCCTTAACCCTACACCATACCTAAACATAATTACTACAACTACCTTAGTTACTATTAATAAGCAGCAAATTAGGAGTTTATTGAAGGAAAATGTCGTAGTTAATAGTGAATGTGTGTTCCCTAATCTGTATATACTTTAATGTCATTTCTATTGAAACTTGTATTGAAATTGTCCCGTTAAGACATTTGAGGAGAACTGACTCAAAGACATTGAGCAAAAATGACAGCAACAACCTCCTGCAGCATTTGTATTGACTTCCTGTAATTTAAAGCAATGACATTCAGATATGTTTAGTTGTGGCGCAAGTGACCACATGTTCTTTAAGGACCTCTGTATGTTCATACCTCTGTAATACTAGTGACATGACCGAGACCGTGATCACAGTTTGACCACAAATAGCAGTGATGTGTAAGTCATTTAAAACATGTACTGTATGTTGTGCATACTATATGTGTGAATTCAAAGGACAGGAATATATCTGTCCGTGTCAGACCTTTAGGGCAGTCTTTACTGATGCCCGTTCTGGAAAGCAGTTGTCCATCCCAGAGAACGACCCATAGCAGGTCTTTCGGCCCGGCGCTGACCTGCATCACCTCTCGGGGCACCTGGATGGGTTCCCAGCGCGTCCCCTCCGGGTTCTGCTGTCTGATGCCTGTGCGGAACCACAGCTGTGTAGAGATACACACACACCTCAGATCTGCGTGGTGTCATGAAGAGTTTCTTAACACGTGATAAAAATGACAAAAAATTCAGCAAGTGTTTAAATGAACCACTCAGCTGGGAAATTGTTCACATTCTTGTGAGCAAGTGGTTAATCCATGAGGTGTTGGCTGAGCTCAAAATATAAAGCAGACATCACAGAACAGCAGTGATCTCTAGTGGTCACAAATCTGTAATGCAGCTGCAAGTCCAATAATGCAAAATAAAACCATTTCAAAATATTTTTGTTCATTGAATAAAGCTGAGATAAAATACCATAAATATTAGATGATAAACTTAAATGAGAAGGCAACAGCATTAGCAGTTAATTGAAATAAAATGTAAGAGTACTAAAATTACTAAAACTAAAATAGATATAAATTAAAGAAAAATATAAATATTTAAAATAGTAATAAAAATGACAGAAGCATATAACTGAAAATATAAAAATAACCAATTCAAAATAGTAATAAATAACAGAGCAGCAGCGACCTCGATTAGAAACTAGTAATACAACCACAACTGCATCACTACCTTAACCTACTTACTGCTTAAATGACTAGTTAAATATAGCTTAAGCTGTGAAATAAAGTGGTCTGTGGTCATTTACCACAGAATTTTTTTTATTTCTCCACAGGTGAGAAATAAATATGTCTCTATCTCTGGAGCTATGGTGTGCCTACTTTGATGTTTTCATTATTCTTGTGTGGTGAAGCACCCACATTGAGCTTTTTTGGCCTAATTGATGTGCGCTCTTGGACTGTTTTTTTGTTTAATTTGTTTTCTGTAATGCATATTGTGTTTGCTTTTTGTTACTGAAATGTGACCCTGGACCACAAAACCAGTCGTAATTCGCTGGGGTATGTTTGTAGCAATAGCCAACAATACATTGTATGGGTCAAAATTATCACTTTTTCTTTTATGCCAAAAATCATTAAAGTAAAGATCATGTTCCATGAAGATATTTTGTAAATGTCCTAATGTAAATATATAAACACTTAATTTTTGATTAGTAATATGCATTTTTATTTTGCACCCTCAGATTCCAGATTTTCAAATAGTTGTATCTCAGCCAAATATTGTCCTAACAAACCGTACATCAATGAAAAGCTTGATACATGATGATACATTTTCATAAAATTGACCATTATGACCCTTTGTGGTCCAAGATAACATATATATTTTGTTTATTCATATGTACAGTTCAAAAGTTTGAAGTCGGTAAGATTTATTAATGTTTATGAAATAAGTATTTTATGTTCACCAAAGCTGGATATATTTGATCAAAAAAACATTATGACATAAAATACATGTTGTAACTTTTTCGATTTGAACATATTTTAAAATGTAATTTATTCCTGTGATGCAAAGCTGAATGTTTAGCATCATTACGCCAGTCTTTCATGTCACTCTGTAACGAATCCGGTCTCTGTGGTTTCCCCTGATCGTCACCAGAGGTCACCATCACCGGAGTATTGACTTCTCTCTCCGAACTCTATTTCCCATCATCCTGTACCAGGACTCGGCCAGTTCACCTGATGCTCATCTATGGGACTACTTAAGCCACACTCACACTCATCATGAAGTCTTGTATTGCCCTGGCTGACATTTCTGAGCGTTCTCATCTTTCTCTGTTGGATCATTGTGTTTTGATTGATATCTGCTTGCCTTTTGACCCTCTTGCCTGCCTTGATACTCTGCTCTTGTCTCTCCTCTGATATCCCTATTACTGTTACTGACCACTGCCTGTATGACTGTGTTAACCCTTATTAAAGGTGCAAATGGATCCCCACTCTGTTGACTCATCATTACAGAAGACTTCGTCAAAACTCGATCCAGCAGCAGTCTACAGACTCTCTACTGAAGTCTCAGCTCAGGCCAACGTGCTGGTCGCTCGTCAACAACAGCTAGCAGGCCTCTTGTCTCTCACGGAGGAGTTGGTAACGACTTTACAAGCATTACGGTGCTTGTAAATGTAAGTGTTTTTTGCTACAATGCTCCTTGTTTGTCTCACAACAACCTGTGTTATATCCCACTGAAGAAAGTTGTATTGCTTTTTTATGCTCTCTCTTGACTGGTAAAGCATTAGAATGGATTACCGCAGTGTGGAATTTCAATCATCCAGCCTTTACCTCACTTGAAAGTTTTTTTTGCAGCGCTTTCGAGCGTTTTTTGATCTCCCTGAGGGAGGAGATTGAGCGGGTGAACAGATTCTCACATTGAAACAAGGGAGAAATACTGCAGCGGAGTTTGCTCTGGCTTTTCGCACACTGGCTGCACAAACTGGATGGCCTGATGATCCCTTAAAGCTGCATTTTTGCTGGGGATTGAGCCCAGAGTTTCAGACTGAACTCGTTTGTTGAGACGAGGGAAAAACTTTGGCTCAACTTATTGATCTTGCCATTCGCATCAACAATATGATTTGCTCCAGAAGACCCAGCAGGGGTTCTACTTTCCGTTCACTAAGCTCTCCAGTTGTGCCTGAGCAAGAAGCCATGCAAGTGGGACCCACATGCATCTCCTGAGGAAAGAGATCGCCGGTATCATCAAAATCTTTGTCTCTACTGTGGCCAGGTCTCTACTGTGGCCATGTGAAAATCTCCTGTCCAACCAGACCCAAGCAGCATGCTTCCTCTGCGGTGAGTCAGTCATTTAACTCCTCTAAATGTGTCAAAGTGCCTGTTAAACTAGCCTTTGATGATGGCGTGATTGAGACAATGGCCTTAATTGATTCTGGAGCTGCAGGAAATTGTATTGATGCTGCTGACTTTGCCAAAAGTCATGACCTTCCTCTCATACCCTGTAAATCTCCATGGGCAGTGGCAGCACTAGACTGGAGACATCTGGGTGCTGGTAAGGTCTTGCACACCACCAATGACATCTGCTTAATCACCGGCGTCATGCATTCAGATATCCTTAATTTCTTCATCATACAAGCTCCCAACAATCCAGTTGTTCTTGGACTCCCCTGACTTCAACTACATGAGCCCCAGATATCATGGACGGAGGGTCAAATCACTCACTGGTCAGCCAAGTGTTTCACACAGTGTCTTCAGATTTTGGAACCATCATTAATCGTCAAATTGGATCCCTTGCACTCAACCGACATTCCCTCAGACTATGTTGATCTAGCTTAAGCATTCAGCAAGGCCAAAGCTACTCAACTTCCCCCACATCGGTCCAGCGACTGTGCTATCGAGCTACTCCCAGGCACCACACCTCCCAAGGGTCGAATCTTTCCTCTCACAACCAGAAACCGAGTCTATGAGAACTTACAGTGCCCTCCACTAATATTGGCACCCTTGGTAAATATGACCAAAGGCGGCTGTGAAAATAAATCTGCATTGTTTATCCTTTTTATCTTTCATTCAAAGAATTCACAAAAATCCAACCTATCATTGAAGTAAAACAATTGAAAGTGGGGAGAAAATCTCATGATGAAATAAATGCTTTCACTATTTCATGTTGGCCACAATTATTGGCACCCAATTATTGCAACGTCCTTTTCCCAGGGTAACAGCTCTGAGTTTTCTCCTATAATGCCTGAAGAATTTGGAGAACACCTGACAAGTGATCAGAGACCATTTTCTTCATACAGAATCTCTCCAGATCCTTCAGATTCACAGCTCCATGACGGTGCTTCTTCTCTTCGGTTCACCTCACTCATTTTCTGTAGGGTTCAGGTCAGAGGACAGAGACAGCAATGGTAAAAGATTCATTTTGTGCTCAGTGACCCATTTTTGTGTTTATTTTGATGTTTGTTTTGGATTGTTGTCCTGGTGGAAGATCCAAACATGGCCCATTATAAGATTTCTAACAGAGGCAGTCAGGTTTTGATTTATTATCCGTTGGTATTTGATAGAATCCATGATGCCATGTGTCTAAACAAGATGTCCAGGACCTCCAGCAGAAAAACAGGCCCACAACATTAAAGATCCAGCAGTATATTTAACCGTGGACATGGGGTACTTTTTTTATCCCTGTTTGTACTAAACTCATCTGGTGGGGTTGCTGCCAAAAAGCTATTTTTTCAGTTTCATCTGACAATAGAAGCCAGTGCCATTTGAAGTTCCAGTCGTGTCTGACAACTGAATTTGCTGGAGTTTGTTTTTGGATGAGTGAGGATATTTTTTCTTGAAACCCTCCCGAACAACATGTGGTGATTTAGGGGATGTATATTTTTTATTTTTTAGGTTTCTGACCCCAAGACTCAACTAATCTCTGCCATTCTCCAGCTGTGATCGTTGGAGAGTCTTTGGCTACTCAAACTCTCCTCCTCAGCATTCATTAGGACGATATAGACACACGTCCTCTTTCAGGCAGATTTTTAACATTTTTAGTTGATTGGAACCTCTTAATTATTACCCTGATGATGGGAATGGAGATTTTCAATGTTTTAACTCTTTTCTTACAGCCACTTTCTATTTTGTGATGCTCAACAATCTTGTTCTTCAAATCAGAAATATATTTTTTGTTTTTTCTCATTGTGATGGATGATAAAGGGAATTTGACCTTTGTGTTCCTCATATTTATAATCCTGTGGAACAGAAAGTCATGGCTGGACAATTTCATGCTCCTAGTCACCCTGGTGTGCTAAAAAATGTAAATATGAATGGGTATATACTTCAGAGATATTTTACTCATAAGAATTTCTAGGGGTGCCAATAATTGTGGCCAACATTCATTGGAGAAAAGCATTTATTTCATCATGAGATTTTCTCCCCACTTTCAATTGTTTTACTTCAATGATAGGTTGGAATTTTGTGAATTTATTGAGTGAAAGATCAAAAGGATAAACAATGCAGATTTATTTTCACAGCCGCCTTTGCTCATATTTATCAAGGGTGCCAATTTTAGTGGAGGGCACTGTGTATAGAGGAACTAGCTAAAGGCTTCATTGTTCCATCCAAGTCTCCTGCGTCTGCTGGATTCTTCTTTGTCAAGAAGAGAGAAGGGACTCTTCTGCCTTGTATTGATTATAGAGGGCTAAATTATATAACCATTAAATTCCGGTACCCCCTGCCTCTGGTCCCTTTAGCTCTCGAACAGCTTCGTTCAGCCAAATATTTCACTAAGCTTGACCTACGCAACTCTTACAATTTGATTCGCATCAGAGAGGGGGATGAGTGGAAGACAGCTTCTCCACCACATCTGGGCACTACGAGTACCGGGCTATGCCATTCGGGCTTGTCAACAGTCCCTCAGTCTTTTCAAGCATTCATAAATGATGTATTCCGTGACATGCTCAATAGATGGGTCATCGTCTCCATGGATGACATTCTCTTCTACTCTGACTCCCTAGATACACACTTTAGCCATGTCCGAGCTGTTTTACAACGACTAATCTCCACCAGTTATATGCTAAAGCAGAGAAATGCAAGGTTCACCAGACTTCTACCATGTTCCTGGGATATGTAGTCAGCCCTGAAGGAGTGGCAATGGATGACCATAAGGTGCAAGCTGTTTTGAACTGGCCCAAACCTATGACTGTCAAGGAGATGCAGAGATTCCTCGGCTTTGTTAACTTTTACAGACGTTTCAACCGAGACTTCAGCTCCATCGCAGCCCCTCTAAAATCTATGACTAAAAGGATGGGAAGTCGCCTATTTTGGTCACCAGCAGTTGACCAAGCGTTTGGTCACCTCAAGGAACGTTTCTCCACTGCACCGATACTGCATCACCCGGATCCTGAATGTGAGTTTGTGGTAGAGATGGATGTCTCCAGCACAGGTGTAGGGGCAGTCCTTTCGCAACATCATGGCAGTTCACCAAAGCTTTTCCCCTGTGCCTACTTCTCAAGCAAGCTAAATCAAGGTGAACAGAACTATGATGTGGGAAACCGTGAGCTACTAGCAATGAAGGCAGCCTTTGAGGAGTGGAGACACTGGCTTGAGGGATCCAGATTTCCCTTCTCAGTTCTCAATGACCATCTTAACCTGGAATACCTTCGCAGCACAAGGAGACTCAATCACAGACAGGCTAGGTGGGCTCTTTTCTTCACACGGTTTCAGTTCACAGTAACTTATCGTCCTGGTTCCAAAAACACCAAAGCAGATGCACTCTCTCGCCAATTTGAGTCAACACTTCAGCCTCTTTCACCTGATCTCATCTTGCCTACCATTATCATTGTAGCCCCGGTGCAGTGGAATGTCATGACTGAGATTGCGGAGACGCAGGTTACAGACCCCATACCTACCGAATGTCCACCCAACAGGACATTTGTACCTCCTTCCTTGAGGACCCGAGTCATTCAACAGGTACATGATCTTCCCAGTTATGGATATCCGGGAATAACTGCATCCATCCAACTTCTCTCAAATAAATTCTGGTGGTCCACACTTCGCACTGACGTCATTGCATTCATCATGAATTGTGTAACCTGCAACACTTCCAAATCCTCTAAACAGATGCCTGCAGGTTTGTTACAACCACTACCCGTTCCTCAGAGACCCATGTCCCACATTGCCATAGACTTTATCACTGACCTTCCCAACTCCAAAGGCAATACCACCATTCTCACGGTCATTGATCGCTTCTCCAAGTCCTGTCGTCTCAATACCCTTACCCAAATTACACACAGCCCTAGAAACAGCAGAGGTCTTATGCAGCTATGTATTCCATTTCTATGGACTTCCAGATGATATTGTCTCTGACAAAGGTCCCCAGTTCACCTCCCGTGTATGGACAGCCTTTTTCAGGTTCCTCAATGTAAACATCAGCCTTACCTCCAGCTATCATCCCGAATCTAATGGACAAACTGAACTGTACCAGGACTCTGATTGCCAGTTCACCTGATGCTCATCTATGGGACTACTTAAGCCACACTCACACACACACTCATCGCAAAGTCTTGTATTGCCCCAGTTGATATTTCTGAGCGTTCTCATCTTTCTCTGTTGAATCATTGTGTTTCTCTTGTTTTGATTGATATCTGCTTGCCTTTTTGACCCTCTTGCCTGCCTTGATACTCTGCTCTTGTCTCTCCTCTGATATCCCTATTACCATTACCGACCACTGCCTGTACATCTGTGTTAACCCTTATTAAAGCTGCAAATGGATCCCCACTCTGTTGACTCATCATTACACACATGATTTTTCAGAAATGATTCTGATACTATATTGATTTACTGCTCAATAAACATTTCTTATTATCAATGTGGAAAACAGTTGTAAAGATTCATATTTTTGTGGAAATATGATTTCTCAGGACACTTTGTTTAAAAGAACAGCATTTATTTTGTAATATAATAAATGTCTTTACTGTCACTTTCAATCAATTTAATATGTCCTTGCTAAATAAAGGTTAATTTCAAAAAAATATTTCTGTCCTCATTGACCTGATCAGTATGTGTGCAGCATATATAAGTAAATTATATTCTGTGGTAATTGAAAAAAATGGTGCATAATAATTTCCAGAGTTTGTTTTATAGCAGGAATATAGCTTTTCACTGGCTGCATATGTAATGACTTACCTTCCCTTGCTGGGACACGGCCCACAGGTAAATGTGTTTCTCAGGACTGTCACTCATGTCCCAGCCTCCACAGCTGATGTCAGAGAAGGGCTCTGCTGGAGGTCTGGCTCTCTCCAGAGGCACCTACACCAAAAACACACATAATCAGAAAGACTCTATGTGGACAACAGCGAATAGGTGTAAAATATGAAACATTACACTGGTTGATCATTGGTTGTTTCACATTAAAACAACAAAGTTTGGATTTCCATATTAAATAGTATTATATACCTTGGCCCAGGATCCCAGTGCTTTATATCTCCTGTAGCGAAGCCATCGCCTGCGACGGACACATGAATTCCACTTCTTCTCTTTGGTGAAGCTGGCAGGGAAGTCCACTGCATACTCCCACCCCTGAAAGCAGGGGCGTCATGCACATTATTTTTGAGGGGGCACAGGAGGTGGGGTGGGGGGTTGTCACACCAGTAGGCTAGTGTTTTAATACATTTTTCATTTTTTAGGCTATTCGAAAATATTCCCAATCATTAAACTGTAAGTAAATGCATTTTGCATCTTTATATAATCGTGTAAGTTAATTTATAATAGGCGATGGGCAAATTAGCCAAATGTTCTATTAGGGCCATTACACGGAAATGTCCAGTTTTCTGTCCCAAGTCTTTACATAAATATATCAGAAAAAAACGTTTCTATATCAGAAAGCTATAACACATACAACTGGATTAAACTACTAATTTAGTGCATATACCATGATTGACAACATGTGGTTTGAAACCTTGCTAATGCCATGTTGTAAAATACATTTTTCATGAAAACTTTACATGTTAGAAAAAGATACACATTTTAAGATACTGCCATACCAAACGTGGACATTTCTGTAGAATGGCACATTAACTACACATAAAACACGTCTTTTTACTTAAGCAGCACAAATGGGTGTCATGCCTTAAAATATTTTTATATAAGTGACTTTGTATTTAATGTGAATTTAATCAAATAAAACGTAAGTTACTGAGTATAATACTTTCGTTGTACAGAAACACAGCAAAGGACATATATATTACATTGTCAAAGAACATTATGATTTTATTATCATGACTTCCGTCTCAAAAACTCCCATTATAATTCCTGAAGCTGTTTGAACTGTGAAATGGATATCTTACATCATACACAGGGGCACCGTGACGAGTTTTAAAGGGGGTATGCAAGACAGAAATGTGGGCCCCCTTCTTCCTGATATGTGTGTGTGCATGTGTGTGCGTGCGTGTTTGACGTTTATTTAAGATAATTAAATAGTTTATTACTTAACATTTATATTATTTCAAATAACATTGAAATATTTAATTTCAAGTAACGAAAATGTTTTTAAGGTTTTAATTTTAGTTTCAGTTTTAGCTAACTTTAACACATATCAATCGTGCTTGCAGTTTTAACTAGTCTTCTATATATACAACCCTTATTATTTATTTCATTGTTTTTTAATCATCATTACAGAAATAATTTTTAACAGTTAAAATAATTTTTTACAGGTTTCCTTTCTATACTTAGTACGATATTACAATCTAACAATAAAGAAAATTAAAAACCCAAAAGCAGCTATAAACACAGCAACAAGCTTAACTGAATAGCAGAACAGAAGTTAACTCTACAGTATTATAGGCTACATTAAAAAAGAACTGGTAGCCAGCAAAATTAAGAGTTTCTTCTCCTAAACTTTTCAGATATAAAGGTAACACACAATTCAATTTGAACACGTCTTGTTTTCACGCTTGCCCATTTTTCTAACATTTCATCAAAGGGTGTGGATCGTGCAACTGCGTGCTCTATTGAAATTCAAAGTGTTCAGCCCCCCCGGCTCTTAATGCATGATTTTTCCTTCTGGAGCATCAGGGAGTGTTTGAATCTTCTGTAATAGTTGCAAATGAGTCCCCCAGTTATCCTCAGTGTGAAAAGATGGATCTCAGAATCATACAGTCATTTTTGGAAAGGGTTCAAATACACAAAAATGCTGGAAAACCAAAGAATTTGTGGGACCTGAAGGGTTTTTCTGAAGAACAGCAGGCAGTTTAACTGTTCATGACAAACAAGTGACTCATGAACAACTATCACTAAACAAATAACACAGCTGTGGCCCATTCAGTTAACAACACAGTATTAACAATCAAGGGGATGTAAACTTTTGAACAGGGTCATTTTTACAAATTCAACAATTTTTTTCTCTTGTGGACTATATGTAAACATATTTTATTTAGGTCAGTACTAAATAAACGATAAAATGCATTTTGTATGATCCCTCTGATTTTGGTAAAATAATTAACATTTTGCATATTCTGAAAGGGGGATGTAAACTTTTGATTTTATTATAATATATTAACGAAATAAAAGCCCACTTAAAGTCACTAAAAGAGACGTTTACATTTAAAAAGTGCAGTGTAATAATGTCAAATAAAAAGTTTTACTTTAAAGTACATTTTAAATCATTATGTTTTAATCATTTTTTTGTCCTGGTTTAAAGAAGTACACTTATTATGATGACTAACATACTAAAGCACATAGAAAGTACTTGATTAGACTTTACCTGTAGTGTTATTTGATAATACATTTAAAGTGAATCTATTTCAATTTATGGAAAAAACTATTTAAACACATGACATTACAACTTTCAATACATTATATAAGTATATTTTAGTTTCTCATTATTGATTGACAGTACATTCAGTGGTACACTAAGCATATTTTAAAGACAATAGGAGTAATTATGAAATCTCTAGTGTTGTCAAACCGCATTCAAAATAAAAGTTTTTTTTTACTTAATATATTTATGTGTACTGTGTTTATTTATTACGTATATATAAATATACACACATTAAGTATATATTTTGAAAATATTGACATGTATATACATTTTATTTGATTTTATTTTACAGTATATTCTATATAAATATATTTAATATGTAAATAATATGTAATATGTAATATAAATTCACATATATGTAAATATGTAAATGTAAAATTTATCTTAAATATATTCATGCATGTGTTTGTATTATATATACATAATAAATATACACAGTACATACTCATTTATTATGTAAACAACAACTTTTATTTTGGACGCGATTAACAGCGATTAATCATTTGACAGCACTAGAAATTACATATAAAGATGTACCGAAGTCCTACTTAATTGGGTCAAAAAAGCACTATAGTTTAACTAATTGGATTTAATGTAAATTTAAACAATAAAACATTTCATTAAATTGTAAATAACATGCAATTAAGTGTCCAAAAACATCAGATCCAGTTCACACTTATGCCCAATTTTCACTCGCCGACAGGTTTTGATAAATCGCCGACAAATGTCCGAAATCGGAGACAAACCGGTGCTCGTTTACGCGAGTGACAATCGTGCAGTGTGATTTATCAAAGACACGATCTGAGAGAATCGCCGATGCATCGCCGACAATTCACAATCCTGCTGTGTGAATGAGCTCTACAGCCAATGAGAGAGCAAGATACAGCAGCTGGAAGTTCAGGGAGGACCTTTTGTTTCTCTTTTTTTTACAAAGCGATTAACGTTTACAAACAATATGCATACATTTTGGCATTAGAATGATCAGATCAAGTAGGCTAAATGAAGATGAAGAACAGGCTAGGGTTTATCCTGTATATAATATTCTTATATAAAGGACAAAAGATTTATTGAATAAAATGTTTTAATCACTTTGAGGGCTTTTATAGGCTAAACAAATAAAAGCCCTCAATGACTTTGAAAATTGTGCAGTGTGAACTCTGCATTAAGTATATTACTTTGAAGTATGTCATTGCATTACTCTCACAAATAATGATTCATAAAAAGTCATAAAAGAAAAATCGGAAATCATGTCAGAATGACTGTGTGATGCTGTTTCCTCTGCTTTCAGGCAGAGGCGTCATGCCCATTGGTGCATGTGCCCCCTCAGATTTTTGAGCCAAGTGGAATTTGAAAGCAGCTTCCAAAAGACAAAAAATATTAACATTTGTTGTATTTGATACAATCACGTTGTATCGTACATGATTAAAAAATCACCAGCTGCTAAATTCAAACCTGCGTTCGCTGGCTGCGCTGAGCCAGAGACAGACGTGTGTTTATAGCTTTGCGCATTACAACCAATCACAGACTATTCTGTTGAGCTTATGAATGCAATGACCAATCAGAAATGTTCAGCTGAGTTCAGGGCGCGTGATCTGACTCTCATTACAAACAACAAAGTGCAAAAGTGTGTATGACTGAGTTGTCCTCAGTGTGAAAATATGGATCTCAGAATCATACAGTCATTGTTGGAAAGGGTTCAAAAACACAAAAAAGCTGGAAAGCCATTGTGGGATCAAGGGGGTGTAAACTTTTGAACGGGGTCAATTATTTTTTCTCTTGTGGACTATATGTAAGCATCTTTTATGTGAAATATCTTATGCAGGTCAGTACTAACTAAACAATAACAATAACATGCATTTTGTATGATCCCTCTTACTTTGGTAAAATAATTAAAATTTAGCAGATTCTAAAAGGGGGATGTAAACTTTTGACCTTAAATGTATTTATTATTTTAGATACACTTCTAAGATTTGAAGTCCACTACAAATGCATATCCAAAACAATTAGGCACACTTCTTTTTCCTGAGGGTAGGATAAGGAATGTGTTGTGTTTATGGATTAAGTTTAGAATAGGTCAGGTTTAGATGAGTTTAGAGTGGGCTGAGTTTGTGGTGAATCCATAGGTTATGTTTAGGATGTCTTGTGTTTAGAGAGGTCTGAGATTGTGTCACTCACCCCCGTCTCACTGGATTCTCTCCCACAGCTTTCATCATCCGTGTACCAGTCGCCCTCCCACTCCCAGTTAGCAGACGGCAACACAAAGCTGTGAAAAGGTTGTGGGTTCATGCCCGACTCATCCGTCCACTGCCAGCGGTCTGTCGGGAGGAGTGTGTCTGTGTAACCTTCAACTGGGTTCCATCTCTGTAAAACATACAGATCATATAATATATAGAATAATATATACTGTAATATAATATAGACCGTTTAAAAGCTTGGGGTAAGTATGATTCAGCAAGAATGCATTAAATTGACCAAAACGGACTGTAAATAATAGCCTAATTAATAATAATTATATTTCAAATAAATGCTGTTCTTTTTAACTTTCTATTTAACAGAGAATTCTGAAAAAATGTATCACGGTTTCCACGAAACGGTTTTCAACACTGATAATGATATAAATATTTCTTGAGCAGCAAATCGCATATTAGAATGATTTCTGGAGGATCATGAAGATGGAGTAATGATGCTGAACATTCAGCCAGAACAATCACAGGAATAAATTACATTTTCACAGATATTAAAATGGAAAATAGTTATATATATATTTCACCATATAAATGTTTTTACTGTATTTTTGAATAAATTATTGAAGCATAAGTAAGCACAAGAGACCTCTTTCAAAAACATGAAAACATCTTAATTATTCCAAGCTTTTGGCTAATATATACAGTATATATATTTTATAATTTATGTATAATATGTATCGTTGTATTAGTGCTGTCAAATGATTAATCGCATCAAAAATATTGTTTTTGTTTGCATAATATATGCATGTGTACTGTGTATATTTATTATGTATATATAAATACAAACACATGTATATATTTAAGAAAAATATTTTATGTTTATATATTAAATATATTTATATATAATATAAAATATAACTATATAAATGTATATACATGTAAATATTTTCAAAATATATACATACATGTGTGTGTGTGTATTTATATATACATAATAAATATACACAGTACACATGCATATATTATGCAAACAAAAACTTATTTTGGAGCACTCGTTTATATTGTTTCTTTACTAGTTTACTTTACTTTGCTATTTGATTTGATTGTGTACTTTTGTCATTTTAATTTATTTGTGAATATTAATAGTTAATTTCATTTGTAAACTGTTTTACATATTACAGTTTTACTTTCCAACTGCTTTTACTATTGTGCATCCTTTGCCAAGACAGAGCTACAGTATTTTATCATGGTAATAAATCAAAGCTTAATTGAAGGTTTGATTAAGAAGAAAATGTTTCAAACGCACCTGATTTTCATAGGTCTCTTCCTGGTGGCGTATAGGCACTTGACCGGGGTACACATGGAGATAAACCTGATGGTCACATCCGATGCCCCAGCAGCAGTGTTGAGAGCCTGTCACCCGCTTCAGCTCCAGCAAGAGATCCGCGGCGCGCCTCCAGCAGCCTCCAGCGGCCCGCAGACTGAACCCCCGCCCGTACACATCCACCGCCCACAGCTGCGCCCCCGACATCATGGGCTCTGGAGCACAGCATGTTGAGACAGTAGGGTGGATCAGGGTAGTGTGGGACACTTTTTGCAATTTTGACTTATTCACATGATATTTCCATGTGAAGCCAAAACAATAAATAATTTTTTTTTGCCATTATGAAATCCCCAAAGATATCTGATATATCATTGGCTAAAAACGTAAACAAGCCTCCACGTGCTGGCTACGTCATATCATAACGTTAACATGCTGAAACGTCAGACCTCATTTAATCCGGAATGGACAAAAGAGCATGACTTTATATCAAAAAGCAGTACGCATTTCATGGATTTTGAACACTGTGTCACTGTGAAGTGTATTTATGTATTTCTATTATTTCCAAAAGTCCAGAAATGTGATGTTTTCAGGCACCGTGCCAGATTATATGTTTATTTATGCATTTATTTTTTGATTTCCAGAAGTCCAGAAATGTGATGTTTTCAGGCACTGTGCCAGATTATATGTTTATTTATGCATTTATTTTTTGATTTCCAGAAGTCCAGAAATGTGATGTTTTCAGGCACTGTGCACTTTGCAAGACAGGTTCATCTCAGTGGTCAGTTTTTGAAACAGACATCACAATGTCTAGAATAAATACAAATACTGTGAACAAACACTTTTTTGCCTCTTCTGTTACACATAGGTCTACATCAAGATATATTGTAGATCAAAGTGTCTGGCAATGAATAGAGTAGGATATTTCAGAATCACTGTATCATGATACCATCGATATGATGGACACAATTGTATTGTAGTTGCGAGTACACCAGAGTCCCATGCAATTATTCTTGCCTCAATAAATACCGCAAAGTGTCCTGCATATTAAACTGGCCACCCTACATGTAACACTCCTATAATAATAATATTATAATAATCCTGATACGCATGTTTGGTTAATTGATTTAGTAGGCCTACAGTGTGTTTGCTGTCTTCATCAGCTTGTCTAAAGAACATGTAACCTTTGTTCACATGTGAAATGTTAAATACAACAATATAAGACATAATTCATATACTATTTCAAAGAATATATTACAAAAATGTCAGATTTCTGGCTGCAACAATAATAATAATCATGTAATGAAGTCAAAAATGTCAAATTGGACTTAATAAAGATAGCAAAATTATTTCATAAGTTTGTATTTATTTATATTTAATCTTTGGAACATGGAATGTCTTTAAAGCTTTCTGTAGCTCAACTGGTAGAGCATGGCGCTAGCAACGCCAAGATCATGGGTTCAATTCCCAGGGAAAGCAAGACCTGATAAAATGTAGAAACTGTAACCCTGAATGTAAGTCGCTTTGGATAAAAGCGTCTGCTAAATGCATAAATGTAAATGTAAATGTAAAGCTGTTATTAAACGTAGATACTCTGAATATGGAATATATATTTTCAAAAGTGTTTGTTAAGCAAATTGTAATGAGAAAAACACGTCATGACAGAAACATCGTGGTCCAGGAATCCATTGTTTTCTTGAATCTGGATCTTAAAACAAATAATTTTCCTGCATTATAAGCCCAACAAATTTAACAAAAATACATGTATGGCATTTAACTTTCGTAATGCACATTTTATTCTTTAATAACATAGCATATTTGACCCACATTAGTCAAAACTAAATCTCATGTCACTGAACTTTGAGTGAACTTCACAAGATGTACTTCCGGTTTGATGATGTTCATAGCCATATTTATGACATCATTTCCAGAAAGTCAAATGATTTCAATAACTGCTTGAATTCAACATCAATCATGATCGCTTTAGTGTTTAAAATAAGATATAAAAGTCCTGAAGCGTAGGTGTCCCACATTAGTTAATGTCCCACATTACACTACTCCATCCTATTTTATATAAACATGATAAAACAGCTTTAAATATATGCACATAAACAGCTCTTTATTGCTTATTAAACCACAAGACTGTCAAGCATTCACCCCTAAACAAAGTTCGTTATTAAAATGAAATTGCATTTGACAGTTTCCCCATTTCATTCGATTCATATATAGAAAAATCACGATGACTTGTAATAATATGTAATAAATATTAAATTATAACACAATACAGTCGTTTAGTCTCCTGTGTGACGTAAGAGATACAGGTAACTGGACACAGGTTGGTCAGCTCGCACCTGCCTGACTGGATTCCTTAATGCAGCTCTATTATTCTCTACTTCATTTAGTTTATGTTATGTTTTTTTTGTTTTTTTTTGCACATTGCTATCGATGTCAAATGCTTTATGTTTATTAAAAATAGTAAGCGACATGACGAATTTAAATTCCGACACATAAGCGCTTTATATTCTGTTCAAAGGCGATGCAAGCAGACTCATAAACGTACCTGCTATGCAGTTTAATGACTGTGAAGTGAGTCTTCATATAGTCCGCGCGTTACAAACATCGGCCGTCCGTTTATTTTTATTCCCAGCATTATTCTAAGGCTCACAGACTCAAAGCAGGAAGTTCACGGTATTTGCCCTCTGATTGGTCAGCGCTTGCGGAAATGTCGAAATCTAAGCTTCTGATTGGACAGAGCGCGTGAGCACGAATGTTTTTCCGTCGGGTGGGGCTCTCATACGCGCACGTTCACTTACTCAATTATTCATTCTTTACTTTTTCAATAATTAAAACTCAAGGGTGATACATGAGCACTAACTTTTATACTTCAACTCTTATTTCAGACTGAAGTAATGAATAGATAGAAGATGTATAAGTCAGATTAATTTACAAATGACTGCATAATTCATGTTTAGTTTTACCCAGTCTATTTAGTCTAACGTTATATTTCAATCATGTTGGTTACCTGATTATGATATGTAGTATTTTTCATTTTTGAAGAGCATAATAAAAGCCCAGTCGAGAACAAGGAGAAGTAAAAAGTCTCTGAATTATGTATAATTCTTGATTTCTATTTACATGTGGATCCCTGAAAATATAACACGTCACCTTTGCCCCTAAAACCAATCCGATCTCATGAAAATAAGTATGAATAGTACGCCAAAAAAAAAAAACTCGTGTTATTACTCAAAAATGTACTTTGGTGAGTAGGCTCTATATGCTGTAACGCAATGGCTAGGCTTAGGGTTGTGGGGTAGATGCGTATCATATGTACGCGAAAACTGCGTATTAAATGCACGCCAAAGTCCATTTTTGCGTATCAATACCACGAGTTTTAGTTTTGTCGTGTTCATGAGACCGGGCTCGAGATGTCACAGGAAGTAGTCCCCGCAGGCAGCACCTCCTGATTAGTCTGTCTCTCTTTCACTTTCAGCTTTGTTCAAATAAACGAAACACTGTCTTTAATTAAGCTACTGTGTTTTCTGGATCCACTATTTCAAATTCTCTGTATTATGTTTCAGTACTATGCACATAACAATAAACGTATATTTTCCCCTTCTTCCCACTCAATCAATCTCAATTATGTCTGTTCCTTCAAAACGATGTACCTGTATAACTGATAATAACTGCATGTTAGTAAAAATAGAGCATGTCATAAGGATACCATCAAATAAACGAAAGAGCGAAACTTCATATCCATGTATATATATATATATATATATATATATATGTGTGTGTGTGTGTGTGTGTGTACGCACTTTGTATCTGTACATATTGCATTTACATGTAGGCTACTCATTTTAAATGTATATATGTGTACATCATACATGTATCTAGCTTGTACCGTTTAAATAGAAAATAAAAAAATTAATTGTGAAACTAGATTTTCAGTTATTTATGTATAAGGACAATGTTGATAAATGCTCCGACCAGTCTCCGTAGTGTCCCTGGACATGTACAGTACACCAAAATATTTGATTATCAACATTTTTCAAAATATCTTCTGTCAAGTTAAAATAAAATCATACAGGTTTGGAACAATAAAATCACACCAGAATAATTTGTATGAATAATAACAAAAATGCTCTTCATTTTGATGCCACAAAAGTACATATAAAATCAATGTCATTCTTCAATTTTGCGATCGCCATGTTTAAATGAAACACTAGAGATCAATCCAGGGTATTTCTTGCCGCCTGACATGCTGGGAAAGGCTCATTTCCACAACACTCACTGTAGAGGCTTCATGTTTCCCAGATTATCCGGTTTCTGGACTGTCAAGAGGAGCCTGTAGAGCGACCCAAATCAGCGGCTTGAACTGTAGAACGCCAGTTTATAAACGGTTTACTATCCAGACAGACACTCAGACACAACCTGTACCTAAAACATCAATCTCTGAATCTAAGCTGGTTTACCACAAGGGGAGTTCTTTATGACAGCAATAAAGCCTAGCTGTAGTTCTCAATCATACAAAACACAACAAAGAAACAAGAGCCAAGTGGCTTAATAAACCGTGGACAATGCAAGAATTTGATTGTCACTCAAAGAGAGAAGGTGAGAAGATTATAATCAAATTATCAGGTTTAATTATTAGCCCAAATGTAAATAAATTAGATCAGTAGTGAAGATGATGAATAATGGATAGCGTATTCATGTTTTTTGTAGTTTTTTTATTCACGGTTTTCAAGAAAAGCTTAGTTCAAACACGTTTTTAAATATATTTTAATAAGCATCATTCATTATTTTGGGGAAGTTGACATTTTAATACATGAACTTGATATGTCACAGAAAGTTATCAGATTGACGTTCACAGTCACGAGGGTCTGCAGGGGTCTGGAGCGATGCTCAATACCATCAGCCACAAACAGATGTGAACAGAAAGCCCACAATTCTGCAGTTTACATTCACAGGTGAAATGACACATTGATGGACATGTCCTTGCCATCAACTGAACCACGCAGGTCCTTTTCTAAATCATCACAGTGTGTTTGCACTGCCAAGAGATTCAGCCATTTAGGGGGCTGTCCCGTGGTTTATTGATATGGTTTGAGCATTGTTTTCAGTAAATACCTTAAATTTTGAGCTCAGGTGATCATGTCAGCTTCTATGAGTGGACCGATTTAAATCTACGGCCCTGTCCGGCTCTCCAGAGTAACTGCCTGTCTCCTGCAATCACCTCCATGCTCTTGAGACGGTGCCGGAGACACAGCAAACCTTCTGGCAATGGCACACACTGGAGGATTTGGACGGCCTGTGAAACCTCTGTAGGGTCCAGGTATAGCCTCATGCTATCAGTAGTGGCACTGACCCTAGCCAAATGCAAAACGAGTGAAAAACTGTCAGAAAAGACGAGTAAGAAAAATGTCAGTGGCCTCCACCTGTAAAACCATTCCTGTTTTGGGGGTTGTCTCATTGTTGCCCATCTAGTAACTGATTAACTGATTAAACTGATTAACAACCACCCCTGCTAATTAACTGAACAGATCAATATCCCAGGTGTATAACAGACTTGATGCTATACTCTGATTAAAAAGTGTCCCTTTAATATTTTTTTAAGCAGTATAGCTGAAATATTGCCAAGGGAAAATCTCCATTGTGAGACAGTTATTTATCAGTGATATTTTTTGGGGCACAGCAGTGTTTCACTGGGGCTTAAGTCATGGCCTCTTGTACAGGATTATTAACACGAATACCAGTAATAACCTTCTTTATTTGAGACACTTAAAGAAAAATTGTGTGTGTGTAGCTTTAAGACGCCACCCCCCACGTCCTGCTTGATCACGTGATTTGAGTCTTGTGACAGAGCAGGAAAAAACGTCGTTTGAGTTTGATAACTAATCCAGGTTTCTCTCATAAACGAGAGGAATCAAGAAAAGTTCGCTATGGTGCATCTTTAGGACATTCGCCCGTCTTAATAACATTCCTGTCCCTCACACAGACGCTGTAAGAGCGGGTTGAAGTCGCATGGGGAGAGTGGAGGAACTTTCCTCGGATCTTTGTTTTGGTTTGTGTTAGTCCAGTGATCATCCACGTTAAAGCAGCTCGAGAAGATTTCATGTTAGTTTGGTGAAGTGGACCGGACGCCTCAGACCGAATATGGATAGTAAACCTGTTCTCCAGGACAGACCTCCAGCGTACAACACAGTCCCAGCCGCGTACGACTATGGCTCGATCCCCGCGGTCGCTGCACCCGCCGCCGGCTTCCAGCCTCAAGCTCCGCCGCCATACCAAGGCAAGAGAAACACACACACTGCATTTAACCTCTTCACAATCACTATTGATCAGCTATAACTCACGCGCAGCAGTGCGTTTTATACCGTATGTGTGATCTTATTATTATTAAGAATATGCGATGTAATATAACGATACTGGTTCAGATTCTGCTTCCTTTAATTTTTCTTATTGAACGTTTGAGGAAGAAACATTTGGGTAAAGCAGTTTATGAAGTTGCCATTATAAAACCTGAACTAGCCTTGCCATTTCATAAAAAGGAAAAATTATCTGATATTTACTTATTTGACTAATTTCGGGATGTTACAAATCACCATTACATATATTTAAAAAAAATGTCCAATAGGTGTTTAAACAGATTTAATACGTTTTCTTTTTACACAGACTAGCAATCCAATAATTGATAACTACTACGTATTATAAAAAAAACAACCAACTGCTATCCAGCTAGACATTAAATGAAAAACAACTGAACTAAAATATAACACATTTACCGAAAGTTTTTAGAAAATACTGCACTGATTTGAGTATCATCAGCCCTAATAAATAAATAAATCAAATAAATTAAACATAAGACTACCACCTACAGCAATAATAATATTATTATGAATAATAGTAATACAATAATTATCAGACATGGTGAATTTAATAACTCCCAATTAATATATGAATAAATAAATCACAGTGCATAAATCAATACTATAAAAAGAGCTGAGTGGCTAGTCAGACCAACTAACTAACAATAATCTGCCTTTTTATTCTCAATTTACTGCACTCTACAGTTTATACAACTGATTTAGTTATGACGAGTCCTAAAGAAGAAAAAACAGTCAGATGACACCCTTGTAAAACCAGTCTAAGCAGCTTATGCAACAGCTTTCCGTCAAGAATGGGATGTTTTGATATATGTATATCATGGTATATGAATAAGATAATAATTTAGTACCATGGTAAGTACCAAAGCCTTGCACCAGTTTTTATGTGTAGTTATTATAATAGTCCTGATTTACAGTTCACGACTGATTATATCCTGTATGTGACAAATAAAAGAACCTTGAACCTTGACCATAGACCGAGAGCAGTCACGTACTGTACACAGTTTGGTTGGGTCAGTTAGTTATTAACTAATCACTGACGTCTCATCGGTTTTATACCCTTGTGAAAAAATTACACTTAAAAAAAATAACACTTTTAAAAGAGTGCTTATTACAGCCGCTTAACTGCATGTTATTTACAGTTGAAAGGAAATGTATTAGTTTAAATGAATACTAAATTCAATAAGCTGAAATTGAGATATATAACGTAATTAACAACACTTAAAGGTATAATCAAATACTTAAGATGTGTATGTTAGTCAACACATCAAAATAAGTGTACTTCTGTAAAGCATGATTAAAGGTTATTAAAACATGATGATATAAAATGTACTCTAAAGTAAAAATTAATTTGACATTATTAGTGCACTTTTTAAAATTATACTTAAGCGTGTTAATATAACATCCATTAAAATGTCTCTTGAAGTGCACTTAAGTGGACATTAATATTATTTTGTCTTAAAAACATACTTTTTTAAGATTTGAATAACTCTACAAGTGCACATTCAATACAATTAAGCACGCTTCACAAGGGGCTGTATCCTAAAAGCGTGTCGCAGGTGATTAAGTGTGAATTCTGCCCCGCAGGTTTCCCAGCTGCCATGTCTGGTTATCCAGCAGCGCCTGTCGCCATAGCCACCCAGCCAGCCTACACCAACACCTACACCGTCGTCCAGCCCTCTGTGGTGGTGGTGGGGGGATGTCCGGCCTGCAGGTGAGGCACAAGGCACCCCACTGTCCACAGAAAACACCATCTAAACATTGCTCCAGTAGCAGTAGTTTAGCAGTTGAACTTCATAATGTTAATCAATGAGGTTAAGAACAGAAATAAACCCAGATGCAGTTCTACTGAACTCGGTGGTTTCTGTATCCGCCCTGTTGTCATCCTGTTCCCCTGTGAACGCATAACTGCTGCTAACTTATGCAACTTATATCATGTGATGACTAGATGCGAAAGAAAAACTGAATCGTTAATGTGATTTGTCATGGTGTTCATGTTTTGTGTTAAAACCATACAGTCAGAGCATGTGTTTGAACCCCTAATAATTGTGGCTCTACATTGGACTCTGTGCTGTTTTATCCAGAATCATTTCCTGTTTGCTCATGTGACTCCGAGAGAGTCACATCATGAGTCACTCATGACACGCTGATTTCACTCTGAACTTTGGTTCAAGACACGCTGATTTCACTCTGGTTCATGCACCAGATCAGTCCAGTTAATGAGTGTGACCACAAAACAAACACAGTGATTGTTGTTCCCTTATGACTTTTTAGCTAAAGATATAGATATTAATGTGCAATAACAGGCATTTCATGATTGAAATGTAAAGTACTGGTGCTTATAACCCATGTTTTTTTCATTATAGTAGCTTAAACGGATCGTTCACCTTCCAAACTTGTATGATTTTTCATCTTTGAAACACGAGTCAGGATGATTTTTTTTTTTTTATCAAACCTGAGAGATTTCAGTTCCTCTAAAATTTCACCTTCCCAAAAGCGAATAAAGACCTCATGATATAAGTAATCCATATGAGTCAAGCTGTTTTATAGAGAGACGTGATCGCTTTATATTTCATTTAGGCTTTTATTCACATCAATGCACATCAAATATGATAAACCGCTCGATCACCAGAACCAGTGAGGTTTGTCCTTGTGCGTCGAGCAAGCATGACCGATTAAACCGTTGGATTTACTTTCATGTCTTTATTCACTTTTTTTGAGTTTTGAAAGTTTTGACTGACTGAAAAAAATCTTAATTTGTGTTTTGAAGAGAAATCAAACTGATGACCGTTTTGGGTGAACTATCCCTTTAACAGGCCGCTGTTGACTTGATCATGACTAGAAAGCTGTGTTCAGATTCATTTGGAAGAGAAATGGCTCCAGCAGAGTGAACATAACTTGGGTCTTGATGAGTTAACTGAGGCATATTTTTAGCTCTTATTGTTTAATGTGCTGCTGATGTGCTTTAACAACCCAAGAGAGGATTCTCTTAAATCAGGGGTGTCAAACACATTTTAGGACAAAACATCCCATACAGTATGTGGGACGAATTTTCCTTTTTTTTTATTTGTTAAAAATGTGTAAATAGTGCATTCACAGTGATGCTCTTCTAGAGCTAAGAGAGTTCAGAATTAATATGCTGCTTAATAACTCATACCAGGGGGAAACAAAAAGGGTTTTAATAAATTAATGAGATGACTAGCCATAGAATATGTATGCAGTCACATCGGAAAATTATCATGTTAAAGCAGCACTGTAACTTTTTCTGTGTTCAAAATTAGCTAAATGTATATAATGAGCGAGTACATCGTGAAATAATCTTCCAAACCGCATTTTTGTCTTGTCCCGAATCATTACGATACACTTATGTGTGTTTATATTTGGACTATTGTAGCCTGAGCGGGTCGCCACCGCTGCGGAGTAACACATACCTGCGTGAAGCGCCATAGACCTAAACTGAGAGAAGTAGCTCCGGTTAGAATGTTCGTCCGCGGGGAGCGTGCAGTTCATTAACCGCTAGAGCGCCAAACGTTACATAGTGCTCCTTTAAAGCTACGTTACCAGTCAAAAGTTTGGAATAATTGTGATTTTTAAATCGAATTTTCTTATGTGCCCCAAGGGTGCATTTATTTAAAGAAAAGTGCAGTAAAAGCTGTAATACTGACCAATATTACTACGATTTATAACAGTTGATTTTAGCGTACTTTTCAATGTAATGTATTCCTGTGATGATAAAGCAATATTTTCAGCATCATTACTCCAGTCTTCAGTGTCACATGATTCTTCAGAAATCATTATCATATGCTGATTTGCTGCACATTTATTATTATGAATGTTGAAAATGCTTCATATTTTAGTGCGTAGTATGATGAACTACCATTCAAAAGTATTTTTTTTTTGCAAGGATACATTTAAAATATTTCAAAAGATTTCGGTTTCAAATAAAGTTCTTCTGAACTTTCTCTAAATAAATCTCAGTAAACGGCAAATACTGTTTTCAAAATTGATATTAGCCATTATTAATAATAATTGAGCACCGATAATAATTAAATGAGCAGCATATCAGACTGCTTTCTGAAGGATCATGTGACCGGAGTAATGATTAAATTCAGCTTTGATCATTTTAAAACGCATTCAAATAGAACAAGTTATTTTAAGTTGTAACAACATTTCCTAATATTGCTATATTTCCGATAAAGGTAAAATGAGCACGAGACTTTTATTCTAAGCATTGAGTGGATGTTGTTCTGTGCAGGGTCGGCGTGCTGGAGGATGATTTCACCTGTCTGGGGATCATGTGTGCCATATTCTTCTTTCCTCTGGGAATCCTCTTCTGCCTGATCCTGCGTCAGAGGAGATGTCCAAACTGTGGAGCCACGTTCGGCTAGAGGGACCAAACCCCGTCCACATCTTTTAAGCATCAGCATAGTTTATTCCTAATCGACCGCACATCAATGCCAAACGCCGCTTGCGTAGCTACGATAAATGACCGATCACTATATTAACCAGCCACAAACTGCATGTGACGCCTGGCCATGTTTTTAGCTTTTACATGCATCGCAAGCACTATTTTTTTGTTCTTTACATGAACTCTTTAAGCCAGTCTCAGTCATCTAATCACTAGTGCCTTTATGATGGCCGAGAAAGCCGGGACTCACTGTGGGTAAATCCACACGACTTTGGACAAACACCGACTCGCTTTGAGTAACAGTGTGTGTTGTGTAAATGAAACCTTTGATTCGCTTCCCTCGTGCATTTTCACTTCTGTCACACTTTGCTATTGCGCCTAGAAATAAGCCTCACTGTTGTTTCTTTTTTGTTGACCATAATATGCTCCCTAATGAGTCTCATATTAGTTAAGATCAAAAGCATCTTCTGTATTAATTTTTGTTGTGCTTGATATAATGTGTTGTTTGTATTTCTGAATCCGTTCTAGACCATGTTCTTTCTCAATAGGGCTTGTTATTTTAGGGTCCATGTTTTAAATGTGCAGTTGTGCTGGACTCGGCCATCTCCAGGTTAAACTAAACCTGCGCTGAACAAGGGAAGTTAGCATCTAGACGATGTAATGTGTCACCCGAGCACATGTAGTTACTCTGACAATATAATTGTTTGTTTTTTCAGTGACCGACAATCAGTCTCGGACGCGTCTGGTGTGATTTCATTCACACCGTACTCTAAACACGCTGTTATGATTATGATTTGAACTTTTCTACATTGAGAGATTGTAAATAAATTCTACAAATGTTGCTTTTTGTGTTGGCTGCTTGTATTGAACGTTCCTCATCAAACGGATCTGACCTCATCTATGATGAATTATCTTATTCATCTTTATCTTATCTGATCAAAAGTGACCGTACAAATTTGTTACAAAATATTTATATTTTGAATAAACTCGGTTCTTCATATTTTACTGAACATGTATCAAATAGATTGTTTCATAACAGATTAGTTGCTAAGAAAAGAAACTCACCATTTCTGTAGCCTAATACATTTTCATGTATAAATCATAACTGGTGGAGTTTTGTAACCTTTAAAATCTGTTGCAGTAGTCTTTTTTTTGTGCTAAATTTGTCCCCAAAAAAACTATGCTTCCTTAATTTAAGATAAAAATATAAATGACATCGACTTTTTTTTTACCGCAGGGTCTTTTAAATGCGTTCCTGGAGCCTCCACAGCACTGCTAAAGGAATAGTTCATTTGAAAATGAATATGTGTGAACCCTCAGGTCATTATGTAGATTAGCTCGTTTCTTTATCAGAACAGATTTGGAGAAACTAGCATTACATCACATGCTCACCAGTGGATCTTAGCAGTGAATGGGTGCCAGGACAGATATTAATAGAGGAATGTAATTTTGGCAAAAAGAAAAGGTTTGAAGTTAGTCTTGATGGATTTGTTTATTACAAACACACAGCTTTTCATTTCACAAGATGTTCATTTATGGACTGGATTATTGTGATGGTTTTATCTGCTGTTTGGAGTCATTCTGACGGCACCCATTCACTGCAGAGGAACTATTGGTGAAGTAATACGAGGCTGAATTTCCCCAAATCTGTTCTGATGAAGAAACAAACTCATCTACAGTTAGGATAGAGTAGTTGTACAGTTCCTCCAAGAAGCATTAGAAAACTAGGTCGTGATTTCCAAGATGCGGATTAAATTCATAATTTAATTTTCTGTATAACGCGGAATGTCACGGAGTTTGACAAATTTCAGATGAATAAAAGTTGCTAATTACACTTAAATCAACATGTGGTATGGACTAATTTCTGAATAGTATGCCACAAAATACCAAACATTTCTGAAAAAAAGTTCATATTAATTTAGAGATGCTTTTGATTATTTCATGAAACCGTTCAAATGGAATCTTGAAAATTTATGAAAACAATTTGGTAAAAAAATTATTGTGCCTTAAATGTAATTTCTGAGACTTGTTAAATTGTGTAAGTTTCATGATTTCAATTAAGTAGACTTGATTAATACAATTTAATTTAACCATTAAAACAGAATCTAGAAATATTAAAATGGAAAAAACAGAATCCTGAGAAAAAATAAAATGCACTTAAGGAAAAAATAAAACCGATTTCATAGGCCCCCCCCCCCAGGACAGGTCTACATAATACTTTCTCCAAATGAATAATCTGGAGTGGCAACACAATATTTGAACCAAAGCACACATTTAGAAACAATATTTTTATTTTCATACAGCAGTGATCTACAAGATCTCCGGCCAACATCAACAGAAAAGTGCATTGATACAATCAAAGCCAAATGAAGTTTCCCCCGAGCAGAAGATAAAGAAATCACTATCCACTGACCAACAATGGATCATTATTCAGTGTTAAGATAAAAGCAAGCTCCCTCGTTCTAAAAGCACTGATGAGCTAAAAGCGCTTCTGTAGATGACGGTGTTGCCTGCTAATTGGACGAGGTCTCGACTGTTCCTCGAGGCCAGCTGAGCGAGTTAGCCAGCTAACTCTGGTAACCGTGCTTACATGAACATGTCACTGGATCATAACACTTCAATCACTTCCCGCTCGGTTACCAGCTCCAGTGACCAGTTCAGACAGCATCTACAGTAAGTGTTTCGGTTCACATCACTATCATTAGGACTTTTCTGCTAGCGCAGGTTCCCATCTAGTGTACATGTTAGAAAATATCTTGACAATGATTTCAAAATAAAACTCGATCACACCCATCTTCTCATATATTTACAGAATGATACTTTGAAAGTTAAGCATCTACCTGGATCATTACAACTAAATGCATAAACTATTCCCTCTCTCTATGTGTGTGTGTGTCGAGAGAGAGAGAGGTTGAAAGGGGACTGCCATAAATAGTGTGTGTCCTGTGAGTAATCCCAGCATCCTCGGCGGCAGCGGCGGGTCTCTGGGGTGTTGATCAGATGATGGGTGCTGATCGGTCATTGGTGACTGTGGGCCGTAGTTTGACAGTAGCGAATGGATTCCCTCCCCTACGGACACAACATACTGTTACTCCAGCTGCTTAGTATTTCAGACCGAACTTAAAGAAAACATTATGACATCTAGATTAGCAGTTGTGTTGTTTCGCAGAAATATTATAGAAAACACAGTAAATCTATTGGCAAATAAGTGTTTGGAATATTTTTATAAACGCATTGATAAACTAAACCATAAGTACATTTTTTTTTGGAACCTGTAATATTTTTCTTCAGGTTTCTTTGAATAAAAAGTAAAAGAAAACAGCATTCCTTTAAAAATAGATTTTTTTCTAACAGTATAAGTCTTTACTATCACTTTTAATCAATTTACCACACCCTTGCTTAATAAAAGGTAATCATTTATTTCAATAAAAAAAAGAAAAACATTTGTACGGTAGTGTATATTGTTCCAAAAGATTTCTGTTTTTGTTAGTTGTTCTTTTTATAATTTTATTCACAGAAATACCAGATCTTCCACAATGAATTGATGAGTCACATTACATGAAGCACTGAAGACAGACAACAAACTTGATCCATTAATACTCACCCTACGATAGGATGCTTTGGCAGCCCGTTTGACTGAGGCACCACCTACAGGAAACAAAGAGCAGGACACGTCACATATCTACACAGCAGGAACCACAGCACTGTGTTCAGTGGGTAAAGCCCAAAATAAAACAGACACTAATACTAGCAGTACTGCACAGCTTATACTTTATACTATACCCTAAAAGAGTCCAACGACAATAAAACAAATTGTAATGTACTCCCTTGTAACTTGACCCTAATGTTGCATGTTTAATCCAGCAGCAAGTGGAATAATTTTGTTAGTTTTTCCAATTTTGTACACGAATGTTAAAACGTTTGGAAGAAAAGAACAATGATCATGATTCATTGCTTCTGGTTCCATGTAGGTATTCCATGCACATTCCTACATCCAGAAGTCACAGGTCTGATGTCTAACAGGAAGACAGTCGACTCACTGACGGTCTGGAACCTAGTCCTGCTGGAAACGAGTCATGTTAAAGATAAATGATATGGTATAAAAGCAGACATCACTTGATAACGCTCACAGGTGTGAGTGTCTGCTACAAACAGGGAGTCTTTCATGTTTAAGGACTTTGCTTGCAAATTTGTGTCACGGTCATATGCAAAACACATGCATAAGAGGTGTTATTAATAAGCAAAACCCTAGTAAAAATACCACGCATGCAAATGTAAAAGCAGATATTAAACTGCAATGCAATGTGTTTCTGGGTGCTTGTTTACTGACTCATGTTAAGAGTCCACCCATAAGTCTTTATGACATGCTGGCCTCAAGATATGACTTCAGTTCAGGGCTGCATGATTAGTCAGAATAAAACCGAAATCGTGATGTGGCTTGGTGTAGTTACAAAATCATAGAGGCTGTGATTTAATTAAATAAATACAGGTACATCTAAAAAAAATTGAATTTTATAAAAAAGCTGACATTTTTTCTTGTAACTTATTTCAAAAAGTGAAACTTTCATATATTTTAGATTCATTACATGTAAATAATCGCATAACCTAATCGATAATCTATAATTAAACCGACTAATCGAATATTCGAAAATCGTGACCCATCCCTAAAATATATATATATACTGGACTTCAAATCATCCAAATTATGATTTTTTGTTTTAATTTTGATGATTTGAAGTCCAGTATATATATATATATATATTTTAGGGATGGGTCACGATTTTCGAATATTCGATTAGTCGATTTAATTATAGATTATCGATTAGGTTATGCGATTATTTTCTAAAGGTGTACCCACACTGCGTGTTTTGAACCGTGCCCGGATTGTTTAGCAGGCCCTGGCTTGGTTGTAAAGAGGTGGACCAGAGTGCGGTTCATTTGGACTCGGGCACGGCACACAAGTAGAGTGAGCGCTAACCGCGCCGGAGCACGGAACTTCTGATACGTGCAGCCTGATTGCGTGAACAATAGACCTGTTAAGCAATATATAGTGAAAGAGCCATTTGTTACAGCGTCCCAAACAACTCAAAATAATAAACCACAAAGTTAACAAAACGATGCACTCCACTGCGCGGAGCGAGAGCGCTTCTCTGCCACCTTCACGTGCTATTGGAAACATCCTGTTTCCCATTTATGAAGTCGTGACGAGCTCGCTGCCTTCAAATTATTTGTTGAATGAATGACAGGTTGGATGACACAGACTCTCTTTTTTATTAGCGGAGTATACAGGTGTAATTTTCACTTTAAATTCACGCAATGTAACATGATTTTATTATTGTAATTTTGACTTTATTCTTAAAATATGACATTAATCGTATTTATTTATTTAGTTGAGAAAGATAAACTGATCAAACTTGCGCTGGCCGCTTGGTATATAAAAAAACAAAAACTTGAATTTAACAAACATAAAATTTTCCAATCATATTTCTGAATTAAATTAAGAAACGAATCAAATGAATGACCACTTTGCTATTAAAAACCAAACGGAACTATTTTAATGGCTGCAAAAGCAGGAGGAGAGAGAGTGAGAGAGACACGGCTCCGTTCGGACTCAGGCGGAGAATTCTGAAAAGCTGCAGGGATCTATATTCGTGTTCCCTAGTTCAATTAAAAGTTCCCCGGACTAATTATGAACAGATTGCACTCTCGTCTGGACGTTACACAGAAGTTGTAACAAAAAAAACGCACAGACGTTAAAATTAATGTTCATATAATAAGTGCCGTCATTCAGGCTGTTCTCAATAGAGGTCTGCTTCCCGACCCGAGCCCGTGGGTCCCAAAATGCATTCCGGTTTTGGGTCGGGTTCAATGTATTGGATAGCTTCGGGCTCGGGTCCGTAGCTAAACCAAAACTATATGCAGGCTACGCTGCTTCCATAGACGCACGCACACACATTGCACACAGATATCAGAGATCGCGCAGCGCACAAACAGCACAGGAACTTTATCTTAGTAAAATAGCTTCGATAGGCTCAGGGCTCTAGAATAACTTTTTGCACTGGTCCGCCTAACTTTTTTTCTTAGGTGCACCAGCACAAAAGTTAGGTGCACCCAAATTTTCATATAGGCAATATTGACTTGTAAACGATTAACTAACAATCTGGTCAACATAACGTTCTTTATTTGAAGAACAATTCTACAAGAAAGGTAACTTACAGAAAAAGTGATGGTGCTTAAAGTGCTTCAACTGAGCTGATTTTTAAACTTAAAACATCTCAAGACAAATGAAATAAAAAGAAAATCTAAATTAAGTGTTTGAAGGGTGTCAAACTGAACATTTCATGACTCAATGTCTTATGGACTATCCTCCATTGCAGTCACATGCCCCTCGGATGGCCAACTCCTGAAGTTTAGCTTTCTTGATCTTTGGCCTCGGCTAAACCAGCTGGACACACTCTCTCTAGCATCAACATCTTCCAGACTTGACTCCTCTACACTGATTCATATCAGATCTTCCACTGTGTCTGACTGAAGGGATGCTCTAGTGCAGTGCTTCTCAACCCCCCCATTAAACCTATAAACCAATCCGGCGCCCCCATCCCACCTCAGACTACCAAATATTTTCACTAAACATTATGGAAAAAAAGTATTTACAGAGGAAAAAAAAACACCTGGTCTGTCTGTGCTTATACTGTATTTTAATTAGGGATGGGTATCGTTAAGGTTTTAACGGTATTACTCCTCTTATCGATCCAGTACTGTAACGGTATTCTTATCTGTACTTATTTTTATTTATTCACACACACACACACACACACACACACACACACACACACACACACACACACACACACACACACACAATTCGAATATCATCAAAAAGTTGATTTATTTCACTAACTCCATTCAAAAGATGGAACTTGTATAATGTATACATTCATTCCACACAGACTGATATATTTCAAGTGTTTATTTCTTTTAATTTTGATGATCATAACTGACAACTAATGAAAACCCCAAATTCAGTATCTCAGAAAATTTGAATATTGTGAAAAGGTTCAATATTTAAGACACCTGGTGCCACACTCTAATCAGCTAATTAACTCAAAACACCTGCAAAGGCCTTTAAATAGTCTCTCAGTCTAGTTCTGTAGGCTACACAATCATGGGGAAGACTGCTGACTTGACAGTTGTCCAAAAGACGACCATTGACACCTTGCACAAGGAGGGCAAGACACAAAAGGTCATTGCAAAAGAGGCTGGCTGTTCACAGAGCTCTGTGTCCAAGCACATTAATAGAGAGGCGAAGGGAAGGAAAAGATGTGGTGGAAAAAAAGTGTACAAGCAATAGGGATAACCGCACCCTGGAGAGGATTGTGAAACAAAACCCATTCAAAAATGTGGGGGAGATTCACAAAGAGTGGACTGCAGCTGGAGTCAGTGCTTCAAGAACCACTACGCACAGACGTATGCAAGACATGGGTTTCAGCTGTCGCATTCCTTGTGTCAAGCCACTCTTGAACAACAGACAGCGTCAGAAGCGTCTCGCCTGGGCTAAAGACAAAAAGGACTGGACTGCTGCTGAGTGGTCCAAAGTTATGTTCTCTGATGAAAGTAAATTTTGCATTTCCTTTGGAAATCAGGGTCCCAGAGTCTGGAGGAAGAGAGGAGAGGCACAGAATTCACGTTGCAGGCACATACACACGCACACACACTTCAGCCTGGGGAACAGCGTCTCTCGTGCGGATTATTCTTTCAACATTTTATTATCAAAAATGTCCAGCAATTTAGTAACTGTAAAGACGGCATTGTACAATAATCGACAGAAGATCGATCTAATTCTGACGTTAAGTTTTGGTCAGGGAGGAATGAATGCGCGCCGCTGTGAAAAGAAGGATGTTGTGCTAGAAGAAACGCGGCTATAATACTTAGAAGCCAAAATAAAATAAAAACCCATTAAATAAACTTAGTTTAATATAACAGCCACAGGCCTAAAGTGTAAACATGTTTTAATGGTTGGTTCTCTTCTATCATAAACAGGGCTTTCATATTGCGCGTGCTGAAACTCCTCCACGTTAGCGATCGCGCTTCTGATTTGGGAATAGCAAAAATGCATCATAGACAAAAGTTTGGGGTCCGCCCTTCACTATCTCTGATTGGTTTAGACCACGATATGAGCCTAACGTGTGTCTGTTGTTGAAGCACAGGGAGACTGAGTCGTGGATACTTTTTTTTTCTATTCTCGAACGGCTGGTCGCACAGGTGCGCCCTCAGATTATTTTTAGTCACACCCTTGAGAAATTAGGTCGCACTCTAGAGCCCTGGATAGGCTACTGACTCGCAAGTCGCAACGTTATATTTATCTGCAATGTAAAAATTGCTGTTTTTGAAGTAAGAGAGACGCGCAGATGCAGGTGGACATTCACGCGCAACTTTCATTCTCTCTCTAATTCAAAGAAATGATTATATATATATATATATATATATTGTTCCTGTGGCTCAGTGGTAGAGCATTGTGTTAGCAGCGCAAAGGTTGTGGGTTCAATTCCCAGGGAATGCATGTACTGACAATGCATGTATAACCTGAATGCACTGTAAGTTGCTTTGGATAAAAGCATCTGCTAAATGCATAAATGTAAAATGTAAATATATATATATATATATATATATATATATATGAAATAGGTTATTGTTATGACAGACGTTAAAATTAATGCTCACATAATAAGTGCCATCATTCAGGCTGTTCACAATATGTTTTAGCACGTAATGTTTTAAGAATGATATTCTGTTTAACGTAATATGTTTTAAGCCTAATTTTCATTAATTAATCAAATTAAGCGGTTACGGGTTTTTTTTAGAATATGAATGTTCATGCTCATTTTTAAAACTTTATGAGCAGTTGATAATCGACGGACTGTTCTGTTAATAAATGCCTCATTCAGTTATGTTATATTAATATGTTTCAGCAATCATAAGTTACGACCATTAATTGGCTCGGGTTAAGATAGACTGTTCTCTAATTAATTAAACAGTTATCTTACAGATTGAAAGACTGAATAGTTTCTCTCCCTCTCTCTGTTACGTGTGCGCGTGGGTGGGTACATACGCGGGAGGGGTGCGATTTTCGAATAGTAATCTAATAATACCCAGCGATTATCGAATATTACTTTTGCTTAAAATGCCCGTCCCTAATATATATATATATACAGTGCTCAGCGTAAATGAGTACACCCCCTTTGAAAAGTAACATTTTAAACAATATCTCAATGAACACAAAAACCATTTCCAAAATGTTGACAAGACTAAGTTTAATATAACATCTGTTTAACTTATAACATGAAAGTAAGGTTAATAATATAACTTAGAGAACAAAATGTTCAGTTTTACTCAAATTAGGGTGATGCAAAAATGAGTACACCCCACAACATAAACTACTAAATCTAGTACTTTGTATGGCCTCCATGATTTTTAATGACAGCACCAAGTCTTCTAGGCATGGAATGAACAAGTTGGCGACATTTTGCCAGATCTATCTTTTTCCATTCTTCAAGAATGACCTCTTTTAGAGATTGGATGCTGGATGGAGAGTGATGCTCAACTTGTCTCTTCAGAATTCCCCATAGGTGTTCGATTGGGTTCAGATCAGGAGACATACTTGGCCACTGAATCACTTTCACCCTGTTCTTCTTCAGAAATCCAACAGTGGCCTTAGATGTGTGTTTAGGATCATTGTCATGTTGGAAAAGTGCAGAGTGATGGTAGCATCTTCTCTTTCCATATAGAGCAGTACATTTGTGAATTCATGATGCATCAATGAAATGCAGCTCCCCGACACCAGCAGCACTCATGCAGCCCCACATAAGGACACTGCCACCACCATGTTTCACTGTAGGCACCATGCATTTTTCTTTGTATTCCTCACCTTTGCGACGCCATACAGTTTTGAAGCCATCAGTTCCAAAAACATTTATCTTGGTCTCATCACTCCAGAGTATAGAGTCCCAGTAGTCTTCATCTTTGTCATCATGGGCCCTGGCAAAGTCTAGGCGGGCTTTGTGCCTGGGCTTTAGGAGAGGCTTCTTTCATGGACGGCACCCGTGCATGCCATTCCTCTGCAGTGTACGCCGTATTGTGTCACTGGGAAATAGTCACCCCAGTTTGGCTTTCTACTTCCTTAGATAACTGCAGTGAACTTGCATGTGGATTTTCTTCAACCCTTCTCATCAGAAGACGCTCCTGACGAGGTGTTAACTTCCGTGGACGACCTGGATGTCTCTGTGAGATGGTTGCAGTTCCATCTTTTTTAAATGTTTGTACCACTTTTGCTACAGTATTCTGACTGATAAGTAAAGCTTTGCTGATCTTCTTTTAGCCTTCACCTTTCTTGTGTAAATAAATTATTTTCTTTCTCAGGTCTTGTGACATTTCTCTTCCATGTGGTGCCATTGCTGACAGCATGAAATGGGAAGGGGTTTTCTTTAAGTAACACCCTTTTATAGTCAACTGTCTGCTGAACAATTAATAATTAGACTCACCTGAGGTTGAATTCTTGTTAAATTAGACATTTGTAGTCTATAATTTTGTTTGCTCCAGAGACTTTCAGTGGGGTGTACTCATTTTTGCATCACCCTAATTTGAGTAAAACTGAACATTTTGTTCTCTAAGTTATATTATTAACCTTACTTTCATGTTATAAGTTAAACAGATGTTATATAAAACTTAGTCTTGTCAACATTTTGGAAAATGTTTTGTGTGTTCATTGAGATATTGTTTAAAATGTTACTTTTCAAAGGGGGTGTACTCATTTACGCTGAGCACTGTGTATATGTATATATATATATATATGTATACATATATATATAAATAATCTCTTTTGATACAAGCATGTGGGATGTTTTCCTCTTTTTATCGTTGTCCAGTTGAAAATAGTCTAACAAGCCACACATTTTAAGGTATTGCCCATGTGCACAAACAGAGCAATATGAAGTTTAGTAGTTTGCTAAAATCATAACCCTTAATATGACCAACAGTAACAGCAATACTTGCGTACGATTCAATGAGTGGAGCACTGAGCTGGTCTCTGCACTAGAGGGCAGCTGTGTACCTCAGTAAATGTACACAGGAAAGAGATGCCTCTTGATTCAGTTAGTTGGCATCTGCCATCATAATAGTCCACTGCTGTAGTCCAGCTGTGCATATTCACAACATGGCCGTATATCATATCTATTTGGTTAGACCAGCCATTTCGTGTGGCCTGAAAGACAATTTTCCCAACCTAAATATTGATCTTATTTACCACGTATAACAGTTAGACTAGTCAGTGTTCAGATGTTTTCTCATTCTTTTGAGATTCACATCTATTGTCAGATTTGTATCAGATTCTGTAGTTTTCTTTCTCTCTCTCATGCACACTGTAAACCAGGCAGAGAGCATTTTTCACACAATGCCTTCACCTGTGAGCATTAAAAACCCGTCCTCCTCCACCCTGACCGATAAAACACTTTTTTCCACTTCTTTTGAACAGGACAATCTCCTTTCCTGCTTGACATCTTCTATTACAAGAATGTCCGCATTTACCCCGGCTTTCCAGGGCGGAGAGACGAGCTTCACTTGAGTAATTGCATGGCATGAGTCCCTTGTTCACCACAGCGATGAGCCAACCCTCGGCAGGGAGGACAGGTGCTGAACAACAGGGCTTCACACCTACAGATCTGGCTCCTGTATTTCTATTGTGTGCACAATATCAGGAGGTGAGCTTTCGCATCCGGTGGGGTAAATTAATGGGTGGATTTGAGAGCAGGTTTCAGGTTGAAGTCTGTGTGGAATTTCATCAGAAAGGTCGAGCCGTGGCCCGGATGTGTGTGTGTGTGTGTGTGTGTGAGATGGACGGGACTCGGCGGAGGAGCGATGAATATTTCACCGCGTCCAGAGAGAGGAGTATCCAGTTTCACAGCCTGGCCATTGACACCCGCAGCCCACAAATATAACAAATCAGGGTTCCCTCCAAACAAATAGCACTACACATGCAGGTGGCTCTTTCAGAGGGCATTAGACCTCATCGACTTAAAATGAGCACCTGGAATGAGATCGTGTGTCTCATCAGACTAGCTCTACCACTAAAATCAGCATGAGTATAATTCAATAGATGCAGACCGTGACGTTATGTTGTTGCCTGACTTACGTAACGAGCTGCTCTGTGAAATCGCTGACAGCCCAACAGTTCTGGGACTAAGCAAAATCCCGTCATTTACATGCATGTGTCTGCCCACAGTTCTGCTACAAGTATTTGCATGCATGCAAATAAAACTGGCTACGATGTTTTTGGATATATTGTCATGTTGTCAATCTAAAGCCTCCTTTTCGACATCTCTGACATTCACATGTTTGTTGCATTCCACCCCTATTGAGATTAAAGGCACAGCATGTAATTTGGGCAGCTAGTGGTTGAAATGGGTACTGCAGTCCAAATTCAAACTATTGGAGAGAGTCGGTTCTCCTGCCCCCTTCTACTCAGGCCAGATACTCACAGGGGTTGCCAGATTGAGGACACGCAACCCGAGGTGTTGAACTATCCTTGGGTAAATTGGCAGTGGGTGGAATCACACAGACCAGAACAAATCCAACATTCTGACACGGAACACATTTTAAAGTAGAGGAACTTGCTGTAGGATTGTGTTTTTGGAGAAACAAGTATGTGAACTTGTTTCCTAAATATATATATATGAGCATGTTTATTAAATATCTGCACACATGTTATTTTTTTTTGGGGGGGGGGGGGGGGGGGTTTACCTGGACTCAAGTTTTTTTTATAATAGACTAGTCATCATTCATTTAAAGGGATAGAACTTTATCTTCTGAACACAAATTAAGAGATTTTTTGATGAAATCCACAAGCTTTCCATAGACAGTAATACAACTGACACAGTCAAGGCTCAGAAAGGTAGTAAGGACATTGTTAAAATATTCCATGACACCAGTGGTTCAACTGTTATTTTATGAAGCTACGAGAATACTTTCATGAAAGCTACGAGAATACGCAAAAAACAACAAAAAACAACCCAAAAAACTTTATTCAACCATTTCTGAAGATTTTGACAGAGGATGACTTTCAATTTCTTGACAAGAATTTGAAAGTCATCCTCTGTTGAAATCTCCAGAAATGTTTATGTATAGCGTGTGCCTTCCTCTGCTTGTAAACAAGGCAGAGCATGTTCTACGGCAGAATCACGGCCCATGCGTCAGCAGCACCACACGCATGCGCAAGAAAATAAATAGTTGAATAAATCATTATTTTTGATTTCTTGGCACACAAAAAGTATTCTGGTTGCTTCACAAAATTAAGGTTGAACCTTCACTGATGTTACATGGACTATTTTAATAACTATTTTGCTACCTTTCAGGGTCTTGAATACGGTAGTTGCTGTTTTGATGAAAGCTTTCAGATTTCATCAAAATATCTTAAATTGTGACCTGAGGATGAATGAAGGTCTTACTGGTTTGGAACGACACGAGGGTGAGTAATTGATGACAGAATTATCATTTTTGGGTGAACTATCCCTTTAAGCCACCAGTCGATTTAAGCGTGTTTTTATTACAGAAAACAAGTTTCTTAATAATTAATCTCCTTATTATTGTTTTCTGAAACATTCATAGTCATTACTTTTGCTGCTGCTTTGCGTGTGCTTGTGTGTGGAAGAGGCTATAACTTAAAGGGCTTATTATGGTCAAAATGATAACACTATATATATTTAAGTAATAATGCTTTAGTTAGTACAAGCAAAATAATGACATACAGCTGATGTCTGATCACATATTACAGGTCTCCAGGTGTGTATTTATCAGCTGTTTAACCACAAAACATCAGTCATTTATCATGCTGTTTTGAGTCTTTTGTTTTTAAGCATTGACACTTCAAGTGTTTCATAATGTGAAGATGGTTTTGCTCATATGGCAGACATATAATTTATTTATGAATAATATAATTTTGGGGTTTGCAGCATTTAAATTAGAACAAGATGAAAGATGTCCTTTTCACTTATTAATTTAATTATTACTTAAATTATTGATGTTTATATTACATAACCATGTAATGTTACTACATTCTTATGTAATATATACATTTGGGGGTTGACTTTCAAGCAAAAATATGGGAATTACATTACTCATTCTGTTTTAACTCCCACTCCTTTACAATTTACAATGTGATCTGTAACCAAGTCTAATGATGTTAAATATAGTGTACCCTTACAAGTGAATACTTGTTCGCTTTTATTTTTGGCAAAACGCAAACAGGTTAAAATAAACAGTGAGATGTGGTGGGCTTGAAAGGGTAGCTTTTGTTTATTTCCTCTGAGAGAGCAGTTTGGATTTAGCATTGCTCCACTAGCAATCCTCTTTAAAGTGATCCTGATCCTCTGATCCACTCAGACATGAGGACTGCAACTGCATGCGCGTCATGACACGGCCTAGACACTGACACACCTGAGAGAACTTCACATGAGCTTCTATTATTCCTAAACTAAATTCAACTTATGCCACTTAAAGCTTTTACTTTTACTGACAGTGATGCCAATGGAAAACTTAGCACTGTGATGTCAAGGGGTTGCTAAGCATTTGCTATGGTATTCAGGAAGGCTATTTACACCTCCATCATACAGTTCAATGTAAGTAAATTGGATTGTTCGGCCTAATTTATTGTTTGTGAGGTGACAATCCAACAGATCAACCATAATCTGACTTTAGGAACCCAGCATGAGGAAAAGGCAATGCAAGCAGCATTCAGGTAGGTTATAGTGGTAGATGAAGACTGACCCGATTTTCATATGTGGAGGTGAATGTCTGCATCAGACTCTTGGTGGAGTTTCTCCTGACGGACGAATCGTTGTAGTCCGCTGGAGGCAGAACCATCATGTCGTCATCTAGGTCCTTCTGCATGAGGTTGGCCACGCTCTTACTGCGCATCGGAGGATTTCCAGCAATACTACAACACAATCACAACACCTTTTAGCAGAAGAAACCTTTAGTTATTCTATATTTGAACATGTTTACTAACCAACTACTCTGACAAATAACGGACACATACTTCAATGTTATAAGCTCTGGTTGTATCAAAGAAAATCTCCTCAAGTCCCTCAAACAGTGATTCCCAGGCCATGGTTTAATTCTGCTTAACTATTTAATGCAAACTATGCCAAAAAATGATGATCGACTTCTAAAGGACCCCTTTTCTCAAATATAAAAGCAGCTACTGATCAAAAGCATTGCCGATCAAATGTTTGGGTCTATAACATTTTCGATTGAAGTCTAATGCTCACCAAGACTGCATTTAAATGATTAAAAGTACAGTAAAAACTGCAATTTTGTGAAATATTATCATTTAAAATTACCTTTTTAAAATATATTTTAAAATGTAACTTATTCCTGTGATGCAAAGCTGCATTTTCAGCATCATTACTCCAGTCTTCAGAGTATTTGAGTTATTTTCTGAAGGATCATGTGACAATGATTTACTAATCAAGAAACATTTGTGCTGCTTAATTGTTTTGTGGAAGCTGCGATAATGTTTTTTCTTTCCTTCCCAGGATAACTTAATGAATAGAAAGTTTAAAACAAAGAATTTATTTGAAATAGAAATAAAAATCTTTAATGTCATTTTTTATAAATGTGAATAAAAATCTTACTGGCCTTAAAGCAGAATTTTTGCAAAATAAAATAACGCAAATAAAATGACAAACCGTCATGTGAAACATTTCTCTATGTTTTCAGTTAGCTTATGGTTACAAATAGGGTTCCCACACTTTCTAATCACTTCTTACAGCGACATAAACTATATAATTAAAATATACTCTTAAAATAAAGATTACAAAAGGGTGTTTTTGCAGTGATGAAAAATCATATTTGGTTCCCCAAAAGAACCTTTCAGTGAACAGTTCCTAAAAGAACCATTTAAAAAACCTAAAGAACCTTTTATGACTATAAATAACCTTTTCTGCATTTGAAAGGTTCCACGGATGTTCAAGGTTCTTCATAGAACCATTAATGCCATTAATTAAAATATATTATTAACATTTACTGACACATTGAGAATTACTGATATAAAAATTATAATTAAACTTTATTTGGAACACTACTTGAGCACAATACACATTTCTAAATATGAAGGTTTTCATGTCACTATTCACATTGTATGATGTTTGAATAATATCAGTCTTTAAATGAAAGACATAATATTTTAGTATACTTGCAATAGTTAAAATGTAGCACAATCAAATATACTTCATTATATCTTTAGTTGGACTTCAGCACTACTTCTGCACAATTAAAATGCATTAACTACAAAATTCGTTTTTCCAATTTAGCAGACTTTAAATATACCAGTTTAGTATACTCAAAGTACAATTGCAGGTTTATTAAGTACAAAAATACATAAATGTATTTGTAGTATACTTAGCATAAATTACATGCATTTCAAATGCATTTTAGTATATTTGTTTTTCCACTGGAGCAGATTTAATTTTCTTTCCATTTTATTGAATTTACATTGTCTAGAAATTTGGATGACTCATCAATTTCATTTATTTCCATGACTTGTCCAGATCTGGAAACTACACGTGGTAAAAAAATATTTAACGAGCTAGCACACCATGTTAGATAGCATGTATACTCAGCAAACGGCATTTGGTGCTCTCACTGTTAGCTGCAACACAAAAGGCTTTTTGACCAGGCATTACAGGAACCCCTCAGGGTCCAAGAGGATAGGATTTCATCTGACATCAGAAAGCATTAAGTCTAATGTTCTTCAAGCAAACATTAGCAGAGTTAGGTGCATGATCTGACCTTACACACTTTGAATAGCAGCAGTGGGAAAGAGCACAAGGGATTAGAGGTCTCATGAAGCATGCCTGGGTCAGTCTGGGTAAAGTCTATTTCTAATGTTTCACTCTCTGCTCTCGTGCAAAATCTGCATCTCTCAATATAATCTCATTTAATCAATCAACCATTAAAGCTGAAGTGTGTCATTTTATCAATGATGAGTTCCCCAAAAACTGTAACACGGTGATGCCATGTAAACATCGCTGTTTGTTTAACACTGCAAAGCAACACTGCATTGACTCGACCAAGGGTGAGACTAACGGGGCGGGACTAACGGTTTATCAAACCAATAGCAGTTGTCGTAGGGTGTGTTAAGGAAACCTGTTTGAAAACAATTGCTTCTGGTGATGCTAAATGACACAGTCAAACTTGTGACCCATGCAATACAGAAAAAATATCTGAGAATGTGATTTTTGAGATAAAAGATGTACTAGTCTTAAAATAGGGCTTGACTGCTGTGAAGCTTATGTTTCCTTCTCTTCAGAGGCGCAGCGATCAGTATCAGAGCTAATCAGGACAACAAAGAACAGTGTTAGTGTGTGTGTGGTATCGGATTACCTGTTATTTACCGCCAGCTCTGTGTATGCGCGACAGTAAGATGATGGAAACCAGCCCCGCCTGTAAAACACACAGACAGACAACACAAGTCAGATGAAAAAAAGAAGAAGAGCGCGGATGCTTTTATCTGGCCCTGGATAAATGGCTCTTATAAAGTCTGCTCAGTGTTTACTGAACACAGTCTGGGATTGTGGGACATAAAACACCGAGAGAATTTTGAAAGCCATCTGAACATGGAGAGTAGCATTGCGTTCTCAGAAAGGAAATCCAAGCAGAGGCCCGTCATCTGAACGTGCAGCGGTGTGAGGTGACGGGTGACATCAAATGCACACAGGATGGCCTGTCATTACTTTAAGCACAATGGCAGTGTTTGTCTTGGTGTGGCGGTTTTTCTCAGGACTTTATGTTCTTGTAATCCAAGGGAATGTGAATATTGATGGGAAACTCAGTTTCTATAACCACCTCCACCCCTGAAAGGCACGGGGAAAGACAAACAACATCTTGCATGGACTTTTATGTTGACTCTGAATGTGGCAGCACTACTCTCTGATCAAGTGTACCAGCAGACACCGGAACAATGATAACCCTTAAATCTGACATATATAAAATATTGAAAAGGCTGTGAACGTATCAAAGTTGATATTATCAGGCTTGCATGGTTCATATGGTACGATATGGGAGAATATGGAGCTCAAAACAAAGAGAAAAAGAAAAAAAACCTTAAATCAACTTACTTCAGATTCCCAAATTGAGCAAAAACACTGCAGTTTGGTGCAGTTGTTGATATTTGCATGGCCAAAAAGTTAGATGAAACGGTCATATAAATCGGTATAAACAATATCTAAAATACATATCCTATATACATACATGTATATAGCTCCCAATAATGTCTTAGTATGCTGATATTTAAATTAGTGCTGTCGATCGAAAAAAAACAAAAACAATACCTTTTTTTGGAACTTAATTGCAATTAATTCCACCCAACAATAACATTTTTTATATAACTTTATATTGCAATAATTTCACATTAAATGTTAAAATTAAATGTAGAAACATTACAACATAGAGACAGTATATTTCTTATATTTGTTTAATGGCATCTTTTTAATAAATGAAGGCCAATATCACTGACATACTACTGATGTCTCTAGGAAATGATTATGTTTTTCCTAATACTTAACCATTGACTAGCCATTCAAAATTACAGTATAACAGAGCTATCAATTTAAACACTTATTAGACTTAAAAAAATAACTAAGTTAAGGGAACTTAAAACTGAAAATCTTCACATAAACCCATTATAATAAATGCCATATTTAGCTGCCATTCAGCAAACAAGAAATATACAGAAATTGAAGTTATCAAACACTAAATTAAATGCCATCGCTTTAAGAGCTGCCGCTGCTGAATGCGACACGGATCTGACACGCATGCTCGTAGTTTTATTGGTGTTTTAATATGAAATGTACATGCAATTGAAGAGCATGTGCTAGGAGCACAGTATAACGGCAGACAGGACAATAGTTTTTACTGACATATGTCCTGACAACATCTCATCTGTGTGCAGTTCACTGTTCTTCTACTGAAGCTCCTCATCTCCCGTACATTTTCCTCACTCACTTGACTCATGCCTGGCGCTGAGGCGAAGCCGCGTGCACGTCTGATGTCTCCTGCTTGATGTGTTACAGCACTAATTTAAATGCTTAGTCTTTTTGATCAAAGCTCAATGAAATGCAATGCAATACAATGACTGGGAGATGAATATATAAATGTTCCTCAAAAGACTGACAAGATCGTATCTGATAGATTTGAGCAACTTTTCTAAAAAATATGGAAGTTGTTTTAGTCCAGAAAATGTTCATCTTGAGAAATTATTGATCGTGTTAAATTAAGAGGCCTTATACATTTGCATATTAAGTGTGATATAGTAGGCTTTATAGGGTTATCGATTCATGGTTTCTCTTAAAAACAAAAACTGCATCTCATCACCATTTAAGACTAAAAAGAACTTTAAAGAATCGGCAAAAGTAAATAAAATACAAAGAACATAGGGACTAAATTGTTCTAAAGATCATACAGTATATTGTAACTTCAAAAACTTGTTTTACCTCAAAGAACCCTATAGTCAACACTTGAACCCCTTACAGCAAATAACTACGAGGAACCTTCATTTCAGAGAGGAAAAACAGACTAGTCAGTGGAACGTCTAAATGTCTGAACTACTTCCTGAAATCTGTATATTTAGGCTCCATCCGGTGTGTTTCTTAGTCATGTATGAGACACTAGACCTTCAATAGAACATCTGAAGAAACAGGTTAAATAACATGCAGATTATACAAGATCAAGCGAACGTCATTCACAGCAGGGGATTTCAAGTCTGTCAGTAATCACAGTAAAGTTTATGGTTGAAGGCGGTGAATTTCCTACAAAAGCAATGCATCAATGGCTGTAGCGGTGAGGCTTTGAAGACCACATGAAATCAAAAGGTGGAGTTCTGTGGCTTTTAGTCCACATTTGTTAGCTTTAAGGTTATGTATTTACATTCTAGTATCCTCCGAAATGAGGACCATGTTAAATGTTTATCTTCTAGGACAGAAGAGCAAACTTTTCATATTGCTTTCAATGTAGACACCGCAAATCTCAGGCCAAACCCCTTTACTTCTGCCCTTGTGTTCATCTCCACATGAAGAAATGTTCATATTTATCTTTCTGTGCTTTTCAGTGTACTTTAAATCAATAGAACAGAGGAGCCGCGGTACATTGACAGTGATCTGTAGACATTGGCTGGAAAGTTTCACCAGTGATTTTAAGCTCATTTCCTGCTAGGCATTCAAGAACGCGAGAGGACATTTTAATTGACCTCGCAAATGTATTATTAATAGCATCCGTCAATCGGGCTGAAGTTATCTTTAAATAGAAGCACTCAGTCTGTCTGAACAGGTCGTCGTAGTGTTTTAAAATGCCCCGTTTAGCAAATGGTGCTTGCGTGTAATTTGGCACATATTAATGGGTTGCTAGGTGACAAGTCTGACTTCATGTGTAGATCACTATAGAGCTCAGACAAGTTTGATGTTGTTTTTAAAGCAGAGCATCACCAACACACAAACAACTGAGTGAGTCAAACTACAGATTACCCAAAAATGCAAACGGTGATAAAATGACACATTGTTCATTTTTAGGGGGAATTATTACTTAAAACATAACTTTTATTCTTTGTTCTAATTGACTATAATAACCTGCAAAGTTCCCCAGTTATCAGACAACGGGCCCTGTGATTTTCGTGATGTGGAAAACACGAACGTAATCCCGTCATAAAAATGTAAATTGCTGTATAATGCGGAATGTCACAGAATAATTGTGGATGAAAAAAATCTAAAAGTGGTCAGTACAGTTAAATCAAAATGCGATATGGACTAATGTCTGTGAATATTAAGCCACATAATACAATTTAAATATGAATCCTGCATGTTGTGCATGTCTGGGTGAATGAATAGGGTTTTGTTCACCAACACACACACACGCACGCACGCACGCACGCACGCACGCACGCGTATCACAGAAACTTAAAGGTCTTCACAGCAACCAGGCCAATTCAAAGCTCAGTTTAACTTGAAGAAACTTTGACAGAAATGTATTACTTAATGATATTACTACTACTACTACTACTACTAATACAAATATTTTATGAACACCTGATTAAATAAATAAATAAATAAATATACAGTGCCCTCCAAAAGTATTGGAACAGTAAAGACAAAATTGCTCTGTTGGCTGTGGAGTCAAGACATTTACAAATATGACTAAAATATGAATATGAGACAAAACTACAGAATGTCACATTTTATTATTGGGTGATTCAACACATAGATGTTCTGAGATCTGATGTGAGCAAGTATTGGGACAGTTGATGCTACACGGCAAGATGCAAACATCTGACCAGCACCAAAAATGGAAAGGCAAGATTAGATTTAGCAAAAAAGCACAAAGGTTTACCAAGGGTGAGCCAGAAGAGTTTTGGATCTGTGTTTATGGACCGATGAGACAAAGATGAACCTCAATCTAAGAGATGGGAAAGCAAAAATGTGGAGAAAAAAAATGGAACTGCAAAAGATCCAAGCATACAGCCTCATCTGTAAAGCATGGTGGAGGTGTTGTCAAGGAATGGGAATGTATGGCTGTCTCTGGAACAGACCCTCTCCACTTTACTGATGACTTAATGTATGATGACAGTAGCAGAATGAATTTGGAAGGGTAAAAAACCATCTCGCCTACCAATATTCAGGAAAATGCCACCAGATTCATTGGGAAGTGCTGCATATTGCATCAGAACAATGACCCAAAACACCCTGCCAGTTCAGTCAAGGAGTTTATAAGGGCAAAGAAATAAGTCTCAGATTGCCCAAGTCAATCTCCAGATTTAAATCTGACTGAACATGAATTTCACCAGCTGAAGAGGAGAGTAAAGGAAGAAACTCCCCAAAACAAGCAACAAATGGAATCGGCTGCCTTAAAGGCAGGGGAAAGTATTTCAACGGATGAGACCAAGAGTTTGGTGATGTTTATGGGTCATAGACTCACTGCTGTGATTGTGCACAAGGGATCTGCAACTAAATAATAGCTTTTAATCTTTTATACCTGCTTTATGTTCAACTGTCCCAATACTTATGCTCACATCAATGAGTGGGATGAACTCTAAAAGTGACTTAGACGTCCCCGACGTCTTCAAACTGTTTTGAAAAGAGGAGATGCTACACCATGGCAAACATGCCCCCGACCCAACTATTTTGAGATCTGTATCAGGCATCAAATTTAAAATGAGCTCATTTTGTGCATAAAATTGTAAAATTTCTCAGTTTAAACAATTGCTGTTATCTATGTTCTATTGTGAATAAAATATTCATGTGATGAAAGTCTTTTAATTTTCATTTTATCCCCCCCCCAAAAAAAACACGTCCCGACATTTCCGGAATTCGGGTTGTAAAAAAAACTGGATTTGAGAAAAAAAGTGCTATTTCATAGGGTTTAAAAAATGTATGTTTTTTTTAACTTTTAATAAATTGCTGTTAAATTGTGTACGTTTCATGATCTCAATTAATTAGACATGCCTTTTGATTAATAAAACTAAATTTAATAAATTTAACCACTAAAATAAAAAAACGGCTACTACATAAAAAAATACTACAGATTTCATAGGGCTCTAAATAACATAATGCCAAGTTAATCTCTACTGAAAATACATTTAAGAAACAAAATACTGGCTGTGCAACGGGCACTTTTCACAAATCCAAAACAGCACCCAATGCATTTGATCGTATTGCAGAGATACACATGAGGGATTTACTGGAAAGCAAAGGAAAATTACCTCAGTTTGAATTGTAATTTTACTTGTCTTCATCCTGAAAGTTTATTAGCTCGATTCCAACTTCAGACTTGACTTCAGTGGCAAAGATATTGACGACTGAATGAATTCAGAACGCACCCTGTCTGTTTTGCCATCTGGTAGCATTCTCTCAAACCAACATCATCAATTTTTGGCAGGAACGCTGGCGTGTTCAGACCATTTTCTCTGCCATAACTGTGTTATTCTGATTACATCTCCTTCACCTGCTGAAAGTCCACAGGTCCTTGGGGGGATTGTGTTCTGCATCTCAGATAAGCTGCCGCCCCGTCTGCTCTCTCTCGGAACAGGGCTTCATGTGGCTTTGACTGACACCACAATGAACTGGGTTTTCTTCATCACAGCTGGTTTGCAGACTGGCACCGGCAGCTGTGCACACAATGTCTCTCCCCATCCTGAGCCACTTTGGTGCATCTGAGATGGACTGACTCACCAGCCAAACAACTTCACCTGGACAACGTTCTTAAAAACATTGGGCTGTTTTTAATTACATTTTTGGTAATCCAAAAATGATAAAGTTTTGGTTGTAAAGCCAAGCTATTATTAGTATTAGGGATTGGAATCGGCTCCGATATGGTCAATTTCTACGGAACGGGTATCGGTGAGATGACACGATCCAAATCCGATATTGTGCTATACTATCCTGTGTGATTGTTAAGCCCCACGAGAGCACTAAACCAATATAAAGCACCATAAAGTCAAAGTTCAATTGTTCTGAAGCCGTTCCGTAGTTTAATGTAGAGGTACAGATGAATATTTCAGTTGTTAAATTCAAGTTCATGTAAACTCTTTTCTCCGCTGCTCTGTCTGTCATCCTCCATTCAGCATTCAAACTGTGTGTCACGTTTGGTTAAGACAGTCAAGATGATGAAAATCTCTCCAAGAGCGCACAATAACTAAAAATTAAAACTGTTAAAAAAGGCTCAATAAACTAAATCGCACATATTTAATAAGCTACGCATCAATATCTCTTTCCTTTGTGCTGTGAACTTCTCTATGTGACTCTGTGCTGCTTCAAGCTCTGATTTGTTCAAATATTTCCATTTACACTTGGCCACATAGTCGCAAAACGGATCTAAATCCGATCTTCGATTCCCGCGCTATATTAAAAGTTAATGTCAAAAAAATCAAAAGCACTGTATTTGATTAATTAACAGCTTATTTCAAGATCAAAGACTGCAATAGAAGAGCGCGCGGCATCAGCACTGGAAAGATACGTTTGTCTTGCTACTTTTATGCTTGCATTGGATCAGACAAAATGGTATCGTTGCATTTCTAATTACTATTGTCATTATCAACTGTAAACTATAGACATGTCTGCGTGAACCAGCTCTAGTGTGAAAAGCTAATAAATGACACACGTTGACAAGCTCCACTCACTGTTTGTTTTTCTGCAGCTCTCCGTACAGCCAGCCGTCCCTCTCGTCAGGAATCAGCAGTGAGATAATGTCTCCTTCTTCAAAACTCAGCAGCGTGGTGTTGTTTCCAGACTTGTGGGGGAAAATGGTGCGCACTTTGGGTCTTCTGTCTATGTGATTGAGGCCAGTGGCCATCGACACAGACCGAGACAATCCGCTGTCCTCATTGTTGTAGTCTGGAGGAAAAAAGACATATCAAACAATATTTCTCTGAATTTCTAATTCACTTGCAATGTGACATTTCAAAGTGAAACAGGATATTCAACAAGAACAAAATAATCATCAGGAACTGACTGGACTGTAAATATTCATGTCATTTTTATTTTCTAAATATAAACACCAAACAACAACAATTCTGTCATTGTTAGCTAATATATATATAAAAAAATAAAAATAAAGGTAATTCAAATAAAGCTGAAAAAAAAGAAAAGAAAAAAAAAAGAAAAACTATTTAGAAATTATGGCTTGGCTACTAATAACAAACGAAAAAGCTCATTACTAATATATATAAAATGACAAAATGACAAAAAATATTAAACTAACTAATAAAAACCTGAAAACAAAGCTAATTAAACGTTTTAATAAGTACTATAATGTATAAATAACAAAATAACACCAAGCCGAAAATGTCTATTATTTTAGATTTAATATTAATCTATTACTCAATATATCTACAGTATATGTTCTATTAAAGATATAATTGCTAATTTCTGTAATTTAACTGGTTTTAAAATGACAAACTATGACATGAACTAAATTACATTAAAAAGGTTGCAATTCCTGCGTCACCTACAACCGCAGTCTACAACAATAACTAAATTTATCTATTATCTTAAGCCATTTATCTATTGGAATAGGGCTGTGCAATTAATAAATCGCATGCGATTCTCAAGCGCATCTCATCAGTAAAGCCGGCTCCATGATTGACGGTAAATCTCCATCACCTGCTTTCAAATGGAGCGGCAGTTAATACACAGAGCCGTGGTTCACTGACAAGCTATGCGATATCGCGTTCATAATCGAATGGGATTCATCTGCGATATTGATATTGCCTAACTTGTCAGTGAACTACGGCTCTGTGTATTAACTGCTGCTCCAATATTGCAATATATATAATATTGCATTATAACAATAGGGAGTCATGCACAATAAATCAGGAATGTGTTTTAGGAAAGCAAAAACGGCAAATTTGAACCTTTAGATTAATTGTGTTAGATTAGAGGTGAGACTGGTAGAATAAATCCACATAATATATAAGGTCCTACCAGACTCGGTCTCCTCTCTCCTGGGGGACTCTTGATTGAACATGTTGGCCAGCGGACTCGTCTGAGGCGGTGCTGGAGGTGCTGGAATCATAGCATCTGAGTTGGCCTGTACAAGTAAAGAAAATGCAGGTAAGCATTCATGAACACAACAGGCCCTGTAGGATTCATCGTGTAGTGCAAGAGATGGTGTCTTCCTCACTCTGTTGTTGCGCTGGAGGGCTGGAGACGCCTGTGGAGTGCGTAGACCTTCAATCATGGACATTACACTATCGGGGACATTGGTAGCATCACCACATTTGTCCTGCCAGGTGGATAGGTTCTCCGTCAGAAGTTCTCGAGCCTTCAAGAACACAAGTATTAGACGCAGGAGTTTAACTGTCGAGAGAGCTGTAATCATGAAGGTCTCCTTCTCTCGTGATGAAATAGCAAACAGTGTGGATTTTAGCTTACCCACTGAAGTAACAAACCTTGTCATGGAAATTAGAGACCTGGTAGGAGAAGATGCAGTGCTTATCCACCAGGAAGCAGAAGCGCCTCTTCTCCTCCAGCAGAGCCTCCTGGCAGCCGTCAGCGATGAACTTCTGCATGTCCATCTGACGATGAGTGAGAGTCTCAAGACACTGCAGAGAAAACAGAAGGGCTCTTATCAGCTGTCTGATAAGCTGCGTGTTCATGGCTGTGTGAAGATGACATCCCTTTTTCGGTGTGAACTTATAAAAGCATTATAAAGGAACAAAGTGTCCCATCAGATTGAATGTCAGGCATTGTGACAGAAGCAAGTGTCAAAGGAGCTGCATTTATATCTCCAGATAGTTAGGCCCTATGATTTCAGTGATGCATAAAACGCAAACCAAATAGTCATAAAAACGGACTTCACTGTATAACGCGGAATCTCACGGAACTTGACAAATTTTGGATTGATACCTCAAAAGTAGGTCAGTACACTTAAATTAAAATGTGATATGGATTAGTGCCGGTGAATATTAAGCCGCAAAATACTATTTAAATGAATGAATCCTGAATGTTGTGCGTGTCTGTGTGAATGACCTCAAATGGGTTTTGTTTACTCGGGTTGCTGAATACTGAAGCATGCGTGACACTCACAGTGTTTTAAGACTCAGCCGCCTCAATATATGAGTACATGAACACATGGATGTAATCTTTAGAACTGTCCCGAGACTCACTTCATGACCATTTTACAGTTTCTTTTGAAAAAACAAAAAAAAACGGTTCTGTTTTACTTGAAGAAACTGACAGAAATATTACATAATGTAATGATAGTACTACTACTACTACTAAAAAATATCATAACATTTTATTTTATATTTACCAGAAACATTTAAATACACTACTTCTATGAAAAATAAATGTATAAATAAATATTTTAATAAAATTAATTAATTAATATGTAATAAAACATTAATGGAAAACAGAAATTATTAAAAATAAAACTGGAATTTAAGAAAACATTTCATTAGGGATGCACAATATTATTGGAACGTTATTGGATTTGGAAATAAAATAAGCCGATATGCCTTGCCGATAAGACGGATTCCTGACATGTGCTCAGGGTGTGATAGTGAAAAGATAACGTCAGCAGTGTGGTCATTCTTGAAGCAAACTTTTGCCTGAATGACAGTTCTGTGATTATTCGTAAATCTCCATCACCTGCTTTCAGATTGAGCGGCATTTAATACACAGAGCCGTAGTTCACTGACAAATACCAAAATAAGAAATACATTAAAAACTGTGACTGGCATTTAAAAATACATTTGCGTAAAATCCAACATCGTCATGTTCTGGCTGTGAAAATAACCAACCGACAGTCGTAGAGAGGGATTTAATAGTGCGTGCGTGTGTGAGGGAGACGCGGCTTGTGTGCAAACACATACGAGCTTCATCACTGTGTCTGTCACGTGACTGTTCCCCTCTCTGGCTTGAACTGAGGGGAAAACTAAGGACATTATTAACTGCCTTTACTATAATTTTGAAAGCTGAAGCTCGTGATTATGGAAGAGGGCGTTACATTTCCGACGTGGCTTGTGGTGTTCAGCCAATCACAATGCACTGTGCCAGTTGGCCAACCAGAGCAGACTGTGCTTGTCGGAAGGAGGGACTTTGTAGAAAACAAAGCGTTTGAGAGAGGTGGGGCATAGAAGACCTAGAATAATGTACAGTATTACTGTATGAAAAATAATGTGTTTTTTGAACATTAAAGCATGCCAACATATTGTTACACCAAATGCACAAAATCATGAAATAATCGAATATATACAGATTTATTCAGTAATATATTATATTTTTCATATGGATTATGAAAACTTTTTAGAAAAAAAGAATTTTTACTGCTCTTTTGCTTCAGAAAATCTATTAATGTTAAATCCACAAATGCATCTGTCTGAGAAAAAAAGCAGAGATTAATCACAGCAGAGATTTAATTTTATTACAGATATTTTCAAGGCGTACTCTCATTAAAAAATAACTTTAATAAAATTTGTAACTCCTAACAAATAAGTTTTTGCTCAAAACTAACCAAAATATAATTACTAACTAACCAAACCTTATAATTTCCGCACAGTAGAGACTTGGTGTCGTTTCAAAACAAAGGGAACTAATATATATATATATATCTGTATCAGCATTCACAAAATTATTTGAAAAATATCAACAATAGCAACACTTATATCGTGCATCCCTATATTTCATAGGGCCTTAAAAATATAATATTTGTTAAACTTTTAATAAATTGTTTAGTATTGTAAGTATCATGATTTCAAATAATTAGACATGCTTTTTGATTAATATAATTAATTTTAAAACAGAGTCTAGAAAAATTAAAATGGAAAAAAAGCAATTTGGAAAAAAGTAAACAAAAAGATTTTGGGGGACAAACTAATTTTTTTTAAAGTCCCTTGATTCTCAGACCTTTGTGTATCAGTTAACAAGCTGTTCAGCATGTACACTCAAAGATAATGTTGAAGATCACATTACAGTCTCAGCTGTCAGCTTTTAGAATTATGACGTCAACGTGGAATTGCCAAGAGAAAGGCCTGACTACTACAGGTTGAAATTTGAGTTGTCGACAAGTTTGAATGTACACAAGCGGGACTGAGATTTGAGGGCTACTGCAGATCTACAGTGAATAACTAGGGTTGGGCCGATGGACAATGCCGATGGCTGATAGGCATCACAATGTTGTGCCGACATAGTGATCCCCCCCCACGCCCTCTTCCGCAAACTGCCACATCCAAATACTGTGTTCGGAAAGGAAATTAAGTGTAGGCTACTACGGAATCCCTAAAGGTGATACATAGCTTTCTCTTGCAATTAAACCGTTGGGTAATTATACTGCATATAAAAAGCAATCATCAGGGAGCTGCTACTAATATGCAGGGCATTGAAACCGCTTTTAAATGCACGCTCTCATTTCACTTTCGAGATTTGCGATCACATAGACAGTATTCTATGGAGCAGCAGGACTATACATTTTACTAGATAATGATGTTTGTCAGTGGTGCTCAGTATCTGCAAATCATTCGCCATTGTCCTATCAGTCATCTCTCCTTACTCTGTGTATGTGGTAAGTAACTGTCATGTGCTGTAATGTAACAGGGCAACCGCTTGTTAGCAGCTAATGTCCCTTTAGTGGCTCAGTAGACCGCAGTTATTCGTTTCCGTGCATTTCTGCATACAGGGCACACCCCTAACCCCGCCCCTGATGTCATAGTCCATCACGATGTTTCACTGTTCACATCGTCCGATGCCAATTTGGCAGACATCGCCCAACCCTAGGGATGTAACGATTAACCGCGAGCTGGTTGAAAATCGATTCAAACATGTGACGATTCAAATCGGTTGAGATGCTAAAGGAATCGCGATTCAATTAGGGTAGGCATTTATATGAATGTATGTCTGAGGGGAAGTTACGGTCTTTAAAAAAATAGCTTAAATTGAATTTTTTATTTTCATATTGCCTCTGAATAATGCATATTAAAGTTCATAAGGGCAGCGCTGCTTGTTTACTAGTGATGTCCGGTTCATGAACTAATCGTTCGATTTAACCATTTACGATTCCTGTAAAATTAGCCTAAAACGCCTAAAAAGGCATACCCAAAGTAAATTGCATGCTGTTCTTGTGCCATTTAGATGATATGCATGATGTTGGTCTCCTTTGAAAGGTGACACTCTGAGGTTTGTTTCTCAACAGTCAGAATCACTGTAAGTCTTACTGATATTGAGTAATAACACTTTGAACACACACAAAAAAATATATAATAATTCCGCCTGCATTTGTTTGGTAAATAGAAGCCTGCAGATGACTATAGCTGGGATGTATGAACTGGAAAATACATTGGGATCGCAGAATGAAGCCTTACCAAGTCAAATTTTGCATTTGATAAACAATATATTAGAAAATTAGTGTTTTACACGTTTATCTAATTTTATGTCTAGGCGCTTCCAAATTACACTTGGGAGACTCCAAACGACCCTTTATAACCAACGACAAATGCTGTAATTCTTGAATGCTTTAATATACAGTCATCATTTTGGGCTCTAATGAAAGGTTACACTTAGAGCTATTCAATTACTCATCCAGATTCACTGTCAATAATTGCTGACACAGTTACTGAAGCATAAACACATTATAGTGACATTTATTTATAGAATCCAAAATGTGTACACTTAAAATTACATATTTATAATTTATAATCTAAATACATTTTTCCTATATTTCTATTTCTGTACATAGTACATTATTTAATTTGTGTTTTTTTCCTTATATTGGTGTTATATTGTATCCCTACTGTGTTATTCCTATGTATGTCTGTACTATCATGCATGTCTGCATTATGTCAACAAAAAGTGGTCTGATAAAGACACTGATTGTACATGCTGTGTTTATTGTATCTTAAAATTTACATAGTTGAAATCACAAGAATCTCAGCTTTCCATAGATATATGACATGTTCAACTTGTTTGTGTTTTTGTGTCTGACGACTTTACCCTGTCACCACTAGGCGTCCCGCCGGCGGGACGGTTAACCAGATCTTCTTAGTGAACCGGTCGAACCAGTTCACCAAATAGAACTGAATCGTTTCAAACGGTTTGCGTCTCCAATACGCACTAATCCACAAATTACTTCAATTATTCAGTTTATAAACATGCCTGACACTCCCTCCGAGTCGAAATAAACCAATACCCCGAGGTATTCAATTACTCCAACAGTACATTGATGACTGAACAGCTGTGAAAAGAGAACTGATGAGCACGAGCAGAACAGCTGATAGACTGAGCATGCGTTTACACCGCGGAAACCAAGGAAACGCTTTAAGCGCCACCTGCTGGCAGAGAGTGAATCTGCGTCTCATTCAGCTCGACCATTCTGTTTTTGCTTAAAATTTTGATATACGATCTAATTTAGATAAATAAATAAAAAATGCTCATGTTGCATGCATGCAGCATCTTTGTTTGGATAATAATTAAAATGCAGGGCTTTCCTCATTTTAAATGGAAAGAGCACAGACAAAGCCTTATTTTGTTTATATGAAGATATTTCTTTTATTTGTGTCAATTATTTATTTGCGGGAGCATGTTTGGTGACTTATCAAAGTAGAAAAGCTGCTTCATATTATTGTTTAAACATTTATTTTATCTTTTGTAACATTATAAAATGAATATACTGTCATTTTTGTGTTCCTGTGGCTCAGTGGTAGAGCATTGCATTAGCAGCGCAAAGGTTGTGGGTTCGATTCCCAGGGAACATGTACTGACAAAAAATGTATAGCATAAATGTACTGTAATTTGCTTTGGATAAAAGCGTCTGCTAAATGCATAAATGTACATTTTTTATCAATTTAATATGTCTATAAACAACAATACAAATCTACAAATTTTTTTTCAAAGAAATTTAAAATTTCTGAGCAGTAGTGAATGTAAATAAATGTTTTTTTAAAACTAATTTTAAATGGTTTGACATTTGAGAAGCTGGGAGAGTGAACGAAAAACAGGTGCTTGGTATACAAAGTCACTGACCTCAGGGTAAACAACCTATTAGAAAACATGTCATAACATTTAGCATATAGGCAAAAAGTCCCCTCTAGGACTTCTAAAAAACACAAGACCAGAACTAAAGTAGTAGGATGTGGCAACAACATTACACAAATAAAATGTTTATCAAGTCTATATGCTAATGTATTTTTTGTTTAGCAGATGAGGCCTAAAGTAGAAAATCAAAACATTTAAATCAAAATCATAATTTATGTCTATAACTCCCCTTCATTTTTCATCAGGTGACTCAAGGTCAAAACTATCAAGTATTCTACACAAAATAGTAAACCTCTGGTTGGGGGCCGTAATCTACACGCCACACCTGGCACGACATTTCCTGCCTGCAGTGAACCTCTGGATCAATTGTTAATGAAGAGGAAGGGCTAAGCTTGTTATTCTCTTGTTTTTCAAGCACAGGTACTGCTATAAATGACAAATGAAAGCAATCCAGGCTGGTGGTGCAGGAAGGGGCAGGGTGACGCTCGTCCAGGGGCAACCCCTCGTCATTATATGGAGGGAAAGACCCAATGTCCTTATGACTGATTTTAATCCACTTCCTCTTTTGTGTGCCAGAATATTCCAGTCAGTCTGAATCATGTGTGTTTAAACAGACCAACACAATCCACAAATAAACCTGGACAGGGTCAGAACGGTGTCCGACAATCAACTAATCTTGATTTTCATAGCTTTCAAATACTCGTTTTGCTTTAATATTTTTAATGCGCTTTAAATAAAATTAGAGAAACATGTCTGCTCTGTGTCTCTTTTAGCGGATGTGACCAGCTGAATTATACAGCGTTTCAAAACAAAGTTGATTTGAAAAGATGTAGTTGTGTGTGTGAAGTAATCAGATTAAACCAAAACACGCACACATTGAGGGGCTTTCTCTTACATACACCGTCTGGCTGGCACACAGACACAGTCTGGTCAGCGGAGATAACAGCTGCATTTTCTGAACATTACAGATGAACACACACAGAGTTAAAAGCACCAGCCTATCTGTACAAGCGAACACGTCCCAGAGAGCTGTGATGGCACCACGGGAGATAGACAGGGGCGTAAGAGTGCTATTTGTCCTGTTTATCATCACAGACCCATGATAAAGTCTGTTGCTATGGACACCTTCATTCTCCTCCTGTAGAGAAAGGCAAAAGAAACAGAGGACATGCCACACAAGGAGGAGAAGAGATGAGAAATACTCCATTCCTGCCTAAATGGGAAAACCTTAAAAAGACAGATGCACATGGGATGCACCGTAGATCTGATTCCAACAGTCTGACAGGAGCATATTGCTAAATAAACATAATACTCTAAACTGCATAAAAACATGTAGTCAACATAAAAATATTAGGCTTAAGCTAGGCGGTTCAAAAGTGTGGGGTCTGCAAGATTTCGGTGTTTATTTATTTATATACAAGGCTGTTCAACAGTTTGGGATCAGTAAGATTGATAACGTTTTTTAAATACGTTTCTTATGCTCATCAAGGCTGCATTTATTAGATTAGAAATACAGAAAAGGCAGTAATATTGTGAAGAATTATTACCATTTAAAATAATGGTTTTCTAGTTTAATATACTTTCAAATATAATTTATTTCTGTGATGCAAATCTGAATTTTCATCAGCCATTACTCCAGTTCCACATGATTTTTCAATAATCATTCAACTATGCGGTTTTATTATCAATGTTGTAAACGGGTTCCAAAAAATATTGAGCCGAACAACTGTGATATTTTTTCCAGGATTATTTAATGATTAAATGATAAAAAGAACAGCATTTATTTAAAAAATAATTTATATAAATCATTATTTTAATCTATAAAACTATTTCACAGTATTACTGTTTTTTTTTTATCTCTCTCTCTCTCTATATATATATATATATATATATATATATATATAATTTTGAGCGAATAATTTAAATTAAAAAAATTAAATTAATTGAAATTAAAAAAAGTTACAGTAAAGACTATTTTTAACAACTTGAAAATAATCTTGAAAAAATGGTTTCCACAAAAATATTAAGCAGCAGGTTTTCAACATTGATATGAATAGAAAAAAAACATTATTGAGCAGCAAATCAGTATATGTAGATCAATACATCAATCCTAAATAATTCTGAAGGATCATGTGACACTGAAGACTGGAGTAATGATGCTAAAAATTCAGTTTTGCAATCACAGAAATAAATTACATTGTAAAATATATTAAAATAGAAAACCGTTATTGTAAATGACAATAATATTTCACAATATTGCAGTTTTTAATGCATTTCTGATCCTTGGTGAGCATAAGAGATTTCTTATAAAAACCTTCAAACTATTCAAATCTTTCAGTATTGTATATAATAAACATTTCTATGCGACACTTCTTTCAACTTGTCAAAATCAACAGAATTTATAATTTATTAATCCTTTATTTTTCCAGGAAGGTCCCATTGAAATGAAAAGAAATCTCTTCTTCCAGGGAGTGCTGGCTTAAAACAAACAAAACAAAGCAGTAAAACAACACCATCAAAAAGCCATTCAACTTTCTCAGGTTATACGAGGGGTTTATTTGGTGTGAAACGACACCAAAAGCTTGCCGAGATCAGCAGAGACTGATTACGAGGACCACGGGAGCGGTGAAATGTCAGGATGTCAATGATGTACCGTCAGGAACAAAGGGAAGAGGTATGTCTCTTATCACAGACACCGCTGTGACTGACACCTCCATCCATCATCGGCGGGTGAGAGAGAGAGGCAGAGAGTAATCAGTCAGTAAATTCCACGGTGAGGTGAGACATTAGCCATCAGGGTGCAAACACAATTAATCTCCGCAGGCTACCCTGATGAACAGCCTGTATGCAGAGACATAACCATATAAACACGCCTTCTTTTTCAGATCAGTAGATTAGGCTCGGATTTCATGAACTACTCCTTTATGAACACAAGCCTGCATCTGATAACATCCAGTGATAGGTATTCAACTATGTGGCAGGGTGGATTTACAGCAAACTGCTACAATTAAAATAGATCAATAAAGCGAACAGTTCCTGCATCCTGATCGGTCCGTACCACATTCCAGAAAGGGCTGATATGATACCAATATTTTATGATGATCCATACTACAGCTATTACTATTCAATATACATAGAAATATTAACTAATATTTTTGTGATTTTAAACAATATGGCTATTAAATACTAATACTACTAATAGTAATTCATTATTATTAAATACAAATATGAAAATGACTAAATTAAAATAAATAAATAATAATCAATAAATATTAAAAAATAAAAATGTAAAACAATTATACTTTTGCTTTACATTAGAATTGGAAAATTACCATATTAATATTAATGGCTGTCTTAATTTCTTCAATTTCAAACCTTAAACCATTGAACTGAAGGAAAACAGCAGGGAGGCCTTAAAGCTTCTCTTCTGTTCATAAGTGCTTCTCATTATAAACATGGTAAGACGGTTGGCGCATGTTGCACATTAACGTTTGCCAAACTCAGAGCAGATGCAGAGATGCAGAGATGAAGTTTGTGGAGCAGCAAACCAAGCCACTCTGACACTGAAAGCACAGATGAATCGTGCAGCTCTTATAAGGCCTAATGCACAGCTGACAAACCTTTTTGTTGCAAGTGTTTAAGGTCACTAACTAACCACAACAATGCTTCTATAGGCGGGAAGTTTAAATAACAAGTGCGTCACTCTGACCATTCATGTACAACCATCATTTTACAGGGTGTGAATGCTCTTCATGATGTGTGCGGATACAAGCACCCAAAAGAAGTCTGCATACAAGAGTCAAATTGAAATCGTAGAAACATGGTTATCGTTAAATCACTTTAGTATTGACATGGTTCCAAAGTACAGGTACATGTGACATCCAACCATAAAATAAATACATACGTTTTTTTTTTGTAAAAAAAAAGTGCGCGATAATACAATTTTGGATTATGGACAGTAAAAATATCTCTATGATCTGCTTTTGAAAAAATATCGTAATATTGTGCTGTACAACGCGACATACATTCACATCAAATGTTGTCCTAAACCTGTATTCATTTCTTTCTTGTGCTGAACAAAAAAGATGATGTCGATGATGTCAAATGGTTGCACTCAGTGAGCTACTGGCCTTTGGCTTTTTACTGAAACTCAGAAAATTAAATACTGACATGATACCACATTTTGGTTGTAACTTTCAGTCAAAGGGCAACAAGAGAAGCAATGTAAGACTTTCCTGTGTATTTGCAATGTTTATCTTTGTTCTTATTATTTAACAACAAAAGATAAAACAATGACAAAGATTTTTAGCTTTGCCCATTTTGGCCTAAAATGTCAGTCATTAATATTTATTTTATATGTTGTTGCCTTGTCAGGATTTGTTTTAAAAAGGTTCCCTTTCAAGCTGTCACGAGACATCACGGAGATTACTCCGTTATGGGAACTCCTTCCCTCCAACCTTTCCTGAAGACCTATTGGCTCACGCCAGTCAATGACTGGCCAATTGTCGCGAAGCATGCAAATATGACGAGCTCGAGAGGCAGTATAAATGCAGCGCCCGCGACAATACGTCTGAATCTTTTTCTTCACCTTGCTGAACCTAGGTTATGGCTTAAAATGGTACAACTCACGGTTAAGGTTCGCTCATTCGAGGGCAGGCCTCATGGCTGCTCCTCTGCAGCGTTCAGGTGAGTATGACATTTCTTAAGGTAGTCCGTCTGCCCTCTGATCAGCGGTGGACCTTCGGGACTCAGGTGATGAGCTCATGCAGACTGAATGTCCGCATTCCTCTCACCGTCGAACCTGCAGGACAGGACATCAGCCCGGCTTCTCACGCCCCCCTTCCATGGCGGTGCGGAGAGCCGAGGGCAGATGCGGGAGCAAAGGGATCTCACGTCGCCGCAGATGCTGCACGGAAGAACCCACTGTGTAAGCATGCAGCCCCCGCCTCAGAGCGGCGTTCTGCTGTTTGCAAAGCACAATCGCTCCTCTCTCATTCACATGATAATAGCCCCTCATTAGCGGCTACCGTGTGTTCGGAACAACCTCTCATTACACGATAATAGCCCCTCATTAGCGGCTACCGTGTGATCGGGACAACCTCTCATTCACGTGATAATAGCCCCTCATTAGCGGCTACCGTGTGTTCGGAACAACCTCTCATTACATGATAATAGCCCCTCATTAGCGGCTACCGTGTGATCGGGACAACCTCTCATTCACATGATAATAGCCCCTTATTAGCGGCTACAGTGGGTAGAGGACATTTATAATTCACATGGTAACAGCCCCTTGTCAGCGGCTACAGTGTGTAGTGAACTTTTTATAATTCACATGATAGCATCGGCGGCGCCTTGTGTGTAGAGGACATGTTTTTCGAATTCACAAAGCGCGCGAAGGCGATGGGATCTGATGCTCCTGCGCGGAAAGCGCGCGAAGGTGAGGAGTCACATGACACCCCTGCGCGAAAAAGCGCGCGAAGGTGAGGAGTCACATGACACCCCTGCGCCGAAAAGCGCGCGAAGGCGAGGAGTCACCTGATGCCCTGAAGGGCGCATCCTATCAGCCTCCCAGATTTCGCCGGACTATTACGCCAGTTGTTTACGCCCCTTCACGTGGTGTTCAACTAGGTCGTATAGCAGTCAGCCTGTAGTTATTACAGCCGCTATATTGTAGAGGATCGCGCGAAGGTGAGGAGTCACCTGATGCCCTGAAGGGCGCATCCTATCAGCCTCCCAGATTTCGCCGGACTATTACACCAGTTGTTTACGCCCCTTCACGTGGTGTTCAACTAGGTCGTATAGCAGTCAGCCTGTAGTTATTACAGCCGCTTAGAGGATCGCGCGAAGGCGAGGAGTCACCTGATGCCCTGAAGGGCGCATCCTATCAGCCTCCCAGATTTCGCCGGACTATTACGCCAGTTGTTTACGCCCCTTCACGTGGTGTTCAACTAGGTCGTATAGCAGTCAGCCTGTGGTTATTACAGCCGCTATATTGTGGAAGACTGCGCGAAGGCGAGGAGTCACCTGATGCCCTGAAGGGCGCATCCTATCAGCCTCCCAGATTTCGCCGGACTATTACGCCAGTTGTTTACGCCCCTTCACGTGGTGTTCAACTAGGTCGTATAGCAGTCAGCCTGTGTTTATTACAGCCGCTATTGTGGAAGACTGCGCGAAGGCGAGGAGTCACCTGATGCCTTGAAAGGGCGCATCCTATCAGCCTCCCCGCCGGACTATTACGCCAGTTGTTTACGCCCCTTCACGTGGTGTTCAATTAGGTCGTATAGCATAGTCAGCCTGTAGTTATTACAGCCGCTATGTTGTAGAAGACCCCGGGATCGAGGTCTTCTCTGACAAGTTAAGAGACCCGGGAAGAGGCACCACGACCAGTGCAGGAGCCCTCAAGCTGTCTCAAAATTGTAAAATGTGTGGGACGAAGTGTGTTCATTAAAGCATACGTTTGCACGAGGAGCTTCCTCCTCGCTCAGTCACCACCGCCGCTCGCCCCTCCCCTTAGCGACCGGACCCACTGCCCACACGGGTTATAGCTGCCAGCCGCTGTAGCCGCTGTGTCAGTTCATGAGCGCGTGAGAATCTCACGCTGGCTGCTCTGCATAAGAGCGAGGGTACACCCTTCAATTCAGACACAGACCACCCCGTTTCAATGGCGTGGCGTAGTCTCTAACACTGACTCGAAATGCCCTTATCCTAACAAGAGCTATACAATTGCTCGGGGAAGGAGCAATAGAGCAATTTTCAGCGAACAGGCGGGACGGCTGTTTTTGTCCAGCCGCTGTTTGGGGTGCCTAGAGAGAGGGTAGACTCTGCCCGATTCTAGATCTCGGACCCATCAACAGAGCGCTTGGAAAGCGTCCGTTCAGGATGCTAACGCTAAGCAGATCCTGGCGCGAATTCGCCCCGGGGACTGGTTTGCGTCCGTGGATTTAAAGGACGCGTACTTTTACATTCGGATAGCACCGCATACTCAGACGGTTTTTCTGAATAGCTGTCAACTGTCAGGGAGAAGCACAGCGTTCCAATACTCTGTTCCCCCGTCCGGGCTGCTCCGGCCCCACGCACTTTCAAAGTGCATCAATGCAGCACTTCCCACTCAGATCGAGCGGAAGGCGCATCCTCAACTATCTGGACGATTGGCTGATTTTAGCTCGGTCCCTGGATACGCTTATCAGCCACATAGACTCTCTGTTTATTCACTTGGAGTCCCTAAGCTATGAGAACCCGCCTCTCGCGAGATCGCGTGGGGGATGAGACCCTGCCTCTCGATCGCGTGGGAGGAGAGCCTGCCTCTCGTGATCGTGGGAGGAGAGCCTGCCTCTCGTGAGATCGCGTGGGAGGAGAGCCTGCCTCTCGTGAGATCGCGTGGAGATGAATCCAGCCTCTCGCGAGATCGAGCCGCGGCCAATTGTCTTCCCTGCGCCTTTCAGGCAGGGCAGCTCTGTTCAGTTGAGGGTATTACAGCGGCTGGGGAGTAGTGTGCGAGGGAATGCCAGCTTCGGGACTGTAGCTGGAACCTCAGAGCCAGTGGCACTTAAATCGCCTGGAGCTGGAAGCAGTCTTCTTAGCTCTAAAGGATTTTCAGCCACAGCTGGACCAGCAAAATGTACTGATTCGCACCGACAGCACGTCTGTGGTTTCATACATAAATCTTTAAGGGAGAGCGGAGGTGGATCTGTTCGCCAGAGCGAGAACACGCATTGCCTGTTGTTCTTCACTCCCCGCTGACATCACGCTGACCAGCAGCTAGCCGTATGCATTTCCTCCGATCAAGGAATGTTACCGCTGGTGTTATGAGAGATCAGGGTGGATCGAGCATCAGGGATACTCATCGCCCTGAATCCAGCCTGGGTTCCCAGACTTGACGGAAGTGCTGGAGGCACCGCCTTGCCGTTCCCCGGCAGGAAATATATGCTATTCCAGGTCGAACCTGAAACTATAGAGCCATCATGTGTGATCGCTTCAGGGGTATCAGAGAGGGGCGCCTTACAGTCTCGCACGCTCATGGGAGCGCGAAAACCCTGTACAAAACGTTTGTATGCTTCAAATGGGAGTGTTTGTGAAGGAGTCCGGCTCATATCGACCTGACTACTTGCACCGTATGTTCTGAGTTTCCCGCTGCACAGACTGGATAGTGGATCGTTACCATCGACACTGAAGTCTATGTCGCGGCCATTGCCGTGTCCGTTCCCCGCAGAGCGGGCAATCGTTCGGTAAAAAGACTACATCCCCCATGTCCACTTTCGTTTCCGCTCTGGGACCAGGAAGTGGGGTAAGAGCTCTCTCATTGCAGCCATTGGGTTTTTAACATCCGTAGGTTGAAGGAACTATTCCTTAAAACTACAGTCCTTCTAGCCTTTGCTTCGGCTAAGCGCATAGAGCATTACACGCTTTTTCTGTGGACAGCGACTGCATTCGATTCGGTCTCGGGACTGCAGTGTCACTCCGTGCCTAAATCACTGTCTACCCCCCTTCGAAAGGACGGAGACGGTTCGCCGTCAGCCTTTGCTACTAAATCATCGCCCTCACAGAGTGCGGACGCCCAGACTGCAGTTTGCCCCGTCAGTGTTTTGAGATTTTACATTGACCGTTCAAGCAGTTTTCGGCAATCGATCCAGTTTCTGGATGCTATGGTGGGTGTACGAACGGCCGAGCCGTATCGAAGCTGAGTCTGTCACAATGGATTGTGGACGCTATCAAGGAGGCATATACAACCCAAGGTTTGGAAATTCCCTCTGTGCATTGAGGGCTATCGTTCCACCTAGCGTGGTTGAGATGTATGTGTATTCAAGATATTGCTTGCCAGCCGGTGGTCTTCGCAGAATATCTTCGCCAGGTTTTACAAGCTGGACGTTCAGTCCTTAGCCTCCCAAGAGCGGTCGGTGAGTAACTAATTCATGTTGCTAAGTTACCTTTGTGGGAGGTGCTGCTTGTACAGTACATTACGCAGCCCTTATGAGGTGTTGTTGTCGGCCCTGAGTTCAGTGCCGCGGACATGGTCATGTTATGGTATGCTGCTCAAACACAGTTACTCTGTATAGCTCCTATAATACTGCTATGGCTGGATGTGTTCTGCCCTGCTCTCAGCGCAGCCCATGTAGTCACTAGCCAGATATGCAAATTTTGTATACCTGAGGTGTAGGCGCTCATTGGCTTATCTCCATCTATCAGCTGTGAGCCCGCCCTTCGAGCTCTGTTATTGGTGGGAATGCTTTCGCGCTGTGTATCTGGTTCAGGCTGTCCGTAGCCTCTCTCACGGCGGGATTGAATAACGTTCCCATAACGGAGTAATCTCCGTGATGTCTCGTGACAGCTTGAAAGGGAACGCTCCGGTTACTATGGTAACCTCGGTTCCCTGAAAGCGGGAACGAGACATCACGGTGATCGCCGTGATCGCTGCTAGTTCAGCCAAGCGGCGTTCAGTTCAGATTCTGACGTATTGTCGCGGGCGCTGCATTTATACTGCCTCTCGAGCTCGTCATATTTGCATGCTTCGCGACAATTGGCCAGTCATTGACTGGCGTGAGCCAAGGTCTGTAGAGTTGAGGGAAGGAGTTCCCATAACGAGTAAATCTCCGTTAATGTCTCCGTTCCCGCTTTCAGGGAACCGAGGTTACCATAGTAACCGGAGCGTTTCTATTATAAACAGAATTATATTTGAAATATAACATGAGCATGTGTAGGTACACGAGTACAAACCCACATACCTCATTCTCTTTACTCTCATACTTCGACGCGTTCTTTCCTTGACTTTTCCTTCGGAGTTTCTTCAGGTCTGACTGCGATCTCTCCAGCGATTCCTGCTTCAGCTTGTGTTCGGTCTGATATCTCTTAAACGTGGCCTGTGGACAGACAGTATTCGGTCAGTGACATGTCGTGTCCATACATGCACAGTGTATCAGTGCAGAGATGAGTTCCCCTGACTTCAGTGCAGGAAACATAAGTGTGACAAGAGTCTGATTTTCACGTCGCATCTCTGAAGATAATGCCATTTTAGGCACATTTCCCAGTCTGTAAAGAACTATATACAGACACCAGCATTGGAACGAAGTAATGACACAACTAACTAAATGTTTCGGTGACGTGACCGTAGTCGTTAACTAAAGGGTTAACATTAGTGAGGTAAACGTTTAGCGACACAATTAATGCATGCCGAGATTGATTAGATGGTAAAAGTAGACAAATATACACCAAAGGAAGTGGTCAAGCCTTTTTTTACTAAATAAATCTACACAAGTTGTGCTTAAATATCATATTGTGTGTGTTAAGATATTTCATATGAAAATAAATGTAGCCTAATTTGGTTAAATATATTTTTCTTATTGAACCATAATATGTAACTGTCATGTCTAGCACTTTTCCGTGAACAGCCGCGCATAAATCATAACTGGGATTAATGAAATTCAATAATAATGGAAAACTTATTTAACAATAAATGGCTCACATTTAAATATTCTATTTTCTTTATTTATGATGAATTATAAGCGTGTGTATGATGTGATTTAGCCTATGCATATTTATTTGTTTGAAAGTTTTGCAGAGTGATCCCAAGTTTTGTATTGTTTACAGATAGGCGCGTTCTCATCTTTTTTTGTTATGTTGCGCATATGTCTGTTTTTCTTCAAAGCACCAACTTCCCTAATGTTGATTTGATTGCTTGTGTTACACGAGAAAATAAATCATTTTGTCTACCTGATTATGTTGTAGAATAAAGCGGGTTCGCGGTATTTATGTCAAACGGTTCTGGTCTGGTACAGAAATAAATGAGTTCTGCTGTCAGATAACGGGTCGGGTGTTCTTTTAAGTACAGCTGGTGTACGCTTACCAAACCTGACCCGTGTAGGACTCTGCTTAAAACTGCTTTGCCTCTTTCCATCAGATAGCCCCATGTGCGTATAACCTAGGGCTGTAACGATACACCAAACCCACGATTCGGTTCGTAGCACGATTTTTTTTGTGGGGGGTGGGAGAAAAAAAAAGAAAGATTTTTAAAACAATATTTTGTATTAAATAACATTTGAAAAATCTTTATAAAGTGAACACCAAAGAACAAGATTAACTATGCAAATTATTAACAATTTAAATAGCCATATATAAAATAAATAAATAAATAAATACCCAAAGCTATAACACTTCTGTTTTCTTTGTAACAAAATACTGTTGAAAAACAAACAGAACTAAACTCCATTGTGGAGATGATTCGAGCATGTTGAAAATTCTTCAATTTTGGGCCGGCGACAGCCCATGACGTCACTACCGGCGCGACCATAATATAAGGACCGCCGGGAGAATACATCATCTTCTTCGTCTTCACTGACTGGTCTGTTTGAAGAAACGTGCATTCTGGTAGGAATACAGTTTTCCTTTATTATCATGGCGAGCACTAGCAAGGCGTTCAATAAGTGTGTGGATCCGTGTCCTCGTTATTTGCGATGACACACACAATCTTTGCGTCTTTTGTTTGGGCAAGGAGCACGCACGCGATGTCCTTGAGGGGAAAATCTGTGTGCAACTAACTAGTGATGCACCGATCATGATTTTTCGTGGCCGATTCCGATACCGATTTTTTTTGAGCAAACTGGCCGATTCCGATTCCGATTTTTTTTTCCTTTAAGCAACCAACAAGAAATAATGAAATATTCTAACACAAATAAAGTGGTTATATAGTGAATATAGATTTTATTTAACATGTATAATATTTAATTGTTTAAAAAAATATATATATTTAAGAAAAAAGTTGCCCCCTAAATTCATGTCTGTGGTGTTTCAACAATGGATTTCACCCCTTTAAGAAAAGGGAGAATTCTATTTGGACTTCTTCCTGTGTAACGGTCACTGCAGGTGCTGGTTGATCTGAGGGGTGCATGGGGAGTACATTCTTTCTTATACATTTTAAAGTTAGCAATTTCATGTGTTGTCATTAGTGTATGTGGTGTTATGTTGATAACTTGCAGATCTGGCATATTTTAATAAAACAATATATAAATACATACTTGTTGGTATTTCCAAAATGTCCCCTGATCTTGAAATCATCATGATGGTAGCATCCATTTTAGAAAAGTCTAAGCTGATTTGTATGTGGTGTTACTGTCTCTGGTGTTAATGTATTTTCTGGTAACACAGAGCCTTTAGTAACTTGCATTATAAGGTCTGTGGTGTTATAATTACGTCTGTGGTGTTACTTCAATATGACATAGACATAAATGGCTGTGTCACAAGTTTTTGATTAAAATTATTTAAAATTCAAAATGTTCTTAAGCGTTTATTTTAATGGATATAGCATATTAAACTAATTTTAAATGCCTATCAATATATTTTATTAGAAAAAACAAACAAGCATCTTTACAAATTCTGCCTCTCATTTGCTACTCCTACATCCTACTCAGTTGAAGATGGACCAAGATGGTTTTTAAATTGGGTTGAAACTACATAAAACTGGCCTTAAATGAAAACATTAACGGTAACCATGTGAAATTAAAGGCAACAATTGCATAGTTACAATCTAAACAACACAACCAACACACATTCAACAGTCCAAACAAAGATGTCACTTAATCAACATTTGTTGTCATTTTTTTAATTGGTGTAAAGAAAAAAGGTATTTACCAGTGAAACTAAATACAACCAAAGTAGGCTATATAAATAAATTATTCCAAAATGTGAAATCAAATAATGTTTAGTGCAACGAGCAAAAACAAAGATGCTACAGCTCGTGCTGGTTAAATCGAATTAAGTCAATGTAATTTCAAGGTAAAATAAAAATAATAATCTCGGACAGAACTGACGTTTATACGTTTGAATGTTTTATTCTTTACAAAAAGTAGCATTTCAGCTTTGTCACAAGTTGGTCTGTTTCTTTTCTCATCCAACACGTGAGAAGCTGCGCTGAACAACTGTTCATGGTCTATTCTTGTGCAGGGCGTGGACAGATACGCTCGCGCAAATTCTAGTGATGGGAAGTTCGGATCATTTTACCGACTCGGACCTTTGAGTCTCGTTCAAGATGAACGAACGACTCGAAAAACCCGAAGACTCGAAACAGGTGAACTAATTCCAGTACAGAACCTTTAGGATGGTGCGAATGCGCGACTGAACAAATCACTCCCCAAAACGACTCGTTCTACTCGAGTCTCATTAAAGATTCGTTCAAGACCGATCCATCACTAGCAACTTCAGCTAGAGCAGCAAAGCAAAGCGGCTCTTATTTGTGTGCCAGTAATGTTACACCAATGGCTGTTCGCTTCATTGTATCTGTTTTTCTGTGTTTGTTGTGCTCCTGCCGAATGTCTTCCACACAAATGACATGTTCGCAAAACTTTGCGCACTTTAGGAAAAATCGGCCGAAAAAAAGACAAAAACCGGCCGGTTCCGATCTTTGGCCGGTCAACCGGTGCATCCCTACAACTAACGTTAGCTCAACTTTTGCAGGCAGGCGTCACATGATTGGAAAGGTAGTCACGGGGTGTGTCGCGATTCTCCCTTATCACACCGCGACACAGGATCGTGGATCTGAGTGTCGCGATTTCGGTTTCATATCGCGTATCGTTACAGCCCTAGTATAACCCCAATATTGTTTATATTTAATATCTATATACATATATTTTTATTGATTATTTTTCACAAAATCGTTGAAGTAAAATAATTGAGGGGGGGGGGGGGATCTCATTGTGAAATAAATGCTTTCTCTAGTTCATGTTGGCAACAATTATTGCAACATCCTTTTCCCAGCTCTGAGTTTTCTCCTATAATGCCTGAAGAGATTAGAGAACATCTGACAAGAGATCAGAGACCATTCCTTCATCCAGAATCACTCCAGATCCGATAGATTCACAGCTCCATGACGGTGCTTCTTCTCTTCAGTTCACTCATGTTCTACAGGGTTCAGGTCAGAGGACTTGAATGGCTATAGCAGAAGCTTGGTTTTGTGCTCATTGACCCATTTTTGTGTTGTTTTTGAGGTTTGTGTTTGGATTATTGTACGGCTGAAAGATCCAAACATGGTCCATTATTAGATTTCTAACAGAGTCAGTCACTTTATGATTATATATCTGTTGGTATTTGATAGAATCCATGATACCATGTGTCTAAACAAGATGTCCAGGACCTCCAGCAGAAATATAGGCCCACAACATCAAAAATACAGCAGTATATTTCATTGTACACATGGGGTACTTTTTATCCCTGTGTTCACCAAACCCATCTCGAGTGTTTGCTGCTAAAAAGCTCATTTGTTTGGTTTCATCTGACCGTAGAAGCCAGTCCCATTTAAAGTTGAACAATGCAGATTTATTTTCACAGCCACTTTTGCTCATATTTATCAAGGGTGCCAATATTAGTGGAGGGCACTGTGTCGCTGTTGATTTTTAGGTCACATTGTAATGCACACACAGCCTTATAACTGAGAATGCAGAGGCAACAATCAAATGCAAATATGCTCCCTGCGTTTCTCTCTCTAACACTGGGAAGTCTGATTCATTTTTGCAAATGAGGCCAGAACAAAAGAAAGAATTCATATATTCATTACCACAAGTGTTCCTCAGAGACCCTGCAGGGCATTTCACATGATTTGTTGTTAACAACAAACAAACAAAGAAAGATGGATAATACTGCTGTGTACCACATTTTTCAATTTAGTTTGTATAAATGAATATGTTCTTAACAACAGTTGCAACTAATATAAATGTATCTGTTTACGTATGAAGTGCTTTTTAAGTTCAAGTTTTTCTTAAATTCAAATGTATTTTCCCCTTCAGTAGCATTTCAATGTAGTTCGTTTCATTAGTGGTCAACCAATATAGCGACATATACATTTACATATACCCATACATTAAAACGCAATAAACTGTTGGCAAATATGATGGAGGGCAACAACTCTATCCATACAGTTATGCCCTAAAATTCAAGATATTGGGGCAAAAAATGGCCCTGTATGAGTTTTGTCTCATATTTATATCACATGAGAAGCGAGAGCTATATCACATGAGTACAACAGTTATACAACAGTTCAGTAAATAAGGAGTTAATATTGTTATATTTTAAAACCAATATTGTCTGTTTTTGCACAGTTTTGCCAACAAAAACATCATCAATTACGTGTGATCAATCAATTAAGCCACAGCAGAACTGCAGTTCGTCTCCGAGGAACACAGTGGTGTTTCGTTTCAGAATGAATCGAGTAAACCGATGATTACTGGCTCATTCATAAAGAGAGCCATTTCGTTATTTTTGGAAAGAATTAGCCAATTGAATGAATCGAATGAATGAATGACTCAAAGACATTTACCGCCACTTGCTGGCAGTTTTACTTTCTTATTTAGAGTATCATTTAATTTCTTAATAAAAGCATTAAAGGGATAGTTCATCCAAAAATATTATAATTCGGTCATCAATTACTCTCATGTTATTTCAAACCTGTATGACTATTTTTAAAGACTGTTGATAACAGCTTTTCTGGTTACCAATGACTTATGTATGAACAAAAATAACATTATAAATGTCTTTACTGTCACTTTTGATCAGTTTAATGCATCAATGCTGAACAAACTTTTAAACAGTAGTGTGTATCTGTTTGAACTTGCAATTGAGATCCACAATAATTACCACTTTACCCCCTTCAATTCTTTATTGTAGTGATTTTAATCTGTAATTTAATGTAGTATCTTCCCTATAAGCAGCTTTCCCACCAATAATGAACATACAGCAGCTCACCGTCATGTATTTCACATCCATGTCAGTTTTCCTCTCCAGCTCTCCAATAATCTCCCGATGAAACCGTCTAATCTGTGGAGACAGAGAAAGAAAGAAAATGAAGAAAATAAAGATACAAATCCCACAAAATGACTGATAATGGTTTGGTGTGAAAGTGTGCTTATGAGAGGCCTACATTGGCAAAACACACATACAAGAACAGAAAACAAGGCGACCGGGTCTTTACAGTTGTTGTATAAGCTAAAGTGCTTATAGAGGAGATGAGTCACAGACAAACAGAGGGATACCCACACACACTAACTAACCCATCAACCTAATGAACGAGGGCGAGAGTGCTTACATCAACACCCCATCATCACGGCTACAAGTGCACCCACCTGCCCCCACCCCCCCTCACTGATCTGTTTTGCATCCTTTTTAAGTGAGATCCCACACTCCCAGCGTTTGCCTACACGTCCTGACACGTCTTCATTAATGCATGTCTTCATTCAGAAAGATGCTTCATTTGCTACATCCATTAATCAGAAGGAAAGAAATCACTGTTGTGTTTTAGATGTGTCTGCCCTATATTCAAGAAGACATTCTTGCCTCGGTATTTCATAGATCTACAGGAGTATGTTTAGGTTCTGGGTACAATGTAGGCTAGCATAGTAGAAATGCACCTGTAAATGTCATGGTGTGTAAGGCTTCGATTAATCACATAATCTGACGTATCATCCCAGCCCTAATAATGAAAAATCATTATAGACACCCATCATTATTGGATGATAAACGTAACTATCTGTGCTGCAGGGCATTAGTATGAAACCAACCAATGATCAGAGCCGATTTTGCCTTGTCAATAAATATAGGATGGAAAAGAGTGTCTTAAAGTCTCAAGCAAGGAAGAATGATAGTCTCTATTTTGGTTGAAAATTATAGCAGGTGCTATTTCGAAGCATGAAAAACAAAATGTATTCAAATTTTGAATAAATAATGCACAAAGAAGCAGTGCAACATTATGAGAACGCACCCATCCCATTATAATCACTGAAGCAGTCACTGCAGATTTACAGTTTGAGTCCTGAGGCTCAGCGCTCACTGCACAGACTTCTGGACTCACATTAATGTTATCGTCAAAATCAATAATCATTAAAGCTGAATAGATTAGATAATCAAGTACATACTGTCTTGTCTATAACAGGTTTAGTTTTGCCACGTAACTTGCTCTCAGTGTGCAGTGTACTAAACACAGTAGTGGTTTACATTTGTTTCCAAATGAGCTGGTCTTTTCCTTATCAAGAAACCGAGTTAAAAAGAAATGCTAAATAAATGTTGAAACGTAATAGAATAAAATGATTACAATACTACATAGCAAAAAAACAACATGCTCTGTTAAGTTCTTTCTCCATTCAGGTCAATTACTGTCATGGCAGAGCAACCATTTGAACAATCATACTAAGCATGTTAGTTTTAATAAACATGATTAGAGAAGCATTAACATCAGGGATAATGGCACAGATGTCTGAATGTAAAGAAAAATAGCAAAGTTACCAACTTGACTATTTATCTTTATTATTATTGGGCTCACTTTGTAAAAGGCCTTTCAAATTCACAGTATTTTTATGAAGTAAAAAACATTTTTAAGCTGCTTTTCAATTCACTGTTTTTGAATGTTCAGAAAAATAGCACTGGATAGACTGCTTTCAGATTTTTGGGGGTAAACAAATATTGTTTTTATAATTTTTGCAGTCACCCTGACTGAGATGTTCATTCAACCCTTGTTCTGTTTGTGCCAGAAAAACACAGTGGTGATGAAGTTATAAGCTATTTGCATTTAATTATACCAGCAAAGTGGATAGAGGCCTCATCACAACAAGAAGCCTCGTCTAAGAGCGAATAATCTGAAGAGTCCTAAAGTAAATCTGTTTATCATATAAAAAGGGATCGTATCTCTTTTTGGGTGAACTATCCTTTTAAGTCATACTATGTAGGTTAGATTAACTACTTAAAATGATGCTAGTGTATGAAAACAGACATATGTTAGCATGTGTTTTAGACCTTACTGTTGTCAAACAAGTATAGACTCACAATATTGGCAATTACATTATCTATCGTCCACAAAAAACAAAAACAAAAGTTGGGAATGGTTTTGGTATCAACTCGAATTCTTTGTCGGGTATTTCAGGAATGCTCAAGGGTTATCAGGTTTGTGAAAATGATATCAGATTTGACTGCACGGCATGTCTTCCATCGCGTGTCCTGTTTTTGATTCACAGATCAGCAGCTGCACCAGCAGGAACGGCCGTGTCATCATGTGGCGCTGGGATCAGGTGCATCAACAGGCATGTTCAAACCTGCTCTGATAAAAACACGACAATCTAACATGCAGAAGGTGTGTCCGCTGTATTCCTCTACTCTTTCCTGTTGTTTACACTAATAAGACTGCCCGTGGGAGAGAGTCCATAAAGTTTATGAGAAAGGGGATGTTTGCATGTGACTAAATTGCAGATGGCGATCTCTTGCTTGGGTGTGTTTGAATGTGCTTTCGGTCAGCCTAAGAATGTGTTTACAGCAAAAAACAAACAGACAGATTGACAGACACTCACGTTCTCCTCCAGTTCTACGTTGACTTTGCGATGGACGTCTGAGATCTCCATCAGGACGACCCCTAAGGACAGAGAAAAACACTTAGCCAATACAAAGGCTATTAACACGTCCATTGTTTTTAATCTAATAATCCGTAGAATTCCCCCGTCTAATAACCCCCCACGGCCTTGTTTTCCAAGAACAGTCCTCCTTCAGAGTGGCTACTGTAATTAAAACACACTGTGCACGGATATTTCTCCCAGCATGCTCCTACCCGCTGTAATCAAATGGGGATTTAAATGCAAAACCTACGGCATAAATCAGAGCACTTTATATAAAGGATCCACCCACCACACACTTATTCAACACTTTTTTGAGAGGCAATACTCAAACATCCTTAAGAATTGCATTTGATTGCTGGACAGAGAGAAGGAGGGACAGACAGCGAATTCTTGCTCGAGATAATTCTCTCTGACGTCTGCGAAGAGATTTTATCCCTGCCCTAGAGACTGGTGCGTGTAGACGTGAAAGAAGAGAGCTTTCCATAGAAACAATAATGCGATGTCTTCAGTCCTTGGTTCACATGACTTCTTGAGTCACTCTTCCTCAGTACCAAACACAACATGTGGAGAGGCAAAAACATAGTTTTACATAGCTTAACAGAGAATGTAGCGAAACGAACTTGACAAATTCACAACAAAATAAATAGTTATAGACATTAAAATGATAAGTCTTCACAAAACAAATGGAGAACTTTGGAATATCTTGTGCATACCATGAATATTGGAATGCACCGATAATAAAACTGTCTGATAAGCTGATAAACACATACATGTTATGGGAGATTACCAATATTAAAAGGAATAGTTAAATAGTTGCTTTATGTATGTTTGTTGATCAATGTTTATATGCGAATAAAAGACTAAGGGTGAATCCCATTTCTCTGTCTTACCCCTTCGTCTTACCCCTAGCCCTTGTCCCTCGAAACCGAGTGGTGAACGCTAGGGGTGAAAACATACCCCTATGAAATGAGACGCCACTTGGTTACTGTTACGTCGTCATACATCGTCGCTGGCTGGCTGCTATGTCACCAGAGGTGACAAGTGTTGATCGCAAACTCTCCGTCTAAAAGTGTGTGTTTGTCGATTGCGTGGGTTTTAGTGATGTTTTTCTCTATTCAGAGAAACGCGGGACTGTTGTGCAAATCAGCAAATTAACGCTAGCATGGAAAAATAGTGATTTTTTAAAACTCTTCAATTAAGAGCATGGTTGCAAATATATATGCAAGTTACAGGACTGTGTTGAGCACAAAACAAGACTGTTGTAATTTTAAATAAATTATTTAAGCCGAAAATACTCTCTGGATGATCTAGCCGCAGTGTGTTCTGGGAACCCCTTGGTTTCAAGTAGAGGACTGCTACCCGACCCGAACCCGGGGGTCCCGAAATAGTTTCGGGTCGGGTTTCGGGTTAATGTTTAATGGATAGCTTCGGGCTCGGGTCGGGTTTGTAGCTAAACCAAAACTATATGCAGAGGCTTCGCTGCTTTCATAGACGCACGCACACACATTGCACACAGATATCAGAGATCGCGCACAAACAGCACGGAAACTTTTATTAGTAAAATAGCTTCGACAGGCTACTGACTCGCAAGTCACAACATATATTGTTATATTTATCTGCAATGAGGCGGCAAAATCGCTGTTTTTTAAGTAACTAAGCCTCATTGCTTATAGAGAGACATGCGCAGAAGCGGGTTCACATGCACGCGCAACATTCATCCCTCGCTCTCTCTCGCTAATTCAAATAAATGATTAATTCATTCAAATAAATACAATCTTATTTAAGATCTTATGTCTGATTTAAAGTAGACAGAATGCTAACGAGCCTTAACTGACAAAAAAAGACCATTATTTGCACGGTCATCATCTTCTTGTCCATACAAAATTCATAAACTCGGCAGAATGTATGCGACCGCTGCACCTGATGTTCACAAACTGTCATAACTGGTAAATGTTTGTGAAATGGCAGAGCCTTGATTAATCCGTTTCTTTGCATGCAATCGTGAAATGCAGCCTTTTTCCTTTTTTTTGTTGGCTATTCGATGGGGGGGGGGGGGGGGGGATTTCGGGTCGGGTTCGGGCTCTAAATTTAACTGTGCCGCTCGGGTCGGGTCAGACGATCTCGGGTACAGGCCGGGTTCGGGCTTCAGTTTTGAGCCCGTGCAGACCTCTAGTTCCAAGTAAGCTCGCGAAAATGCTTGGTTTTAAGGGGTGTCTACCCCTTCCCCTTAGCCCTACCCCTCGGTCAAAACCAGAATTGGGACAGCCCTAAATTAAATCTGTTCATCATATAAAGCAATCCCGTCTCTTCAGAAGACTTGGATTTGTTTTAAGATCGGTTCATGCTATTTTTTTTTATAATTTTAATTTTTTTTGGCATGGACTTTCAATACAGGGACAGAAAACACAAAAATATTCTGTGTGTTTCAAAGATGAACAAACATCTGAGTTTGCAATGACATGAGTCAACGATTACAAATAATAAAATAAACTTATATTATTTATTTATACTACTTTGTCTAATTAAATCATTTTAAATGCTACAAGTGAATTTTTTTAAATGCTTTAACAGATTTGCTAAATATTACATTTAAATGCAAAAATAAAGAATTAAATATATAATATCCAAAAAGAAACAATAGTTTGAGGGGTTAAGAACGAACGAAATGAAATAAACGGCATTTGTCCGTATTTCACTCCGTCCTGAATTGTGCTCGCGGGAAGTGCTTGAGAAACAGTTTCTCTTCCGCGGCTTGCTGTGCTTTCAACTCATTTTTTTAGTCTCGAGCAAGAGACTTTACGACATTCACGTTACATGATTTGACAGATTTTTATATAGAAAGGGCGACAGTGCTGCATTACAATAAATCATTATTCATGTTTTTATAGCCGCTTGCCAAATTCAAAACGAAACTAAAATGTAAACATCTTTGAGAGCAAGGGAGTTTCGGGGGCCCTACGCAGCTTGCGTATAGGGAGGACCAGCTCTGGTAGCCATGGTACTTTTGAGGAGGAATTTAGAGACAATATGTTGGAAAGGGTTTTAGCATACTGAGAGGTACTGGAGTATAACATTAAAGCACACACAGCATGTCATATTGATAGAATTACTGATATGGATGTGCATTTCTAAACTCCTTTGATTAAAAGTATCAACTAAACTAAATCAAAGACAAAAAACCTACTCGATAAACCAGTGGTCAACCTCACTAACCAATTAATGAACCATACTGATGTCAGCGGTCTCCACCAAAAGCTGCAGCTCCAGCCATGTGTAGGAACATGTAGTGCTAAACAGACCGTGTTGTGAAACTCAGCCTCTGAGAAAAATAAAAAGTCAAGGTGAGGCCATGTGAATGAGACGAGGGGCAGGGGCAGAGATCCAGAACATGAAGCCAGCCTCGGCCCCGAGTCACATGAGTCACAAGGTCACCTGAGAGCAGCAGGTGTGGGTTCCCTCCTCTGCCTCAGCTGACCTACTTTAAATTTATCTCCTCTCTGACCCTGATTCAGCCCGGATATCTTATCAGCTCCACTCAAGACATGTGAGTTTGTTTATGTGTGCCTGCAGCAATGCCATAAAAGAAAGATTAGGCCAAGCAAAGTATAACCTAACCTATCCAGAGCAAGTCTATGGATGATTACTGGCCCAGTGTCCAGAAGACTGCTCTAAACAGTTCTCTGTGATTTTATTACTCGCTCATAGATACTGTTAGTATTGTCCTTTAATAAAGAACAAATGCAATTTGAGGTTGAAGCCAAGGCCTGGCTTGGGCACTGAATCTGGCCGACGTTTTCTCAATGCCATGGCTCAATCCCTTCATAATATTAACGGCTTTAAAGCATATTTTTAATACTCTTATTTTAAATAAAGAATATTAATATATTTAATTATTTTTATTTTTATCAATAATTTGTAAAATTACATTTTAATATAATATAGTTGCATAATGCAACATTTACTTGTTACATGTCCCTTCATAGTAAAAACATTTTGGAACGTCTGATCTAAAGTATTGAAGTCACCATCGGATTGGTTGAATTATACAGGATTTCCAGGAGATGTGCGCATCACGTTCTTTGATGATCCTCCTGGAAACAAAGATGTTGTGACGCCAAACCCTCTCATGTTAGAAGAAAGCCGTCGTGTTTACACCCGGAAACATGATGTGGCACAAAATGAAACGTGATAGCTTTCTTTACCTGTCAGTCGTATGACCTCTTGGGGCGGGCCTTGACCATTCAAAGCGGGCAAGGTTCCCAGACCGTCTGCCATCAGTCTGAAGGTCTAGCTACATAACTAGCATTAGGAGGGTCATTTTTTTAAATAAAAGAAAACGAGTGAACAATAGAAATAGAATAGAGAGTGCAAGTGTTATACACCAAAGTGTCCAAATAATTAAAAAGGAAGGCACTTTAAACCAATTATTTCTGAGACTTTTAATTAAGGATTTTGACTGCACTCACAGAAAGACATTTCCAGCAGTAAATAGTAGGGCTGTGCGATATGGACCAAAAAAAACTATCACGAGTTTTATAAAAAAAAATTCGATTTCGATTTTAATCACGATTTTGACACAAACAGACATGCTTTACAGTTATAAATGCATTCTGTGTGAATTTTAAACATATTTCCAAAGGAAACCAATTAGATCTTTCCCAAAAAGTTGTAAAATGTCTCTAGAACAGACATATGGCAAAATACATATATATTATATGTATATGTGAGTAATCAAATCCAACAAAACACACATGTGAGCGAATCGGAGTGGTTCAATATTCCGCTTTGTGTGTGTGCGCTCCGCTCCGTCGCTCACGGCCAAAGCAAACGCTCCGCTAATGTTCCACTCACGCTCACTGGTAAACCGAATCCCGCTCAGATCACGCGCTCACATTAAATGTCTCCAGTGACGTTAGGCCTATTTATTTTTCGTGTTTATAGTGAAATTATTGAATACATGTCTCAATTAAAGCAGTATTCCGATAAGAAATGGTTATGTTTCAGGGTGAAATTGTTAATTTAAATTAAAGATGTTCATTAACCGTTAACCGACCGATAAGAATTTTGACGATTAATACAATCAGTTAAACGGTTTAAAGTCACTTATTTATTTATTTTTAGTAATTTATCAAAATATTTTAAAAGGTTTGCTGCATGGTTAAAACAAGCTATACGAGTATAAAAAAAACAAGTTTTTTAGAGCGAGCAAGAGAGAGAAGAAAACAAGTCTCATTTTATTATTTCATTCAGAAATAGCCCAACACGAATTACAAACATTATAATAAACACTGTAAACACAGCTAGGCTATTTTAGTTCCCCTCACTCCCCAACAAATCCTTTCAATTAACAGTAGGCTAGAAAACAACAAGAATTAAAAATAAGAAACGACAAACCAAAACTAATTATTTTAGGCTAAAACGAAACTGAAACCAATGTTGGGTCTCTCCTTCAACACAAAATCAAATGTTCCCGTATTCGTGATAACGCTTAATGGCACAGATTTGGCTACATATTTAAACGGAGCAGTGTGTTTTTTCCATATGTTTGACCGGTTGTTTTTTATAATGATAATGAACAGGCTGCATTGTGAAGGTAGAATGCTTAAATGAGCGCATGCGGCGCTGGAGCAATCACTGGATTTATTCCCCTTCTAACAGTGGGAGCAACTCCTCTTGGTCATGAAGATAATCGGAATTGTAAAAGGTCTGCTTTTATTTGTGTACATTCAATAAAAAAAAGAATCTTTGCTTTTTTGTAAAATAAGAAAAAAAATAGAATGCAGCTTTCTGCCGTCTGCTTTAATTTCACGCAGCACAATAATGAACAAACTCTGCATACTCTAAAAACACTGGGTTCAAAACAAACCAATTTGGGCTGGGTAAATATAGGACAGAACACATTTGGGGTTAATTTTACCCAGTAAATTTGATTGTTTATTTAACCCATCATTAATGAATGATTTAACTCAGCTAATGGGTTTATTCGTTTCTATTATAATATTAGCTTCTTTTTTTAACTTTATGCATGAAATAATGTTTTTACAATTAAGTTGAATTAAGTTTTAACTTAAATCCTCTAAACTTTTGTAAAATACTCCAGAACCACTGGTTTACGTGATAATTTACTTTATTTCTCATTTGCTGATTTTATGTAAGCTATAGGCCTACACATTGCCTATTTAATCTCGTTTAACAAACATTAGAAGTAAAGATTAAACATTAAACAGACATAATTCAGGAGTAAATGGACCACTCTGTAATTGTGTTTCCACCGTAACAGCGCTGGCTCTCGCGCCTAGCTGGAGTCGTGTTCGGCGGGAACTGATCACGGATAAGACCGATGCCCTGCGCTTCACTCATGGACGAAATGAACTGCGATTGCCTTCACAGTCTGCCCAAAAACAAACAGTATACAGCTCTGAGGACATATGTTAACATCCAAAGTATTTGTGTTCTGTATCTTTATAAATATAATCGTTTATTTTATGCAAAGCATCAGACGCTTCATCACGTAATAAGACCGAAGCGAGCGGCGTTTGTTTAGTGATTCACACCCCACGCCTGTATGTTGCTCTGCATACATTTAAATGATATACTGCACAGAAACAATTTTATAAATAAAATAAAAATGTACACAAACACAGAAAAAAATAACCCAAAAAATGACCCAAAAGGCTCAACCCAGCATTTAGGTTAAAAAAATAACCCAGGATTTTTGTACTGCTTGTTGCACAGTTATTCTTTCATTTTCTTAAATTATTATTTAAGTGAAAATATATTTCTAGTATATGCCTATTTATTCGTTATAATATATAGCGCCTAGCTTTATTATGTTTTTCTCTGCTCCCAGAAGTGCTGCAGGTGTGTTATGTAATATGATCATGTGAATCCTTATGTTCTGTTGTTTGCTGCTTTTTGCGCATGGAAAATTAATCCCCGAAAAACGGGATGTTAGTATTTTTAAGGGGTCACAGACACTTATTCTTTATAATTTAATTCAGTTCTAATTTAAAATATTTGTCGGTTATCGGTTCGGAAAAATAACCGAAATGAACATCCCTAATTTAAATGCATAAAATTTAAAATCTTAATTTAAAAACGTGTCTTGTTTTGAAGCCACTTGGAACATTTTCGTAAAAAATTTAATAACTGAAAAAGGATACTTTTCCATTAAAACAATGCTTCATATTCAAAACACGCACACAAGATGAAATGCAGATATAGATTTTCACAAAATACTTATCAGGCCCATGAAAGCACACACAAGATGAAATGCACTTAACAAATAATTATTTCGTGGCGTAAATAAAAGAAACACTTTCAAAAATTTAAATATACCAAAACTGTGGGGAAATGCGGTCTAATAAAACATCTTGTCAATCTTCACAGGATTTTAAAATTTGCTTTTAGAAACATTAGCTTAGACAAACTATTGCTTAGCATATTCCACAGATTCTGGAATTAGCAAATTACCAAAGGGCCATTTTGGGCTGAGCAAGCGGCACTGAGTGTATTGAGCGAGCGGAGCGGGATCTTCAGAAAGATGCTCTCAGTCCTGAAGGAAATATGACCGCTACCACTCCGCTCACATGCTCTGCATGCAACATGCATTTTTTTTGGCCACCGAGTCCTTATCCTGTTCTGAACTCATCTTCCCCGTTTCTTTAGCACACTATCTGTCTGTATGCCCGGTCTGTTCTGTTCTCGCGCTCAATTTAGGCGCGCTGATTGGTTCGGATAGCATACTGCGGGAGGTTGGGGCCGGGGGCGCGGAAAAAATAGTGCTATAAAGTGATTTAGAAATCGCGCAAGTTCAAAAATCACGATTTTATTTCGATTTCGATTAATCGCACAGCCCTTGTAAATAGTCTCACTTCTAGCATAACTTTTTCTCAGGTCTGAATATCATGGTTTTATAATCCACTTGTTGTGCCATAAGGATTACGGTTCTACTTGTTTCAATTGAGAATACTTCTAAGGTTTTAAAAACTCACACTTGTACACTTTGATTTTGGCATGGAGTTAAAGGTTAGTGTATATTAGCACCGTTTGTTGTTCCCATTTGACATTTAGATTTGAAACCGTTACACATGATGTCAGACTTAAAAAGTGAATTCTATGACATGTCTAGGGTTACATTGATCGTAGGAAATTCTTAAAATATAAAAGATTAGTTGACAAATGATTAGACCTCTGCTCAGTATTACTGACTCATAAGGGGTAGAGCTTGTTGGTCAAGTCACCTGAACTTGACTGTGGTAGTAATTGAATATGAACAGCAGGTTGAGATTTAGTATCGATACCAAGGGATTATATTCTGGTATCGTACCAAAGCCAAAATTATTGTATCGAGCCATCCCTAGTTTCCACCCACAAACTTTGATAACAGCAGCTTTAGGTGCCGCCCAGTCAGACACAGAAACTTCCACCGCTAAGAACAAAAGCTGCATGCAGACAATGACTGCAGAGACACAACAGTGACATGACCAGAGCTATACAGTCCACAGTAACTCTGTGATACAATAGATCATCCAACGCTTCTGTATTATCAAAGACAACAGCAGCAAACGTTCCAGCTACAGTGAGCAACAAACAGCGAATTAAAACTCGCGGTGTTCAACCCTGCCGTTTCTAGATGGATTTACATGAATGAGAACTGCTTATAGTAAGCAATGAGTACAGGGATATCAGATCCCACGAGAGTAGAACTTGAGATTGATTTAACAAAGCTCTAAGTCACAAGAGGCTGTGTGCTGCGGTGATTATTCCATGGTTACAGGAAGCTGCTCGACTTAAAATAGCATCAACAGCAGTACTAAAAAATATTTATTAATAGTACTGGTCACAATAATTCTTCCACCTTTTAAACATTTGAATCTCAATACATTTCTGGGACTTAGCCATTTCTGATTATTAGATTTTAACAAATAATTGTATAGACATTGTTGAAGCAGATTTACATATTGATGTATACGTCTAAATTGACTCTAAAATCGGAGATTGCCAAAAAACAAAAAAACAACAACACAACAACAGTAAGGAATAAAAAAGTCTGCAGGCAAATGTTCTCACCTGGTGTGTGAATAAGCCCATAAACAAACTGTTCCTATTAAAAAGTTCTCTCATACCAAATCTCAGCAATCTGTGACTGGGCCTTAAAGAAATAGTTCACTCAATAAAAAATAAATGAAACAATACATGATTACAAATAAACAATAATAATGGCGATATATAAAAAAAGCCTTAATTAAATCTCTTCATTATATAAAGTAATCGTGAAGACTTGGATTAAACCGTTTGATTCACATGCATCTCTTTTACAATCTCTACATTAAGTTTATGAAGCAAGTATTTAAGCAAGTCAAAGTTTAGGAGAAATGGACTTTCAAGGGACAAAAAAAAGAAATCTCTCAGGTGTCATTAAAAATTCTTCATCTTATGGATTTGGAAGTTGGAATAACACAAAGGGGAGTCCATTTTAATTTTTGGGTGAACTATCCTATTAAATATCCCAGCTTTAGTCTGGTCTCCTATAGCTCCTGAAACCGGCAGATCATGCTAGACAATTTTTTTTAATGCAAACTGACACAAACGCCTTAATTATAACATCAACTGAGTTTATTCACATGATAATAATAATAATTAAGCTCAGATGAGCTTTATTTGTCACATACACAATTATACAGAGTATAACCAGCAGTGAAATGTGTTCTCTGCATTTAACCCATCCAAGTGCACACACACCTGGAGCAGTGGACAGCCGATGCTGCGGCGTTCGGGGAGCAGTTGGGGGTTCGGTGCCTTGCTCAAGGGTCTCACCTCAGTCGTGGACAATTCCTGCCGGAGCCGAGATTTGAACCAACAACCTCGGGTTACAAGTCCGACGCTCTATCCACTAGAGCCACGACATCCCCCATGAAATTAGGTTTAAATCAATTTATTCAGTTAACCAAAAAATATGTGATACCTCTCCAACCTGAGGCTGATGTGACTGCTAATTAGGGCTGTGCGATATGGACAAAAAATATATATCACGATTTTTTGATTTTTTTTTCGATTTCGATTTTAATCACGATTTTGACACAAACAGACATGCTTTATCTTACACATCTTGTTTTTGCACATCTTACTTGTCTTGCACATCTTACTTGTCTTGCACATCTTGTTTTGCACTTTTCTTTATTCTATTACACATGTTACTCTTTATTTCTTTTTTTTACCTATATATATATATATATATATATATATATGCTCTTGTCTGGTGTTACTTTTATATAATTTTTATTCTTTGCACTGTCCACTGAGCGGACCTGATTTGATCTACATTTCACTTTTGATTATACCCTGTATAATTTATCATGTGACAAATAAAGAAACCTTGACCTTTACAGTTATAAATGCATTCTGTGTGAATTTGAAACATATTTCCAAAGGAAACCAATTAGACCTTTCCCAAAAAGTTGTAACATATCTCTAGAATAGACAAATGGCAAAATACATATATACATACACATATATATACATATACATATACACATACATATATATATATATATTTATATGTGAGTAATCAAATCCAACAAAACAAGATGCAACCAGAGCATGTGAGCGAAGCGGTTTAATATTCCGCTGTGTGTGTGCGCTCCGCTCAGTCGTTCACGGCCGAAGCAAACACTCCACTAATGATCCGCTCACGCTCACCGGTAAACCGAATCCCGCTCAAATCACGCGCTCACATTAAATGTCTCCAGTAAGATTAGGCATATTTATTTTTTCCTGTTTATAGTGACATTATTGAATAAATGTCTCAATTAAACCAGTTGTCCGATAAGAAAAGGTTATGTTTCAGAGTGAAATTGTTCATTTAAATTAGGGATGTTAATTAACCTTTAACCAACCGATAATAATTTTGACCCATACAATCAGTTAAACGGTTTAAATTCAGTTATTTATTTATTTTGAGTAATTTATCAAAATATTTTAAAAGGTTTGCTGCATGGTTAAAATAAGCTACACGTATAAAAAAACACGTTTTTTAGAGAGAGCGAGAGAGAGAAAAAACAAAGTCGCCTATAAGTCGCATTTTATTATTTCATTCAGAAATAGCCCAACACGAATTACAAACATTATAATAAACACTGTAAACATAGCAAAGCAATTTTAGTTCCCCTCGCTCTACAACAAAACCTTTCAATTAACAGTAGGCTAGAAAACAACAAGAATTAAAAATAAGAAGCTATAACGACAAACCAAAACTAATTATTTTAGGCTAAAACAAAACTGAAACCAATGTTGGGTCTCTCCTTCAACACAAAATCAATTGTTCCCGTATTCGCGGTATTTAAATGCCAAAATATTATTTACCTTTTATTTATTTACCCTTACAATATCCACATAAAACAAAATGTTTTGCATAACTTCACGGCGGTACGGTGATAACGCTAAACAGCACAGATTTTACTACATATTTAAACAGAGCAGTGTGTTTTTTCCATATGTTTGACCGGTTGTTTTATAATGATAATGAACAGGCTGCAGTGTCAAGGTAGAATGCTTAAATGAGCTTAAACTGGATTTATTCCCCTTCCAACAGTGGAAGCAACTCCTCTTGGTCATGAAGATAATCGGAATTGTAAAAGGTCTGCTTCTATTTGTGTACATAAACAATAAAAAAAATATCTTTGCTTTTTTGTAAAATAAGAAAAAAAATTGAATGCAGCTTTCTGCCGTCTGCTTTAATTTCGCGCAGCACAATAATGAACAAACTCTGCTAGAAAACACTGGGTTAAAACAACCTAATTTGGGCTGGTAAAAGAGTACATTTGGGGTTAATTTTACCCAGTAAATTGGATTGTTTATTTAACCCATCATTAATGGATGATTTAACTCAGCTAATGGCTTTATTCGTTTCTATTATAATATTCGCTTTTTTTTTCTTTTTTTTTACTTTATGCATGAAATAATATTTACAGATTAACTTAGATCCTCTAAACTTCTGTAAAATACTCCAGACGTGATAACTTCCTTTATTTCTCATTTGCTTGTTTTTATAAGCTATAAGCCTACACATTGCCTATTTAATCTCGTTTAACAAACATTAGAAGTAAAGATTAAACATTAAACCGATGTAATTCACGAGTAAATCGGCCGCTCTGTAATTGTGCTTCCACCGTAACGACGCTGGCTCTCACGCCGAGCTGGAGTCGTGTTCCGCGGGAACTGATCACGGATCAGACCGCCGCCCTGCGCTTCACTCATGGACAAAATGAAATGCGATTGCCTTCATTACCTGCTCAACAACAAACAGTAAACAGCTCTGAGGACATGTTTTAACATCCAAAGTATTTGTGTTCTGTATCTTTATAAGTATAATAGTTTATTTTATGCAAAGCATCAGACTCTTTATCAAGCAATAAGACCGACACGACGTTCGTTTAGTGATTCACACCGCGAATGATGCTCTGCATAGATTTAAACAATATACTGACAGAAACAATTTTATAAATAAAATAAAATGTTCACAAAGTACCCAAACACTGAACAAATAACCCCCCAAAAATGACCCAAAAGGCTGAACCCAGCATCTAGGTGAATTAAGTTGTTCTCTGCTCGCAGAAGTTATGTGATATGATATGATCAGGTGAATCCTCATGTTCTGTTGTTTGCTGCTTTTTGTGCATGTGACATTAATCCCCGAGAAACAGATGCTATTTTTAAGGGGTCACAGACACTTATTCTTTTTAATTTAATTCAGTTCTATAATATTTGTCGGTTAACGGTTAGGAAAAATAACCGAAATGAACATCCCTAATTTAAATGTATAACATTTAAAATCTTAATTTAAAAACGTGTCTTGTTTTGAAGCCACTTGGAACATTTGCGTAAAAAATTAAATAACTGAAAAAGTATGTTTCCATTAAAACAACGCTTCATATTCAAAACACGCACACAAGATGAAAAGCAGATATAGAATTTCACAAAATACTTATCAGGCCCATGAAAGCACACACAAGATGAAATGCACTTGACAAATAATTATTTCGTGGTGTAAATAAAATAAACACTTTCTAAAATTAAAAATAGACCAAAACTGCGGGGAAATGCGGTCCTTTAAAACGTGTCAATCTTCACAGGATTTTAGAATTTGCTTTTAGAAACATTAGCTTAGACAAACATTGCTTTGCCTATTCCACAGATTCTGGAATTAACAAATTACCAAAGGGCATTTTGCGTTTAGCGAGTGGCGCTGAGCGTATGAGCGAGCGGAGTAATAAGAGCTCTGGCAATATGTATCATGTGTTGCATCTGATTTTCTGCACAACCGCTAAGAGATTGTCGGTTCGGTCTGCTTCTCAAGTTGAACTCAGCCGGGCCAGAGAAAAAAAAAGTTACAATTAATAGGGTCATCATTATTCGAACGTCCCTGGCTACTGCTAATGCCGTGTATTTGTTGACTGCTGTCATGTGGCTAGTCTCGCTAAGGACAGTTCAAACAACACAGGAGAGTAAAGGTCACCAGAACGTCCTGGTAAAAGCTTCCTTTGTGGCAACAGTGCGGGAGGGAGAGAGAGAGTGTGTGTGTGTGTGTGTGTGTGTGAGTGTGTGAGAGACAGGTACTGGCAGCCACTGCTGCTTTCACGGTTACACAAATCAAGCAAGATGGGTGTGGACACCAGAGCAGGTGACACTCTATAAAAGATAAAGCAACAAGGAGTATAAAAATGAACATCTATTCTTTTATGAACACTATACTTTAATAAAAAAATATATAAAAAAGAGGATTTTTTCTTCAATTTAGTTCTGTATTTATTCAGTTTAATGACCCGAATGAAAAATGAGATTGGAAAGGGATAGTCAAAAATCTTGTCAATATCTGCTCCAAACCCCAAAACTTATTTTCATGCCTTTAAAATAATATTTCTGAATAATCTTTCACACAGCTCTTTGAAATACAACGGTTCATAGTGACCACATCTAGCAGCTCTATAAAAGGACAAAAGCACCCTATTGAAGTTGTGCTAAAGTCACACAAAAGACTTTTACGAGGAACAGACCGAAAAGACAAGGAAATTGTTCCTTCTGCAGCAGCTCACCAATGTTATTGTCCATTCAACATGCTCTACATGGTCTGACCTCATTTAGCCAAGACACATTCGAATTTGACATCGATGACGTCAGACCTGTTGTGGTCCATATCTGTGAACCTGAATGTGATTAAGAGCTCAGGTGAAGGCAAAAATGACATGACAAGTTGGTTATAAATTAGGGCTGAACGATTAATTGCATTTGCGATAATATCACGATATGAAAAAAAACGTGATTTTTCAACCGCAGAGGCTGCGATTATACTCGGTCACGTGACACATCGTATGACATAAGTACGACGAGAGAAAGCATTAGGAGACGCCCCGCTCTCTTATAGCTCTCGCGGTACTTTGATGACTCACAACGATCTGTCTAGCTGTGCTGCTTCAAGGCCCTGTCCCAAATGGAACACTTCATGTGCACTTGCGGTCTTACGAACTCACAATGGCCGCCGCGTGCGCGTGTCCGTTAAGTCCACGAGACCGTAGGGTGTGTCCCATTCCTCATTTTAGCATTCAGAAGGGAGCTCGCGAGCGACAGTCAAAGCGGCATTACGTACAAAAGTGCGGACTCAGAGGAAGACCGCGAGGGTTTAGGGTGCTATTTGGGAAAGGGCCTTAAGTCGAACACATCTAAGCAGTCTTCAGAGGAAGCATCAAGTTCCTGTTTTGATTTCAGCGAATCAATTCGAGCGAACGCAGAGTATGTGATTAATATTCATGAACCCAGCAGCTCAATAATCCTTAGTCCCATTTATTTGGTTATTAGTAGTAGAACTCGAGGTAGTTTTGTCATCTTATCAGCATTATTTGTAGGTCCCCCCCCCCCCTTTTATAGAAACACTAAATGACAAACAATATCTTAAGCACCACCACCAGTCCTAAGTTCAGACAACATGATAAATATGCATTCATACATGGTTATTCTAATTACTAAAGTTCTATCATCATATAATGCTAAAATTGAATGCTAAATTATCATAATATCATATTATAATGTTTGACTGACTGATGCTAAGTGAGATATTAAAAAAACGCTATTTTACAAACCTAAGCTTATATATATATATATATATATATAAGATAATTAATATTAATCTGGTGAGTAAACTAAAAACAATTACAAGCCAATGGAGATTGTATTGCCAAGGTGTCCATAGAGGGTTGATAATATTTGCAATAATCAATTGAATTTGATCGGTGTCTCTCACTTTGTCCAACATAAACATTGAAATAGTGTAGATTAGTGTACAATGTTTTATAATCATTTATTCTATTTAGTGACCATTTTATTCATTTAACATTTAATATTGGGGCATCCAAGTTATTTGACATATTTGAACCTTATTTTGAAAGTAACAATAGTTACTTTCCCTGGTAATTCGTTTATTTTATAATGATGTAACTAGTAATATAACTAATTACATTTTTAAAGTAACATGCCCAACACTGCACACTATACAATGATTTATTGCTTGTCTTTGTTGAATACAGAATATAAAGAGCTTTACAAAAAAAATTGTTCAGCCCTATTCTAAAACATGGACTGCTTTTAGGAGCCGGACAGTCGGTTAAATGGAGAAGAGCTGCGTGAGGATTCTCCAGAAATTCTCAGTTTGTGTTCCTCTGAGAAATAACACCATACGAGTTTAACGGCGTGAAGGTATGAGCAAGCTAGGGCTGCAACAAACGATTATTTTGATAATCAATTAATATAACGATTAATCAACTAATCGTCAACTATTCCACTGATTAATCAGTAGACTTTGATTATTCAGCTTTTGCATTTAGTTGAAAAATGAAGTTATACATGAGTTCAGATGCAAAAGTTATTTTTAAAGTAGATGTAAATGTTGTTATGCTAATGTAATTTCTGCATTATTGATAAAATGACTTTAAATCTCTCCAGTAATTTCACTTTAAATGGCAATGTATATGTCCTTTTCTATGCAATTGAATTAAATAACTGAACATAAATATAGGAGCGTGAGAAAAATGCACATTTCAGGAGAAAAATTCAGACGGCACTTAGAGGCTTTTGCATCTGAACTCGTCACATATTCTGACATAAAGGTCACTTCAGATTTAGAAAAGCATATTATGTAATTACAATTATTATACAATTAATTGGTAACACTTTACAATAAGGTTCATTGGTAAACTACATTAGTTTTCAAGAACTAAGAATAAACAATACTTCCACAGCATTTATTGATCTTAGTTAATGTTAATTTCAGCATTTATTAATGCATTAATAAAATCACAAGAGGTGTTTTTTTAACATTGATAAATGCAGTGTGAAGTAACTTGAACAAACAATGAACAACTGTATTTTTATTAACCAACATTAACAAAGATTAATACATAAATTTAATAAATGCATACTTCATTCATGTTAATTAAAACATTAACTAATGTTAACAAATGATACCTTATTGTAAAGTGTTACCAATTCATTATACAAATAGATGTATTTGGCACACAAAATGAGATCCAGACAGAGACACTCTCTCACCATTTAATTATCAACATGATAAAGTAACCGAATGACATCATTCTGCCAAACATCTCCTTTTGTAAGTCATGTGGATAAGATGCTTTGGATAAACTATTTTATTCACAACATAATGTCTTAAAATACCTGTAAACCAAACCGTCACTTTAATGAAATAATAGAGTATTTTATCATTAGCTAGCTCTACACTGGAGAGCTGCTTTATAACAGAAAAACAAGTAGTAATTCTAACTGAAAGAGACACTGAATCTGGTTTTTCATGTTTAATACTGTAAAGCTGCTTGAATTAAGGCAATCTATTGGATAAAGTATTATATAAATATACATGATATGACCGGTCTTTACTGGAGTACGTTACTGAACTGCAGAGCTCATGCAAACATCCACATCATTGTAATCAGATGCATTTAAAAATTATGTAAAAAGCTGCTTTCTCCCTGCTGTCAGTTTTTGTAAACTTTTTTGTTTTGTTGTGTTTATTTAGTGACTGAGAAGAAAGCGTGCAATATATATTTACATATTCATCCAAACGCCGCTCACGTTTGGAAGCATTTTCTCTGAAGCACTGTGCGCTTCTCATAAACTGCATCCAGGAGGGCTGAACTACATTGTGCTATAGCGCCACGTTGGTCAAACCGCAGTTTTGCAGGCTCTTGTATTAGGTCATAGGAGATCAAACAACTACTCAACAACAAAAATATTTGTCGACAATTTTTTATTGTCGATGTTGCTGATAATGTCGACTAATCATTGCAGCCCAAGAGCAAGCATACAATGACTTTGATTTGTGCTTGAACTAAATAGAAGCTGAAGGTGTTCTACACAAAAGGTGAAAATATCAGTGTACTCAATCAGAGGGAAAGCAAACAAGCGGATTGGAGAAATAATGAAAGCAGGGAGTCTCAGAGCCAGTTCATAACTTCCTGTCATTCTGCAGTCTGGTTAAAAAAGCAAAACCAGCTCAAATAAAGTGCATCAAGAGCCGCCTGACGTCCTGGTTTAAAGACTCATGTCCTGATGCACAGTGATATAAGCAGAGGATCGTGTCACTCGAAACACAGAGGCTGATTTGCATCTTCCCTGGCTGTGGTTCACTCCTGCTTTGTTTGTGTGTTCCTCTCAAAAAAAAAAAAAAAAACACCACGACTCCAGGCAACAGGTGGGGTAAACTGAACCTAAACACTCCTGACAAAGTGAAGAACTACGTGACCCACTATAACCATTACATAACAAAACAAACAAGAAAACCACGTCATGAAGGTACTTCACCCTAATGTTGTCTGGTGGTATTAACACGCTACCTAATAATGAAAATTAAGGATGAGATGAGTGATGTTTATTCTGTGTGATCTCTTAAAACATACACGGTGTAAAACGGTTGAGCTTGACATTACGCTTGCATAGCTCAGTAAAAAAAGTCAATGGTGCATTAAATCCTTTGTGTATTTATATGTTTGTTTTTCCAGCTCTAGAAGCATTTAAATGGGTCTAAACAGTATGATCATAAAGCGCAGTGATATAAGGAAGGAGAAAGACGGTTTTGAATGAATGCACAGGGTAATATAACAATACCCCAGGCAGTTCTTTTTGAGTACAGAAGCAGCTCGGGGAAATTCAGAGACCATAGGAAAAAGAGCATACAAATTCACTTCTGTCATTCAAGCAAGTGCAATCTGCTTCCCACAAACATGGCTGGATCTTGTCAAAAGCTGATGCTTAGCGATATTAACGTATTACTGTATTCTGTATTCTTGGGGGGACATGGCCGTAATGGAGATAATACAAATATCTGAAGACTATTATGATAATGAATGTAAAAAATTTAAATATGACATGAAAACATGAACATGATGATTAGATGTTAGATGCAGCAATGTTATTAAAAAAGAAGCATCTAAAGAATAGCTACCTGAGGTGAAGCTGACTATGCCAATAAACTGAAACCCCTTCTATGACACTTCCTATGATATTAATCAGATAACTTGGATACATAACAAACGTAACATTACAACTTGTGTCTGCACAAGAGAATGCCTATTCCAGTGAACTTTAAGTTGCGCGCTATGAGAGAGAGAGAGAGCTCACGCTGTTGAAAGCGCATCATGGCAGGAGCTCTCTCTCTCTCTCGCTATAGCGCGCAACTTAAGATTTCACATTCTATAAAGTTCTCATTATAATGCTCATGTCATTACAGTTTATGGCAGATTTGTGCTATATTTTCATCTACATTATCAAGTGATTCCTAAAATCGCCTGCATGTTTTCGAAGCCATAGTACGAAACCAATTTGAATTGAAGTATGCTGAAAAACATCACTGCTGCATTATTGTAGTGACAGTATTTTTGAAAAAGAAACATCTAAAAGCAATATGACTGTCTCAAATAACTCCGTCAATATCGGGCATTGCATAAGCATGAAACTAAACACTGGTAATATGCAGCGCATTCAGCATGTAAATTAGGGATGCGTGGTATACCGGTACTTAGTGGTGCAACGGATCATCATTGATCCGTGATCCGTTCGGATCAATATCTTCGGTTCGGCACACACGTGATCCGCGGATTGATTTATGAAAAAAAAAAAGTTGTGCGCATGTTCATTCCACACACAGCGTGGTCATGGTGAGCGGGGGAGCTTGGTACCCCGTGCCATTTAAATCCCCTGTATGGGAGCATTTTGGCTTCCCTGTCAAATATAATGATGAAGGAAAGAGGTTAGTGGATAAAACCGTGACGGTGTGTAGGCACTGTAGCACAAGAAAGCCATATTACAGTGGAAACACATCAAGCATGGCCACGCATTTGAAGCGACATCACACCGGTGTTTCACTAACAGGAGTGAAAACGAAGGCTGCTCAACAACTGCTTATCACCGCGGCATTTAAGCAGCCCCTTGTTGCACAATCAGACTAAAGCCATCACAAACGCTATCGGTGTGCTTCTAACTCGAACTGATTCGCTGAAATCAAAACAGGGGCGATGATAGGTGAGCAGAGCACCGGCCAATGAGATTACCGTTTGCCCACTACAGGAGAACCTGGCAACCCGGATATCGTTTACGCGTAGCTCGTCAATTCCGCATGTTATAAAAGACCCGCGGACACGAAAACAACCCGCGGCAAACTGCGGACTTGGCAACATAGCAGCGTGCCAACATGATGCTTTCTCTGAAGACTGCTTAGATGTGTTTGATTTGAAGCAGCGCAGCTAGACCGATCGCTGTGTGTCATCAAAGTACTGCGAGTGCTATAAGAGAGCGGACGTCTCCTAATGCTTTCTCTCGCCGTACTTGGATGTCATACAATCGTCATACATTACTCTTAAAAATGTAAATGATAATAAAGACACGGTGTGAGAGGAATGTTCTGCAGGAACTTTGATCACAGTCATGTTTTACTGTCATTTCTTTATCCTGTAAAAGGCGGTTATGGAGCATCTCATATTTATATTCAGACAATTACATGCTGTTATCCCTTTAAAGTTCCTACTCTCATAAAATATACACACTGCATGTTGACTTTTAAACCTTAAATTAACTTTCAACACAACAGATCATTCAGTGCAATGGATATGTTTGCGGACGCAATGTACGGATATGTTTTGAGGACGCACACGCATGTGTCACAGCGCCTGACAGGGCAAGCCTTTACACTAATGCATTAACTTAAAGCTCAAAATAAAGAATTATCATGCAAAATGGATCACGTACTTCTCCCGCAGCATCTCATTCTGTTTCCTCCACTATTTTGAGATGCATTTTGTCCATAGAAATACGTTATTTAGTGCTGTAATTTGAGCAACCGGCTGAAGTTGGACGTGCACTGTGGGCGGACCCGACTAATCGATTATGAGAATCATTGTTGATGATTTTCATAATCGATAATAATCGATTTTATCAATTAGTTGTTGCAGCCCTAATGCCTTGTGCACTTTAAGTTGATTTTATATATTTTAATTTAATAATTTAAGTGTTTTTAAACAAAAAGACAAAACTTACGTTTACGTCTAAATTTTTTATTTTTTTTTGATCCGAAAAATGATCCGATCCGTGACTCTGATCCGAGAAACGGTCCGAACCGTGATTTTTTTTGATCCGTTGCACCCCTAACGGTACTGTAAAATTACTGGTATCTATTATATTTCAAATGGTACGATATCATAATTTTGCACAAATCGGTATTTCATACGCTGCTGTTCCGAAGTTCACCTGTAGGCGGCAGTGCTACTCAAATCGCTGCGCATCCGGTAAATGTGACAACAGAACAAGTGAATAACACGATGAATCAAACAGATTAAACTATTAACACGCCCGAAACAAACAAATGAAGAGAACAGTAGAAGTGAAATATGGCATTACTTTGCATACAAAACAGATGATAAAGGTGAACGAACTGACCACAGGAGGCAAGATATCCAATCTGGCTAAGCATCGGTCGCTTGCTCATCCTCATCTTTTCCGAAAACTAACCTTAGAGATCGACAGGTTGGTAAGTGCATCATAAATGCATAATTTAAAGTTTTATTCACAAAGTTTTGGGGTGTTTTAAAGGCTTTCCTTTTTAAATGTTTCATTCAATGGTGGTCAGACGTGCTCTTTTTCGGAGCCCGTACACCTGAAGAGTGCAGTGCGCACGGAAAAGCCTGCCTAACAGCACCTGATAACTGAACCAATTTATCTTTTGAGCCAAAACTGTCAAAACACAACAAGGTTTATGTATTGTGACGAGCGTCCCGTTATCTCATCAGCGTCGCCCTGGAAACGGAGGCAGAACACCTGCACTTCCTCGTTACCGGCTGATCGGTCCCAGCTGCAGCTCGTCAGCCGGCAGAGTTATAAGCCCAGCAGATCTCTCCACTGTTGAGTTGGGCCTCCAGAAAGACTGCAGCTAATCTCTCTCTCTCTCATCTCTTGACCCCCCCTGTAGATAGCAGCGTGTGACCGGATAGCCGCCATCGAGCACGAGCACGGGCACCCTGCACAAGGACCAAGGAAGAGAGCACAGACTGCACCAGCGCACTTCTACACCTGTTTGTCACCTTCTTACCTGTTTGGGTAACAATAAATCCACCCTCCGGGCATTTATTGAAACAGTCCTTGTCGTGTGATTCTTCACCCCGTGACAAGTGGTGGAGAATGCGAGCATGTCAGTGAAGAATCACCGACAAGCAACATCACATTCTTTGACTGTTTCCCCCTCCTCTGTCACAGGTGCGCGCTCCTCCCTTTCAGCGATATGGAGGAACTCCTAAAACATCTCACCGAGGTCAGCATCCGCCAGCAACAGATAGTGGAACACCTGGCCACTCGGCAAGGACGGACCGAGCAGGAGCTCGCAGCTCTCCATGCCACCGCCGCCCCACACGTTCCGCAACCAGATCCCCGGGCACAAGCAACCAAGCTGCTCCCGAAAATGACCCCTCATGACGACGTGGAAGCATTCCTGCAGGTGTTCGAGAACACAGCAACCCTGGAGGGGTGGCCTCCGGGTGACTGGGCACGGGCGCTGGCCCCTCTACTGACCGGTGAAGCTCAGCAAGCGTACTTCGCTCTCCCCGCCGTTACCGCTGCCCAGTACACCGAAGTAAAACAGGAAATTCTAGCCCGGCTGGGCTTATCCTCTATCTGCGCGGCTCAGCAGTTTCACGAGTGGGAGTACAAGCCTCGACTGCCCGCCCGTGCTCAAGCTGCCGAGCTCATGCGGCTCGCGCATCACTGGTTGCTGGACGGATCCCCCTCGGCCGCCCAGGTAGCGGAGCGCGTGGTCATCGACCATCTCCTCCGGGCTCTTCCCCGCTCCCATCGACAGGCGGTCGGCATGAGAAATCAGACCACGACGCTCGAGCTCGTGGGGGCCATAGAACTGGCGGATGCGGCCCAACAACGGGACGCTGGGGAGAGAGCGCCACAGTTTCCCCGGAGGGTGGGCCAGGAGCGACGCGCGCCGGAGGGCATCCCGCGACACCAAAGCAGGCCGGCGGTCCCCTCCCCGCAGGATGAGCCCATGCCAACGGAGCCGCCAACACCTCCTACTCGAACCTGGCTGGCAGGCTGCATCGTGCACCATGACCTTCCCGCTGGGGCCCCTGAAGCGGAGGTAAAGGTTAACGGAAAACCGTTCCGGGCCATTCTGGATTCAGGCAGCACCGTCAGCCTGATCCAGTCTCACGTCCTGGCCCCTCACTCTGAATACAAGTCGTTCCTGCTGATCACCTGTGTCCATGGAGACACTCGGCACGTCCCAGCCCGCCGAGTGACCATCGCCGCCGCTCCAGGATACTGGCCAGTGGAGGTAGGAGTGATGAAAGACCTCCCAGTTCCGGTGTTGATCGGCCGAGACTGGCCCGGGTTTGACCGCCTCCTAGCATCTCTCACCCAGCCTGCCAACCCGGGGAGGGGCCGCCATAAACGGGCGCCCACCAAGCGGCTTCATCAACTTGCTGAAAAAGTGGGTTGGGACTAGGGACCAGCTCGTCGCCCTCGCCTCTACAGAACCCGTGGTGGTAGACACCAATCCCCACCTCTCGGCCGCCCAGAAGGGAGAGCTGCAGCACCTGATCGGTCAGTTCTCTGATGTGTTCTCTCCTCTTCCCGGGCAGACCAACGTCATCCAGCATGATATCCAGACGCCTCCTGGAGTCATCGTCAGGCAACGGCCCTATCGGGTCCCTGAGGCTCGTCGGCGAGCTATCGAGGAGGAAATACACCAGATGCTGAAGTAAGGGGTGATCGAGCCTTCACGCAGCCCATGGTCCAGTCCGATCGTCCTGGTCCCAAAACCGGATGGCACCCTCCGTTTCTGCAACGACTATCGCCGCCTGAATGAAGTCTCCCAGTTTGATGGCTACCCCATGCCGCGGGTGGACGAGCTTCTGGATCGGTTGGGAAGGGCCCGGTACATCTCAACGCTGGACCTCACAAAGGGTTATTGGCAGGTACCCCTTTCAGAAAGTGCCAAACCCAAAACTGCTTTTTCCAATCCCCTAGTGGCCACTGGCAGTACCGGACCCTTCCCTTTGGCCTCCACGGGGCACCCGCCACGTTCCAGCGTATGATGGACATCCTCTTACGGCCCCACCAAGCGTATGCTGCGGCCTACCTGGATGACGTGGTGGTCCACTCCGTATCGTGGGAGGATCATCTGGAGAGATTGCGGAGGGTGCTTTCCGAGCTCCGGAGGGCTGGACTCACCGCCAACCCCGGCAAGTGCCATCTTGCACTCTCAGAGGCAAAGTATCTGGGGTTCCAAGTAGGCCGAGGACTGATTCGCCCACAGGAGAAAAAGGTGGAAGCCGTACGCTCCGCGCCGAGACCGACGACGAAGACCCAGGTACGAGCCTACTTGGGGTTGGCGGGGTATTATCGCTGCTTCATCCCTAACTTCTCCTCCTTAGCCGCCTCCCTGACAGATCTGACCAGGAAGGGGCAGCCGGAGAAGGTACAGTGGTCATCAGCTTCGGAGGAGGCCTTCCAAAGGATCAAGGAAGCCCTCACGTCCGAGCCTGTCCTCCGAGCCCCAGATTTTAGCTGCCACTTCCTGCTGCAGACGGATGCCTCCGACACGGGACTGGGAGCCGTCCTGTCACAGGTGCAAGAAGGGGAGGAGCATCCCGTCCTGTATATCAGCAGGAAGCTGACCCCAGCCGAGAGAAACTACGCCGCTGTGGAAAGGGAAGCTCTAGCCGTCAAGTGGGCAGTCCTGGAGCTGCGCTACTATCTCCTTGGCCGAAAGTTCACCCTGGTCACCGACCACGCGCCCCTCCAGTGGATGGCCCGTGCCAAAGACACCAATGCCAGGGTGACTCGTTGGTTCCTCGCGCTCCAGGACTTCCACTTCGTTGTGCGTCACCGCGCAGGGGCCGCGCACGCCAACGCTGACGGTCTCTCTCGGATCTGGGCAGCTTTTGCAGGTCTGTCAGGGGTCACTCCCCACCCACCCCCTATTAATCCCCTACTGTCTCATGCTTCCAACAGGACCAGGACGAAGCTTAGGGGGGGGGGGGGGGGAGTGTGACGAGCGTCCCGTTATCTCATCAGCGTCGCCCTGGAAACGGAGGCAGAACACCTGCACTTCCTCGTTACCGGCTGATCGGTCCCAGCTGCAGCTCGTCAGCCGGCAGAGTTATAAGCCCAGCAGATCTCTCCACTGTTGAGTTGGGCCTCCAGAAAGACTGCAGCTAATCTCTCTCTCTCTCATCTCTTGACCCCCCCTGTAGATAGCAGCGTGTGACCGGATAGCCGCCATCGAGCACGAGCTCGGGCACCCTGCACAAGGACCAAGGAAGAGAGCACAGACTGCACCAGCGCACTTCTACACCTGTTTGTCACCTTCTTACCTGTTTGGGTAACAATAAATCCACCCTCCGGGCATTTATTGAAACAGTCCTTGTCGTGTGATTCTTCACCCCGTGACAGTATAGACTCACTTGGTTATGTCTAAAATGAAAGTAAACAGCCGAGACAAACGGATGGGTGCCTGGATTTTAGATGTGCGCAGGTCTTAAAGAGACAGAACTAAACATGCAGCCGACTGTCATTAAAGGGATAGTTCACCCTAAAATTGTATTTCTGTCATTATTTACTCACTCACATGTTGTCCCAAACCTGTATTCATTTCTTTCTTGTGCTGAACACAAAAGAAGGTATTTTGAAGAACGTGGGTAACCAAACGGTTGCTTGTCCACATTGACTTAAAACAAATACTATGTAAGTCACTGAGGACCAGAAACCGTTTGGTTTTCCACGTTCTTTAAAATAGCATTTATGTTCAGCAGAAGAAACTCACTCAGGTTTAAAACTAAACTCGAGTGAGTAAATGATGGTATAATATACAACACTATGACAGAATCAACTTAATTATTATTATTTAATGCTAACACAAAACACAAAGAGAAAAAATAACTCTCTACCTTTGACAGAAAAAAAATACAGCTACTTTAATAGGAATCGATCTATATAGTGTTTTATTTTTATATTTGTCCATTCAATTTCTTGAATGCTCTGCTAAATATGCTATACCTGAAAATAAAGCACTGTTTGTTTTATTTGTATATTATGTGTATTTGTAATGTATATCTTTGTTCTTATTTTAAATAACAAAGATAAAATAATGACAAAGATTTTTATCTTCCCCCACTTTGGTCTAAATATCCACAATACCTTTTTATATTTTGTAACCTTGAAAGGATGTCTTTGTAATAGGGAAATTATTTTGGCTGCACTTGTTGTGACTCATCAGACTCAGTCAGATCCATTTGCAACAGTTTATTAATCAAAGTCAACAGGCAAGGGTCCAATACCAGAGAAGACAGTGTAGCAGGGCAAGCAAGGCGTAGAAGGGAACCAGGCAAGAGGTCAGGGGCAGGCGACACGAAATCCAGGAACCGGGCAGAAGGTCAGTAGGCAGGCAGCAGACAATCAAAGAGTGAATAACAGCAGGGGTCGTAAACACGGGCAGGATAACTTTCTCAGGAAACGCTCAGAGATGCACACAACAGTGAAACAAGACTTCGCACAGAGTGTGCTGTGAGTGTGGTTTATATAGGGCTGGGAATGAGTAAGAGCTGTGTGTGTGATCATTACTCACAGGTGCAAATGGAATCAGTGCTTGAGTGAGGGATTGTGGGATTTGGAGTTCGGGAGACAGTCAGTATTCAGGCGAGGGCGCCCGTTGGTTGTTACTGAGGGAGATTGCGGGACTGGTAGTCGTGACAGCACTGTTCAGACAACAGTAAAATCAACATGACAAAGAATTGTGAAAATTCTAAAAAAACAGTGATATGATATTTTTGCCATATCGCCCACCCCTACTTTGACTGTTAGAATAACACTTTAAAGAAACATTTGTTATAATTCATTAACAGCATTGACACTATTATAGCACTTATAAATGTAGGTCAATAATTATTTATAAATTATAAATATTTACTAATATATGTTTAGTATGTTAACATTATGCATTAAACACATACCTAACATTAACCAATATTAATAAATACTACATATATGATGATAAATCACTCAGTTCACATTTTTTGAGTCTGGTTATTTGTCACTTATGGTATCGGTACCGATGTATTACATTCTGGTACCGTACCGAAGCCAAAATTATGGTATCAAGCCATCCCCAGTATAAATATCTCATAGATTAAAGGACGCGTTGGGATAATAACATTTATGCATGTAGCTAACCCAGACATCACTACGTGACTTCAAAGTAGGGGTGTGCGATATGATTTTTGATTGTGAATTTTTGCCATTACCCTATTTCAAAACCAAGCGTCTCTCTTCTCGTCCGTACTTTGAGACGCACGCTGTTGCAAGCCAAACAATCAGAGCTCAGGGTGCTGCCCAAAGTGCTGCTATAACCAATCAGATTTCATGATCGATCAGCGCTGTCACGGCCGATTACTTGATCGCTGTTGCACATCCCTAAATGACAGTGTAAGGTTAAACTGGCAAAAGTCAACTGCATTAACTCCAGGAAACACGCGTCTCATACCAACTATTCATTTAAGGGTGCAGAGTCCACCTTTATGCTGTTGTTCTGTAACCAGGTCAACACGAGCACAACGGCACTCAAGTATCCACTTAATCTGGACGACCCTGATCTGATCACAACATGACCTGTGTAAAAGCAGGACTCTTTATTCACTAAAGTGCACAGCAGAAGAGCAGGAATGCTGCACATGTGTGTTCATGCATTACTCAGCATTTCCACAGTACCAGCACCCCTCCATGAGAACGCAGGCAGGTATTTGAATGATAATCCAGTGAACTCAAAAGTGTAATCTGATGCTCTGCTGTCAGCGAGGCGCTCTGCAAGTCGACACAGTTAAATGCCACGTCAAAACAAGGTTCCTCCTGCAAACAGCGACAGTGGTGGGACATCACACCTGCTGGGCTGTAGGAGACACAAGAGTCTGAAATCTAAACACAGAGGATCCTGTGTGGTTTTCTTTAGTGGGACTGGTTAAGAATGAAAGCATCTCCATCTCTCTGACCTCATGTCAATCTGTCCGTGACGATGCCAGCTCATCTGCCTGCAGGTGGCTATAGTTTCAGCTCAGCCGAGCTCTTCTCGTTGAGGAACACCGGTGACACGGAACGCGAGGCCTGTGTTTGGGCGTTATCTGCCCAAACAGAGTTTTCGGCTCTTATCCTCTACAGATAGGAAGGCCATTGTGTTAACAACCACTAAAGCCATGTCCAAATGTTACAGCCCTCAAAAGAAAAGGTCAAGAAAAGGTCGTCCACACACAAAAAACAAAGGAAAGAAAAATCACTTTTTGCTGATCACACCCAGTTCACGCTTGCATTTTCAGTGATCTGAACAAGTGGCCGGCTGAGATGTGCTACCGTCTCCACCTAGTATTTACATGTTTTTCAAATGTCTCCTGTGACCATTTGTGTTATCAATTTTCATTAGGACACTCACCTCTTATTTGATCACATTGTAAATCACAATTTTGTATACATATTTTTGGCAGCACAATGAAAAAACGAACTATTTCATTTTAATTTGCTTACATTTTAAAAGATAATTTAAATATTCAAAATGTAAAATGAATTGTATTGCCACTTATTTAAAATAAAAGTAAATAGGCTATACAATCTTTGTAATGTGTTTTTTAATTATATTTATTATTTAAAATAAGTTATTTTAAATAATAAATATAATAAAAAAACACATTACAGAGATTGTATAGCCTATTTACTCCTAGGGGTGGGCGATATGACCAAAATCTTATATCACGATATGAAAAATGTTATATCACGATAACAATATATATATCACGATATAGTGACTTTTTTTCTTTTACAAAGGTTTTTATTATATTAAAATCTTTAATACCATATCATTTTCATAATACTTCTCACCAATGTCAATATCAAACTAATACAAGCCTAAAAGAGAGAAACTCAACCTCACTGAAGATAAATAAACAGTCAGTGATGAAATAAGGATAAGAAACTAATTGCAAGCAATAGGACAAAAAAACTACAATAAAAAAGAAACACAACATTGTGTAAATTAATTTATCTTCACTGTGTTAATTATATCTGTCTATGAAAGATATAATTAACATATGTATTATGTATAGAGTCTATACATATTATAAATATATCATTATTATTGTTATTTATTCTCATTAAAGTTACAAAAGTGATTTAGTCGAGCAGTGAGAGATTTTCTAGCAGTGTGTTATGATTAACATGAACGAATATTAGACAGCTTCCCCTTTAAGACCGAAGTCCGGATCTAATATATCTAAGCTACTGTTACATATGCGTTCTCTTTCTGCCGTTTACTCTTTCTTAAGACCTAAATCGCTGTGTTTACGAGGATACTTGCAAAGACTGGGATTCTGACACATATAAGTGTGTTTATGAAATCGTTCAAAGTCGGTAAAAAAGAAAAGGCGCGCTCATCTCACACAGAAAGAGATGGCACATGCATATAGCTCTGTCGTTTGATTTTCAACGGCTTAAAATCGGTTGTTTTAAAACGGCAGTGCTTAAAAACACGAGTCCATGCTACAGATGTAGTCCCTCGTTTAGGAACGAGCTCCTCGATGTGTCCTGGCTGGTCGTTCTCTTTCGCATCACACCCCGTGGTGGGCGGCGTATAAAGATCGCAGTCAATCAATGAAAATGTATTACCGTAAACAATGTATTTTGCAACACCACTAAATAAACGATAGAACATAATATGAAACGATAGACTTTTTATTTAGTCAATCCGATATATATTGTCATATCGCCCAGCCCTATTTACCCCTGACAGTAAAATAAGCCACTATAAACCTATATAAAGGACCAGTCATGCAAAAAAAAAAAACATTATGGTTGATATACCTTTACATATATTTGTAAAATGTTAATTATCAAAGACATAATTTTAAAGTAAATGTATGTGTTGGCTTTATAAAGTCTAAAAAAACTGAATTGTATATGATAATATATCATATAAACTACATAATTGTCCAGTGCTAACAGCAGGCGATATCAAAACTCTTACACAGAACATGAACACAGATTATGGCAGTGATGTGATGTCAGTCAGGGACAAATGTGCTCTGTCTGGCAGGTCACAGCCTCTGCTCAACCCAGCTCAGATTAGGATTATTAACATTGCTCAGAAAACAACTGCAATGGAGATGCACACACCAATACTGTGCACCGTATGCAAATGATCTGTACGCATGGAACACATAGTTCACTTCCTATATTTGACAAACTGTGCAGTAAAAAAAGCGGGCTTACTGTGTGCAATTCTGTATCCCACAATCCAATGCACTTGACTTCACCTTTCATTTCCAGCTTGACTAATGAACTTGAAATCATTTCAGCTGTGATTTTTTTTGTCTCCTCATGATCGGATTAGACTGCCAAGAGAAAAATGTAATTGTATTTAAAAAAAATAAAACAGACCAGTCTCAGCTGATTTTACTGCCTTTATCCCTGCCAACATGCACTCAAAATCCCTGCTGTAGTAATCGTGCATAACCTTGCAAAGTCCGTGTCCTAATTTGCATTTGTGAAATAGGAGTATTAGGCTACCATTCTTCCAACATGGAGAATCTGGTGGAATGATCTCACTCAGTCTATTATCTGCTGTTTACATTTCCTGCTCTGGGATGAAGCTGCCCATACTGGTGAGGATCAGTTTCCCTTCAGCCGGACTATTAGTAAAAAGCAGATTCAAGACTGGCAGCAGCTCAAGTACAGGGGGTTTAATGGCTTATCATTTTTATCTTACTGTTTAAATACGAGACTAATTTTATCATCAAGTGACATGATAATAATGCAACGCATTAATTAAAATAGTACCTCAACTAAAACAAGTTAATCAAATGTAAAAAGTAACTATGTCTCCATAAAGTATATATAAAGATATCTTTCTCCATATAAAGTATATACAGGTGCTGGTCATATAATTAGAATATCATCAAAAAGTTGATTTATTTCACTAATTCTGTTCAAAAAGTGAAACTTGTATAATGTATACATTCATTCCACACAGACTGATATATTTCAATTGTTTATTTTTTTTAATTTTGATGATTATATCTGACAACTAATTAAAACCCCAAATTCAGTATCTCAGAAAATGTGAATATTACTTAAGACCAATACAAAGAAAGGATTTTTAGAAATCTTGGCCAACTGAAAAGTATGAACATGAAAAGTATGAGCATGTACAGCACTCAATACTTAGTTGGGGCTTCTTTTGCCTGAATTACTGCAGCAATGTGACGTGGCATGGAGTCGATCAGTCTGTGACACTGCTCAGGTGTTATGAGAGCCCAGGTTGCTCTGATAGTGGCCTTCAGTTCTTCTGCATTGTTGGGTCTGGCATGTCGCATCTTCCTCTTCACAATACCCCATAGATTTTCTATGGGGTTAAGGTCAGGCGAGTTTGCTGGCCAATTAAGAACAGGGATACCATGGTCCTTAAACCAGGTACCGGTAGCTTTGGCACTGTGTGCAGGTGCCAAGTCCTGTTGGAAAATGAAATCTGCATCTCCAAAAAGTTGGTCAGCAGCAGGAAATATGAAGTGCTCTAAAACTTACTGGTATACGGCTGTGTTGACCTTGGACCTCAGAAAACACAGTGGACCAACACCAGCAGATGACATGGCACCCCAAACCATCACTGACTGTGGAAACTTTACACTGGACCTCAAGCAACGTGGATTCTGTGCCTCTCCTCTCTTCCTCCAGACTCTGGGAGAACATAACTTTGGACCACTCAGCAGTCAAGTCCTTTTAGTCTTTAGCCCAGGCGAGACACTTTTGACACTGTCTGTTGTTCAAGAGTGGGTTGACACAAGGAATGCGACAGCTGAAACCCATGTCTTGCATACGTCTGTGCGTAGTGGTTCTTGAAGCACTGACTCCAGCTGCAGTCCACTCTTTGTGAATCTCACCCACATTTTTGAATGGGTTTTGTTTCACAATCCTCTCCAGGGTGCGGTTATCCCTATTGCTTGTACACTTTTTTCAACCACATCTTTTCCTTCCCTTCGCCTCTCTATTAATATGCTTGGACACAGAGCTCTGTGAACAGCCAGCCTCTTTTGCAATGACCTTTTGTGACTTGCCCTCCTTGTGCAAGGTGTCAATGGTCGTCTTTTGGACAACGGTCAAGTCAGCAGTCTTCCCCATGATTGTGTAGCCTACAGAACTAGATCGAGAGAGACCATTTAAAGGCCTTTGCAGGTGTTTTGAGTTAATTAGCTGATTAGCGTGTGGCACCAGGTGTCTTCAATATTGAACCTTTTCACAATATTCAAATTTTTTGAGATACTGAATTTGGGGTTTTCATTAGTTGTCAGTTATAATCATCAAAATTAAAAGAAATAAACACTTGAAATATATCAGTCTGTGTGGAGTGAATGTATACATTATACAAGTTTCACTTTTTGAATGGAATTAGTGAAATAAATCAACTTTTTGATGATATTCTAATTATATGACCAGCACCTGTATACTTCCGTACTGATACTTCCCTCATCTGAACATAACTTTACTATACATTTTCCTGCTACTTCTCTATTAAAAATACCATTACTTGTGTTACATATATAATTTTAGTACATATTTTCTTAAGAGTCAAGTCTTGCTATTAACAAACCATTATCTATGACTTTTCCCCTCAAATTCCTAGTTTGCTGTTTATTAATAGTTATTAAGGTAGTTGTTAAGTTTAGGTGTTGGGTAGGATCTGGTCATGCAGAATATGTGCTTTATATGTACTAATAAATAGCCAATATGATAATAACAGACATGCTTATAAGCAACCAGGCCTAGTTAACAGTGAAAATTGGTCCTTATACTAGTGTTACCAAATTTTAAACCTATATCAAATCGCTAACAAGAGATATTTTATCGATTAGATGTAGCAGCCTAACATCTTATAGTTTAAATGCATTGTTTACACCCTCTGTTGTACTCCACATACCCAAATGACTACATAATTCATAATGACTTTAATGACATACCACTAAAGCAATTAATGTATTAAAAATGAAACCTCCAACACATGATTGCATGTTACAGTGGTGCGTTAAATATTCTTGTACTATAATTGCCATTAATTACCTACATATTACGTCTGCAGTCTGCACATGAAGTAACTCACTCATTTCAGAAGCTTGGGCATACAGTTGTTTCAGAATACATTCATTTCAAAAGATAATGTTTAAAAAAGCAGAAAGACACGCAGGCTCTCAACATGAGTTCTCAAACATGACAATGCATCCACCATTATTATGGTCAAGCAGATACAATGCAGTGTCAACAAACAGCTAATGTCGATTGTTTCAAACATGCTAAACGGGACATGAAACCGAAACATGATTTCAGGCCACATAACATGCTTTATGGCACATTCCTGCACGTTATGACAACACGTTATCAGATTATGGCCCATGTTATCTTTAACACGACAGAGGAAATGGTGATAAAGAAAGATTACAAGTCAATGTGTTTCAGTATTCAGTGCTATTTACAACTAAATGAACTTAAGATTAGTATGTAATCTTCGCCGCTAGGGGCATGCATTCAAAAAAAACAAAGGCGTAATTTGATGACGTAATCTTATATCATGTCTGTGTGAACCGGGTGCACAGAAGTATGCAAATACATACATTGACAGGCAGGCAGGACAGCCTATCGTAGTCCTCGGACCGAGGCATATGATTGGACGAACATTTTATGGTCCTACACCTTCCAGACGATATAAATACATTGAGACAACTTACCTCAGTGATTGCTATCGGGATGGAAAGAGACACCAGCAAAGCAAAACATGTTTTTGAACCACATCACCTACCCTGCCTTTATCATATCTCTACAAATGGATCTATAGCAAGAGTAAATGGAAAAGTGCTCATGCAGTTCTTAATAAAAATAATTAGCCGTGACTCACCCAGTTCCCTGGACACTGGAGATTCGGCTGCGTTCTCCCCGATCTTAAATACAGCATCAAAGTACTGCTTCCCAGCCAGAACCATGGCTGAAAAACAAGGATACGAATACATGTTATTATACTACAGTAGAATCTTGAAAGATATTTGTATCACTTTCTATGCACACACAACATGCCACACGTTCACTGGGTTTTCTAGTGATAGTATCCAGTATTGTCACTGCCAAAACAACAATGTTTTATGAGCAAACTGATTCAGGAGGGCTACGGTCTATAAGACCTGTCGATTGCTGGCAGCTACTCAGAAGGTAAATTCGACAAATCTCTTCAGTCAGTCCAGGAACAACAAGCTGTATAAGAGGTGTTGTGTTTAGTCTGAGTTTGGCTACTACAGTATGTCTTGCCCTCTTTCTAAAGCAGCAATCCATTTGTTCAAGATGTGCTGAAACCTACCCTTTGTTCAGAAGACCTTCTTTTTATAGATTGACATATACCTATATAAGAAATCTGAGGAAAGGGTTACATGGGAGTGATGGATGTAAAAAAATATATATTTTAAACTCAATTCTCCATATTTTCCTCCATAATTCATCTGGATATCATTTTGCATGTGTAAATCATTAAGTCTACTCGTATAGATTTTAATTTGATTGCAATTACAAAGTTAAGTTGAACTGATGTTCATCTACCCAGAAAAACAGGAGATGTTGATATTGGATGTGTCATTATTTCCTGCCTGCAGTTGATAATAAATATTTGAATCTGATTTGACAAAATAATCTTATCACACCTCATTACCCAAAGCTCTCTATGTTGTGCAATCTTAATGTATGTATAGCTGCCATAAACAACCTGCTCTCTAGATATCAGCATGAGCCAATAAAAACCCAGTAATTATCATCAACCACTAATAAAAGGGGACTCACAAATACCAAACGCTCCATAAAGCAATGCAGCCTTACAATCAACAATGGCTAAAAATGTACAATAATGCCATATGAAAGTTATACAAACTTTTTTTTAATGACATTATGTGCTTTATTATACTTGTTCTAATAGTAAGGATATGAAAATGTTAGGCTCACCTGAAACCGCTTTCTCGTAGCTCTTTCCCAGGTTTACAAGGTTACGCAACCCAGGGGTTGAACTGTTCCATAACATTCTGAGAAGAGGGATTTCAAACAGAGGAAATGATTCAAATGTTGGCATGAGCAATCATGAAGTAATCAGTAATCAGTCGCAATCATGATATTGTGTGATGGTTCGGTTCATGAAACAACCTCTTCAGTGCCATTTTAAAGTGTCTCTGGTTTAATGTACTGTGCATGCAGGGTTATATCAAAAGTGGCCTGACTTACCTGGTTTCAAAACGTAAAATGCTTCTGCTTCAGGCCATAACATATTCAAGTATGCTACTGTAATTCAAGGTAATGAATATGGAGATGTGATAATTCCATTATGTAAACGGAGACATTACAAGAGAAAGGGTCACTCTCTTTAAAATACCAATAAGAAATAAATAAATAAAGAAACAAACAAACATTCAATACAGGCTGATAAGGCCTGTTCACGTCAAGCGCACGATAACTATAAAGATAAAGTTCTAAAAATCATTCTCAATATTATATTAAAGTCCTATATTGTACATGTTTCTAGAGTTTTATTTTAGGTTTTGATGTCCTTAAGAATATATATATATTCGCGGTAATAAGTAGTAAGGACCCAAACCATCTGAATATATTTTAACAGCTCCTCTTACAGGAGCTCTGGTAAAAACAGGTTGATTTGTCCCGTCTAATTAATATTCATGAGCCTCTCTTCTGGCCTGTTGTTTTCTGAGTGACGCACGGCTAGGCCAACCACAGGTAACTAGTTAGGGCCGATGTCACAATTATGTCACCATGCTTAGCTGGAAGCAAAACAAAGGGAAAACCAGAGGCGGCCCATTAAAACCAGCACAGTAAAGTTACATAAGGAGCTTAAAATATCATCGTGTTGTGATGTTGGGTGCCAGAATCGATGTAATACAGCCTCAAATTAGACATTTTATTGCATACCTGCTAGAGGTTGACCGATAGTGGATTTTACCGATACCTAAAGTTTTTAAAATGATAGTTTTAACCGATAGTTTTTAAAATGGATACTGAATGAAAACTAAAAGCTTTACTATAAATAAACAAAAAACAGTAACCGTACTGAACCATACTTTATAAATGAATACAAATTTAGTATTAATATTAATTACTAAATTGATTGTTAAAGTTATTTCATAGTTTACAAATGTTAAAAGAAACTTTAACATTTAAAAATGAAGTCTATTAATAAGAGTAATGTTGAAATGAAATGAACAATACTTCTACAGCTTTCATTAATGTTACAAATGGACTCTTATTGTTAAGTCTTACCATTTCATTTCAACAGTCATGCTTAAAGATGGCCATATTAAAATTACATACACAGGTTATTGATATTGTATGTGCACTCACATTTTACTTGCTGCTATTTTAGAACACTGCATGATTATCTAATCAAAATATAAACAAATATGCAAGTGACACACTGCGCAAAAGCACAGCACTGCGTCTTGGAGAAGTCACGGGTTTCACACACACCAGACACGTCACATTCAATTCAAGCAGCGGTCTAAACTGTTTATTTAATAAACAAATCAAACGGACATACGTTTGCTTCAAGAATGAACTATATGGCACAAATGAGCTTGAAGTTCGGAATTTAAAAAACAGAGCAAATGGAAAGAGAAAGCACGATCTGTATTACTTCTCTCTATATGAAGCATACAGACTGTATTAGAGCCACAGAAAGACAAAAGTTTTGCTGAAAAATGCACAATACATAATTTACAGCCCAGGGTGAAGTCATTATGTACATTAACAATGATTTGGGACAGATAGGCTATAATGTTATTTAATGGAAAACTATTTGAATGCGCTCTGTTCCGTGGCAGGATTTTCTGTCAGCTGCATTTGAAGTTTCCCGCTCTGTGCAGCGTCACATGCCAAAACAAACAACACGTGCTGTCAGTGATTTCCGCCTCTAAAGGCCGCTCTCATACTGTATAATGATAGCACACCATTCTCAACCAGTCCAACAACAGATGCAGCACGGAAAACTATCGGCATGGATTTTTGCCGATAACCGATAGTTCTGCAAATCAACGATCGGTGCCGATTAATTGGTAAAACCGATGAATCAGTCGACCTCTAATACCTGCTGCCACTGCCAGACAAAAAACCGACGACAGTTGTGGTTAAACGCGATAAAACGAGTGGACTGGACAGAAACGATCGTCGAACACGATCGCATTTGCAATGCACACTTCTTATCAGAAAAGTTTCAATAAAGTATTGTCTTTTGTTGTTATGGGCGCGTCTGAAGATTTCTTGCATCTCACGACTATATTGTGTATGAAATAATGTATGTGTGTAAAATAAGAAACTGACGATTTATTATCATTTGTAATTGTATATACATTGTTGTGAATAATTGTGGCTGGAGGATGGATGGGACGGTAGGTGGTGCTGGGGATGGAGACTGAAAGCGGTGACTTGGTGTCCTTCAAGTAGTTCAGACATCACATTTTTAGGGAAGTCAAAAGGGCTCGTGAAGAATCACAGCTACTTTAAGCAGGCTGTGTGCACTTTACTGTGGCTTGACTGTTTTGAAACTTATATGGTAGTTACCCCTAGACATTAAAAAAAAGCCAGGATATTTCAGTTTTGACAATATGGGACCTTTAGTCCACACCACAACTATAACAACCAAGGCACAGAGAAACGATATCGTTGGAATCACTTTCAGAACAATTATTTTCCAGCTAATGAACGATACAAACATTGACACCCAATCAGAATCCATCCCGCTATAACGAGCTCAAGAATTTAAAGCGGCAGACGAGCGTTTGCTTAGAAGAAACAGACGATCTCATCTGATAGTATGGATGCTAATATTGTTATCTAGTTATCGTTATTGGTGTGAACAGGGCTTTAGAAAGAAAATCCCACCTTTTTGCTTTAATGGTATATTACAGTGGGTCAGTGACACAACATTATGTTTTTTTTATATATACACATTACATTTTTTTGTTTGTTATTTACTAAACACTAAAATATTGGTAAATAAACCAATAAACTTGGGTAATTGAACTCTGTGCCGTTCTAAGTTATATCAAACCAATAATATATAAATAATTATTTGAGCTGCCTCTAGATATTTCAGCCAAACAAATTTAACATTATTGGTGGTCATAAGAGAAGTAGAGCTGCAACAACGAATCGATCAAATCGATTATTATCGATTACGAAAATCATCGACAACTATTCTCATTATCGATTAGTCGGGTCTGCCCATAGTGCACGTCCAGCTTCAGCCGGTTGCTCAAATTACAGCACTGAATAACGCATTTCTATCACAAAATGCATCTAAAAATAGTGGAGGAAACCGAATGAGATGCCGCGGGAGAAGTATGTGATCCAAGCTGCCCACAGCATGATAATTCTTTATTTTGAGCTTTAAGTTAATACATTAGTGTAAAGCATTAGGAGACGTCCGCTCTCTTATAGCAGCACTCGCAGTACATTGTTGACACACACACCGATCGGTCGAGCTGCGCTTCTTCAAGTCAAACACATCTAAGCGGTCTTCAGAGAAAGCATCATGTTGGCACGCTGCTATGTTGCCGAGTCCGCAGTTTGCCGCGGGTTGTTTTCGTGTCCGCGGGTATTTTATAACATGCAGAATTGACGCGCTACATGTAAACGATATCCGGGTTGCCGGGTTCTCCTGTAGTGGGCGGAGCTAATGCGCAAACGGCAATCTCATTGGCCGGTGCTCACCTATCATTGCCCCTGTTTTGATTTCAGCGAATCAGTTCGAGCGAATGCAGACGACCTGATTAATATTCATGAACCCAGCAGCTCAATAATCATAAACCATAAAATAAAGTTTTATATGGTTATTAATAGTAGAATTCGCGGTATGTTATCAGTATTATTTGTAGGTTTTCCCCCCCTTTTTTATAGAAACACTAAATGACAAACAATATCTTAAGCACCACCACCAATCCTTAGTTCAGACAACATGACAAATATGCATTCATACATGGTTATTCTAAAGTTCTATCATTATATAATGATAAATTATCATACTATCATATTATACTGTTTGACTGAAATGATTAATTGAATTTTATAGGTGTCTCTCACATTGTCCCACAGAAACATTAAAATAGTTTAGATTAGTGTAATGTTTTATAATAATAATTTATTATATTTGGTGACCATTTAATTTAATTTAACATATGTAATATTGGAGCATCCAAGTTATTTGACATATTTTAACCTTTTTTTTTTTTTAAGTAACAATAGTTACTTTCCCTGTAATTAGTTTCTTTTATAACGATGTAACTCGGTTAGTGTTTGTGAGAAGTAACTAGTAATATAACTAATTACCTTTTTAAAGTAACGTGCCCAACACTGCACACTATACAATGATTTATTGTATGTCTTTGATTAATAATGAATATGAAGAGCTTTAAAAAAAAATATTGCATATTAAATCGTAAGATTGGTAAATTAGATTATTTTCTAAAATAGTTCAGTCCTAATTTAAACTATATTCACATACTTAACAAATGTATTAAAACACATTTATGTAAGGTTTTTAACAAATGATGTAAGGTTTGTGCCACTGCTGCTCTAACAGCATTGGTGATTACCAAAATCATGTTTAGCTTTCTGTATTGTTTAGTCCTCCAAAATGCGTAAGTTCTTTAAACAGTAGTAGGCTATTTCTAATGCTATAATATAATTATTGCTGTTATCTTTGACAGAAAGGCAGAACACTTAAGTGTTTTTTTTCAGATACGCAATTACAGTCAAAAAGTACATAAACAATGCAAGCAACAATGCAAGCTGTTATGAGGCCTTTTTTGTTATTATAAATACTAATTAGTTGTTTCTGTTTGTAATTTGCCCAATAAATGACAATAACATTTTAAGATTTTTTTTTTTTTGACAGATTCCTAAAATATTTGTTTTTTCTTTATGACAGGTGGTCTAATAAATTAAGCACTGTATGTTTTCATAGCATTCAGTTTGTTTGAAGGACATTGAGCTGAATGTGGAATAGTTTGTTTTTGTCAATAAAATAATTTAATTTAATCCGATTAATCGAAATAATAATCGACCAACTAATCGATTATCAAAATAATCGTTAGTTGCAGCCCTAAAGAGAAGCACTAATTAAACGTCACAAATTTAGTCAGTGAAACCCTCCAAACTATATTTAGTTCTTTATCTTTTTTATTATTAATTTATTCTTGCCGTTTTGGCTGAATATTTCTTTGTTGATTAACGTTCAACAATCACGTTTTTATAAGCGATGTTGCTTCTTAGATTACTCTTGAATGCACATTAGTTAGATCAATGTGTGCAGTAAGACCTAAAGAAGCAATTTGCAAGCAGAATGTTTTGGTGATTTGACATTGGTATGTAATTCTTTGCACAAGGAAGTTCTATTTAGAAAATAGCTGCCTGGGGCCATTACCAAGATGCCCGCCAAATTAATTGCCTAAAAGTAACTAATGTCTTACTAATAGTATTATACACCCAATATGCTAACAATGATTTAATTCCCATGGCAATTTATATTTATATATATAGATATTATATATTTTTTTCACAGATATGTTGATTTGTGGGCAGCACTCTTTCAAAATGGGTCTGTTTAGATTTGAGCCAGTTATTTGCATACCCTGTGAGAAACCTTCAAGAAGAAATATCCATTCAGGAGTTGATCCACTCGACTCTTCGAGGTGCTGTGCCCGTTTCTCCTCTCTGTCAGGACCCAATATGATCTTGAATTGAAATTCATATGCGCACCTCTCAGTGCTAGTATAGGGAGTCGAGAGACAGTCTGGTGGTGACATCATGTGAATGACTAAGTCTGGGAGAATCAAGTTCAAACTCAAGTGGAGAACTTCAGGAAACTCTACTTCTTTTCACAACAAGATCAGTTACTGAGCAACAACACCATGCGTTTTAATAGTTGCCAGCACTGCATCAGTTCCTAGTTTCTTCGAAGGATAAACGAGGCAGAGATTTGAATGAGTCACTAGTGAACACTTGGGCTTGGTCATATTTACTGAACTTCAAGCGGCATATGTGTGCTTACTTAATGCTTACTAATCCTTGATTCATGAAGACAGCCCACTCCTCTCCACTCATCGAACCGACAGGAGGCACAGCTGATATTATACTGGAATGACGCACTCATGGACAGATATGAGGTGTGGGAGCCATCGCTGATAATAAACCTCCTCCCAATCAAAGCATTCATTCAGTGGCACAGTTATACTGTAAAATGACTGGACCTCAAACTAACAGTAAACGTGTAATGTCTGCCATGCTGTTAAACAGAAACAATATTTTCCAGCTTATTTTGAGTCTTAAATAGTAAGAACTACTTAAAAATATATTTAAACAAATCCATGTTAGTTCAAAAGAATTCAAGAGTTGCCCCAAATAGTCAAAAATGATTGTCTGAATCAAGAATTTCAGACTGCATAACAATTCTAATGCTAAGGGTTTGTTCCCAGAATGCACTGCACAGCATCATAAATAAATGACGCATTTACTGTTAGAAGTCTGTTTCACTGTTTGCTGACTTTTGATGTTTGGTCACTATTGTTAGTTATTCGTTGTGATGTTAAGAGCTCTTCTTACATTTGTTGACTCGCACTATTCATGAGTACTGCTTGTCAAGTGTTGGGGTCTGTCCAACCTTTAAAACTATTTCCCTGAAATCCTTGCACTGTAAAATGACATCTCCTTAGCTCACTTCACAAATTAAATGTCCATTTAAAAAACAACATAGCTAACACAATTATCCATTTATCTGTACTAACCGAAAATGTGCTAAACACGAAAAATGTAGTTGCCTTAATGGTTAATTTCCCTGCTGAATGTGAATATTACATTTAGTAAACAAACAAATTAAAATTGACAAAAATTATTAAAATATTACAAATGTCAACAATTGAGATCTCTTTTTTACAATGTGGGATCTATGTCTCTGCAAGGAAAGTTACTCAATATCAGTAAACCCCCTGAGTGAATGTCACAAAAATGTCAAGACCAAGCCCAGGTCATATTCCACTCCAAATACATTCAATATTAAAATATGCAAAAATAAAATGAAGCATATGATTCACACAAGGGTTGCTTCATAATACATTCACATGAGGCAAAAAATAAATTAAAAAAGTAACTGTTATTAGTATATTTGTGTGTCCGAATCCCTGGATCTGGGATTCATATCTGACTCGTTTGGGTGTCAACAAATCAAAAGTGCCATTTGTGCTCCAGTAAAGACCCACCTGTGGCTCAACGACAACCTGAAATTTGAATAACCTGAAGATAATCATGTCCGTCTTTTTCAACTTTACCAGCTTAAATGGCCTTCTCTACGTACTACAGTCTGACCGAAAGTCCCCTGACCAGGTTAAAAGTTTCCTAACCAGCTAAATGACCGGCTCAATCCAGAAATCTCCTAAAACGGTCAAGCTGTGTCGATGACATTTCTTCACGGGTGGATGTCAACACTTGCCCTAGCCACTGTAGTCTCAACAGGTGAATAATACTCGCGTTTGCTCGTGAGTGTGGTTTCTCTCACCTTGTAAGTGCTCTCGGTCAGTTTATTCACCTCGTCCGTATCGCGCGACATTCCTCTGCCCCTCTCGCGACGAGCTCGCGCACTCAGATGTCGTTAATTCGGATCGTCTAAAAACTCCCAAATAACCCAGGCAGGACAGCACGCTTATCACCTCCCTCAAGTCTTCATAGCAAGACGGCCGTCTGTAGAGCCGTGTTATAGATTTCCGAAAGAAAGTGACAGCAGTCTTGCTCAATAACGGGCTGCTGGAGTTGAGCTGAGAGGCTTTGCTTCAAACTTATGAGCGCGTGAATGTGAGTTTGCGTCAGGGGCGGGAACGATCAGGTGAGGTATGCGACGTCACTCACGGTCCGCGCTGACAGACAGGTGCACTTGGACAGAAACAAGATAAATGCTGCCATCTGCCGATTATGGTCCTTACTGCAGCCATTTGGACAAAAAACTTCTATCTTAAAAAGTAAATATAATTTATTTTTCAAACTGTGTAGTACAAACATTTCTTGAGAATCTATTCATATTATCTTCATGCTTTTATCTGATGGCTGCACATTTCTCATACGAGAGTGTGCATTTAAAGTGCCAGCATAAACCTTTTTAAGGGGTTTATAAATTATACTGCTTTTTGAAATAATATTATTTCAATGTATCTGTTTAATTGTGTGTATTTACTATTTTTATTTTTCTAAAATAGCCTAAGTCAGGGGTCTGCAACCTTCAACATCAAAAGAGCCCTTTTGGTCCCTTTCCTTTCCGAATAAAATTCACTTGGAGCCACAAAATATTTGATGCCCAAATAAAGAACACGGCATATAGCTAACGTTTTATATTCAGGTATGTTACAGGGCAGAGGAATAGCAATCATTTCAGAAGAGAAGGGGACATAAATGTCAAATGTAGTAGTAGTAATAATAATAATAAGTATTATAATATGTAATGTATGTATAATAATAATAAAAAATATCTTACTGGCTAAGAAATTGGCTAAGAAATAAAATATACTGCTGGACAATAACCAATAATTTGTCTTCTATAATATTTTTGATAAATATTTTACTAATGACAATTTTATGGTTACGTGCAAACACTTTTTCAAAAAAATTTTTTATCACAGAATAAGGCAGAAAATATTTGTGACTCTGGACCACAAAACCAGTCTTAAGTCGCTGGGGTATGTTTGTAGCAATAGCCAACAATACATTGTATGGGTCAAAATGATCGATTTATCTTTTATGTCAAAAATCATTAGGATATTAAGTAAAGATCATGTTCTATGATTATATTTTGTACCGTAATTTTTATTTTTTTTTGCCAATAATTTTATTTGGACAACTTTAAAAGCAATTTAGATTTTTTTGCATCCTCAGATTCCAGATTTTCAAATAGTTCGATCAAGTATTGTTTGATCCTAACAAACCACACATCAATGGGAAGCTTATTTATTCAGCTTTCAGATGAATTATAAATCTTAATTTAGAAAAATTTACTCTTAAGACTGGTTTTGTGGTCCAGGGTCGCATACTGTATTTTATAGCTTCTGTGCTGTAATAAAATTAATTTGCTTACGAATAAAACGTATCCAAAATGACGTGACTATCTTTTCTCTTTTAATTTAAATCTAGATTTATTCACATTGGCCCATGAAAACCTCTAGTTTAACACACTTGACCAAGACAAAGTGCAGGGGAAGAGTTTAGGTTGTATTTAAAGTCAGTGGGACACCTCCCCCGCGTATTGTACACCCACACTACAGGGAGCCACCGCAGAGGGATGAAAGAGCCACATGGCTTAGGCCTAGGGACTCGGTATACACACACACACACACACACACACACACACACACACACACACACACACACACACGGAGAGAGAGAGAGAGAGAGAGAGAGAGAGAGAGAGAGAGAGAGAGAGAGAGAGAGAGAGAGAGAAGAGAAAGAGAAAGAGAAAGAGAAAGAGAAAGAAAGAGAGAGAGAGAGAGGAGAGAGAGAAAGAGAAAGAAGAGAGAGAGAGAGAGAGAGAGAGAGAGAGAGAGAGAGAGAGAGAGAGAGAGAGAGTGCTTTGGGTCGGTCTGCAGACAACAGCTAATAAAATCCCAGCATTGTGTTCAGAAAGAAGGGAGAGACGTCTGAATTACTACCTTAAACTTCAAACATGCTCCCTTTTTTTGTTCTATTTGTAAGATCCCAATGTACAATTGTCCTTTTCTAAAATGAAGATCTCACCTAACAAGCCATCTTTTGCTCGACCTCCAGTGGAGAGCATTTGGGATAACTGTCCTAAAGAAAGAAAGGTGCTATGATGGAGACAGGAATGACAGTTTATCTGTAAAAAATCTGTTATAGTGAATAATGTTCATAAGAGATGTGAAATTGAAACAGTGATTGTGAGGAGAAACAAAGAGAGCACACTCTACTTACAATGCTGATGAATTTTTCATCCTAACTGGAGACAAATATCACCACTGATGTATATATGCCCAACTATTATATATACTTAAACAGCTCTGGGACTAGGGAGGCCATGAATATGTCCACTAGCGTACATTTCTCCACTTCTGATTACCGAAACAAAAATCAGATTAATGCCTTCACTTCGACAGCCATAGCCACGGATAGTTGAAAGAAAAATAAATGCTAATCATAATCCTTAGAAAACAAGAGGGCCTTGTGCTTTAGTGGCTTGGGCCCTAATAAAGTCACATACAAGTGAATAAGTGAAACAAGGGTCAATAAGTGAAACAAGGGTAGTTAAGTAAGTAGCCCAAATTAATCAGGTTAAAGGCTATATAAAAATAATATTTTTTAATGATAGAATATGTCCTCTTAATTTTTTCTGCTCTTAATATGCCTAGACTATGTTTAAATCCAAATGTTAAATTCACTACCATTGTAAATTCACTGTTCAGCCTCTTAAGGGACGAAAGAGTTGCTCAGCGGTGCTTGTGAACTTTGTTTCCATGACGACCAAGTCGCTCAAACCCAGCTGTATCTCAAGCCATCGGCAGAAAGCTCTCATTAAATTTTAAAATTACATCTCGCCTTCATCAAGCAACGTAAGTTTTCATATGGTATCTTAATTACCCTTTTACATTCGATTAATAATTTGCTGCGTTTATCATTTTGAGCGTTATCCGCGGCGTTTCATAGTTTCACAATTAGGTTGGTGAAGTTCTATAATTTTAATAACTGTGTTGAATGTTAAAACCATTAATTGTTTTGTTCACCATAAAAAACGTTAATTCTGTTATAGCTACTCACCCCCATGTCATTCCAAACCAGTGTGTCTTTCTTCTGTGGAAGATATTTTGAAGATAAATGTATTTTATCAATTGCTATAACATATGTGTGACTGAATGCATTTAATTATACTATTTATTATTTATCTCCAAATATCTATCATGCGAATGAATATGAATGTATGCAATTCTATTTCCTACCACAAGAGGCCACCACAATCACGAATAAAGACTCTGCATTCACATGAGACGGTGCACATGACATTGAAAATACATTTTAACAGATTTATTGTCACAATTGTATGATGTTCATTTAAGATATATGTAAATATACAGATTTAAATAACTGTAGATTAAGAGCCAGATGCAGCAATGCTTACACATGACAGTGTACATTATAGTAAGCTATATAAGTTCATAGAACTTTCTATAAAATAATACATTCTCCCATTTGATGATAAATTACTCTGTCTGTGTAACTATCCATCCGGCCATCCATACAGAATGTCACTGAATTTAAAGCAGAGAAAATAAATGGCAATTAAAGGTCACACAAAGGTTACTTTGTGTTATTTCTACAGCATCCGTCACTGGTTTTGGCATGTACCACCTCAATACTCTTTCATGAGTCTTTGAGGCAGCCCCAAACGCCCTGTAAATAATTAAAATATTCAAACATGCTAGAAAATGGTAGACAGTTAATAAAATACATGTTTAATGTCTGTAATAAGTGATCTGTCCCTTTGTCATTGGCAATATTCAGAGCTTAAACAAAACAGCCAATCAAAGCTCCACCCTCATTCACCAGGCAACAGAAAGAGGCACATGGTTCATTCCTTTGAAGTAAAACAGACTGTGCCTTCTGTTCTTCTCCATCACAAGATTAGGATCCATAAAATCTGACAACCTATGAATTGTGAACAGCATATTTGCTTCTAATGTTATGTATTATATCTCCATACTATATAATGACACACAGGCCAAAGATTTGTTTGATCGGCTCTGAAAAGATCAAGTAGATTTTCTTCAGATCATATTAGATCAGTTCTCAATACTCAGTGAATCTTCTGCATAATCTGTACTTTGAGTGAATGTAACAGAGCCTGTCCAGAACAAATCAAAAGGACCAATCAAAATATTATTTTTTAAATGTGAATAAAATGAAAACTAAAATACTTTTTAGTTATGAGTTATGAGGTTATGAGTTTCGGGAGTTTTGGTTTTGGAATTTGGTCCCAATCTTGCCTGACATAGGTTTCTGAAGAGTTTGTGGTCGTCTTTGATACATTTTTCGTTTAATGATGCATCTAATGTTCTCTATATGGTGAAAGATCTGGACTGCAGGCAGTCCAATTCAGCACCTGGACTCTTCTACTATGAAGCCATGCTTTTTGTAATAGCTGCAGTATGTGGTTTTGCATCCTCCTGCTGAAATAAACAATGCCTTCCCTTAAGTAGACGTCATCTGGAGGGGAGCATATGTTGCTCTTAACCTTTATATACCTTTCAGCATTCATAGTGCCTTCCAAACCATGCCAGCTGCCCATACCGTACACACTTATGCACCCCCACACCATCAGAGATCCTGGCTTTTGAACTGAACGCTGATGACATGCTGGAAGGTCTCCCTCCAGAGGACATTGTAAGGCCCGGCTCGATCGACCCAATGACGGCAGTCGTTCAGCGGGTGAAGGCCTTTTGCGTATTACTGTCTTTCCTTTTTCACGACACAACAAGATTAAATGGAACACTTTTTCTTATATATTTTATCTCGTTATTTCATCTGACTCCATAAATGAAAAGGTTTTAATGATATCTGTGCATCATTAAAATATGAACGAATGATTGATTATTCTTTTCAGCTCTTTTTAATACTTTATCCGCTCAGATGTAGGGAAACTATGTTGCTTAGAGGCCCTGTTTTTCACAGGTCTCACGGACACAATCTCGTCAGGCCCGGTCATCAATCAGAGGTAAATTATGGTTATGTATCTAAGATTTGCCGTTAATTCACACGTACACAATCAGAGACATCGAATAACCCCCTTGGAGCCCCCTCAGAACTTTAGTTCAATCGTTTACTTCAGTAAAGGTTTCTTGGCCACTATTAGATATGTTAGCAGATCAATGTACCACACTTGTAATAGCTTTGGATTGGTCAAGTACTTGTCTAAAGTAACATTAAATCAAAAGTCAGAGGTATAGGCGTACCCGAGTTTAGTCTGACCAGACGGCATTCGCCGTCCCTAAACGGAATTATCTACCCGCCTCTGCATCCAAGTAGACTTGAATTGATGCCGGATATTAGCCGTCGCTAAAACTGACGCAGGCTTGCGGAAACATACGAATCCACTAATCTTATTAGGGAGAAAGCAATCTTAGAGGCAGTCAGAATAGAATCAAACGTTACAATTTATTGACCAGGTAATCGAAGCAATAATTCAGAACTCCAATGTTACAAGAATAGAATCATCAGTTAACCATAACATAACAATAATTCAGGAATTGAAGAATTTGTAGAAATTACTACCTGGCAATGAAAATTACACAGAGCGATTGTGTGGGCAGTCAACCTACAGACGCCTAGAACTTTGTGTCACGTTTCCTTATAAACCCAGATAATTCAATAAGCCCACCAAATGGTGGTATCTTGTTATTATAATTAGACTTTAGAATTTGCAACCAAATGGCTTCTTGGTATCCTGTGGCAGAGAATACTTATTTACATACAGGAGGTGGTTTGAATAGAAGATCAGGGGGAGGGCACACCTTTAAGTTGTACACTACATTTCTCATACTTTAGAACTTCTTTTATCTTTTCATTATGATTGGGAGAATGAGACCATTTTACCAGGCGCACTGAGACATTTCAAATGATATCAAACATGTATAGTTACTTTTTTGTACATACATTATATTGACCGTAAGTACAGGGTGTGAACTACACTGTGTGTTGCGTCTCGGATGCTGCTGTTACATATGCAAGAGATAGTTTTTGTTGATTCTCAGGAGGGCCTTTTGTCCTCTCGAGGGGGGGCAGACATACTGGCACCAGGCTTACAGTTCCTCCCTTTGGCACTGTTTTGGGCCACTCACAGGGTTTCCTGCAGTGTCACTTCAGTCGTTGCAAGGTGGGCAGTTTTAAGGGGCTGAGGGTTAGGATAGTGTTGGTGGATGCTTTTACTGATCTGATGAGGTGTCGGAAATAGCAACATTGGAATAGCGTGAAGGAGAAGATGAGTGCGCTTCCAACTGCGCAACCTCGAAGTACCCAGTCCCACCAGGTATATGCAGTCTGTGCCGATCGGGTAGATGAGCTAGACAGAATCTGTGCAGTCTTTCGCGCCAAGTTTGTCTCCACTTGTGCTTGGGAAAGGTGGTACTCTGTTTGGAGGATGACGTTCTGTACCAGGTCCATCGTGTCGATCAAGGCTTGTGTTCCGTGTTCATAAAAGGTGTCGTCCCACCATGGGGAGACCTCTGCGTCCTTTGGCATCCTTCCGAGGATGTCAATCTGGCCCATAGAAAAGTCCTCTGTCACTTCCAAGCAAAATGAGTGATCAGCAGGACAGGTCAGTCCTCCATATGTGAACGAATTCATCTCACTGATGACACACCACTGTGTATGAGACACCTGAATAGCATTTGAATGGCCATGCAAAGATTCAACATTTATGAGTTTGCTATCATTGGGAGAGAAAGGTTGTAATGTGTTACATGTACAGACAACATAATTGTGAGTTTCATGACAACAAGTGCGACTGGTAAATAAGGTCTCAGTACCCTTCAACGTCATATATCCAGTGAGGTGATCCCATTCAATTACCTGATCTTTAACTACCATGCCAATGGATCGAATATTAGTGGAATTTGGATAAACTTGATCTGGGTGGATTAAAGGAAAAGTGGCAAAAAATCCAATGCAACCAATACATTCGTTTCCAGTATAGATCATAATTGTGGATAATAATTCTGAATACTTTACATTTTTCATTTTTTCTGAAGAGAACCATCTATGTAAATCTAAAACCTCAATTAAATCGTTCAAAACATGTCTCGGGGTCTTGTGAAGACGAAGATCTAAAATTTCCTGTCTTGTTGCAGTGAATAAATCTTGTGCATATGATCTGCAGGCTAAGTCACGTTCGATGGTACGGGTCTGATTGAACAATGTGTGGCTGATCGTTAGAAGCGCCTGCGCCTCGGAACAAACCGCTTTGATAATATTATCATTGCTATTGGTGATGTGTTGGAAACCAGTGGCCATCTGATCTGTCAACCATGTGGAGAATTGAGATTGTTTATAAGTGTTGGCTGCTGAATTAATTGATCCGAACAGGCCGGCTATACTGCTGAGCAGGTCTCGTTTTGAGCGAGCAGGTGGAATTTGGACGGCAAGTCTGTCTTTGTAATCAGAAATTAAATCATCGATTCGTGACTGTAGCCATGCATATGACTCATCATTAGTATTACAATGTTTTGTATAGGCAGAGAGTATATTGGAAATGTTATAAGTTACATGTGTCATTACCAAATTTACATCATGTAATAAAGTCTTGTTGATGTTTCCTCTAATCAGTCCACCAGGAGGAATTGAGTGCAATTCTGGACACTTTTTGGGTTTAGTGTATCCACAGGTGGTCAAATTAAAACAGTACTTAACAGTCCATGAACAGTTGTGTGGATTGGTGAAATTGTCTATGCTATGCGAACATTCCCCGACACAATACATTCCTTCCTTTCGGTTGGTCCAGACAAAAGTTTTTGGTTTTGGCTCGTTAGGTGTGTACGACGTGAGATCGTACATTAGCTCGGTGAATCTCATATGTGTGTCATTATGTGTTTCTGTATGTGTGCACCTATATGTTGCAGGTTCCAAATTTTTAACATAGTAGCACAATTTTGGGTCTATGCCATTGTTTTTGTTTTCGTGTAGTGTGTACATGTTACCTATTGTGTCACCTGGATCTATTTTAAGTTGATACCAGGCAGTGAGGTTGTGCATGAATTTTGGTGCTCGAGTGTGTCCCGAAATGTTTCTTGTAGGTGGGTGGGTGTTACCTGAACTACAACAAATTTGTGGTGTGCAATTTGGATCCGGTACTAATCCGGGAGGCCATGTAACTGTCTCTTTTGGTGCGACTGTGATTTTTTGTGTGGATGGCCCCTTGGAGTATTTCCACACCCACCTCCCACATTTCAGGTTGTGTGTGAGTGAAATCCTTTGGCCCAGTCTGATGCACGTGGGCCCAGACACTTTCCTTTCATCTGGTCTCCATGGGATCGCTGCAGTCAACCTGGAAGGCAAGAGGAGAAGACAGTGACAGTTATTTATTTATTCTGAGTACTTTTGAATGATTTGCACTGAGACATGTGGTACCATCGCAGTTTCCCTTTCACCGTTGTGGCCACACAGCTGTTGCATATAGCTTTAACTTCATTTGGGCCATGCCATCGGGGTGTGAATGCACATTGCTTCACAAAAACGCGTATCATTACCATGTCTCCTTCTGAGAATTTCACCTCAGAGGTTGGGTTGAATTGTGTATCATTCGTTAAGTCTGATTGCTGTTGTTTACTGAGCGCGTGCATGTAGCACTTCCAACCTCTCTCGTAATTGCTTGAGCACAGACTGTTGAGTTGCAACCACGAGGGGCCCCAGGTCTGCTGGGGCAATTTCTGGGTCTATGGGCAGCTTCATGACTCTTCCAGTCATGAGTTCGAATGGACTGATACCTGTGGCTTTTGAAGGAGTTGCCCGCAGTATTGTTAGGACTGTGGGTAGGGCATCAATCCATTGGTTTTTGTGTTGTGCTACCTGTTTCGATATGCTTTCTTTTATTGTGCGGTTGGCACATTCCACCATACCTGAGCTTTGCGGTCGATACGGTATGTGAAACCTTTGTTTGATGTTCAGCATCTGGCATATTTGTTTCATCACCTGACCTGTGAAGTGTGTGCCCTGGTCAGATTCAATTTGGATTGGTGCTCCCCAGATTGGGAGGATTTGGTTCGCTACTACTCGTGCCACTGTGTTTGCACTGTTATTGCGGGTGGGAATCGCTTCGACCCATTTGGAAAATTTGTCAATTATCACAAGGCAATAACGATACCACCCTTTGGCACTAGGTAGTGGGCCTATGAAATCCAATTGGAGTAACTCCCAAGGTGCCTTGGGTGGCTCTGGTCTACACAGTTTTGTACGGCCAGGCTTGCCTTGGTTAATGGTGGCACATACGATGCATGTGTCACACCATCTTTGAATGTCTGATGCCATTTGTGGCCACCAGAAGTTCTTTTGGATCAGCTGTTGTGTTTTGGGAGCTGATACGTGTGCATAATCGTGGTACAACTTTATCACTGGTTTCTGGAGGGCTTCTGGAACAATGTATTTATCGTCTCTTAAAATCATGCCTTCAGTGACCTTGACTAGTTGGTCCTGCTGCAGGTGCGGTGTCAGCTCTCCATCAGAACTCCACAGTTCTTGTTGGTACTGTTTCAAGTCAATAGGAATAGTTTGAATCGCACTCACGGCAGGAACAACCAGTCTGTCAGGCTTCCATTCATCTCCCTTTTGTGCTGCTAATTTGGCTAATTGATCTGCGATGTTGTTGTTTTTCTCGTTTTCATCTGGATTTTTGATGATGTGCGCACGCACTTTAACGACGGAGAGTGAGGAATCGCGTGCTCTAATCTCCTGCCAAATCGAAGTTATGATGTTAAAATGTTTGATCGGCGTTGCGGCAGACGATAGGAATTTTCTCAACTGCCACTGTGCCATGAAATCATGGACTGTACCAAATGCGTATCGACTATCTGTGTATACACACAGCGGCTCGTGATGTGATCTGATTGCTTCAAGTAATGCAATAAGTTCAGCTTCTTGCGCAGATGTGTTTTCGGATAGTTTGATTAGCAATTGGTTATTGTCTGAATTGGGAGAGTGAGGAGCCCACACCGCACATCCTGTATGGAATTTGCCATCATGCCAGTACCGGGAGCCATCAATGTACACCTGTGTTTGATTTGGAAGTTCTTGGTCATGAACTGGGCTCTGTGCTTCCTGTTTCGTTTGGCATGTGTGTGGGTGGCCCTCAACATCTCCCAATAAATGAGGCAATATTCGATCGTTAACAGTTGTGATGTCACGCGCTTGTATGTCTGCTAGCCATCTTGCTAACCTTTGAGACAACACACCTTTTATTCGGCCCTGCAACAGCATTTGTACTGGCGTGTGCACTGTATGCACAACGATAGGTTGAAAGCCTACAATTGGTTCAGTTGCTGTCAACATCCAGTGAACCGCCAGTACGTGCTGAGTGCATGGGTCGAATCCTTGTTCGATTGTGGATTTTTTTCGGCTGTAATATGCGATTGGACGCAATTTTCCCCCATGATCTTGAGCTAAAACGCCACTTAGTGTGTTTTCGTTCGCGTCCACTTGTAAGTGGAAGGATTTTTTGGGGTTGGGCAGACCGAGCGCGGGAGCACAGCACAAGTTTTCTTTTAGACTCGTAAAAGCTTTATCGTGTTCCTCTGTCCATTCGAGGACGTCAGAGGGTTTTGATTTTCCTTTTAAGAGGGAATATAATGGCGTGACGACGTTTGCAAAGTCTGGTATGAAATCTCTTAAGTAGTTTGCTGTTCCCAGCACTTTCTGTAATGAGTTTAGCGTGTGCGGTCGGGGCAATTCAGCGATAAATTTCCGCCTATCATCTGTTAATGCTCGATAGCTTTGCGTAATCGTGTAACCCAAGTACTGAACCTCGGTTTGAGCAATTTGGGCTTTTTCTTTGTTCAATTTGAAGCCAGCTTTACCGAGTGTTAACAGCACTTCGTCAACGAGCAGCAAATGATCATCAAGTGATCCCTCGGTCGCGATAAGTATATCGTCAACGTAATGAATCACGTTTTCGGTCCCTGTCAGTGGATTTAGTGTGTCTTCTAATGCTCCGTGAAAAATCGCAGGACTGTTATGGAGGCCTTGTGGCATTCGTTCCCAAGTGTACTGGATTTGATTCACAGTGAAGGCCAATTTCCACTGATCGGTGCGTTTGATTGGGATGGACCAGAAACCGTTCTTTACGTCGAGCACCGTAAACCAAGTCGCTTGTGTTGAAATTTGTGATAATAACATCGATGGATTTGCCACTATAGGTGTAGCCTTGGGCAACACTTTGTTCAGACGCTGATAATCAATACAAAGACGCCATTTACCGTTCGATTTTGGTACTGGTAAGCATGGAGAATTTGTGGTCGAACTACATCGTCGGACTATACCTCTGGTTTCAAGTTGGTGTACAATTTCATGAACGGCTGACTCTGCCTCTGGTTTGATGCAGTATTGTTTTTGTGGGGGAGGGGGCTCCCCTTCAATACACACAACAAAGTCAATGAGGCCGCAGTCATGTTCATGTGTAGCCCAAATGCTATCGTGTTTGTTTACCATCTGTTGAATAGGATCTGGGGTGGATATGGACATAACGCTCGTAATTTTTTTGGTAGGCACTTTTTTACAGTTTTTTCTGTTTTCAGCTCAATTTGCTTTTCAAAGCAGTGAATTACAAAGCCATACTTTCGCATTATGTCCATTCCCAGCACAGTCCCTTCACTGTTGTTAGGTAAATACCAGAGGGATTCTTCCAATACTGTCACGCCTAAATCAAGTTGAACTGGCTGTGTTTTTGTCGCAATCATTATCGTATCGCCGATGCCTTGGATCGGAATCGTTTCGTTGGTTAAAGGTAATGGAATGTCTGTACAGGAGCACGCTGCGCCAGAATCAATAAGTACGTTGGCTAACTGGCCTCCTAAATTAGCCCTTATTTTTATTCGGTTTCCACTCTTAATTATGCTCCCCATGGCAATGGAGGCCACGTATCCCTATTGGTGATGGTAATTTTCAGTCGTTCCGCTCGCGTTGTGGGCCGCGCCATTTTGGCCGTTTTGTTTTTTAAACTCATTCATGAAGTTTACGAATTGTTTCAACAGCTCAGAGTCGTCGCTAGAGGGCGTTTTTTGGTAATGCTTCGCTTGTTCTTTTAAATCTTTTTCTCTTCTTTGACAATCTCGCATTACATGGTTAGTCTTTCTGCAATAATGGCATATCTTTTTATTTGGAGATCTTTGGCTAAATTTATCTGTGCTGTTCCCTTCTGTTAACCATTGTGCGGACGCAACGCTGCGGGGTTTTAATCGCCATCTGTTTTCTATTCTTGAACCCCAGTCTACTATTGCTCTGAACGTGTTTTCAGCCGGGTCGACGCCATTTGATAACGCCTTTTGAACGGGGATGCCGGCATTGTTTTTAACAAGCTGCAGTAACGCGTCATGGTTGCGGTCTGCATTTTCAAGGCCTGAGTGTTCTCTGTATGTTACCCATAACCGTTCAGCGTACGTTTCAAATGACTCATTACCTGCTTGTTTGATTTCTAATATTTTGCTCCAATCTGCATGTGACAGTCCCCTCATGTCTAATAATGCCTGTTTTAGACATTCGTAAATCCCTTCGTCGGTTTCGTCATTTACTCTGTTCATTATGTTGCCGGATTTCATTTCTGTGTTTAGTTTCGGTCTGAGCTCCTCAGGGATAGTGAGAAGAGCTATTTGCCATACGTCTCTAATCTCTAGTTTGTAAACATTAGCCTGTAGCATCAATGCTTCCCAGTAGGGTTGAAATGGCCCTTTTCTCGGCATAATTCCTACGACTTGTTTGTGTCTAGAGCATTCTTCGCATGTTAACGGGCGGCTGATTGTTGTGATTTCATCATCCGCATTTGTCATGGTTTTTAAGTCAAGTCAAGTCAAGTCACCTTTATTTATATAGCGCCTTTAACAATACAAATTGTAACAAAGCACTGCACAATATCAAAATAGGCAAATTTGTCAATAATGTAAAATGACAGGATTTAACACTCAATTATCTGCTGAATGCATTTCATTATTGAATTTAGTAGTGGCATTGTCCAGCTTAGTTCACTTTAAATAATATCTGTGCAATCAAGTCGATGATTGTGCTGGAAATGAAGTGTCCCCAACTGAGCAAGCCAGAGGCGACAGCGGCAAGGAACGAAAACTCCATCGGTGACAGAATGGAGAAAAAACCTTGGGAGAAACCAGGCTCAGTCGGGGGGCCAGTTCCCCTCCGGCCAGACAAATCAGTAGTTTGTTCCAACTGCAGCAAAGTCAGAGTGTAAGTGGTCCACTGGTTCCAGGGGTCTTTCCCCGATGGATGTCTAGGTGACGAGGTCCTCACTGGAGCTCTGTCTCTGGGGGCTCATCTCGGAGGTCCTCGGAGGGGTTGTCATCGTCTCTTCTCAGGTGTTCGGTCATCTCTATCGTTTAAGGGTAGGATCCAGACTGAGGCTTGTGTAATTCCTAACTACCACGGGATGTTAATCCCGTGGCAGTAACATAGAAACAGTAAGACAATTAGCGTAGCAGCGGCTCCATCCAGGAATAACCCTGGATGAAATTATCAGTATAACCCAAGCTAAAGCATAATAATGTGCATGTGTTCAGATGGACTGGCAGTACAAGATTGTGAGATGCATTATATGAATGCTTGGCTAAAGAGATGCGTCTTTAATCTAGATTTAAACAGAGAGAGTGTGTCTGAACCCCGAACGTTTTCAGGAAGGCTATTCCAGAGTTTAGGAGCCATATATGAAAAAGTTCTACCTCCTTTAGTGGACTTTGCTATCCTAGGTACTACCAAGAGTCCAGAGTTTTGCGACCTTAGGGAGCGGGTTGGATTGTAGCGTGATAAAAGATTAGTTAGGTACGCAGGAGCTAAATCATTTAGGGCCTTATAGGCAAGTAATAATATTTTGTAACTGATACGAAACTTAATAGGTAGCCAGTGCAGAGACTGTAAAATTGGAGTAATATGGTCATATTTTCTTGACCTGGTAAGGACTCTAGCCGCAGCATTTTGTACTATCTGTAGCTTGTTTATTGAAGATGCAGGACAACCACCTAGCAGTGCATTACAATAGTCCAGTCTAGAGGTCATGAATGCATGAACTAACTTTTCTGCATCAGAAACACTTAACATGTTCCGTAGCTTGGAAATGTTTCTAAGATGGAAGAATGCTGTTTTTGTAACATTGGAAATATGATTTTCAAAAGATAGGTTGCTGTCTAATATAACACCCAGATTTTTAACTGTAGAGGAAGTAACAGTACATCCGTCTAGTTGCAAATTGTAATCCAAGAGATTCTGTGTACTGTTTTTAGGTCCAACAAGTAATATCTCGGTCTTATCTGAATTTAATAGAAGAAAATTACTGGTCATCCAATCTTTTATATTTTTAACACACTCTGTTAGCTTAGATAGTTTCGAAGTTTCATCTGGTTTTGTTGAAATATATAGTTGAGTGTCATCAGCATAACAATGGAAACTAATCCCGTATTTTCTAATAATATTACCAAGGGGCAGCATATATAATGAAAATAATAGAGTTTTATTAAGAGAATTTTAACACTGCGATTTTAACTGCTTTCTTTGGCGAGTCGTTTGATTTTGTTCGAGTCTTTATCGGGCTTTGCAGGCTCGGCTTTTCTGGCCACAGGCTCACAAGAGCTCGGTTACGAGTTTCTCTGTGTGGCCTAATGTTACACGCTAACGCAGTATCATCATCTTCGCTTTCAGTTTGAGTCTCTAACTCGGTTTCATCCAGTGCTGCTTGTTTAACTGCGGCAACTGGAAAACCTGTTTTATCGCAACAATCTTCGAGCGCAGATATGTAATTACTATATGTAATTAGTTTCCCTTGAACGTGATCAACTTTTGTGGCCATTTCTTCGCGTTGTCTAGCCCACCCCTGTTGCTCATATGCAAACACTTCGACTTGTTTTCTTAACTTTTGTAATTCGTCAGATCGCACTCTTTCGACTTCTTTGATATTTGTTATTGTTTTTTCGTTCTCGGTTATGGTCGCGAGGTCGTTGCGGCGAAGCAAATAAACAATTGCAGCGGGAATTTTCTTGTATTTTGATTTTGATTTTAGTTTCGCACCCTCGGCAGAATACCAGGATATTATTTCGTTGTTGTTCCACTTCAAATTGAATCCCTTGTCGCTTAACCGAACAAGGAGTTTTTGTAATTGCAGTCCTAAAAACTCCATTATCTCCTCATCTACTCTGCTGCTGTGCTTTCCCTGAAAAGACATGTTGTTTCTCATCTAATTCTTATCACCACCGGGTTTTTCGGTTCCGGTCTCAAAAGTGGGTATTCCGACCAGTACTACAAATGTGTCTATATAGTGTAAACAATATTTCCCTCAACTTCTAAAAGGCAAAAAAATACACTTACCACAGCAGCTGGATATTGATGAGAAGGAGATCAAACCTCATGTCCCAAGGAGAATTCAAGTTGAATGTCGCGGCTGGAATGACGTTCTCGTCTGTGCGAGATCACGTCGGGGTCACCACTGTAAGGCCCGGCTCGATCGACCCAATGAAGGCAGTCGTTCAGCGGGTGAAGGCCTTTTGCGTATTATTGTCTTTCCTTTTTCACGACACAACAAGATTAAATGGAACACTTTTTCTTATATATTTTATCTCGTTATTTCATCTGACTCCATAAATGAAAAGGTTTTAATGATATCTGTGCATCATTAAAATATGAACGAATGATTGATTATTCTTTTCAGCTCTTTTTAATACTTTATCCGCTCAGATGTAGGGAAACTATATCGCTTAGAGGCCCTGTTTTTCACAGGTCTCACGGACACAATCTCGTCAGGCCCGGTCATCAATCAGAGGTAAATTATGTTTATGTATCTAAGATTTGCCGTTAATTCACACGTACACAATCAGAGACATCGAATAACCCCCTTGGAGCCCCCTCAGAACTTTAGTTTAATCGTTTACTTCAGTAAAGGTTTCTTGGCCACTATTAGATATGTTAGCAGATCAATGTACCACACTTGTAATAGCTTTGGATTGGTCAAGTACTTGTTTAAAGTAACATTAAATCAAAAGTCAGAGGTATAGGCGTACCCGAGTTTAGTCTGACCAGACGGCATTCGCCGTCCCTAAACGGAATTATCTACCCGCCTCTGCATCCAAGTAGACTTGAATTGATGCCGAATATTAGCCGTCGCTAAAACTGACGCAGGCTTGCGGAAATATACGAATCCACTAATCTTATTAGGGAGAAAGCAATCTTAGAGGCAGTCAGAATAGAATCAAACGTTACAATTTATTGACCAGGTAATCGAAGCAATAATTCAGAACTCCAATGTTACAAGAATAGAATCATCAGTTAACCATAACATAACAATAATTCAGGAATTGAAGAATTTGTAGAAATTACTACCTGGCAAGGAAAATTACACACAGCGATTGTGTGGGCAGTCAACCTACAGACGCCTAGAACTTTGTGTCACATTTCCTTATAAACCCAGATAATTCAATAAGCCCACCAAATGGTGGTATCTTGTTATTATAATTAGACTTTAGAATTTGCAACCAAATGGCTTCTTGGTATCCTGTGGCAGAGAATACTTATTTACATACAGGAGGTGGTTTGAATAGAAGATCAGGGGGAGGGCACACCTTTAAGTTGTACACTACATTTCTAATACTTTAGAACTTCTTTTATCTTTTCATTATGATTGGGAGAATGAGACCATTTTACCAGGCGCACTGAGACATTTCAAATGATATCAAACATGTATAGTTACTTTTTTGTACATACATTATATTGACCGTAAGTACAGGGTGTGAACTACACTGTGTGTTGCGTCTCGGATGCTGCTGTTACATATGCAAGAGATAGTTTTTGTTGATTCTCAGGAGGGCCTTTTGTCCTCTCGAGGGAGGGGGGGGGGGGGGCCCAGACATACTGGCACTAGGCTTACAACATGGAGTCCATGACTTCCAACAAGAACGTCAAATTTGGACTCGCCTAAACATAGAACACTTTTCCACTTTGAAACAGTCATTTTAAATGAGCCTTGGCCCACAGAACATGACAGCGCTTCTGGACCATGTTCACATTTGGGTTCCTTTTTGCATGATAGAGGTTTAGTTGGCATCTGCAGATGGCACGGCAGATTGTTTTTACCGACAGTGCTTTCTGGAATTAATCTAGCAAAATTACTTGCTTTTTAGGTCTTTGTTGCCCCCTTGCCAACTATTTTGAGACCTGTAGCAGGCATCAAATTTGAAATGAGCTGCTCATATAGGTTATATTGCTTTTAAGACCACAAAACAATCTAAGGAATAAAACCATTGACTGCTGTCAGTATTTTAAAGCTTTTATGTCTATTGCCAGTTAATCATCTGAATGTTGCAGTCGTATCTTTGATAGGCTGTTAAAGTGGGCTTCAGAGAAGAGTTCATACCAGAGTTAAGTTGTAAGTGGTGAGAAGACGGGTGGGAGGACATCTGCTGAGTTCTGCTCCACCAGATGCAGAGCCTCTTAGCAATCTGAGTTTTACAGCCAAACACAGAATGGTTTTTCTATCACAGAATATTTTGCTATGAGGCTGTGCGGCTCCAACACGTGAGAGATCGTTCACATTCTAGAGCTTCTGGGCTGAATTAATCACCACTTTACAAAATAAATAAATAAAAAATTGCAAAGAGAGGTTCAGTACACAAAAAAATACTGCTGTACAACCTAAACACTCCTACAAACTAAAGTGCGGAAGAGAAAGCTGTAAGCATGCTTTAACCATAATGTGTATCAAAGTATAAAAACTGTATCATATTAGATATGCAAATTTAAACATGATCAAAATTTACTGAAAAAACATTTGTACACAATCTGCTATATGCCTTCTGTCGTCTGATAGTTTATGCTCTTTTTTCTACAGTAGAAAGTAAAAGGCCTTTCAGTGTAAAACATAGTTTACGTGTGTTTATGCTGTGAAATCTTGAATGATTTGTATATGTGACTGTAAGAATAATAGTGATATTTTAAGATAAACATTAACTGGACTGAAGCAACTAAGGTTTTAGTAAATCATGTTAAAGTGTGATTATCAAATATGATCATTAGACTTTTGAGGAACATTTATTTGAACTCTTAACTCTTTAACAAGGCCTTAGTTGAGATCATGCTCGTGGGATCTTTGTGGGCCCCCCCATGGCTCTGAGCCCCAGGACATGTCTCAACCTCCCCCCGCAGGGGCACGGACACTTTGTGCTCTCCTTGGGATTTATTTATATTTGGTTAAACATGCAAGTGAATTTGATCAGATGCATGTACTGACTGGTAACAATGTAAGATGTCATTTGAAAGCATCTGTTATGAAAGCCAATCAATCAATTCCCTTTTATCTTTTATTGTGTGTTATTAAACCTCTCTTTCAGCTGAACATGCCCTGGGCACCCTCATCATCCAGACCTGGGCAAAATAATAAAGATCATGCGCTCTCAGCGTGATGGTACCCCTACCAGTAACATCTTCATCTAGGGTCTGGTCGAAAGCATTGACAGCGGTGCCATTTATGAGAAGACCTCGTTCTGGGATGTTTTGTCCTGCAAGATAAAGGATACTGAGTCACATTTATCTTTCTAGGCCTATAAGGTTCAAAGTTGATGTATATGTTCATTTCAAGCGCACACTGTCACGGGTCAGGGTGCATTCCTGGCTCCCCCTGCCGTCTGTGTTGTCATGTCTTTTTCAGCGGTTCGTGACAGGTGCAATCAGCACTGATCTGGCAGTGGGGCTGCACCTGTCGCCAACCGCCTCTGTTCCACCTGTAGCTCATTAACCTCCCCTATATATTTTCTCCTCTGACTAGTCCGTGTTGTCAGTAGATTGTTTTGTGTTTTCGATATCGTTTGGTACACTGGGTTTACTCACGCTTGTCTCATCTTACCCCAGCACGCGCAGAGAGAAGGACTGCCGCTCTCTTTCTAGCTCCACTCTCAGGTGGTTCACCTGGGTTTGTGCTGGGTCCTTCTATTCAGCTTGTGGGTCCGCATCTCGCTGCCGACCAGAGCTGTATCACCCCCAGAGACTGTTCGCTGTTCTGTTATTTTCTGTTTTGCTCACTTAGCGATTAAACGCTTTAAATCCATCTGTCCTCCGCATTTGTGGCCTCTGTTCTCCGTGCGCCGTCACACACACATACATCAAGGGTGTTGGTGAAGATAAATAAACATGTTTTATATATATATATATATATATATATATATATTTACCATTAATGAGGAAGGGAATGCTTTCCACATATTTTCAGACCTTGAGAATGAAGGTAAACATAACTTTGTTTACAATTAAACTCCACAGAGTAGCTACCTTTTAATTTTTAGTCCCCCATTAAATTCATTTTTTTATTTTCACCTAAATTCTGTGTTTTCCGTTTAATTTTTTTTATGGATTCTTTGTTTTATGATTCAGGACAAATTTCTCATTAAAAAAATGGTTCTAATTTAATAAATCTTTTAAAATGTAATCAAATGAAAATCGATTTACAAAAAAACGTGCCTCTTTAAAGCACCGCACTCACCAATGGGCATGCAGTAACACTGCATTATTAAAAAAAGGCTTCAGTTATCGGAGAAAAAGGAGTTTTCCCCATATGCGTCTTAAATATATAGCAGATTTGCTCACTGAATATAAACCTAACAGACCACTCAGATCATTAGGATCGAGTCAGTTAGATATACCAAGGGTTCACACAAAACAAGGGGAGTCCGCTTTTAGCTATTATGCCGCCCGCAGCTGGAACCAGCTTCCAGAAGAGATCAGATGTGCTAAAACATTAGCCACATTTAAATCCGGTCTCAAAACTCATCTATTTAGCTGTGCATTTGTTGAATGAGCGCTGTGCTACGCCCCGAACTGACTGCATTATTTTATGTATAATCATTTTCTATTTAACAGTTTTAAATCTTATTTTAAATCAATTTCTATATCATTTTAAAATTCCTTGTTTTATTATTTTTAACTTCTTGTTTTTATTGCTGTGAATGATTATTTCACTTTCTTTTATGTAAAGCACTTTGAATTACCAATGTGTATGAAATGTGCTATATAAATAAACTTGCCTTGCCTTGCCTTAAAATAAACAACGCAGTATGAGTGAAGTATCCAAAGGGAACATTGCATTTTCATTTTGTCAGATAAAACAGAACTGAATAAATGAATACAAAAATAATACTGTGATATTGTATATATGGTATGATATTCCTTAAAAATAATAATACAATTATTATTACTTTGAGAAACGCATTTTAGTTTACAGTAGCAATATATTCTGCCATAATTTCTTCAAGTTAAACCGGACTTTTATTTTGATAGTTTTTTCGAGAAGGTCTTTCTGTTTTAGTTTCAGCGTGTATTTGACGGTAATTATTCTAAAATAAAACTGCATAAAGTTGGTGAATTGACTCTCTGAGCAGCTCTGGAGATGAAGTTCATGTGTTCATGTCCTCATATATTGAGACGCAGTCAGATGCTGAAAACACAGCGAGTCACGTGTGTTTGAGTTTGTGTATCAGACGAATCTACTACATGCATTCACTCAGAAGCTGTTTCCATCCAAAGTTACGAATTAAACTTATGGGTAAAATTGGAATTTCGCATAAAACATTTGCGCACTGTTTCCATTCAGTGAGTTGAAGAGAACGTCACTTCCTGATTAACTGGTGCTAAATATCACCAAGCCAAACGACAATACAAAAACAAAGTTGAAGAACATTTCAACAACAATAACCCAAGAAGCATGTGGCAGGGCATCAACAACATCACAGGCTTTAAAGGAAATAAACCAGCTACTGTGAACATTGCCGCCTCTCTACCAGACGAGCTCAACACCTTTTATGCTCGGTTCGAGGCTGATAACACCGCACACACAGAGAGCGTGGCCGCGGCTGCCGCAGAAGAGGTGAGTCCACTCACGCTTTCTGTCGCGGATGTAACCCGATCCTTCAGACGGGTGAACATCCGTAAAGCCGTAGGCCCAGATGGTATACCAGGCCGTGTGCTCAAAGCATGCGCTTTCCAGCTAGCCGGGGTTTTTACAGATATTTTCAATCTGTCCCTCTCTCTGTCTGTGGTTCCCTCATGCTTCAAAAAATCCATCATTGTGCCCATACCAAAGAAAAACAAAATCACATGCTTGAATGACTGGAGGCCCGTTGCTCTGACCCCCATCTTCAGCAAGTGTTTTGAGAAGCTCGTCAGAGAACACATCTGCTCTGTGCTGCCTGCTTCACTGGACCCACTACAATTTGCATACCGCAGTAACCGTTCCACAGACGATGCTATTGCCTTCACCCTGCACACTGCTCTCTCCCACCTGGAAAATAAAAACACCTATGTGAGGATGCTGTTCGTGGATTATAGTTCAGCATTTAACACTATAGTGCCTGCCACACTGGTTGCGAAGCTCCAGACTCTAGGACTGAACAGATCTCTGTGCAGCTGGATCCTGGACTTCCTGACAGGCAGAAGTCAGGTGGTCAGAATGGGCAACAACACATCATCCCCCCTGATCCTCAACACTGGTGCACCGCAGGGTTGCGTCCTCAGCCCACTTCTGTACTCCCTGTACACACACGACTGTACAGCTACACACAGCTCCAATGTCATCGTCAAATTTGCTGATGACACAACGGTGATAGGCCTGATCACCGACAACGATGAGACGGCCTACAGAGAGGAGGTGAGTACCCTGACTAAATAGTGTCAGGAGAACCACCTCTCACTCAACATCGACAAGACCAAGGAGCTGGTGGTGGATTACAGGAGACAGAGCAGAGAACACACACCCATCACCATCGACAAGACACCTGTGGAGCGGGTGAGCAGCTTTAAGTTCCTCGGCGTTCACATCACCGAGGATCTCACATGGTCTGCTCACACAGATGCAGTGCTGAAGAAGGCACATCAGCGTCTCTTCTTCCTGAGACGGCTGAGGAAGTTTGGAACGAGCCCCAGAATCCTCAGATCCTTCTACACCTGCACTGTGGAGAGCATCCTGACCGGCTGTATCACCGCCTGGTTTGGAAACAGCACCGCTGGCAACCGCAGGGCTTTGCAAAGGGTCGTGCGAACTGCCCGCCACATTGTTGGAGGTGAGCTTCCCTCCCTCCAGGATATCTACACCAGGCAGTGTACAAGGAAAGCCCGGAGGATTATCAAAGACTCCAACCACCCGTCCCACAGACTGCTCTCTCTGTTGCCCTCAGGGCGACGTTTCCGCAGCATCCGATCCCGCACTAGCCGACTGAGGGACAGCTTTTTCCCTCAGGCTATCAGGCTAATGAACAGTCAGAAATGACCCACCCTACAACACACTCCCACTCATACAACATGCCATGCACTGCACTTTAACACCGTTCAACTGGACTACACGCACACACTGCACTAACACAACCTATCTGCTATCACTGGACACCATACAATGCACATCCACGACACTGCATATGAATAATCTGTTGCACCTTTGCACATCTATCTGCTGCTCAACCAATCTGCTGTTAATTTATAATCTGTTGTACCTCACATTATTACTATGTATAGACTACATTATGTATAGATACTGTACATAATGTAGATGTGCCCATACGGTGTATAATGTGTCGTTGATAATTGAGTATGTCTTTATAGTACACTAAGTGTACTGAGTATATGTATGTGTATTTTGCACATTGTCTTCTGCACAGTATGTAAATATGTACTGTCCATATGTAAATTGCTGTTGCTTTTTTACACTGTCTGTCCATATGTAAATTGTTTGTTGTTTTTTTTGCACTGTCTGTCCATATGTAAATTGTTTGTTGTTTTTTGCACTGTCTGGAGCACGCTCATAAGAATCTCACTCACCAAGGCACTTGTGCTGTGGTGATGTGACAATAAAAGTGATTTGATTTGATTTGATTTGATTTGATTTGATTTGATTTGATTTTCAAGACAAAATGTATTTGCTGCAGTAGAAGGCACTGTAATAATTTTTGTATACAATAAATCACAATCTTCAGAGCACTCAGACGAAACGCAGTCATGCTATCTTCTTTTTGGAGATTACTGTTTGGGATCAGTTCTGGGAGTTAATTGTAATGGGCAACTTGGATGGGACTTTGCTCAAACATTTTTGAATGATAAATTTTTTTAAATGAACAAATATATATTTTTTCAAATAAATTCAGGTTTTTTTGGACTTTCTATATCACCGTTTCCACATAAATATGAAGCAGCACAACTGTTTTCAACAGTAATAATGACGAAGTGTTTCTTGAGCAGCAAGTGTGTATATTAGACTGATTTCTGAAGGATAATGTGACACTAAAGACTGGAGTGATGATGCTGAAATTGCTGATTTTATCATAGCAATAAATTACATTTTAACATATTGAAACAGTTATTTTAAATTATAATAATATTCCACATTATTACAGTTTTTACTGTATTTTTGATCAAATAAGTGCAGCTTTGGTGAAAAAAGAAATCTAATCAACCCCAAACTTTTGAACAGTAGTGTACTAAACTCATAAAACTTCCCAATGTTACTCATTGTCCTCACTCTCATTTCCTGTAGCGTCTCAGTCTCTGAGCGTCAAACAGCTCCCATGAGAGCGGCTCCTCAGCAGGTACGGAACCACCCAGAGTTCTCTGGAAAACGGTCAAATGAGATCATTTATGACTGTACAGCAGAGTGAGAATAGAGTAAAATAGACTGTGTACATCTTTCTCTACGGTCACAGGTGGATGAGCAGCTATCATGATGTGGAGATTCTGCTTCTGATGAGTTATCAGGAAGTGTGAGCCGCCCTCTGAGCCGGATGCTTCTGAATATCTACACTATAAGCTCAGTACCCATGCAATCTCAGTGTATTGAAATGCAGCATTACCTGCAGGAATCTGGTTTAGGAATCTGAAATGTTAAGTGAGCAAACAACACATCAGTTGGTCTTGGATTTTAATTGTTTGTGAAGGGGTATTCCGTTTCTGTATTTGAAGATTTCAGCAGTTTCTAATCATCATAAAGAGCCTAACTAGCTTGTTTCAGGTGTGTTCGATTAGGATTGGAGCTAAACTCCATGCTTTCCAGTCACATGAAACGTTGATTGTGATATAAACAACAGCCCATTTCAAAGGGATGATGCAGCTCAGGGAAATAAACTGTACATAGACCCTACTGAATGATACCAAAAACAAGTTTAGGTTTGTTTTCTTTTGAGTTTTCATTTCCTTCAAAGTATGTAGGCTATTCTCAAAGGTTTATTTTTGACTCCTGCCTGAGTAAGTGTTTGAGATCAGAATCACTTTAGGTTTTGATGGCACGAACACAGACCTGTGTTGTTCAATGCAGACATTGCCTAGTAAGAGAGAGAGAGAAAATGAAAATATTGACTGCTGTGAGCAGCTGCTATTGGAACAGGTCATCATATCTGTTTGAACTGGCCACCGAATGAGATTACTAAGCCATCTTCTGAGTCAAGTCATCATTGATCACTATTTAATGAATAGTGAGGCCATTTGGCCACTACTGAGTGCCTCAGTACTGCAATTTGACACTTTCTTTGACTATTTCATTGCAGATAGTGAGAATTTAAATATCTGGCACAGAGCTAACATTAACTTTGGTCACGTCAGCACTGTGAGAGTGACAATCACATTTAAATGCAGGGATTCAATTGCTTAAATATTTGTTCTTGTGTACAGAATAAATCCTGTAGTAACTGACATAATTTGGGGTCTCAACTCTCGAGATTGTAAATAAAAAACACAAATCACGGCAGTTTGGTGTTAGCTTTCTGAGCAAAACACCATTAGCGACTGGAGACAAATAACGTCTGGCAATTATTAGTAAACTGCAGTCGACAGAAGCGGCGTGTTTTGTTTGTCTCATTACCGCAGGGCTGGTGGGAGCAACTACAGGGGAGAAAGACAGACTGGTGTCAAAATATGCGAATAAGTCAAGACACCTTCCACCGACTCTGTGATTTGCCTTTACTTCCTCCTGGATAAGAGAGACACATATCGACTCCTAATTAGGCCAGTGTCATAAAAGATTCTGTCATTTATTCTCCTTCATGTCGTTCCAAACGAGTATGACTTTCTTTCTTTCTGTGAAACATAGAAGGAGATGCTTTGAAGAACGCACTGGTCCTTTTTCACATGAAGAGGTCTTATGAAATCATATAATACTTTTGTGTGAGGAGATTTTCACTGAAATTGTCAGATTTGCCAGATTTTTTTAAATGAATAATTGATATATTTCACAAAAGCGGCACTCAAAAATGGACACAATGAACAGATTTATGCTGATTCGAAGCAATTTTGTTAAAATCATAAACAAAAGATTATTTAAATAAAATAAAATTATTTTGATGATGATCATTATCTTAACTGTGCCTCATCTGTTTCCTTTATGTATTACTGGCAAATATGCATCAGATATTTATTATTTTATGTTAAAACGGTGTGTGATCCCAATGGCTGAAAATGTTATATACATCTTAAATGTAGGCCTAAATATTTTTGAGTGTTTACAGAACATAAATGTTTTAATTACAACCATAAAAACTGTATTAAGTTGCAGTGTGTATGTTGTAGCCTATATAAATAAAATGTACAACTCTCTCACTCTGAATTATTGTGAATGTCATCTAAATGAGAGTTTTATCATGGAAGCACCAAGCACATGCATTACAAAGCTAAAGAACAATTTCTCAAACTATCAAATTACATGTAAAAGGCCAAGTGTACTTTCTTAAAAATATCACTTTTATTATATTCGTATCATTTTTCTGGTTATCTGCAGTTTGACTGTGGATGCCTCAGTTTATTCAAGCATCAAGGTCTCTAGAGTTTCTCTTGTCTTGAACTTTGACCTCTGTGTTTCTGTATCACAGTATAAAAGGAGGCCTTGGTGCTTTTGTGCCTGGAGGCTTCTGAGAATTACACAGCATGGGATGGAGTAGCATGAACGGCTCTGTTTGACCCTGACCTCTCATTATATAAGGTGAGCATCATCTATGATAATGTGTTATTCGGTGTAACAGGATCTTTTACAAACACATGCACACACTCTATCTATTGTGGCAGGGTGGAAGGATCACGCAACAAGGAGAGTTCAGTTTAAGTCGGCGGAAGGTGGGTTTTATTGACACACATGAGTGGTGATGGTGCTCTTGCTTGCAGAGGTGCTCTCGGTCGTGTCCAGGTGCGGGTGTATCCATCTATCTATCTATCTATCTATCTATCTATCTATCTATCTATCTATCTATCTATCTATCTATCTATCTATCTATCTATCTATCTATCTATCTGTTCAATATCTGAGCGATCATAAAGTTGGTCTGACATAAACTGCATCATTGCACATAGTCCTATGAATCTTATCCTAAGGTAAATGTGCAGCTCTTGAATATGAATTAGATCACGTGACATGCACCCCACTGATTTGCTGAAATCGAATCAGTTTTAATTAGGTTACGTGACCGGATGGACCAGGAAGGTTTCCTAGCAACATCAGAATGACCTAATTAATATTCAGTATTATTACCCAAGTAATGCCATGTAATGACATCACAACTAACCAGTCACCTCAAAAACAGTTTTACTGATGTTGTCTTCAAGTGTGTTGTTTATAAGACATAAGAAATGAATGGAATAATAATCCGCAAACGAGTGATTATCTGTTAATAAAAAAATAATAAAAAAATCACAGCTTTTCAAAGTTTCATGTTTACAATTTTCATCGTCTAAAAACATGTGCGGCAACAATTTGATTAGCCACGTCATATCTTCATTTGATTGAATTTAGCCGAAAAGCACAAATGTGAGCTGTGGAGACTAACTGATTGTGACTATGCAAAACAGAGATGTTTAAAATGAAGAGAAAGGAGAAAAATGCAATAATGTAATTTCTATGTACAATATATACTAGTATTATTCCTAATCTTTAGGTACTAAAGTTTCATAAGCTCATAGCGTCCTTTAGAGGTCTGGGGGCCAAACACAAATCATGAATTCATCAGACGTGACAAATAATGTATAGAGATGCCACAGGCACAACTCATATGCTATTATTCATATTAATAATATGAATATATTATTATATTATACACTTTAACATGAGTGCAGCATTAAATAATGCCTGAAAACCACTTCTAATAATATCTAGGTATTAAATTGCATATCCACCTGAGCATTTAGTTTTCAGGACATGTTCACATACTAAACATTTTCAGCAGAGCCCCAGGATGTAATCTTTTCTTTATAATACGTCACATAGGTTAGACATTATTGTGTCTAGTAATAACATGATGCTCAAAATAACTTTTTATATTATGGTAGAGGTTAGTATAGGATTTATAATTACCAATAAATTCAAAGACGTGACACAAAGCATTCTGTAGTCTCAAAATAGTGTGATAGTGTGATGCCAAGTCTCATGGTGTCTTGATATGCAGTGGTTAGTACAGATCGAAAGATCACCCAAGACTCACTGATGCATGTAAGCTAGACCATCTAGTCCACTCACACAGAAGAGCTGCTGGTGTAAATTGCTGAAAAATGCTGGCCATGACTAAAAGGTGTCATAAAACACAGCGCATCATAATTTTTCTGCATATGGAGCTGTATGGACCAGTCAGAGTGCACATGATGACCCCTGTCCACTACTAGTAGTGCCTACAACAGGCATGTGAGTGTCAGAACTGGGCCGTGGAGCAATGGAAGAAGGTCGTGCATTCTTTACTATGAGAAAACATGTTGAAGATTAGCCAATAGACTGTTGTAGCCTACAGCCGATAGCTGTTTTCTCAAAAAAGCTGTTTACGCACACGCTCAATCTGGCCTCTGGTCACCTTCCCTGCGCCGAAGCGTTAGCATTAGCCGTTATGCTTTTTTGACTAAAGGTTGCATGCTTGTCTTCTGGGCTGCGTTCCAGTCCATTTTCTATGCCCTTCACTCGCAAACTTTCCTCTGTCTCGTTTACTCAGATGTACGTCATTGATTACGTTGCATGAGTGCCCACTTCTGGCAGAACCCTTGGAATGGGCTGAACTGGAACGTCCTAAGCCCTCGGCCATTTACTGTTTACATTTTCCCCCTTACAAATTAGTTTGGTGCAGCATTCTAAATAACCTCATAGGTTTGCTTTGGCTGTTGTAAATGTAAAAAACTGATTTATATATTATAGAGTTTTTTGGGGTGGGAATAAATTAAACGCTATCTGCGATGACATCATGATAGTGTTGCATTGTGGTCTATAGAGCGGCCTGAAGTGTGCATATGAAGCAGACTCACTCCCTCTGTCAAAATCGAGGGATCGAGGGTCTGTCCATGTAAACTTCCCTCGTTCAAAATGGCAGCAGGGATTAGCAGGGGAAGTGCTTAGGGAAGTTCCTGAGTGCGTGTCTAAAAGTGGAGTGGAACGCAGCCCTGGTGGCTTTGATTTCTACAGCAGTTTATTTCTGCTACAAAATTATTGATATGCCATCTACTGGGTATTGAAGGTATTATATCTTATGCGTTTTACCTTCACTCCCCCAAACTTACCAACACAACTTCTTCACACCATGTGAGCGCATTCGCAGTGAATCAAAGGTGGTTCATATATGAGACAAAATCAGCTAAGGGGTAATTAAATGTAACAAAACATGTAAAAATGCATCATCTTTTATTGGACAATTAAAATGTTTTTTCAATCTTTGATAATTGCCTTAACCCTTTTAAACAACTGAAATTGCTGGAAATCAACTGTCAGTTTCAGAAAGTCAACAACAACTTTAAACTCACATGCGTTATGTATTACCGTTTCTGACAGACAGTATGTTGAAGCTCATGCCGGCATTTTCTCCTGTGTACTCAAAACATATGGTAATTTTCCAATGAATTAATTAGGGTTTTCCAGGAAATACGCATACTCAACAGAACTCTTCTCGAAAATGCTACCATGTAGTGTACACATTATTTTTGACAGACAAAATGTTAAATTAAGCTGTCATTTGTTGACAGTCAAGGTATTTTTTTATATTTTTATGTATTTATTTATTTGCTTATAACCCATGTATTTATTTATAAACCTATGATAATGCTGATACTTTTTGTAAATTATCATGAAAAATCACTTTCCATTTAAGACATTTAAGTCTTAAATCCCATTTCACACATTTCTTTCACTGGCATTTCTCTTAGGAGTTGAGGACTACTGCATCTTTGAGCCTACATTCAGCATGAGTAAAATACTTAAATGCTGTTATTATCAGATTACTCAAGCCATATTGGAATTGATGACATGTAAAATGTAATGGAGTCATTTTCGTTGTAAGGTATCTGTACTTAGGCATGGTTTTTAGGTACTCTTTGAAATGGTGACTTAATTTTTATTTTTTGGTTAAACTATATCTGTAATCTAACTAGAAAAAATAGCCCTTTAACTACGTAAACCCATATTTATCAATCTAAAGTCATTCTTTGAGTCTAAAAAGACGTCAGGAGAGGAATCACACATGGCTTTTTCATTGAAGTGATGTGAGGATGTCAGAATTTGAAAAGGATTCTTGCCTTTAATGTTTGATTTTGATGTGTTATGAAACATTCTCCTTGTAGCACAGAAGCTGTCATTCAGTCTGAAGTGAAATCAGTGAAGTGCAGGTGTTTGGAAGAGAAGGGAGCGGACAACACTGCAGGTGTTTCTGCTTGCAAACCCCATCCATAAACACAAATCACAGTTTGACTAAATTAACCAATAGACTGCTTTTGCATGCGCAGCCTCGCTCCGTACGTGCTCATGTTTTCACGTTTGATCTCTCTGTCCTCCTCCGCGTGCATGTGTGTCTGTGCGTGTGTATGTGAAATGTATTTGAGTGCGTTTCCTGGGACTGGAACTCTCTGGAGGGAATGCTGCAACTAGAGCAGAAATACAAGACGAAATGAGATCATTGGTCTGCATGCTGATTGGCTGTCGAGACGAAGGCCGGTTCCAAAGCCAGTTTTTGCCTGATTCTCAATCGACAAACACGCCGCCACACACAGGGGAGTGCAGAGGGGTACAACAGAATGCCAAAGCGAGTAAGGGAAAGGATTTGGATTGATGTTTCATGTCTGGATATATAGTCACAGGGCTACAGAGGCATGAAGCCGGAAGAATAAATTCACCTGTGCTGAAAAATATATTTTCCTGAGTAGAAGGGCCCAGATCGCGTCTCAAACTAACTGATGTCTTCTGCCGGTGCCAGCTGATTGATCCGTGAGCCAGGCTCACAGGATGCACCATGGGCTTCTGAGGTCAGATCTGCTCTTCACAAGCATCGATTGGCAATTTCTACCTTGAATTCTGGACTAATAAACCTCAATTAAAAAAATAAAAGTTTTAAAAGAAAAATAACACGATTTCACCCATAATTTGCAACCTGTTGTCAAAGGGTTGAACAAGATTACTCCTTTTGACTCAAGTGCAAATGGCTGGATAAAAAAACATTTTATTCTGCTTCAGTTAATGCAGTTGGATACAATTTTGATTACTCGACAAGCCGTTTAAACATGTTGACAATATAATACAAAAAATAAAGAGTAAAAATTTTCTTTTTATGGAGGCTTAATCACACTCATTTTACAACTTAATTGCAACTTTTCTGTTAATTGTTCATTAATTGAGAGTTAATTGGCTTTTTATCATAATGGAGAGTTTGTATCTCACAATTCTTTTTTTTCTTAGGTAAGTTTTTATCTCACAATAAGCAAGTTATACATTTGCAACTTTTGAGTCTACATTTCACAATTCTGACATTTTTATACAGAATTCTGAATTTACATTTTGCCATTCTGATTTTTTCCAGGAATTCTGAATTTACATTTTTCTATTATGACTTTTTTTATTCAGAATTCAGTTTACATTTCACAGTTCTGACTTTTCCATGTAAAATTCTGAGTTTACTTTTGCAATTCTTACATACATACACACTATATACTCTCTCTCTCACACACACACACACACACACACACACACACACACACACACACACACACACACACACGCACACACACACACACACGCACGCACACACACACACACACACACACACACACACACGCTGGATATGGATGCTTATTTTCTCCACAGAACAAATATATTTTTTAAAATACAACAGTATTGGTAACAGTAAGTTTAGTCAGAATTAAACTCAAATTTGCCTTATTTTCGGAACAGGTGGATGCTCTTTTCTCATTCAAGATCTTCCAAAAATTGGATCAGCATTTCCTCAGCATTCCTTTAGGTTTTTTTGACAAGGGAATTCGTGTCAAGGTTTATTTCGTTTTGTTAATCTGGTTCATGCTCACAACAACAGCTTCAGTGGAGTCTCTCAATGGATTCTCAACAAGCAAAGTTGAGAAACAGTTGAAGTGAGAAGCGTTTCCCAAGGTGACCTTGAAACTTTATATTGTCTCAGGTTTCTGACACATTGATCAGTCATCAGACACCAAGGGGGACAGATCAATGAGTGTCAGGAGAAAACAGCACCCGTCACCGACCTCCCCCCAGAGACCTTGTATGAAGAACACATGGCACCATCAATCCTGTTGACCTGGAGCCGTCTGTTGCTTCTATAGAGGACTGTATATGAACAAATGCATTCACTTAGCTACTGAAATGGCTTTGCTTTTGACCAAAGGTTCAGCTTCAGAAGCCAAGAGAGCCTCATTCACAGCACAACTGATGCAAATAGCTGCAATATATTTATATATACAATGAACTCTTTAGTCCACACTCAAATATCTGATTATTAGATTTAAAACACAAATCTCCAAAAATATATATATTTTAGGGTTTTGAGCACCCCACATGTATGTTTACAACTAGAACATGTGTGCTTTTATGAACTTACACTGAACAAAATTATAAACGCATAACTTTTGTTTTTGCCCCCATTTTTCATGAGCTGAACTCAAAGATCTAAGACTTTTTCTATGCACAGAAAAGGCCCATTTCTCTCAAATATTGTTCAAAAATCTGTCTAAATCTGTGTTAGTGAGCTCTTCTCCTTTGCCAAGATAATTCATCCACCTCACAGGTGTGGTATATCAAGATGCTGATTAGACAGCATGATTATTGCACAGGTGTGTCTTAGGCTGGCCACAATAAAATGTCACTCTAAAATGTGCAGTTTTATCACGCAGCACAATGCCACAGATATCGCAAGTTTTGAGGTAGCATGCAATTGGCATGCTGATGGCAAGAATGTCCACCAGAGCTGTTGCCCGTGAATTGAATGTTAATTTCTCTACCATAAGCTGTCTCCAAAGGTGTTTCAGAGAATTTGGCAGTACATCCAACTGGTCTCACAATACAGTAAATCTGCACATTTTAGAGTGGCATTTTATTGTGGCCACACCTGTGCAATAATCATGCTGTCTAATCAACATCTTGATATGTGTCATGAATCTGGTTACCACTCACTCTACTGCACATCACCCATGGACTACATCTCCCATCATGCACTGCACTCACACTCTCCCGTCCACCATTACACCAATCACACAGCTGTCACCATTCACTCATCAACCCTAATTGCCTCACCACACCTGCACCTCATTCACTCACTCACATAAAAGCAGCACACAAACACTCACTCACTGCGAAGTCTTGTTTTGCCCTGGCTACATTTCTGAGCGTTCTTCCCCGTATCTGTTATCTCTGTGTGTGACCCCGGACTGCCTGACCTTGGACTTCTGAACCTGTGCCTGTGACCTCGACCCCTGCCTGGTATTGTTTACGTCTCTGCTCTGCCTCCGATATTCCTGTTATGCCCTCTGACCATTGCCTGTGTGATTCTGCCTCTGTCCAATAAATATATATTACTGCACTTGGATCCCCTGCCTTTGACCAGTCTTTACAGAAGACTTCGCCACCTCAGATCCAGCAGCATCATCTCACCTACCCAGCTCAACTATGGACAGCATAAGCCTACTCCTACATCTTCGCCAGGGAGGCCTGACTATGGAAGAGTATGTTCACCAGTTTTGTGAGCTGTCTTACCAGGTACCGTTGTACGACGAGTATCTGTTCAAGGACTTGTTTTATTTCGGACTCACTAGTCAGGTCAAGGCCAGGTTTAACAAATCTTTGTTTTCTGGAAGAGTGTATCATGGGAGTTTGAGGGGCCTTTTGAACTATGCTTTATCGTGTGCTGGCTCTTCCTTCACTGTGGGTGTTCTAGAGGCCGCTCCGTCCCAGGAGCTCGCAGAGTCCGCTCCAGAGGCCGCTCCGTCCCAGGAGCTCGCAGAGTCCGCTCCAGAGCCCGCTCCGTCCCAGGAGCTCGCAGAGTCCGCTCCAGAGGCCGCTCCGTCCCAGGAGCTCGCAGAGTCCGCTCCAGAGGCCGCTCCGTCCCAGGAGCTCGCAGAGTCCGCTCCAGAGCCCGCTCCGTCCCAGGAGCTCGCAGAGTCCGCTCCAGAGCCCGCTCCGTCCCAGGAGCTCGCAGAGTCCGCTCCAGAGCCCGCTCCGTCCCAGGAGCTCGCAGAGTCCGCTCCAGAGCCCGCTCCGTCCCAGGAGCTCGCAGAGTCCGCTCCAGAGCCCGCTCCGTCCCAGGAGCTCGCAGAGTCCGCTCCAGAGCCCGCTCCGTCCCAGGAGCTCGCAGAGTCCGCTCCAGAGCCCGCTCCGTCCCAGGAGCTCGCAGAGTCCGCTCCAGAGCCCGCTCCGTCCCAGGAGCTCGCAGAGTCCGCTCCAGAGCCCGCTCCGTCCCAGGAGCTCGCAGAGTCCGCTCCAGAGCCCGCTCCGTCCCAGGAGCTCGCAGAGTCCGCTCCAGAGCCCGCTCCGTCCCAGGAGCTCGCAGAGTCCGCTCCAGAGCCCGCTCCGTCCCAGGAGCTCGCAGAGTCCGCTCCAGAGCCCGCTCCGTCCCAGGAGCTCGCAGAGTCCGCTCCAGAGCCCGCTCCGTCCCAGGAGCTCGCAGAGTCCGCTCCAGAGGCCGCTCCGATCCAGGAGCTCACAGAGTCCGGCACTCCGGGTCCCCTCCTGATTCCGTCCGTTTCCCCAGAGCCCCTGCTGGCCCTTTCCGGCTCTTCTTCGTCTCCGCTGGTCCCGCCCAGCTCGCCTTCGCCGCTGGTCCCGCCCAGCTCTCCTTCGTCTCCGCTGGTCCCGCCCAGCTCTCCTGCGTCTCCGCTGGTCCCGCCCAGCTCTCCTCCGTCTCCGCTGGTCCCGCCCAGCTCTCCTCGTCTCCGCTGGTCCCGCCCAGCTCTCCTTCGTCTCCGCTGGTCCCGCCCAGCTCTCCTTCGTCTCCGCTGGTCCCGCCCAGCTCTCCTCCGTCTCCGCTGGTCCCGCCCAGCTCTCCTTCGTCTCCGCTGGTCCCGCCCAGCTCAACAATGCCTCCGCTGGTTCCGTCCAGTTCTACCGAGCGCCCAAGAGAGTCAGAGCCACCTGAGTGCCCAAGAGAGTCAGAGCCGCCCGAGCGCCACCGAGATTTAGCGCTTCCAGAGTGCCCCCTCGAGGTAGTGGAGTTCACCAAGAACTTTCATGGAGGGAGCTCCCCTCCATTGCTCACGGAGACCCCGGACCCGCCATGGCCCATGAGGTCCCCTGATCCATCATGGCTGCCCGAGTCCCCGGATCTACCATGGCCGCTTAAACTCCCTGCCTCGGTTCCTGAAACCAAATGTGCTCTCTCTGCCTCTTGTGTCTCCGTTTCCTCTAGGTCCCAGTCTCGGCCAGGGATCTCTGCTCCGCCCTGGAGGGTGCCTGTCTCGTCTGCTCCGCCCTGGTGGGCGTCTGTCTCGTCTGCTCCGCCCTGGTGGGCGTCTGTCTCGTCTGTTCCTCCCTGGAGGGCGTCTGTCACGTCTGCTCCGCCCTGGTGGGCGTCTGTCTCGTCTGCTCCGCCCTGGAGGGCGCCTGTCATGTCTGCTCCGCCCTGGTGGGCGTCTGTCTCGTCTGCTCCGCCCTGGTGGGCGCCTGATCTGCCAGAGTCACTCCACGTCTCCGTCGACCTGCCAGAGTCACTCCACGTCTCCGTCGACCTGCCAGAGTCACTCCACGTCTCCGTCGACCTGCCAGAGTCACCCCACGTCTCCGTCGACCTGCCAGAGTCACCCCACGTCTCCGTCGACCTGCCAGAGTCACCCCACGTCTCCGTCGACCTGCCAGAGTCACCCCACGTCTCCGTCGACCTGCCAGAGTCACCCCACGTCTCCGCGACCTGCCAGAGTCACCCCACGTCTCCGCCGACCTGCCAGAGTCACCCCACGTCTCCGCCGACCTGCCAGAGTCACCCCACGTCTCCGCCGACCTGCCAGAGTCACCCCACGTCTCCGCCGACCTGCCAGAGTCACCTCACGTCTCCGCCGACCTGCCAGAGTCACCTCACGTCTCCGCCGACCTGCCAGAGTCACCTCACGTCTCCGCCGACCTGCCAGAGTCACCTCACGTCTCCGCCGACCTGCCAGAGTCACCTCACGTCTCCGCCGACCTGCCAGAGTCACCTCACGTCTCCGCCGACCTGCCAGAGTCACCTCACGTCTCCGCCGACCTGCCAGAGTCACCTCACGTCTCCGCCGACCTGCCAGAGTCACCTCACGTCTCCGCCGACCTGCCAGAGTCACCTCACGTCTCCGCCGACCTGCCAGAGTCACCTCACGTCTCCGCCGACCTGCCAGAGTCACCTCACGTCTCCGCCGACCTGCCAGAGTCACCTCACGTCTCCGCCGACCTGCCAGAGTCACCTCACGTCTCCGCCGACCTGCCAGAGTCACCTCACGTCTCCGCCGACCTGCCAGAGTCACCTCACGCCACAGCAGTTTACCCAGTGTCACTTCACGTCTCTGCTGTCTCCTCCGCCCCGCCCTGGTGGGCTCCTGCCTCATTGGCCCCACATGGACCTGGCCCTCCATTCCCTCCCCCGGTTCCACCTCCGCTCCACCACCCTCCTGGAGTATGCTTTGTGTAAGCGTCTGGAAGCCGCTCTTTGGGGGGGGGCTCTGTCATGAATCTGGTTACCACTCACTCTACTGCACATCACCCATGGACTACATCTCCCATCATGCACTGCACTCACACTCTCCCGTCCACCATTACACCAATCACACAGCTGTCACCATTCACTCATCAACCCTAATTGCCTCACCACACCTGCACCTCATTCACTCACTCACATAAAAGCAGCACACAAACACTCACTCACTGCGAAGTCTTGTTTTGCCCTGGCTACATTTCTGAGCGTTCTTCCCCGTATCTGTTATCGCTGTGTGTGACCCCGGACTGCCTGACCTTGGACTTCTGAACCTGTGCCTGTGACCTCGACCCCTGCCTGGTATTGTTTACGTCTCTGCTCTGCCTCCGATATTCCTGTTATGCCCTCTGACCATTGCCTGTGTGATTCTGCCTCTGTCCAATAAATATATATTACTGCACTTGGATCCCCTGCCTTTGACCAGTCTTTACAATATGCCACACCTGTGAGGTGGATGGATTATATCGGTGAAGGAAAAGTGCTCACTAACAGAGATTTGTGAACAATATTTGAGAGAAATAGGCCTTTTGTGTACGTAGAAAAAGTCTTAGATCTTTGAGTTCCGCTCATGAAAAACGCGTCAATAATTTTGTTCAGTATATATGAGTAAAAACTTTACTTGCATATAATGTTAATGGAATAAAAGGCCACTTTAGTGACCTTAAAGAGAGATAATTTCATGTCTATGTATAATGTGTCCAATCCAGCCTGCAGGGTAATTTGAACCATAGCATGGAATAATCAAATAAAATATTAATTCGAAAAATTAAATACAATTAAATAGAAAATGAAATTGTATTTGCTACAATATTTTATATAACAAGTAGAACAAACTGTTTGGCATCAGAATCTCAAGCAGCACATAATTGATTGTGGGTCAAGTAACTATGCAAAAAACAAACAAAAACACATATTTCACTGTGGGATGAAGGCTATTAGAATGCAGTTACAATACAATTCAGGATAGGGAGGCAAAATACACTGTATGAGTTCTTGTTTTTATATGTAAGTCACAATATACAGTAGTTAATTAATATCAATATTATAAAAGTAATATTATTTTTTATTTTTATATCAGCGTGATTACAAATTAATTGATTTTATACAACAGTTCAACAGCAAATATGTTAGTATTAAGTGGTTTACATTTTAGTCACAATGTTGTCAGTTTTTGCTCAGTTTCACCAACAAAAATATTTTTAACAGCTAGAGTAGAACATTTGTGCATCTCCGAGCAATGCTGTGTGTTTTGTTACTGTGTTTTTGAACACATTTTTTGAGATTCAATGGCCCATTTATAAAGACAGTCACTAGCTATGCTTCTAAACGAATCAGCTATTTTAAATAAATATTTAAATTAATGAGTCAACGAATCACTCATTAAGACAGGGACTTGCCGCCACCCACTGGCGGTTTTAGTTTCATATTTATTCATGACAGGCTTAAATCAACCAAGGTACTATTTAAAAAAAAATACACACAATAAAAGATGGTCTAATATCATTATCCACAAAAAAGGATAAACAAATATTGAGATAATATTTACGAACTTAATGTAAATATGTAATGAAGCTGTGAGCAATCTAAGGTTTAACAGATGAAAATTTGGCCCGCACAAGGGTTTTCCCACACTCAACCTAAAATAAATGTGACACCCTTCATTAAATGCTGAATTAAAAGACCACGCCTAAATACTGACTTTGGGGGGTAGTTATAAAAGTTTAAAAACCATAAATAAGTTTGTTGAAGAATGCTGTGTTCGATGTAGCTTGTGGGTTGCCTTTGAGAGGGTTGGCTTTTGATCATGAACAATATACGAAATGGTGACCTGCAGCTGGAGGAACAGAGGCATCGAGCGGCAGCAGGTGTTGAGTTGTTTAGCCCGATATACGTATACAGATTGATGATCTGAAAGAGCTGCTGCATTACAAACGCAGTAAAAAGTTTAGTCTGTACAAAGCAGGTACTCATGTTAGGCCAACGTAGGCATTAGTATTCATCTCTACACAGTCACCTTCAGCAGGCTTTTCTTTGTTACTGTAGTAACATCAATGTAGTGTGTTAAATATTTACTATGTCTGAGCTCGATTTCAATTAATTTTAACTCCCAATGCCCATGACACATAGCCAGAGCTTTGTTTTTGGTTGAGCCTGAGGCCAAAACGCGCTAATAATCAGGAGTTATTTTTATTCTGCCTTTATTTGAGTCAATAAACATGAATAGTGTATTTTAGAGTACATGTCTTATCATTTTTCTCATCAATAGAGATTTAGACATTTTATTCACATCACTCTTACGCAAGACAGAAGTGGCTTTATAAAGATGCTTTTTCAGTGAAGTAATGAAGCAAATGTCTGTCAGTCACCAAGGCCACGTCGTGCAGCCAGCTTTAGCTTGTGTTCATTTGGCATTTCTTAACAAGAAATCTAATGTAATATTGTACTACATGATACGTATGCATACTTTTATATGCATTGAAAACGTCCCAGGTTACATATGTAACCATAGTTCCCAGAGGGAACAAGGCGATGCATTGGAAAACGCTAGGGGAATGTCGTCAGCGATATCAAGCTCTGAATCATATGTGTAATCAGTCCAATTGATAGTGAGATGTCAGGTGCGGGTGACGTCTTGACCAGGAAGCTTAAAAGCATGTGATGTGAAGCCGGAGCCAGCTTCTATGAATGAAGCATAGCTCTAGTAGGGATGCCGGAAGTATGGATGAGTCAGAGAGAACCAGAGGGGACAGTGCGATGTCTGACAAGTTGCAAACAGATCCACCTGAGCCTGGCCCAAAACCCTCCATCTACTTCACCACCTCGGGGTGAAGCATCCATTTCCCGGGCCTCAGCCCCTGCCTCGACAGGATGTCTGCTCCCATATTCAGATACCCGGGAATATGAACGGTTCTCTGCGAGAGGAGTTTTCCTTGGTACCACACAAGGATCTAGTGCACCAGCTTGTACAAGGGGTGCGGACGCAGACCCCCTGGTGGTTGATATAAAAGACCACCGCTGTGTTGTCGGGACGCACCAACACATGGCGATCTCTCAGGTCTGGTAGAAAGGGTTTGAGTGCTCAAAACACGGCCAGTATCTCCAGGCAGTGATGTGCCACGTGAGAGGCGACCACTCCACAAACTGTGGGCAGGGTGGCCACTAATGACAGCTCCCCAACCAGTGAGAGATTCATCCGTCGCTAGCGTTATGCGGCGACAAGGAGCTCCCAGCACCGGGACCTGAGACAAGAACCAAGGTTTCCTCCACATGTCTAAGGCACGTAGGCATCGCCGCGTAACCTTGATCATGCAAAGTTGGTTTCCACTTGGGGAGAAGAACCGGATGGCCGAAGGGAAGAACCCGATATTGATATGCTTTGCCACCAAAGCACACCTCAGGAACTTCCTGTGATGGGGAAGGATGGAGATCGGTAGTATGCGTCTTCTAGATCGCTCGTGACAAACTAGTCTTTGGATCTGGTCTGAGACACGACCTGCTTGAAGAGAGCATCCTGAACTTCAGTCGCATGACTGAGCAGTTCAGTTGACTTAGATCGAAAATAAGACACAACCTCCATCCTTCCCAGGAACAAAGAAGTATGGCTATAGAACCTGGACTCTTTGTCGAGAGGAGGGACCACCTCGATGGCCTCCTTCCTCAAGAGATTGCACACTTCTTGTTCTATTACCAGAGCCTGCTCGGGACCCACCAGCGTGTGAATGACCCTGTTAAAAGGTGGCGGCGGAGCGCCGTGATAGCCTTGTACTACTGTGCATGACGCATCGATACACATTTGGCTTTAGTTTCCACGCTGCCAAATAATCTACTGAGGGAACCAGTCTCTCGAGACTGGTTCACGGAGGACCGGTAGGGGACGGCCACTCTAGCTGCTTTAGAGACCCCCAAAGGTTGCGACGAGCCTCTTAGCTCTGCTACGTTTCTGGGTGGAAGAAACTGAGAGAAGAGCTCGCTGGAGACCGCTGCGCCCTGGAACACTGACAGGGTTAGCAGACGATCTCCTGAGGGCACTGAGGAAAGACGGGCACCGCGTGATGCTGTGTACACCGCTCTTCCCCAGAGGGGCCGGCCCTCAAAAGCCCTGGGCCATAGGCATCAGGTCGTTCTAGCCGAAGACTATCCAGCGATAATGATGGTCCGCAGATCCGTTTATGCCAGAAGCCTTCGGCCCGGGAGGGCCACTCTGGCTCCAAAATTCTGGGGAGTATGAGAAGTGACGTTCCCTGAATGAGGAACTGGAACACAATTGGGGTTACTCCGCCCAGCAGCCCCTGCTGACCACCTCAACCTCTGCTGTGATCTTCTTCTAGTTAAAGTTACGAGATAGCAAAACAGTGCTAGCCTTTAACTTTCTTCTAATAGCAAAACTCTGAATGTGTGTGTGTATGTTTATGTGTTTCATTAAGTTTAGTCCATGTATTGTAGAATAGCAGTTAGTAAATAAACCTTGTTTTATTTATAAAGAATGATGTCTTGGGCTGTGTGATTTTCAAGTTTAAACTATTTTGCCATAGATCATGTTACCTAGCTCAAATTGGATAAAGTACAAATTTTGTTTGTTTTATCGTTGGCCACAAAGCAAGATAAATTAAATTGTTAAAGATATACTGATATTAATGGTCGCTGGACGAGTCATTTAATAAAGTATAAATCATAAGTTTAAGATTAATATCACTTTAATCAAAGCAATATTGAATCTTTAATAAATGATTCCCCAAAGCTGAAATAATAGCTTCTAGATTTATTACACATGTGACCTGTAAATGAGGGAAAAAAAAATTCATTGCACTTTTGCTAATGATTCCTTTTTCGAATTGTCTGAAAAACAACCCCATGTGAGCATAAAAACTTTTTTTTTGCGATATATATGGGAGTTTTTTTGAAATTCATGCATTTCCATAAGGCGTATTTTCAATTTAATTTATGCAATTTGAAGGCTAATGGAAACACACTTTTTGTTGACATTAACAACATCGGCAGGCTTTAACATCGGCAGGCTTTGCGTCTTTGATGAGAGTCTGATGTTGGTTAAATGTCATGGCGGAAAGGCTCTAAACACTTGGAGGATACAGGTCAAACGCAGAAGCGCTTCATCTGAGCACAAGAGCCTCAATCTTCGCGGGGATCCGTAATCCAGGTAATGTCCTTATCTGTCCCCAATCATTTCTGATTAGTTCTCATCTGGGAAATCATACAGCGGCCGGATTCCACATCCAACAATCAGGATTACTGCCAGTTGGAATATAAAATGATACTATGATACTTTTAGATGTGTGCTATTTGTGGAGATGAGCTCTTGTAACAGCTGACTGAAGCATGACACACAGCAGCTGTGACGAAAGCATGACGTGTTTGTACAAGTTTTGATGTTTTTTGTCACCTAATATCACCTACAGGTGTTAATTTCTTTTATTTATATAATAATACAATAGCGTTTTCATGTTTTACTTTATTTCCATGGCAATTCCTATATATTGTCATTCCTGTGATGCATGAAAATCTCATTCTCATGACTGTAATGTGAATTTAAAAAACAAAAAGTTATTAATTATCTATGTTTGCATTTATTTCACACTCAATAAATAGACATACATAAATGAAACAGGTATTATTTCTGTAAAATATTAATAAACTGAGACTGTTTTAAATGCACAATAACTAGGTTTCTATATTATCATAAATAAAAATTTGATTCAGTCTCATACAATTTACCTAAATATTGCTTGTTTACAGCCATATTTTAACCATGTCCATACTTTTTAACTGAATTCATTTTCACAATAAACAGATTTATACTGATTCAAGGCATTTAAATAAATGTAATACATTTTGAAAATATGATTCTTTAAACGAATGAATAAATGAATAATGCATTCATCTCTCCTCAACCACCACCAATGTGCAGCATCTTGGACTAAATAAAATAGTTAATATATATATATATATATATTACAGTATATTTATTTATAATGTTATTTTTTATTATATTGTTTTAAAATGCGAATCTAATGATAATTACCCCTTGCCCTTGCCTATTACATTACACAATAAAATATAAGTAAAACATGCGAATGCATTACTGTAATGAGAATTTAGGGGGATCTGAGCTTAATTACCATGAAAATAGCATAAAATAGGCTTCATTTCCATTTTTTACATGCTTATTTGCATTATTTGGTCTTGATTCAGCCATTAAAATTGACCTAGTCATGTGTTTGTGAGACCAGAACTGTTATATATCCGAACTAAATCTAAATTGGGTTAACTTGATGTTCTGAGGGTGAATTGAACATGAAACAGAATAGTCACCACACAAGCTGTTTTAAACAGAACACCTAGGGTAAGCAACAAACTTCAAAAACATAAATTATGTAATGAAAGAAAATAAAAAAGCTAAGATGACGTTTTTGGAGATGCTGGTTACCGAAGAAGGGATGAGCAAGAGTGCTTCGTGGGCTGTGAAGAAGGACTTGTATGGAAGGGAGGATATGACATTCAGGTTTCATAATTTAATGAGAGTTGTTGAGCTGAAAGGGCTTTTGTGAGTAGATTTTCATGGAACAGGATTGTTGAGCGGAGACTCGGTGTGCCTGAAAGAGGTCATCCTCCTGTTCCACATTCTCTCTGACTGTAATTACAGAGAAACACTTGTTAAAGCTGGCCAGATTTTCACTCACAGATCTTTGTCTGAGGGCAGAACCGAAACTGTGGCATTTTAATTTGCCCCCACAACTGTGAAACTTGCCCTTTTCCAAATGGATACAGAACGGTGTGTGCTAATTACTAGTTCATACTCGGCTACTCTCAGCTTCAACACAACCTCCAGGCAACGGCGAGAACTTGTGCTCCTTCTCTGTGCTGTAAAGTCCCGCTTAGGGAATCCATAATGAAGGCAAATTACAATTAAAACCATGGCCATGATTTTTACAGCGTTTGAAATAAGACTGTAGTTTCATATTTTTAACCTCACCATATGTGTCCAGTCTCATATTTTATTTAGCATTATTTTAATCACAGATGAAGTACCAAATATGCCGTGTGCTTTGTGGTTTAGATTAATAGCAGATATAACATTGTTCAATTTTGTTAAGTATTTATTCAATAGACTTTTGCATACTTTTAAAACAGTACTTGTTACAGAACAAATATACTTTAAAGAGTATGCTTAAGTGTGAACTGAATGCAATGTTTTCAGACACTTGTTTGCATTACATTGCATGTTATTTGCATTTGCATGAAATAAAAATGTATTACAGTTTAAATGTATATTAAAGAGATATTACACCCCAAAAAAATATTTACCCCTTGATTTACTAACCCTCAAGCCAGGTGTATATGGCATTCTTCTTTCAGACAAATATAATCGGAGTAATATTAAAATATGTCCTGGCTCTTCCAAGCTCTATAGTAGCAGTGAACGGGGCAGAGCTCCACATGGCAATATGGGATGAACGATGTGCTTTTGGGCGAACCGAACCCCCCCCCCCCATCCATTTAGATGCAATTAGATAAATTTAGTTCTAAATTTATCTAATTGAGTTTAATTCAATGTTACTTGTAATTTCTTTGTAATTAAGTGTGAAATTGACTAGCATTTTCCGAGTGAAAACTGTTTCTAAGCCATTTTCCAGTGTACTTTAAAGTAAATTATATTTAAACTTTTATGTCATGTATTTAAATACACTGATCAAAATTATAAACGCAGAACTTTTGTTTTTGCCCCCATTTTTCATGAGCTGAACTAAAAGATCTAAGACTTTTTCTATGTACACAAAAGGCCTATTTCTCTCAAATATTGTTCACAAATCTGTCTAAATCTGTGTTAGTGAGCACTTCTCCTTTGCCGAGATAATCCATCCCCCTCACAGGTGTGGCATGTCAAGATGTGCCGAGTGTTCAGCAGCCTGATACTCTGAGGGGAAAAAGCTGTCCCTCAGTCGGCTTGTGCATGATCGGATACTGCTTAACCGTCTGCCCGAGGGCAGCAGAGAGAACAGTCCATGGCTTGGGTGGCTGGAGTCACTGATGATCCTCCAGGCTTTCCTTATACACCGCCTGGTGTAGATGTCCTGGGGGGAGGGAAGCTCACCTCCTACAGTGTGGAGGGCAGTTCGCACGACCCTTTGCAGAGCTTTGCGATCGCTGCTGGTGCTGTTTCCATACCAGGCGGTGATACAGCCGGTCAGGATGCTCTCCACAGTGCAGGTGTAGAATGAGCGGAGGATGTGGGTACTCATTCCAAATTGCCTCAGGCGCATAAGGAAAACGAGGCGTTGTTGTGCCTTCTTCAGCTCCGCATCTGTGTGAGCAGACCATGTGAGGTCCTCAGTGATGTGGTATCCTAGAAACTTAAAGCTGCTGACCCGTTCCACTGGTGTCCCGTCGATAATGATGGTGGTGTGTTCTCTCTTCTGTCTCCTAAATCCACCACAAGCTCCTTGGTTTTGTTGATGTTGAGTGAGAGGTGGTTCTCCTGACACCAGCGTGTCAGAGCATGCACCTCTTCACTGTAGGCCGTTGAATGGATGGATGGATAATTCTACAAGTGAATATTCCATATAATGAAGGTCTTTCAATAAGAATAAACCTAATGTTTCTTCTTTAATTCACTGGCCAGTATTTGCACAGTTTGAGAAACACTCAAGATCTCTTCTGAAGCACTAAAGGAGACACTTCTCAGTAATGTGTGATTAATGGGGTTGTTTACTCTGGAGACATTTCTGAGATTAATGAGACGCAAGCATTAATAAGAGTGTCCATTTAAAATCTTCTATGGGAGAAAAACTGAGATAATATAAAGCATCTAATTTGTGATGTTTCTTTCCTATGGGGCGGCTGCAGCTGAACCCAACAATAGCGCTGTCAGATACTCACGATGCTTCATCAATATCTTCCTCCTGTTATTTTTTTTTTATTGTATGTGTAATTCTGCCATAGATAAAGCACTAAAGCAATTACAATGTGATGCCTTGGGAAAAGCAAACCCATGAATTAACGCCAGTGACAACCCCAAGGGTGCAAATTAAAACAGAGAGCACCGGAAAAGCACGACCTACATTGCTCTGCTCATAATCCGCAGATTTTTTCATTTCCACCTGGCGTCTTGCCAGGATGAGGATTTTGCAGCTGTTGGAAGCAATTTGATCCAAAACAGAGGACTGGAAAAAAACTGCCATTTATGTCCATTCAAAGCGTCTGTGGACGCAAAAAAAAAACAGCACAGCATCTCACTTCCATTATGAGAAGAAAATCAACACAATGCCTTCCCAGAAAACCCATCTTCTGTGCGATTTGAGAAGTGATGCGTCAGATAACAAGCTGAGTCTAGACATGTCCAGAAAAGAGAGACGCACACAAGACAATTTCATTACAGGTCGTTCCAGTTATATTTCACTCTGTCAGACTTTGTATGTTGCAAAGCACACTCTATTATTCACTAAGAGTTCAATGACATCAGAGGTGAACATAGAAAGGGTTTGAACCCACAACCTACTGTATGAGGGTTTATCCACGTTTGCCAAATGTCAAAGAGAAGTGGCAGTTTGAGACCAGGCACGTGAGTTTAGGACAAAAACCTGGAAAGTTATTAGAAGGTTTATCTGGTTTTGAAAATGTATTTCTAAAGATAAATGGTCTGTGCCAGACTTCACAAGTCTCAATACAATCATTGCAGGGCTTTCAAAGGCTCCCATAGCAGAGGAAAGACAAAAGAGGGAAAGAAGATACAACAGGGCAGCATCCAGCTTTGAATAGACACTGATATTTCTATTATGATGAATTGAATGGAATATTGCGTTAATGTGTCCATTTGACCGTGTTAGTGTTCAACCACATCGCCGTAGTTTCCACCTCTACTCATAACGGTAATACAACGAGTAGACAATTAATTATGAGCTCAGACTGACAGGTTAAGAGCAATCGCATAGAGATGGATTTTTGTTTGCTCCATTTCTAAAACAAAGAAAACATCAGCAAATGATGCTGAAAATTCAGCTTATAGGAATAAATGATATTTGAAAAAATACAGTTTAAATTGAAACTATTTCAAGATATTCCTGTTTTCAAGTAACATGTGTTGCTGAGTATAAAATATTTATTTCAACATAAATCTCAATAAAAAAATCTTACCAGCCCCACATTTTTTAAAAGTAGTGTAAATTGTGTCTATGTTAGACAAAAATAATAAAATCATTAAATGGTCAATATGAGATTTTATTTTAGGTTTAATATGCATTTCATATTTTAGGCTATTTCAAAAGGTATTAAAATAAGTTTAAAGAGAGCACACTGCAGATAAAGAGAAATCCTGTTTAACCTAACGTTTAAAGATGTTTATCAATGCAAGCAAGTGTCATTTGGTCAGTACTTGTCTTTTGAATATCTAGGTATTGTGCTAAAAGGTGCTCCACGCATTCTGTTTATCATCGTCTACAGGCCTCCAAAATACTCTCCAGCCTTTGTTGAAGGGTTCACAGAACTGTTATCAATGATTTCCTCAGAGTTTGACTGTTTTGCTATTGCAGGGGATTTTAATATTCACATAGATAATGCTGAAATCAAAACTACAAAATAAATTATAACTGTTTTAAACACCTTTGACCTGATTCAGCATGTGCATGGACCGACACACACAATCGTGGACACACTTTAGATTTACTCATCAGTAGAGGTCTAAACATTTCATCCATTGCCATTAAGGATGTAGCTCTGTCTGATCACTTCTGTATTTTCTTTGATATATTGATCTCTGTCACCACTGAATGTAGATCTGTCTCTGTCAGAAAGAGATGCATTAATGAGAACACTAGTGTGCTATTTATGAAGGCAATATCTTTAACACCGAGCATTTCTGCAGACTCTGTTGATCTTCTCCTGGATTCATTTGACTCAAAAGTTAAGAATGTTATTGATGATATTGCACCGATAAAGGTCAGCAAGAAGAATGGCAGACAAAAATCATTTTGGAGAAAATCAACAGCAGTTCAGAATATGAAAAGACAATGCAGAAAAGCTGAGCGGATGTGGCGGAAGACGAAACTTGAAATACACTATAGCATCTATAAAGACAGCCTTCATGCTTTCAATTTGGAACTAGCCACAGCTAGACAGACCTTCTTCTCAAACCTTATAAACAGTAACTTAAACAACACTCGCACTCTTTTTGCTACTGTTGAGAGACTGACAAACCCCCCAAGTCAGATTCCCAGTGAAATGCTCTCTGACAGCAAATGCAATGAGTTTGCTTCCTTCTTTTCAGAGAAGATCAGTAATATCAGGAAGGAGATTGGTACATCTTCCTGTAATACAGAGGTCACACAGATTCGACAGCAATCTCAAAAAGAAGTGACTATGTCTGTTTTAAAAAAAATTGATAGCAAAATTTTGGAAGAAATAGTACAGCATCTTAAATCGTCAACCTGCTATCTTGACACACTTCCCACATCTTTTTTCAAAAGTGTGCTTAACTGTTTAGAAGCAGATCTCTTAGAAGTGGTGAACACCTCACTTCTTTCTGGGACTTTTCCAAACTCCCTGAAAACTGCAGTTGTTAAGCCCCTTCTGAAAAAGCGCAATCTTGATAACACCGTGTTGAGCAACTATAGACCAATATCAAATCTTCCTTTCATAGGTAAGATTATTGAAAAGGTAGTTTTTAATCAGCTGAACAACTACTTAAATTCAAATGGATACCTGGATAATTTTCAATCTGGTTTCCGCGTGCATCACAGCACAGAGACAGCACTTATTAAGATAATAAATGATATTCGCTTTAATTCTAATTCTGGCAAAATATCAGTGCTGGTACTACTAGATCTTAGTGCTGCGTTTGACACTGTCGACCATAACATACTTCTAGAGAGACTGGAAAACTGGGTCGGGCTTTCTGGGATGGCACTCAAATGGTTCAGGTCATACTTAGAAGGGAGAGGTTATTATGTGAGTATAGGAGAGCATAAGTCTAAGTGGACATCCATGACATGTGGAGTCCCACAAGGCTCAATTCTTGCACCGCTCTTGTTTAGCCTGTATATGCTCCCACTAAGTCAGATAATGAGGAAGAACCAAATTGCCTATCACAGCTATGCTGATGATACCCAGATCTACCTAGCCTTATCTCCAAATGATTATAGCCCCATTGACTCCCTCTGCCAATGCATTGATGAAATTAACAGTTGGATGTGCCAAAACTTTCTTCAGTTAAACAAGGAGAAAACTGAAGTCATTGCATTTGGAAACAAAGATGAAGTTCTCAAGGTGAATGCATACCTTGATTCTAGGGGTCAAACAACTAAAAATCAAGTCAGAAATCTTGGGGTGATTCTGGAGACAGACCTTAGTTTTAGTAGTCATGTCAAAGCAGTAACTAAATCAGCATACTATCATCTCAAAAACATTGCAAGAATTAGATGTTTTGTTTCCAGTCATGACTTGGAGAAACTTGTTCATGCCTTTATCACCAGCAGGGTGGATTATTGTAATGGTCTCCTCACCGGCCTTCCAAAGAAGACCATTAGACAGCTGCAGTTCATCCAGAACGCTGCTGCCAGGATTCTGACTAGAACCAGAAAATCTGAGCATATCACACCAGTCCTCAGGTCCTTACACTGGCTTCCAGTTACATTTAGGATCGATTTTAAAGTACTTTTACTCGTTTATAAGTCGCTCAATGGTCTAGGACCTAAATATATGGCAGATATGCTCACTGAATATAAACCTAACAGACCACTCAGATCATTAGGATCGAGTCAGTTAGAAATACCAAGGGTTCACACAAAACAAGGGGAGTCCGCTTTCAGCTATTATGCCGCCCGCAGCTGGAACCAGCTTCCAGAAGAGATCAGATGTGCTAAAACATTAGCCACATTTAAATCCAGACTCAAAACTCATCTATTTAGCTGTGCATTTGTTGAATGAGCACTGTGCTACGTCCGAACTGACTGCATTATTTTATGTATAATCATTTTCTATTTAACTGTTTTAAATCTCATTTTAAATCAATTTCTATATAATTTAAAAATTCCTTGTTTTATTATTTTTAACTTCTTGTTTTTATTGCTGTGAATGATTATTATGTAAAGCACTTTGAATTACCAATGTGTATGAAATGTGCTATATAAATAAACTTGCCTTGCCTTGCCTTGCCTAACGAAGAAAGTGAACTCCAGAGAAACTGTGTAGCAACTGTAAAAGACTCAAACATTCCCCGAGGCAGAACGTGGTTTTCAGAATCATTTATTGGGTGAAGAAGGACATTCAACCGTTCCTCCATGCTGAACAACATCCCCAGGTTGCTCTGTATACAAGGAAAGAGAGATCTCACATTAAACCCATTTTTTTGGTCTATTATTTTCCTCGCTCCTGCCATTTAACACCATGGTCTTACATTAGGGGTTGAATCCTTGAAAAACCCAGAAAGCACAGTCGGTGCTCAGAAAAGGCCATTCATTTTGGACAAATATATCAACAAAATCAGCTCAGATTATAAACAAGTAAACATTTTGCCCTAATGCTGCCTTCAAATCCAAAATGTAAATCATAATTATGATTTGGTCAGAAATAACATGCTTCCACCATGATTCTTCACTTCCCAAATTTAGAGGTTCCCATTGGTCGCTACGACATTGTATAGTTTAACATATGATTCCAATAGGACCTGAGGCCAGCATAACAGATCAAAATGCATTTACATACACGATTTTTGTTCCTCTAGGTACATTTATGACACAAAATAGCAGTAGATTACATTCAAATGAAAGAAACTGAGTATTCAAAAGAGTTTGATCTCATTCCAGTGCATTTCGGTAGAGCGGTAGAGCTCTTGTAGCCCAAATACAAACACGTGTCGACAAGGGAAACACTAATGCATTATTAGTGTCTGTTGTGTAAGACTGCTGCACCACAGTGAATTTCACAGACTTTGATCTGGCCTTTGTGCACAACAAGTTAAAAGATGAAATTAAAACATCCATGTAAAACAGCGAGACGGAGTGAGAGCGACAGGCCCTGCGGTACATTTACACATGAAAACACAGAAACGATGCAGACGACCACATTTACATAAAGTGTCCCATATATATATTGCACTGCTTTACTTCAACACAAATGCACGGTTTGAAGTCATCTAAATAGATCAAGCACAAATAAAACCAGAAAGCACACAGGTGAATCTCCCGAAAACATCTCAAGGTCGGATTTTTTAGGAGCATTGCTGCTTTTTTGTTATTGTTTTGTGACATTATTTTTATGATAATAAGCACATTTCCCATTATCGTTTTTTTTGGAGTTCTCAAAGTTGATTCTCATTATTGTAATTACTGTAATACTGTTTTTATTTCAATAAAATTACAGCAAAATAATATTTACTTAAAAAAAGCAATGAAGGCAGTACATACTACCAGGACTACCATAAACACTTCACAATAAAAAAATATATACATATATATTTTGCATTACGCTAATGAGAATCTACTGTGAATGTGCTGAATTTGAATTAAAATAAAGTTACAATGCAAAAATGGGATTAAAAATAGGCTTCATTTTCTTATGCAAAATATATTTTCCTTCTGATTTTGTAGGGAAATATGACCTTGACAGGTTTCGTGAGATTCGTCCATTTGTAGCCTCAAACTGTCAGATAAATCAAACCTCCAGACGTTGTGCTTAAACAAGTGCAAACGGGGTCAACCTCATTAGTACCTATCAGTATTTCAGTCTCATCTCAACAACAACATTTTATTTTTTTATTTTCAGTGAAGCATTATAAAAAAAAACACACATTCCCGGTCGAGTTCTCACAGTTCATCTCATAACGCCGTGATCTGTTCATGTCAGAATCCTTCATAAACGTTTCAAAGACAACGTTTCTCAAACCGAGTGAAATCAAACTAGCTTGATGAGGTGAACCGCTGCAGCCAGACCTTCTCCTGGGAGCTTCAGAGAGCTGCAGGTCAGTCCTTGGCAGCTTTGCTACTTCAAGGTTTCTGGATGTTAGATCTGCTCGAGACAGCAGCTGGTGAGGGTCAGCGATATTAAAGAAGTTTGTTTTTAAATGCGAATGTTCCCTCCACTAATCTCTGGATCACAGACATAAAGACACTTCTGTCTGAATGCCTCTCCATATGTGCAACGTCACAGTCTGGCACATTCATTCATTTTTAATAAAGCTTATGTTGAAACTATGCAGTTGAATTTTTTCAGGGGTTTGAAGGGCATCGGCCTATGCACAACATGACAAAAGCTCAAAGCGAAAATGGCAAAAAATCCATAGTTTACTGCAGTTTTTAAAATGTCCATGAGTTTGTGGAGAGAAGACGCTTTTGAAGGACGCAACACAGAGAAAAGCATATATAATATCAACAAGAATATTTTGCTTCAGCCAGAGCCACAAATACTCTATTTTGACCTTGAAAGTGCAGTCTGATTTATTTATTTTTTCTAATTAATCTGTCATTTTAGTTATTGGTAGGGCTGACAGTAAAGTCTCAGCAAACATAAAGCAGAATAGAGGACGAAATAATCCATCACGTGAAAGCAAGTAAACGTGTGTTTCTTTTGAACTGTCTTTGTAAGTTCCCAGAGCAGTATTGGGACGTGGGTTACCTCTACAATGAAAATGCTTCCAAATTCACAGACGTGTCCTTAGGAATCAAAGAGACGGTCTTCACAAATCTCTAGTGCTGCTTTTGTGGCACCGCCAAATACCTCCACGTTGGCATCGACCCACGGCACCACATTGCCAGGCATGTAGGCTGAGCAGTTGGCCATAGCAGAGATGTCTACGGGACGCAGGACTCTGTCCCACATGTTGAAGTGGCTTAACTCTCCTACGAAGGCTTGAGTGGCATCAAATCTTCCACCTACGATGTCCTATGGAATAACAGCACACGTCACTAAACTATGGATACAGTAAAAACAGTAATATTATGAAGTATCATTACAATTTTAATGAACTATTTTCTATTTGAATATATTTTAAAATGTAATTTATTCCTGTGATGCAAAGCTGATTTTCTGCATCATTTCTCCAGTCTTCTGTCAACATTATAAGTATTCACATTTGATGATGTAATGCATTCTAATACCAATATATATATATAAAAAAATCTTCACCCCAAACTTTTGAATAGCAGTGCTAACAGAAATATTATCGTTTATCTGTGAAAAGTTTTAAATGTCAGTTTTTGGATGGACTTTGTTTTACAGTATGTCTCTTTACAATGTACTTACATGTGAAAGTACTGGTAATAACTACATGGGTTAAGTTTAGAGTAGGTATCTAGTTATTACCAAGTTATTGTTATCACTATAATAGGTACGGGTTACAATTAGTTTTAAGGTGTCCTTGTTACAATTTAACTACATGTACTTACTATAGGTTCGGGTAAGGGTTGTGGTTTGTCTTAGGGTTACTTGCATGCAATCATGCATAATTTATTGTTATTATAAAAGTGAGAATATGTAACTTGTAACAATGACACCTTAAAATAAAGTGTTACCTAAGTACATACTACATAGTATGTGGAACAGGACTGTAAAATAAAGTGCTACCCATTTGTTTTATTTCATTGTCCGTTTCATTGAATTGCTTTCATATCTTTAGAGCACTGATTTAGAGCACGTACACATTCAGGCAGAAGCCATTTTGTGCTAGAGTGTTGTGTCACAAGAGCAGCATTTTTTATTTTATCATAGTCCTATGTTGAACCCTTAGAAACCAAGACCCTCCTAATTTCATTTTCAGAAAAGGTTTATTAATCAACTAATTGTTCAGACAACGTACAAACTGTATTACCAACTGATTTTGAAAATACAGTATGCAGCTTTACAGATTTCTAATATCTTTGACTATCAGTGATTAAACTCAGCAAACTGGGACTCTGCTCTGATCCAAACTCTAATGAGCAGCCTTGCTGTCTGCTACAACCTTCTAATGCTAACTGATGGAAGCTCGCAGGAGACTACACTTAAATCCTCTGCATGGGAATTCTGCTGAGACCTGAAGTTAGTTAATCTGTCTACATACTTTGTAGCTAGCTGGCTGAATAAAACACATTCGGTGTAATTCTACACACATCTGATTATTCCTTTAATGCCAGCCAGCCCAACGTCAGCCAAATCCATGGTTTAGCCTGCAGGGAAAGAAAGTCAAGTTGATATGACCCAGTTTGGGTTGATAATCATTCATAATCTGTAACCCAGTGGTGCTGGGTTGGGAATGGGGTATGAATGAGCTCACGCAAGTTCAAATAGTTCTTTGAGTGCCGAGACTACTTTGTCTATCCATTTTTGAGGCACTCACGAGAGGAATATGTTTGTTAAATATAAGAAAACTAACTGTGGCAGAGAAAAGAGAGATTTTAAAACCGCCTTCGAGGAACGTAGAGTTTTTGTTTTTGTTGTTGTGTTAAAACCAGTTGACAAGCGACCAGGAACTGAAACAGCCAGAATGGTGCCTGAGAGGAGTGGTTAAAAAGGCTTTAAATGCATCAGTACGATCTTGTTGATTCACATAGATTGTTGCTTTTTTAATTTTCAGTGTTTACTGTGTGGAGACGAACTGATATTGCGTTTGGTCTCACTCTATATCGCGTATCTTGTCAGTGTCTACGCTTGCTTGGCCATTTGTTTTGGGAAAAATAAGGAAAGTTTGTCTGGCTGAATTCAATTAGTATTTTGTTAGACGGTATAAAAAGGTTTCGTTTACCGTGTTAGCGGTCACGGTAGCCGTCACATAAAGGCCTCCTCGTGTAAACATCATCGACTCTACCATGCGACTTCACCGGACAGGGACACCGGCAAAGGATAAGTATCACTTTTAATTTCCCCTCTTTCCTTCTACGTGTTTCACTACTGTTTCAGTTTTATAACCATTTTCTTACTATGTTTAAGTAAGTTGTTCTTTGTTAGCATGTGTGTTTGGCTCAGTGTTATTTTTTAGGATTACTGATAAACTGTTGTTTGATTTGTATGTGTTATCTATTTTAATTTTTGTTAGATTATGTCTGAATTTATTATGTCTTAATAGGTCTTTTATTAAATTTTAGTTTTAGTTAATTTGATTTATTTTAATACTTCAACAAACCAAATAGAAATTAAATAATACATACATATATATATATATATATAGATTTTATAAATGTGTAAGTATATATATATATATATATGTGTGTATGTGTGTGTGGTTGTACATACACATACATGTAGTTGTTTTTTGGTGTTTGCTTTGTGTTATGTTAGAATCATTATTATACTCTTATACCTGTTTTTCTTTAATATTTTGAATTGTTCATAGCTTTATTTTTAGTTTTTCATTTAAATGTTCACTTTTTTTGTTGTATGCATTTGTCATTTTTATTAAATACTGTATATATAGTAACGTTTTAGCTTTTAGTTTTGCATCTGTTTTTAGTTGTTTTAATACTACAGTTGATTGCTTCTGTTGTCCTCATTTGTAAGTCATCTGCTAAATGACTAAATGTAAATGTATTACAGGTTTTCAGTCTGTGCGTTTCTTGGCGACACTCAACACCTTATGCTTTGGCCATAGTGGGTCTATTTTTGTTGGCAGTGAATAAAACATACAAAATAACAGCATTTTTTTGTAGCTTAACTAGTAGAGTATGAGAATAGTAAAGCCAAGGATGTGGGTTCAGTCCTTAGGGAACTGATTAACATTCATACCCTGTATGCACTGCCAAAAGCAGTAAAAGTACTAATGAAGTTGAGGAATTCTGTGATGTTTTGTCGTTATTAGTTCTAAAACAATCCATGTATGATAACATCAACATATCAAACATCATGAACTTTGCATATAAGACAACTGTCAATCCTTCAGAGCAATGAAGTTAAATTCAGGTTCTTTGTTGGCACTGATGGTTCAACATACATGGAACTTTTCCATTGCACAAAAGAAGTGGAAAAAAGGGTTCTTTAGATGATTCAAATATTCTTCACACTAAGAAATATGGTTATTTTAACAACTTTTCACTGTAAGGTTCTTTGGGGAACCCAAAATGGTTTATCTATGGCAGGGGTAGGCAACGTCGGTCCTGGAGTCCCGCAGAGTTTAGCTCCATCCCTAATCAAACACACCTGAACAAGCTATTCAATGTCTTCAGAACTACTAGGTTACAGGCAGGAGAGGTTTTTTTCAGGGTTGGAGCTAAACTCTGCAGGACATCGGCACTCCAGGACCGACATTGCCTACCCCTGTTCTATGGGATCACTATGAAAAACCACCTTTATTAAAAATACATATTTTCAATAAATATGTAGCTTACAACACAAGCATATTCATTTTTAAAAGGGTTACAATTTTAATGCACAACATGAATGGTCCAGGGGTTTAAAAGACAATTAATATTCAGCAGGATTATTGCTTTTAATGCACTGACACTATCAGATGAGAACAACATTTGAATGCAACTAACACTAAACTGACATGCAACATCGACACTTGAATCAACACTGAACTGAATAATGAGCTGAACAATGACACTATTATCTTCTGTAGAGCTGCTTTACAGCTGAGATTGAATTTGTTTCATAATTGATGAATTGCATAACAGTAACCCTGTTATTTTTCCTGCTTATTAATGTGTATCTGCTTTGAAATAATCTGTATTGTATAAAGGGCTATTGAATAAATGTTACTTGACTTGACCCAGCTAACAGCTATTTCACTTCTCGCAATTTAGGTCACAGATTGTGCTTTTTCCTGCTCCGTTAAGCAGTGTGCTCAATGATCAAAGTAGCTCAGTGTAGGTGACCAGCAGATTATGTGTCACATGTGGATTTTGTGTGCTTGATATCTGTGTCACATGTAACATTTCTCTCAAGAAGTCCCTGAGCTCTCAAGTGCTGTTGAGTGGTGACGTCTTCTCATCATCGCGTGTGAAGATTATTATTATCGTTGCATGTCTTCCTCGTGAGGGATCAGCTCTTTTACGTCCCCTCTCTCACCCTCATGCACTCACCTGTTCTTGGCCCAGGATAATGACTCCTCCAGGTTTAATTGGGTGCCAGGGGGCCAAGTTCTCTCCAGTCCCTAGTCTCTCTCCATCCTGATAGGCCTCCCAGAAGCCATCTCTGGTTGTCCAGGTGATGCAGATGTGATGCCAGCGGCCATCACTCACGGAGAGAGGAAGCTGAGCTACCTGTGACAGAAAGGACCATACCGTAGGGTTGTTTTACTTTGTAAACCGATGATAAACAATGCATATTTAAGAATAAGTAACTGCTTTCACAGTAATTATTCAGTAGATATATGCCTGTTTCCTTCATTGTGTCCCAACAGACATAATCCTGAAATGCCTCACTCTAGCTCACTTCCCATCAAAGAATAGAACTAGATTTGCTGAAGGAAAAGTGTAAGTTTGTTATTCGCTGTCACAATGCTAAGGAGTTTTGAGCTGTTGTGTGGTTCTGGGTGGTTAGCCATGTCAAAAGAGTCCAGCCTCGATCCCTAGATATGACTCAAGTTCTTCTTTCCATGCAAGTCTATGAGTCTGATTGCTTAGAACTATCACACCTCTGCTCAACAAGCTGCACAATTTGAGGTGACATTCACGTCCGTAGCCCAACAGGGTGTTGCACACCAAATGTAATACTCAATAGAAGGGTTTGTTCAGATTGCTAACCATAAGTGAAAGAAACAGTTTTCAGCAAATTTCACTGGCGAATTACAGTTATTTAAATCGTAATATGATGTGGAATGTTATGCAAGGATGAAAAATCTCACACAGATTTTGCAATATTAGTCACTTGTATTTGTCATGGTGACCAACAGAAAGCTGCTTGGTTTGAAAATGACTTCTGTGCAAGCAGCGCTTCAGACACAGACTAATGAAAACTTCCTCCGGTAAAACAAATACAGTTTTGGACAATTTATGCTTGTACACAGTGATTGATCTGTGCATATTTCTCTCCTGATTCAGACGAGAAGACTCTTTCACTGGAGAATGCAATATAAAGGATTATGGACTCTGGTATTTTGGCCAGAAGCAATGGTTTGAAGTAAAAACGTCTTAATGATGGATTTTCTTCTTAGGAACACATAGCTTTTCACTTCACAAGACGTTAACCGATGGACTGGAGTGGTGTGGATTACTTGTGGATTATTATGATGTTTTTTACAGCATGAGCAAGTGATGAAATGCTACATTTTCTCAAATGTTGTCAATTTTCAGGAAATGTTCATTTTAGTTTGAACTATTCCTGAGTTCCATTGACTGCTATTCATACAAATGCAATTGGGGATATACAACATACGCTTATGCAAATTTTGCTGCATTCCAAAGTTAAGTGAACTCTGACCTTCAAATTCATTTTACATCGTTTTTCACACATCATCGTGTGACCTCTTAGGGTTTGGATTACAGCATTGCAGTAAAGTGGAGTAGATTGCATATTTTTACATTTTTAACTGTGTTATGTTTGACGTCATATTATGACCGCTGCAATGTCTGTAGACATTTTGCATGCACAACATCTAGTGTGCAGCTTAAAGGAGGATATAAAGTGTCTCATTGAATCATCATAACATAACCTGCACTCTATAAAGTTGTATCTGACACCCCACATACTTTAAAATAGTTTATATAGTTAATCTCCAAGCTAGATGCACATTGAGTTTGACAGCTACTGCACCTTGAGACTAGGCCTTTAATGCACTTAAGTTGAGCAGTATGCAGAATGTATGAAAACACAACATTCAGACAGAAGTAACGAAGCACTGAGGTGTGATGCATTCACTGGAGTGGGAAAAAGCACTGAAGACACACTCGACAGGTAATCACATTCAGCATGGCAGCTTCTCTCTCGATCCTCGTCACTTTCTTGTTCTTTCCAGCTTGATGTACACACACACACACATGCGTACACACACACGCGGTACATGTATAATGCATGTTGTGCAGGGCTGCGGGGCAAGATGCCTCTCTCAATAAGCAAGATGCCAAACTGACACTTCCTGAGTGAGGTATCAGGGGAATTAGCAGGGCAGCAGAGCTCATTCGTTCTTTTCCTATCTCTCGCTCTCTCAAGACCCCCAGGTTACACTCAACAAAAACCAGTGATGGCGCAATCTCCTCCACAGTGATCCAGAGATACAGCATCCATGGTTACTGAGACATGCTAACCTCATTTACGGACGAGATATTGGAAGCTAATTTTCCCCAAAGAAAAGCAGCTCAGTTTCATATTCTTGATTTAGAACCACAAAGGAAATATTTAATTCATTTATGTGTGCTTTAATACTAAACTTTGAGATCATCGATGGTCTTGTGTAACAACAGCATCTGAAAGCTAATCAACTAAATTTCATTTTTTATTAAAAGTGCATATGAAAGTATTTAGTGTGTCTCTCTGTGGCCAACATGCAATATATTTAACAAATGGGTTTGTTAAAGATGTTTCAAAACAATATAATTGCAAAAATCTAATTTCAAAGGTCCTCAAGCATTTAAAAAAATGTCTTCCGATAATAGGATGGTGAACTTTTTAGGCACTTGTTTTTTGCATAATTGATCTTTATATGGTATTTCACATATTTTTGACGGATAGATCAACTGGGTAGCATTTAAGGAAAAGATGGGTATTGATGGGTGTCAGTGCAAAAAACACTACAGTGTTCTAAGCGTTGTTTACTGGCTCAAGTCAAGAAAATACATTATTTATTACATTCTGGTCTCTGTTAGACACAAGTCTCTCCCTGCTAGTCTGTGTATTGTACAGCAGCAAAAAGACACCATAAAATAAGCACGTTACTTAATAATTTGAGGTCTGGGATGAGTTATATACTGAAGTTTAACACCTTTTATAAACTTTCTAGCAGCCAAAGAATATATACAGTTGGAAAGGTCAAAACATCAGCCGATATTTTGCATTTTTTATTGTCAGCATCAGTCGTTTTTCTGTTTAGTTAATAAGTATCTTAAGTAGGACTTTTGTTTTGTAAATGATCCAAGCCGTGTGAAGTGTCTGCAAACAAGAGTCCCAGAAGGAGCACGATCATGCAACTGCATGTGTCATATTGACTGTGTACTGTATGTAACATTTGATCTATCTGATTAGTGAGTGCACAGGTTACAGTGTTTATTTCCTTTTCATGAATGTTTTAGCAATTATTTGTTTTTGAAAATGCCATAAAAAGATTACAGTGATTTATTTTGAATAAATCACTGTAAATGTACATTTATTACAATGATTTATTTCAAATAATTTTAGTAAGTATTATGTAAAATAAATATACATTTAATTTCAGCATTTGTTATGATTGTGGTATTGACCATCTTTAAATCAAATACTGTGAGAACATATATTGGTTTTATATCTCTAAGATATCAGCATTAGCCATCAAATATGCCTGAGTCACTCTACCACTACTATATAATTATAGGTGATTTTCAGCCCTGTTCATGTGTCCAGAAATTGTAATGTTAAAAAATAACATACAAATGCCGAGTGATTTCATGCAGTGACTACCAGGACGAGAGAAGACCGTGTAGCTCATGCCTCCTGACAAATGCAGTTAAAGGATTAGTTCACTTCCAGAGTAAAACAAATCCTGATAATTTACTCACCCCATGTCATCCAAGATGTTTATACCTTTCTTCTTCAACGGAAAATAAATGAAAGTTTTTGAGGAAAATATTCCAGGATTTTTCTCCATACAGTGGATTTCAATGGGAGCCAATGGGTTGAAGGTGCAAATTACAGTTTCAGTGCAGCTTCAAATGGCTCTAAATGATCCCAGCCGAAGAATAAGGGTATTATCTAGAGAAATTATTAGTGATTTTCTAAAAAAGTACAAATGTATATACTTTTTAACCACAAATGCTCATCCTGCACTAGCTCGACCTCACAGGTTATGTTATCAAGCACGCATGACGTAGGCAGAACTACCGACCAAGTGTTTACAAAGCGAACGTGCAAAGAAAGTCAAAGCCCTTTACAAAAGAAAAACAATGATGTCAGCCGATTTTGATGTTGGAGAAGAAAATGAGATGGACTTTTTCACCATACCCTACCTTTTTTGAACCGATGTACACAGATGAAGAACTAAGCACGCGTGACCTTTACAACGTGATTATGCAATGCATGAAGATGCGCATGCGCATTGCAGAGCTAGTGCAAGACAAGCATTTGTGGTTAAAAAGCATATACATTTTTTTTAAAGAAAATTACATAATTTCGCATGATAAGACCATTATTCCTCGGCTGGGATCATGATGACCCCTTTGAAGTTGCATTGAAGCTGTTATTTGGACCTTCAACTTGTTGATAACATTAAATTCCACTATATGGAGAAAAATCCTGGAATGGTTTGCCTCAAAAATCTGAATTTATATTCGAAATAGAAATGAGATATAGAAAGTGAAAAGAAATAGAAACACATGGACATCTTGGATGACACGGGGGTGAGTAAATCATCCGGATATGCTTATTCTAGAAGTGAACTAATCCTTTAATCCTTGTAATGAGCAAGTTTCCAATTTTATGTCTCTGAGCTATGCATGGTAAAAGTTGTTTGAAATTTTGTGTTGCATGTATGACAAATAGTGTTTTTTATTCATTGTCAACAAAACAGTTATTACTATAATGAGATTGTTATACATTCAATACTAGGGAAATCTGACATTGGTCCAAAGAAGCACAATGAATAGAAACGAATGGCTTTGCTGTATCTCATAAAGGCTCACCTTATCATTGACGAGCAGCTCCATGGGGCTGTTTCCCCACTCTATCAGCACAATCTCATTGGCTTGACCCGGGACGCCGTAAGAGAACGGGGTTCCGATTCCAGGACTGGCACTGGACTTCAGCCACATACACACGGTGAAGGCGTACATCTCTGGCAAGCTCTTCTTGATGCGGCCATACAGGTAGTTGGTGCGCAGAGGCAGAGACACTTTAAAGTCCTCTGGAGATTTGAACCCACTGTTACCTGCAAAGAGGATCGAGGGAGAGGTTAAAGGACATTAAGATGCAAACTGCTGACCTGAGATTGTGTTAATTTGATTTCAGCAAATTGAATCTGAGTAAGGCTTTCAGGTTAAATTAATGGAATGAGTGATTCATGCAGGCTCATGTAATTGTCATAATATGAAATGACATGCTGGGGCGATGTAAGGTGAAATAATGATGTAGCTGCTGATGATACTTGGGCAGTAATCAGTTGCTTTGCAAAAGTGGCTCGATTTGTGCTAACACTGATCTGAATTCTGAATACAACCGGACAATATTGCTTTCCAGTGCTAACAGATGGGGCCTGCATAAATCCCATATCCAAAAAGGCCACAGAAAGTGGTAAAGGCAAACAAATGATTGTAAATAGCAAGTTCATTTACATGCAGACATTCTCACACAAAACTACATTTGCCACAGCCAACACATTCTGCCACAGTGTTACCTTTATTTTCATCCTACAACATTTTGAACATAAAAATGGGCCGATGCATCGAAGTTCATGCAGTGAAGCATTAGCTAAAGGTTTCCCCAGATGGTGTGTTGAGCGCTGGTCAAGCGTTCAAAGTTTCAACAATAACCTTTCAATGTGCAGCCAGTGATTTACAAGCAATCTGCATGATGGACGCAATGCCTGCCTTTGCCATGACTGCTCCAACTGTGCACCTAAGTTGAATCTGACCTATGTTTATTAATTTATATTACAATAAAACAAATTGAGATCAGTAAGATAAAAAAGGAAAAAAAGATTCATTTGATTCATTAAGGAAGCATTAAATTAAGTTAAAATGACAAAAGTTAAGTTAAAAAACAATTACAAATGCTTGCTGTTTAACCAGTTGTATCTGCTAATTTCTGCTGGAAACTGCAGTGATATTATTGGTACATATTTTGCATCTTGCGAAAAAGTTCTCACAGGTACAATACATTTTCATCATGAGATCAGTTAGGACAGTAAAGACGTAAACGTGCCTAATAAGCTCATATACCCATGAAGCACACTTCCATTTTTGAGATCAGATTATAAAAAACAATTTATTATCTCACTTGATGTATTGACCAATTGATATTTGTTACTATATACCTCCTGTAATTTAAAGTCAAACAGACTGAGATATGGGTCTCCATATGTTCACACTGTCTGGCGGCCATTTTGAAAGCTGTCTAAAAACTTTCACCAAAAGTGGAGCCTCTTAAATGTGTGTATTTTAGATGGTTAAACCTTTATTTTGGGTACGTTTTACTACTTACTGTAAAATTAAGAGATTAATGTTCAAATGTTTAATACATGACCTAGACTATTTATTTAGCAAATCCTGTGATTTTAATCAATATTACATGAAATATATGAAAAATGGTTGCTGCTCCAATTAAACTCAGTGTGCTCTCTTTCAGCTCTTCCACGCTGAATGTCTATGTCAATACTTCATAAACAGACTTTAAATATGAACTGATGGTTGTCACTTTAAGTTAAGGTAATCGATTTTCTATGGATTCTGTCGACTCAAATCTGCAGACTGGCTCTGATCTTTGGTAACTACCATCAGTTTCTCCAGACGGTAGATTTTCCAGACGGTAGATTTTCTTTGGAAAATCAGGTCAATATCTTGTTGTGTATTCCAGATTTAAGAGACTATAGATAGATCCATTCAAAAAGAGGCTTCATAATGAGGTTAGTTTCTGTGTTCATCCCCATGAATGAACTGTTTTATTGGTGTGTTTTATGTGATTTTTTTAATGTTACTTAGCAGAAAGTGGACTAGTATAGATGTTGATATGTGCAGATGACACTTCATTATGAATATATAACTGATCGACTGTAATGCCTTGTTGCTTGATTTTAGTATTCTGTTGATTATAGTATTCTGTATTTTGTGTGATTGACTTTGTACCTTCAAAAAAAAATATTTTTACAATTATTCTTCAAAAAATGTCCTTAAAATAAACAATATATTTTAATAAAATATGATGTGAGCTTAATGGGAACAGGAGTGTTCTTAAATGGGTCATATAATGCCCATTTTTCACAAGTTGATATAATTCTTTAGGGTTTCAATGAAAAGTCTGTAACATCGTTTGGTTAAAATTTTTGATTGGTAGTGTAAAAAACACCTTTTTTAGTCTGTCAAAAACAGCTCTTTTCAGAGCAAGCCGTATTGTGTCATTCTCCTTTAAATTTTAATGAGCACTGCTGACTCCGCCCCTCTCTTCCGAGCTCACTGAGGGACTGCTTACTTTAGCCGCATTCATCGTGAAACTTGCCAATTAGGAAATTATTAGGAAAGGCGGTTTGCAAAGATTCATTTAAAAAAACTTGTTTCAACACTCGTGGGAGGGGCCTCCATCTGTGTGACGTCACATGGACAGACGGCTCGATTTGAGAAAGGGACAAAGATTTTAGTTCAAACAACTTATAAAAGTGCATGTAGCGTTATATGACCCCTTTAAAGGGTAAAAAAATGTACCCATTGAGGACAGCCAGACTTTTTGATTTTAATGACGTATATCTTAATTGAAATGCTTTTGTCATTTAAAATGAATTTAAATATTTTTGTGTGAGAGATTAATATTTTATTTTAACATAACCTTTTGTACTGAAACCAATATCTTGTGCACTAAAAATGTCTCAATGTAGATTTTGGTGAGCTTAACAGATACGTTTACCCCTATAATGTAAGAAAAAATCAATTTCACATAAATGCTTTTTTTTACATGTTCTATTCATCAAAGAATCCTGAAAAAATGTATTACGTTTTCCACAAAACTATGATGCACAGATGTTTGGATTGATAATAATAAATGTTTGTTCAGCAGCAGCTGATCATGTTCGAGTGATTTCTGAAGGATCGTGTGACACTGAAGCCTGGATTAATGATGCTGAAAATACAGCTTTGACATCGCAGGAATAAAAACAGAAAACAGGTATTTTAAAATGTAATAATAAATCACAATATTACTGAATTTTTAATCAAGTAAATGCTTTCCTTTGTGAGAAAAAAGACGTGTTTCATGACCCTTAAAAAATCTTTCAGACTTCAAAGCGTTAAACAATATTTATTTAATTATGTATTTATTGTTTGTTTTATTGTTTTCTTTTCAATACTTTCTCATCCTTTGTTTGCTGTCATGCGATGTTTGTTTAGTATGCTTTCCCCTCAAGGACTGCTTTTGTTCTGTGATATATCAATACAACCGGCTGGACTTTTCTTTACTTCTAAGCTCAAATACATATTTTCGCTGTGAATATGTGTATATCTCATGCTTGCTTTCTTTACCAGCTCATTTCCCTTCGGTGGCGCTTTCTGCAATGTTTTCATGTGGAGTTCAAAGTGTGTATGGTGCTGACATTGAGTGTGAAACGGCTTTGACTATTCTGCCAATCCCATACTGGGGACAGCAGGTAAAAATGAATGTTTTGAACTGGTAGGGCACCACATCAGTAAGAAAAAACAATGGATTCTATCTCATTTGTCATGACTGACTGAATAATTCATGTCTGAAGCCGTACTTTTCTCCAGCTCAGTGATCCTCTCCAGCAGTGAGTTGAGGGTGTTCTCGGTGCGTTGTCGGTGAGCGGTCGTCTCGTTGGACAGCTGGCTCTTTTCCTTCTCCAGTTCGGCGACTCTGGTCAGCAGCTGGCTCTCCAGATCAGTCAGACGGTGCTTCAGCAGGTCTCTCAGCTCGTTCGGAAACATTCCACCTGATGTGTTTGTACGCAGCTGCTGCTGCTGTTGGACAAAATACACAATATATGAATCTGCCTCGTGCTGTTATAGCCAGAAATTGTTCATAATAAACTGCTGGGATTTGTGAGATGAATTAATGTTCAACACTTTAAGGGGGTTCCACTTTACATTAGGTGTCGTCAACTACTATGTACTTCCATCATATTATATTTAATATTCAATTATATTTAGATGTATGTTACATTTAAATGTTTATTCAAGTCAAAACATAATTTAACATCACTGAATCAACGTAATTGCATTAATCTATACCAAACAAAATTATGTTTCATGGGTCAAATCAAGTAGAAATATCTCTTTATGTTAAAAATTTAAGGTTGCCACCTTTTCATTGTAGATATAATGTATAGGAACATGTGTATTAGTATTGGTAGGTTTAAGGGTGGGTTAAGAACAAGGGTCAACAGTGATGTTTTAGGTTACACTTTATTTTAAGGTGTCCTTGTTATAGTGTAATTATACATTTAAGTACTGAGTAATATTAATTAACTACATGTAATTACTATATGGTTAGGGTAAGGATTAGGGGTTGGCTTTGGGTCACTTGCATGCAATTTTGCAAACATTTATTAGGTCCCACTTTATATTAGGTGGCCTTAACTATATGAATTTACATTTACATTAATAATTTGATACAATGCACTTATTGTGTACATACGTGTTCTTACATATTTATATTTTTAAAATACCTATATGTAGCTACATCTGTAATTAATTAATTTGATGAATTACATTTATAATAACTCTGTTGACCCATCCCTTACACATAAAGCCTGACCATTTATTGTTATAATAATAGTACGTGTAAAATGTGTAACGAGGACACCTTAAAATAAAGTGTTACCAAATTATAATTTAGATGTAATTACAGGAATTACTTACAGGTGTAATTTTAAAGAAGGTATTTTTAAATATAAGCACACTGTAAAACATCTACACAATAATTGTAAATAGTAGTTGAAGACACCATGTGACACCATGTGTTTATTGCATTTAGATTTAAATTAAATAAACCACTTTAATCCCAGCAGAGTGAAAATGAGTATTCGTTTTGAATTCAAGTTTTTCATGTTGGTAATATCCAGTGATATGTAAATTGAGTAATACACCAAAATCTTCCAACAGCCTTGTCAATTGGTGCACTTATTTTCAGCTATTATGTGTATCCATAATTTGCTAATTTTGTCATTTTTATGTAGCTATCCGAAAAATACATAGTGGTCACTGATTGCAATTTCGACTAAAACAATCTTGCTTCTAAAATTGGGTTTGTGCATCAATACCAAAGAATAACCGTGTTAGGTTCCCCAAATAACCTTTCAGTTTACATTTATTAAAATAACCACTTTTTTGTACTTTGAAAGATTTTAATGACCAACTTTATCATTTCCACAATAAAGAACGTTTAGTGGTTCATGGACGTTAGAGGTTCTTCATGGAACCATCGATGCCAATTAAGAACTTTTATTTTTAAAAGCGATATATCAAGTCAGTATATCTTTACAATAATGGCTGAATCTGTATCTGCTTGTCGCTTCCCATCTACAATATCAAAGCTCATTATTAATATTTTATTCAAATCGTGAATTCAAATAGAAAAAGTCCCTCCCTCCACGTAACATGGCTCGTATGACCTTGTTTTGACAGGCGTAAATAAAGCATCACTAATACGCAAGACGAGTTTTCACAGAACATTAGAGCTCTACTTTTCCTTAAAAGCATCACAAATGGCTCTTAAGTGCCCATGCTCACTCATAAACCCAAACTCTCACCTCCAGGTTCTGCAGACGGTCTTTGAGGCTCTGCATGGTCTTGCCCAGCTGTTCCACGGTCTCGGTGGGGTCACGTGGCAGATCGCCCATTGTGTTTTTACTATAATCCTTCCTGCGCGCGCTGCCCCGCGACTTGGCGTCCGCCTCGCAGCGCGCGAGTTTGGAGTTGAGCTCTATGATGGTGCCCTGCTGACTGACGATAGTTTCCTTCTGCTGCAGGATGGTCTCTCGAAGCTGAATGATAGTATTCCGCAGCTCTTCCTCCTGTGGGCTTGTGCTCTGGACCCGGTTGGTCGTTTCCACCGGGCAACTGAGGTCGGTGCCCGCTGGCACGGCGGTGCACACGAAGCGGTTTCCCTTCACGCCGCTCGCGCCAGCCGCTTTCCCGCTCCCTGACGCGTATAAAAGCAGTAGTGCGACAAAAAGAGCTCTCATTACGACCGCTTGTCTCTTAAAAACGCATAAAACTTGAGAAAACTTAGTTAGCTAGATTAAAAAGACGTTTAGTGTAGATTCCACAATAAAATCAGATCTTCAAACCAACATTTGAGTTTTCTATTTAAATAAAAATGCGTATAGCTCCTAATATGAATCACTCAACACAAGCACAAGAGCGAAACAACACAGATTAGCTGTAGTTAGCCTGGCAATCCAAAGCGTTTTCCAGTACAAACCGAGTGCTGCTCTCTTCGTACAGTCAGTGGATTTGTTAAACCAACTGTTGGAGTCCTTCTCGTCAAACGCATTTAACTCCCTGTCACTTTAGCAAAATCACTCACAAATAAGTATCTGTCCGAATGAAGAGCGTTTTCTGGCGTTAAGTGCCGACTGTCAGCGCTTTAAGTCTCTTCACACTGTCAGCGGTGCTGAACGGACAGCGGTGCTTTACCGGATTAATATAGAGACTCAGGCGCGCGCAGTTTGGCTCCGCTGGAGGAGCGCGCGGATTGACTGAGCTTCATCTACGTCACTTACTCGCGCTTGATGCGAGTCACGCTTGTAAATTATATTGTCGTGGCTTTTTCTGGCCTCCCGTGAATGTCGCGTTGAATAAACAGTGCGCCGAGCAGATGCAGAGAGCTCTTTAATAAACTGCAATTTCAGCCAATAACTGCTTCTCGGCCAATTTAACCCTCGTGTTCTGAAGCGATAACGTTCTTCTTCACCTTATGTTTGGATCCAAAGATGATTCACATGTCAAGTTTAAACCACCTTGACGACATTTGGATTAAACTTAAAAGGTTTAGAAAAGTGAAGTTCATTCTGGATCAGGTGGTTTTAAACCTTTTAATTGGCATACAGAGAATGTTTTGTCTTGTAGCCTACTTCTGCTAAATTAATAAAAATAAGGACTTAGTTGTGTCGCAATTACATACTATCATATATACTTCAACTACCAAGTACAATGTTGTACAAGTACAACTGTATACACTTAAAATAGCAGCATCATTCAGGTATTTGAACCGAAGTACATTTCTTCTTGTCGATCTTTTGGAGTGAACACACTTATCACACAATTTAAACTAAATAGGGTTATGTACGTCCTCTTTTTCCTGGACATGTCAAGGTTGTTGTTTTTTTATGGTTGTACAGTTGTTTATCTACTGTTTTCTTCATTGCTGACAGTAATGACTGAAAAGTAGTTTGAGAACCCATCTACAGAGAATGGTCAAAGCAATGCAAACACACATTTCACATAATTTACAAAGTTAAAAAAATACTGCATTTAGAAGGCAACAAGGCCTGTCCTGATCCACTGATCATGTCACATTCTGTCCACTGAGATTCTTTAATTTGATTGATTTTTAATGGCAGAATAGATGCATCCTTCACAATCCCATGAGTTTGTTGAGCTAAAAATAAAGATGGCTTCTGACAGTTGTAGACGGTGGTCAGTTTGTACATAAATTTAGGTTTTGATCAACTTTTTCCACTTGTGATGTAATTTGTAGTGAGCATTTAGTATTGTAGTATTTAAATATTCCCTTAACACCTAAATAAACAAAGGTAAAATCTGGACATTTTACACAATTTAGGGCAACACGTTTAGTATAGGGACTAATTCTCTCGATTAATAAGTTGCTTATTAGCATGCATATTATTAACATATTGGCTTTTTAGATACTTATAAAGCACACATTCTGCACGACTATATTCTACATCCCTAATCCTACCCAATATCTAAACTTAACAAACACATTACTAACTATTCATAAGCAACAATTTAGGAGTTAAATGAGACAAAAGTCATGGTTAATGTTTTGTTAACAGTGAGAATTGAACCTTAAAACAAAGTGTGACCAGTTTAGAAATCCCAGCCTGGACATATCTGGGGAAAAGAAGGATGTACAGTCAACCTAACATATAGTGTACAAGTACACACATTTGGACCCACTTCTTATTATATACAGAAACTATGGCTGACACTCAAAATAATTAAATCACAAATTAAAATTGATTAATCACAATTTTACAAAATATTGCTCTTTTTAATGGAATAAAACAAAATAAATAGTAAAAAGCTGTTGAAGATGTTCTTCAAATGCACAATTTGTTACTACGGATGCTAACTTAAACTTGCCAGTCAACCTGTAACTCTTTAAATGTAACATAAAAAATACAATTACATTTAATTTAATTTAATTATAATTTGCCAACACAAATGTTTAAAATCAAATGCTAGTTGCTAAGGAGACACGATTAAAAATGTAAATAAAAAAGTGACTTAAAATGTAATCCCCCAAGTGGTTGTTGCAATTTCAAGTGTGGCTTAAAGGGTATAGTTACTAATATTGCTAATTTAGATGTGAAATTAACGATTTATTAAATTAAATTAGCTAGATTATATTGTATTGACTTACATTAACATTTCGACTTATGTGACAAGAAAATATATTTAGTATGATATGGTCCTATAATAAATCTTCTTTTTACTTTCCATTAACTTTTTTTGTCTTTGGGAAAATAAATGCTTTCGATTAATATTACATTTCTATGAATCATTTATACAATATATATATATAAAAAAAACATTTATTTATTTATAGTTTGTCCAAAGTCTAAAGTGTATTGTCATTGTAAGGTAAAGGTCTGCCTGAAGATTGTTTCAAATATCCTCTTTTCTGTTCCTCTGAATAAAGTAAATCTGGCTTTGGGACGTTATAAGGATGAGTACTGTAGGGTGATAGTTTCCGATTATTTTCAGGGGCCACTGTATGAACTTCTGATGTTATTGTTGTTGTTTTTTCACACCTAGTTTATATGTGGCTGCTGTCTTCCTCCTATGCGGCTTCAGAGACAGAGGCTTAATGGCCTGTTGCTGGCAGTAATACTGAGCGGGGCGGCTTGGGTCACGAGTTTGGTGACAGTTTCCATGTTCGTTTAGACAGACGCAGCGGGCGGCTGCCACCTCTCCTGTGACTCCACCCAAATTGTAAAACACATTCGAGTTTCTCTCTTGCTCTCTGATCCAGGTGGCTGCTGTAAGCTTAGTATTCGCTTAGTATTCATGCAGCTTATTCTCCAAAGCCTCAAAAAAGGTTGCTAAGTCTTTCAGCTCGTGCCAAAACTAAATTATTGACAGAAACTGGAAAATGTGTACACAATGCAGCAACAATTCATTGTAATTCATGTGTAAGAATTAGCCCCAATGGCACAGTTTACACTGAAAAATTGATTTTTCAAAGTTTAATAAAACAAAGACTATTGGAGTATGAATACAAGAAAACACCTTTTCAGTCTTTCATGTTTAATTCTACATGTTCATTTCTGATCCTTAATTCTTAATGATTTATGAGATTTACTAGCAATTTTACTAGTATGAATAGTTTTTACACCAATATTTTTTTAGTGTACCACAAATATATTGTTATATTATATATTCTTATAACCACTCAGTTCTGTTCAGAAATTTGTTGAAAATGTATTTCTCCAAGGTATTGTGATGTCTAACATTTAAGATGATTTTTAAAGGTTTAGTTTGCTCCTTTATTTTACTCACAGTCATGTTGTTTCAAATAAAAAAAAGTTGTGGCAGAAAATGCTTTCAGTCTTTGTACTTCACAATGTTATGTTAAATTCAGTGTGTTACTTGCTGTTCCTTTATAATTATTTGTTACATTTCTTAGCATTTTCTGAGTGAAAATGCCACCAAGTATTAAGTACATGTTTTTCTCCAGTGAACAAACCAATATATTCTTAAAAATGCCAAAAAAGGAACATGAAAACTCCATATAAGCGGTTTTATGTGACAATCCAAGTCTTATGAATACATACCATAAATCTGTTTAGAAGAGAAAGAAATGTAACCCGTTATTCACTGAAAACGTTCCTCTCCATAACAGCTCTTATATTTTATTAAATCAATTATAGCGCCTCGTCAAGTCTGATGATATAATTTGGAATTGTAAACCAACTATTACTTTAATGTTTGCTTGAGATTAGCTGCTGGTATTTATAATGAATTTAAATCTATTTTAAGCACATAACATCTAAAGTTAGTGATGCATCTTTGCAAAAGCGGCCCCGAGGTCTTCCATCTGAAAGCACATCTGCGGCATTAATCTGTTGGCATTGAGCTGTGTCATATAACAGCTCTGTGGTGTCGCGTGTGTATTGTCACGACCTATGATCATCAGCGCTCCGTGTCACAAGTGTGACTCAGGACTCACAGATGCACACAACATACTGATGCCTTCTCATTTACAGCAGAACTATGTGTCCCCTAGAGCAAAAAGCTTCCAAACTTTGACAGGTAGACAGGGACAGGCTCCTGTCTGTTGTGATTTTGTGCCAATCATCCTCCCCAGCATCTGTCCTGTCAATTTTATTATAGGTAAATACTCAAGCGACAGTCTCATCTGTTAAAAGATGCTGATTTGTATTCATACATTCATTCAAGGCTATTTAACAGAGGCTCTTAAGATGAACTCCTACAGTATACATATGAATTTGCTCGGGGTTATTTGAGAAAGAACAAGATCAAATAACCCTTTAGTTCCTGAGGGTGCTCTGCAAACGCTGGGTGAGATTTGGATTGGAGACCCAGAGATCTCAACAAAGACATGATGCAATGCTTTTGGGCACAGTGTGTCAAGCTTGATTGAAGAGCGTGTGTGTTTGAGTGCATGTGTGTGTGTGAGAGAGACAAAATCTGTGCTCGTAAGAGCATACGCTGCTTACTATTTCCACACTATGTAGTATGCATGCTCTGTTGGAAAATGACTAAAAGTAGCAAGTCAAGTAACTCTTGCATTTTGTCAGCAGTGAGTAGAAGTTGTCTTGTCCTTGCTTTCAACAAGAAGTGCATTGTGAAAAAAAGCTTCATCGCTATTCTATGGCATGCATGAATTTACAGTATATTCAGATGCTTTCATCCAAAATGACATTGCATTCAGAGCATACATTTGATCAATTCATGCATTCTCTGGGACTCGAACCCATGACTGGGCATTGCTAGCAACATACTGTCCTGTCTAGAGGAACACTATAATTGGGAGCTTCTGTTTGCTAAAAGAAAGAAAGAAAGTCTGAGTCACTGTGTTGCCCCCATATACACTATCATTCAGCGGTTTGAAGTCAGTTAGATTTTTTTTTTTAAGAATGTTTAAGAAAAAAACAAATATTAATGCCCTTTTTACAAAATGCAATATAAGTTTCAGCTGAAAATACACCACAGAACATGTGTTATTCCATTCTGTAAACACCCCTTTTCAAGTGGAAGCAAAAAACATGCTGTTTTCATGTGTGTTTCTTTAAATGCAAATGAGCTGCTGCTCTCCACCCCTTTTCCAGAAATGTGTGGAGCCTTTACACATTGTGAATGTGAAAAATTCAGCTTTGCATCACATAAATATATTACTAAATATATAAAATTGAATTACTGGATTTTTGACCATACATATACAGCCTTGGTTTGCAGAAGTGACTTATAGAAACCCCATACTTTGGAGTGGTAGCTTCAGTGTTGGATACTTTTTTGTCAGTACAATAAGGGATAAAGAGAGAGAGATATTTATAGAGATGGAGTAAATTGATTTCCTTCTATAGTTGGTATGATGGGTTCATGTCACCCTGACTTAGCTCTTTCTATGCTCTGTGATATTTGGCCTGGGTTGAGAAATGGATTATGGTCTGTGTGTCTCTAATCAACTTCTGCTTTTTAAGCCCCAGTACAAAGCTCACGCTCATCTTGTTTTCCTCAGCATTTGGACAGATCTATCTAAAATGCAGTTTGCTGAATGTTTTATCTGTGTGTAAGCCTGGGATCTTTTCTTAAAGGAATTATTCAATCAGATTTTTCTGTAGTTGGAACAAACTACTGGTTCGTCTGGCTGGAGGGGAACTGGCCATTCAATATTGACTGAGCCTGGTTTCTCCCAAGGTTTTTCTCTCCATTCTTTCACCGATAGAGTTTTGGTTCCTTGCTGCATTCGCCTCTGGCTTTCTTAGTTGGGGACACTTCATTTCCAGTGATATTTTCGACTTGATTGCACAGATACTATTTAAACTGAACTGAGCTGGATGATGCCATCACTAAATTCAATAATGTAAATTGAAATGAACATTTTGTATTAAATCTTGTCATTTTACATTAGTGATACACTATTTTCCTATTTTGATATTGTGCAGTTGCTTTGTTACAATTTGTATTGTTAAAAGCGCTATATAAATAAAGGTGACTTGACTTGACTATTCATCCCAAAAACGAGGGTCAGTAGGTGATGAAGGGATTTTAATGCTGTATGACTTTCTTTTTTCCCTCGAACATAAAAAGAGAAGTTTAGCAGAATGTCCAAGTAGCTCTTTTCCATAAAATAAAAGTATTTAGTGACCATGGCTTGTCAAGCTCCCAAATAATAGTCCATATTGCTGTTTATTTAATATTGTCTTCTAATGTTATATAGTGTAAATAATGACTATTTAAAGTTGGTAATAAATCTATTTTTGGAGTATATGGAGGATGTTTTACAAAAAAATACTGTTTCAGGTTTTCTACTTCAAAATTGCATGTTTAATTCAATATGTTTACTTGCCAACTTCTGTAATTGTTTGTGAAATTTACTATCATTTTCTGAGAGAACATACTTTCTACAACTATTTTCTTTCAGTGTTTGACAGCTTTGTATCAGAAACAGACTAAAATTTCTCTAACTACTCACTAAAAAATTATATTGATCAAGTCTCATTTGCCCACATTCAAACTTCTCGTGAACACCTACTTTTGAACTGGATTGGTTTCTGGAAGCAATATTTCCCATTTAAAATAAAACACACCATCTAGCTCCAAGATGATCACAACATCACAACAATTGATTTGAAGCATGAAGCTACTTGAAAATAAAAATAAAAGGAACATGATAGCTGACTCACAATCTCATTCCATGAATCCATTTGAATGGCATTTCTGATCATACCAGAAAAGTTAAAGTAAATAAAAGTCCTTTATTTTATACAAAAACATTCATTCAAGATTATTTGTATAGCGCTTTTTACAATACAATCGTTGCAAAGCAACTTCACAGGAAATTAAGTTTCTACGATAGATGTATATTGTAGAAACTCAATATAATTAACTTATGGCAAAATTTGGTTAAGTCAGTATAATCGCTGATGGTTGGCTTCCTCTGAGGTCCTCCGAGGGGTTGTCATCATCTCTTGTCAGGTGTTCGGTCATCTCAGATCATTTAAGGGTTGGATCCAGACTGAAGCTTGTGTAATTCCTAGTTACTATGGGATGTTAATCCCGTGGCAGAAAAAGAGAAACAAATAAAGACAATTAGCGTAGCAGTTGTTCCATCCAGGAACAACCCTGGATGAAATTATCAGTTCAACCCAAGCTAAAGCATAATAATGTGCATTTGTTCAGATATACTGGCAGTACAAGATTGTGAGATGCATTACATGAATGCTTGGCTAAAGAGATGCGTCTTTAATCTAGATTTAAACAGAGAGAGTGTGTCTGAACCCCGAACGTTATCAGGAAGGCTATTTCAGAGTTTAGGAGCCAGATATGAAAAAGTTCTACCTCCTTTAGTGGACTTTGCTGTCCTAGGTACTAACAAGAGTCCAGAGTATTTTAGGGAGCTGGTTGATTGTAGCGTGATAGAATATTAGTTATGTACGCAGGAGCTAAATCATTTAGGGCCTTATAGGCAAGTAATAATATTTTAAAAACATCACATCATTTTGTAATTTCTTTAAAAAAAAGCCTATGATTAAGAGATAATTCATCTAAAAATGAAACATTTGTCATCATTTACTCACCCTCAAGTTGTTCCAAACCTGTATCTTTCTTCTTCTGAACACAAAATAAAACATTTTAAGATTGTGGGTAAACAGTTGCCAGTAGCCATTGACATCAATATGGGAAAAATACTATGGAAGTCAATGACGCTTTATTTTAAGTTCCAATTCTCACTATTAAACAGTTGCTTATTTGCATGCATATTAATAGGATATTAGCTGTTTATTAGTACTTATTAGGCACATGTCTTATTCTGCATGACTTTAGATCCATTAACCTGACCTAATACCTAAATGACCTAACTATTAATAAGCAGCAAATATGGAATTTATTAAGGAACTACTCTTAATTAATAGTAAATATGTGTTCCCTAATGAGTGGCTACCAGAAACTGTTTGTTAACCAACATTGTTCAGAATGTCTTCTTTTATGTTCAGCATAAGAAAGAAACTCATACAGGGTTGGAACAACTGCGAGTAAATGATGACAGTATTTTGGGTGAGCTATTCCTTTAAAAATCTCTGAGCTCATGGTAGGTCTTGTGTTGAAAGGTTTACACTTGAACTCCTAATTCCCTTTGGGGAAAATGAACAGGATTACTTGGGAACCCCGCTGTTACACCCTCATGTTTTTAGTTTGTCTCATAACCAGAAAAAAATGTAGTTTGAATATATGAAATTGTGAACGTATAGCATTCCTTTGAAGAAAGCAAGCCACATGGTTCAGAATGATAAGATGGTGAATAAATCACGATAGATCTGACATTTTGGGTGAACTAATCTTTCACAGTGTCCTAATGTTGTCAGAATACTGGCCAAAAAAACACTACCCACAAATTATTTACATATTCTATAAGGTACCGGTGCCACCGGAGTCATGCAGATATTTTTCTTTGCTATGAAATCAGAGTATTGTGCACAGTAAATAATTGAAGGGAAATAAGTGGGAAGGCAGACGAAACACATTGCTGAAATACAGCACTTCAAGAGATTACCTGCATTCTCTATAGCAATATTTTTTCTCAAGAACACACACAGCTTAGAGTATCTAAATATCTATTTCTTCTATTAAATTTAGCAGATTCAGACGTGACAAAAGTGCTTTGAACATGAATCCTGTTTCTCTATAATGTATAATCATGGTCCACCTGTGAATCTTGTTTTCCATTCCTAATATAAAATAACAGGAGAGGTAGCAGTACTTGGATGAAATCAAATTGACATTTCAAAAGCATGCAGAATCCAGTACGCTTTGATGTGAAGTGCGCTGCCAATAAAGAAGTTTCAGTATTACCAATTTATCTGAGTACAAGGGAAAAAACACAGCCTTTCTCATACTCGCAGAGGCCTGGAAATGTGAAATATCTTCCTCAGAGGGGCATGTGTGCTGACATTTATGTCACTGACTCTGTGGTGTACATCAAATATTGATATCAGCACAGCACAAGTCATGACCTGTAGTCAACTAAACAGACAGAACCAGTTCCTGCATCAGCTCCTTATAGTCTTTCTTTAAATCATTCATTAGTAGTGTCAGCTAAGTCGGATATGATTTACTGTTGCTCATACTTGGGTTACTTAGAATAAGTATGAGAAATACTGTTAATACACTTATAAGTAATATATACAGTAGATCACAGAAGTGAGTACACTCCTCACATTTTTGTAAATATTTTATTATATATTTTCGTATGACAACACTGAAAAAATAATACTTTGCTACAATGTAAAGTAGTGAGTGTACAGCATGTATAACAGTATAAATTTGCTCCCCCCTCAAAATAACTCAACACACAGCCATTAATGTCTAAATCGCTGGCCACAAAAGTGAGTACACCCCTAAGTGAAAATGTCCAAATTTGGCCCAAATTGTCAATATTTTGTGTGGCCACCATTATTTTCCAGCACCGCCTTAACCCTCTTGGGCATGGAGTTCACCAGAGATTCACAGGTTGCCACTAGAGTCCTCTTCCACTCCTCCATGACGACATCATGGAGCTGGTGAATGTTAGAGACCTTGCGCTCCTCCACCTTCCGTTTGAGGATGACCCGCAGATGCTCAATAGGGTTTAGGTCTGGAGACATGTTTGGCCAGTCCATCACTTTTACCCTCAGCATCTTTAGCAAGGCAGTGGTCATCTTGGAGGTGTGCTTGGGGTCGTTATCATGTTGAAATACTGCCCTGCAGCCCAGTCTCCGAAGGGAGGGGATCCTGCTCTGCTTCAGTATGTCACAGTACATGTCTCTGGCACTCATGCAGCCCCAGACAATAAATACATTTATCTTCGTCTCATCAGACCACAGAACATGGTTACAGTAATCCATGTCCTTAGTCTGCTTGTCTTCAGCAAACAAATGTACACTGTTATACAAGCTGTACACTCACCACTTTACATTGTAGCAAAGCGTCATTTCTTCAGTGTTGTCACGTGAAAAGATATAATAAAATATTTACAAAAATGTGAGGGGTGTACTCACTTCTGTGTGATACTGCATGTGCACTCGAGAAGCTTGTGTTCTGCAAGTGAACACTGCATTGTAGTGCCATCCCAAAGAGGCAGAAAATCACTTTCACAGACTTTTACCTTGACTGTTCCCTTGCAGGTGGAATGACCTTCCAAACTCAATCCGAGCAGCTGAGTCCTTAGCCATCTTCAAGAAATGACTAAAAACACATTTTCAATTTACGCTGTGACTTGACCCTCTAACACTATAACTCTAAATTCTGCTTATATATTCTATATTGTGTTGACTAACTGGGACAGTTTTACACATTTATATATTGTTGCTATTTTGATTGCTTCTTTTTTGGATAAAAGATGATTTAAAATGGTAAAATGTAAATGTAATGTTATATTTCACAATTCAGACTTTTTTTCTCACAATTGTGTTTATATCTAGCAATTCCAACTATTTTCAGTGTTTACATCTCACAATTAATAACTTGCATTATAAGGGTAAAATTCTGAAAAAGAAGTCTGAATTGTGAGATGACATTAATATTTTTATTCTGTTGTGGAAATGTGCTTCCATTTTTCTCAGATACATTGTCATAGCATTCGCATTATTATTATTATTATTATTATTATTTTATTTTTTTTAAGTATTTTAGTATTTCAACAATTTTTTGAAATCATTCAGAACAATTTTTTTGGGGCGTAATCAACATTAAAAAATATGTTTATGCTACAAAGCAAGTTCATCTGAGTGTAATTTTCTTGGTCGAACATAATTTCATTAGACTTGAAAAACTCAAAGTTTGATGCAAAACATTTTTTTTTCTGACCCAGGCTCAAAGGCCACTCTCCCGCAGAGTTAAGCTCCAACCCTAATCAAATACACCTGTCTGTAAAAGTACACTTAATTGCATAATAATCCTTTACTTTTACTAAATGGGAGGGCTCTCTTTGACTTCGGACACCTTTAATGCACCTTAATCAGCACCCAGCAACCACCCAGCAACATAAAACTCCCTGCACCACAGTATTATGGAGGTATAGATAGGTTGTTTTGACTTGAATGCAAACTCCATATGCTGGCAGCAAGTTTAGCACCAACAAGCATAGTTGACATTTTCTTCCAAAAATGTAAACATCTAGTTTATAATTTATTATTAAAACACAATAACTGTTTCCAGATACTTTCTCGTCACATCTGTTTTTCTCTTCAATCAGTCTGTGCTTGTAGGTCCATTTGGCTCCCATTCCCGCTTTAATAATTCCTCAGTCTGACATATACAGCAGCAGTTTGTTTTTACTCCAGACCCCTTCTGATAATCGCTCAGTGCCCATGACAGCTCACTGCTATCCACATGTTTTCAGTATTTCTTAATGGACAACTGCTAAATATATGTTTTCAAAAGTGTTGTTCAGTTGTGTTGGTTAATCACATGCCTGTCTTATGGCTTCTCCGCTCTCTGACAATGGCCCTAACAGCTTGTTGTTATACAATGTTGGTGGAGATATTGAGTTACACGGGCACTGGCATCCCACTCAACACATGTCTGGGCGTTAGGTGTTTGCGGTGGTACAGGCTGGAGGCGTGAGTGTGTGGTCATTATCGTGTAATCAAATTCATGTGTGGTGTGATATCATTTTTTAATGCCACCGATTCACTAAAGCTGAGTGGAAAGTCTTTTCAATGCTCACATTATATGTAATATACGTTTGAATGCGAGATTATAATGCCACCCGCAGTCTATTGACCTACTCATCAATTCGATATGTAGTTTTAATGAGCTCTTGCATTAGGAAGCACAAGGGACTAATTTTGAATCTCCCTTTTAAATGAGGAACCACCAAACATGTCTTTTGGAATAATTATCTCATGCCAATAATGATATAAATAAATGTTTATCTCTGGTCTCGGCATTGCATTGTGCATATGATTAAGATGTCAGTGCATTAGATTTTTTTTTTTTTACGTTTGAGCTCTAGTTCATTAAACATTCATGGACAGTCTGCTTTATATCGGATCTGTATCACAATGGCATCGCTTAACAAAAATTAACTGTGGTTGGATGCTCTACATGTAGAAGTGGCCAATTCTTGGACAAAACAGACTGCGAAGCCATCCAGAATTTATGCCGATATGCTTTTATGTTGCAGATGCTCATATTTTCAGTCCCTTAGCATTTATATGCAAATCAAACAATATTGGCGACACACATCTATTTATGAAATGAGCATCACATCCAGAAAACAATCCAGTAACGTGAATGCAAAATGAATCCAGTCATGCTTTATTTACTCATATTTCACAAGCGGATTACAGAAGGTAAGCACCGAATGTAATATCGTTACAGTGCAAAATGTGTTGTGGTTAAATGAAAACATTATACATTATTAAACATGCATAAACAAGGGCATATTTCCTTACTGATATGCATGGTAATGGTGAAGCAGAGATTTCATAAACACCTGAATAATACCCTGCATTATTCAGAGTGGAGCCTCGTGTCTGAAGAACGGATTTACAAATCTTAAATTTATCAAGGTAAATGGAACTGTTGTTTCCATTGAAGTGTCACTTCACATTAACCAACGAGGCCATCGATTGAGACACATACGCTGAGTCACTGTTTCACTTCATTGTCATGAAACTTTGCAGTGATTTATGTGTTTATGAGAGACTAAGTGAGGTAAACTAGAGCTGCCATCAGATCTATAGCTGTTCTGTGTCTCCAACGATCACACTGCAAATGTATCATGTTTCCCAGTGCAAATATCTAAAAAAATACTTAAAACAAGATCAGATTAATGGAGAATATATATGATATTAACTGTTAAGTAACACTTTAGAATAGGGAATACATATTCACTATTAACTAAAACGTTTCCCTAAAAAGCTCATGATTTGCTGCTTATTGATAATTAGTAAGGTAGTTGTTAAGTTTAGGTTTGGACTATGATTAAGGCATCTACATTATGGTCATGCAGAATAAGGTAATTATAATTGGTTTATAAGTACTAATTAACAGCTATTATGCTAGTAATATGCATTTTAATACGCATCTAGTTAATAGTGAGGATTGGCCCTTAAAGTAAAGTGTTAAAACAGTAAACAGTTATTTTCATGGAGTACAAGCTATTTTTGTCAAAAGCTGTTAAATACATAAATTAATAAAAAAACTAAAATGCAAATAAATAAATAAATAAATAAAGTGAACAATATCAGGACAAAACAAAACTAAATACTTTCATGCTTTCAAACTACTGTATATTGTGTCTTATTTCCCATAATTTTCAACAAAGCCCTAATCATTAGTATTCAAAGAGTAACACTGTCTGCAAACAACAATTACATTCTTATGAAAACTGCACTGAATTTAATCAGCAGACGTAATCTCTACATGGCCAGTTCATACTGTTGATGCCATACGCACTATTGGAATGGTAATTGTATCTCAGGGGGATGTCTGTAATAAATAAATCTGCATTGCTCCTCAGTATTTGGGTGGAGGTAAATCTGTGGTGGAGGTGTGAGATTGTCATTCTGCACTTCTGATGTGGTCAGTCTACATGTTCATTTAGAAATCAGCTGCGAGCTAATGCATCCTCTTATTCACATAAGCTAAACATTTGACCTGGCTAATTGGTTTATACTTTCAATGTGTGTAATTGTTATAATGGTCAATTTCAAATGTTTTTCGTCATGTTTCCTTTAAATATTTCCTGCCTTTCAGTAATAATGGTGTCCATCTTTAAAATGCATGCACATTACCACAAATCGTAAAAGTTACTGGGCATGGCAGTGGTCAAAAAGGATTTACAAGATGACTTTTGGACTTTTCCCTTCTTGTAAACTTAGAGATTTGGACATGATCATAGTGTTGGTCAAAGTAGGTAATTCGGTTGGGAATTTTTTCGTAGGTGGTTGGAGAAAAAGACCAACATTCTTGATTCAGACGACAATATACTTGACCCTGCAAATACTGGAAATACCATATGTGCCCATGAGAAACAATTACCATTCGATTAGAGCTACAATGGTCAATATGCTACGAACACTATAGGTTTTCTGTCCACATATAACAGGGCTATAGTCCCATTGCTAGTCCTATTTTCACTTATTAAAGGTATAGTTCAGCCAAAAATGAAAATTCTGTCATCATTTACTCACCATTCACTTATTCCAAACCTGTATGAGCTTCTTTCTTCTGTTGAACACAAAAGAAGATATTCTGAAGAATGTGTAACCAAACAGTTGATGGTAGCCATTGTATTTTTCTTCAGACTGGCAACAAAGAAAACTCATTTTTGTCTTTGCCATCTATGTGATTTCATGCTGTGATTTTAACTGTAAGATTTTCTACAAGACAAATGAAAACAATAATCACTTATGAGATAAAATTAAACCCTGGATTCTATTTAATATAAGCTAGTATTTGGATTAATGTGTAAACTTGTTGTTGGGTTAAATTAGCAAATCAGCCTGTCAGGTTAGATTAACCCCACATTTGTTCTGCCCTACATTCACTCAACAACTACGCAAACTGAAGTGAACATAACTGTGGCTGTAAAAAACAAATTTGTATTCAGTTTAAATCACTTCAGGAGTGATTATAGGCAGATGGGTGCAAGCATAAAGAGCATCAGTTATGTGACCATTGCAATGCCATTATCATAGGTTACATAAGAGTTAAACATTCATTTTAAACATTTTAAAGGCCATTTATTGTTATAAATTTAGAACATTGAATACCACGAATTATACATTTTGGATGAATTTAAATATGTATTTTTTTATATAACACATCCAGCTTTATTAATATCTATTTATACACACGGAAACACTGTTGTTGTCATCCCACTAAAAACCCTTAATCTGTGCGATTTAGACTTGTCTGTGGCTGATGACGTGGCAGGGTAGTCCACATGAACCAGTTTTTTGAGTGAAGTAAGCTTCTACAAATAACCCCTTCTCAGTGTTTAGGGAACAGTGAACACTTGATAGGGACCCAGTTAACTGATTGCAGCTTTCTGAACTTTTTAAACGCACTTAACTAGGAAATGATGTTCAGTTTTAAGTATATTTAATTCGTTTTGACATTTCTGACATCAATCAAACTTTTAGTTGTAATTTAGATATCTATCACCACTCATTAAAAGCGTCTGGTACAATTGCCATGATGTTGAAAGGCACAGCAAGAGATTTATGTTTGATCTGTTGCTTAACAGATGATGGCAGGTTGAAGAGAGAGAGAAATAACAAAGAATAGAATGTTGCCTCATAAATGGAGTTGCCAAATGTTATCATATAATTCTCACGAAGATTTCTGGCCTCTTTTAGAGAACTTGTTGCATAACTACTTTAAGCACAGTTCTGAGTCACAAGGCGCCCAAAAACATGTTGAGTTCAAACAACGCTAATCTGAAGTTATTCAACCGGCTCCTGCTAAATTCCCTGCCCTTGTAAAAAATAGCACTTTAATTGTTTTGAATGTGCACTTGTAGTGAACTTCAGATTCTAAAAAGTATAACTGTACTTGCAAACAGTGTTACTTTTAAAAGTAACGCATTACAATATTGCATTAAAGTAGCTACTTTTTAATGGGAAGTCATGCATTGGATTACTTATGAGAGACTTTTTAGCATCTTGGCTGGGCTTTCTTGTTTGTTTTTAATATAATAAAAGATACAAAAATGTGTAAATGTAAAACCCCTTTCACTCTAAAATAGAAACAAAGAAGACTCGGACTGAAGGAAATATAAATGAATGTCTGTATAATAGAGGGCAGCTCAAACAAACCTTTCAATAGGATGAAGAAGAACGTTCAACACTCTTCAGCAATGATTAAAAAAAGAGAAAAAGAACAAATGTTATGTTTATCTAAATACTATTTTGCTTATTAGTATGGTTGAATTGGATCACCGAAGGTCAGCAGCAAATATATCAGTTAAATCAGTTAATAAAATGAGATTAAATACAAAAAGGATATTTGTGTTATTTAACATTTACATTTACTATTTTAAGAGTACATGCATGTTCACATTTAGTCTAGAACTACAGTAACATCATGTTCACACAGCGCACACAACACCTCTGCACTTATTCCTGCTTTCTCTCAACATGGGGACAAGAGAACAAAGTAACTTGTCTGCTTATTTGAAAAAAAGTAACTCAGATATTTTCTTGTGAATTAAAAAGTATTGCGTTACTTTACACGTTACTTGAAAAAAGTAATCTGATCTGCAATCTGTAATGTTGCGTAATCCTCAACACCGCTTGCAAATAATATAATATTAATGCAATAAAATGCAATTTAAATGTACTGACTGTCATGACTATTTCTTAACACACTTAAGGCATTTTGTAACAATGTCAATTAAAAGATTACTTTACAGTAAATTTTAAATCATTATGTTTTAATAATCTTTGTCATGCTTTAAAGAAGCACACTTACTTTGATGTGTTGACATAACATACTACAGCACATGTGAAGTAATTGATTATAATTTGAACTGTAGTGTGTTATTCAATATTGCATTTAAAATTAATATATTCTATGTGTACAAAATTCTTGCAGCTTCTTGGTTACAAAAGTGTAATTACAAATATATTTAAATACATGACATACAAGTTTCAATAGAAATTACATTAAATCATATTTTTGTTTCTCATAAATGTTTGTCATTCATCAGTACACTTCAACCTTATTTCAAAAACACCAGAAATAATTATGAAATCATAAGATGTACTTAAGTGAGTAAAACGGCACTCTAAAGTTCAACTAATTGTATTTTATGTCATTTAAGCTATATTTTAATGGAAATGGAAATAACAGGCAATTAAAAGTCTAAAAACATTACGTTCAGTTGACAATGTAAATTATTTTGAAGAATGCACTTTTTAAAAGTATGCTTAAGTGCACTTATTCTTGTTTATTATGTATTTTTTTTAAAGTAAGTGCAGAAAAAAAAAAAACTTTTAAGTACAGGTATCCTGTGTGTGGAAAACTTCAGAAGGGAATTGAGGCAGCCGCCTGGAAAGACACCAGCAGAGAGGGATGACAGCCATAGAGCTTTAGCGCTCCTGTCCTACTCGGTTGCTCTGCAGATTGAGTATGACAGATTGGCCGCCCCCGAGGTTGCTGCTGCTGCAATGATGACTATAAAGCACTTTTCAGTTTGATGTGGCGCTCACAGCTACATGTAAACAGCACCTGTCAGGCTCTGTTAGAGAAGGCGGGCTGATTATGTAATCTGGTCATTTGTTTAACAAAAACACTAGAGCCGGCACTGTGGCGGTCAAAGGAAAAAAACTAATGCTCAGTGGTCAAAGCGAGACACATTCAGCTGTCGCCCATGCAGAGTCACACATGGGATGGGCACCGGTGCCACTCCACATCTGCCACTGGCAAATCCATCAGCGCATTACTAAATCCGCTCTAGCATCTTGTAATACTCTAGCACAGTGTTACTGCATTTGTCTGTACACTCACCATAAGTTATGCTTCTTTGGTATGTAAGGTGCATACAGAGATGAAGAACAAATTGCATTAGAATTGCGTAAGAATGAGAGGATTCTTTATTTGCATTGTGTGCATTAAGAACTGAATTGATCAAATCAGGCAAATTGATTAAAGGAGATAACAGGACATTTTCACCTTATTTTTGAAGATAACAAACAAACACACGCATGCACACACGGACACACGCACACACACACCCAGTCTGACATATGTGGTTTACGGGGACTCTCCATAGGCGTAATGGTTTTTCTACTGTACAAACTGTATGTGCTATTGCCCTACACCTACCCTACACCTAAACTTACCCCTCACAGGAGACTTTGTGCATTTTTAGATAACCAAAAAAACCACCATTTAGTATGTTTTTTAAGCCTTTTGGTTTACGGTGACATAAACCACCTTCATGTGGTAATACCCATGTTATTATACTGATTTGTGTCCTCATACACCATATATACAAGTTACAAGTTACACTCATTTTTTTATGGGTATAAATAACAACTTCTCCTCCATATATGACGGCTGCCTATGATAGTAGACAGAGAACAGTACTTTGCTAACCGTTTAGCCCTCTTTTTGGGCATCCCAAGTTGTTGAAGGCCTCTCACAACCAGCCTGTGTGTGTGTCCTAAACTGCCAAATATGAAAACAAGTAATCGGCCCCGATAACCTATCTCTGAAATAATACACACACACACACACACACACACACACACACACACACACACACACACACACACACACACGTTGTTTTTATGGTTTACGGGGACTTTCCATAGGTGTAATGGTTTTTATACTGTACAAACTGTATGTGCTATTGCCCTACACCTAAACTTAGCCCTCACAGGAGACGGTGCATTTCAACTTTCCCCCCAAAAAACTTAATCTGTATGATTTATAAGCATTTTGAATTATGGGGACACTGAAAATGTCCTCATAAATCACCTTCTCCTTGTAATACCTATGTCATACTCATGTCATTATACAAATTTGTGTCCTCATAAACCACATAAATATGCACACGCACACACACACACACACACACACACACACACACACACACACACACACACACACACACACACACACACACACACACACACACACACACACACACACACTCACACACATAACTTAGAATTATATTTTCTTGAAATAACTCTCTTGTGCTTATTTTGAATCTGTATGTATGTATATGTATTTTAAAGTTAACCTGTAAAGATTTTAGTATACTGTATAGAGGTGTGTAAAAAACAACAGAATGTTCCTTTTTTAGTGAACTATTCCTTGTTGTGAAGTGGCTGGTATTTGATTTTGTGTTGAAATACCTCACGCTGAAGTGCAACAACTGCTAAGTGAATTTGCTCCTAGGTTTCATCACATATGAAACCAAAAAGAAGTGTCAAACTCTGTTCAATCTGGTTCAGACTAAAAGGCACCATAAATGGCCAATGGCAACCACACCTCCATTGTGGGTCGTGGAGCTTGTGAATATAGCACTATCGATGCAACCTGTTTGCCAAGAAACTTCAGAGTTGTGCTTTACCGATTGGTTACTGTTTTCCAGTCCTGCTGTGGTGTTGTCAGTGCTCTCTAAATCTACTCATCGCCTTTCATCAGTCAGGCCCAGAGCCACAGAATGCCTGCAGCGCTTTGCCTTGCAGACAGGGTTTAGACTCTCTTTTTTCTGCAGGATGTGTCACTCACAGGCAGCCGGAATACAGATCCAGCAGCCCGGTGCTGAGGGAGTCTGACTGCAGGATCAATGAGAGGATGAATCTTCTCTACTGGCTCCAACATATTCAACATATTCTCACTGAGCCTGAATTGGATTCACAGTGAATCTGTAATGATTTTATTTACTAGACAGCACAGAAATTCACCACAACACTTTCTTAAACAACCACGTTTCACTATTGCGCATGTAAATTTGGCTAATCTTTATTCAGTTCTGCACTAAATTAATAAGGTCTTGTTATTAATTTTCAGTGTTGTTCAAGGTAATTAAACAAACTGTTTTTCAGTTACTGTAAAACATGTTCTTTTGGTTCCTAAACAAATGTTCTTTGAAGAACCAAACATGGATGTGGCAAAAACTGTGAAAACTTCATTTTTAAGACTGAATATGTAAAATTATGGTATTTCAGTTAAAAAGCAGCCTTACTGTCATTCTGGCACAGTAATTGGCATAACAATAAATAGCTGACATCCATTTGGAAGTAGATTTAGATGTTTAATATAATTTTCGTTTAAGTGTCCAATTTAGAGATACTTACCTTATTTATAATAAAACCAACATATAAAAACATATTTAAAAAAATCATAAATTATCAGATTTATTATTACTATTGTAAAACCATATTAAATTATTATGGGATGTCCTTCAAGCAGTGTAAAAATAATGTTGTTTTTAATTAAAACTTTCTGTATTTAAAAAAATAAACTAATTTTAATGACAGTATAATTATCAACATGTAACAGAAGTGGCCGGACTCAGTTGGTAAGTATAAGTAATTCTAAAAGTACATTTACAGAGTTATTATGTTACTCACTGCAGAAATCTGATCCAAATAATTAGTCATTGCTTCTGAAAGATATGGTAATACTTGATTCATTGCTAATGGGTTACCACGACCTTCACTTTAGAATTAATTATTCATTTTGCATTATTGACATTATAATTATGAACCTGTTTTAGCAGTATGGAAGATATGAAAACATGTATACTGATTAGCTGAAAGTGAACTACCACATTCAGCTAAGCACTATTACTTACTAATTCAATAGTCAGAGTCTCTTGTTAGTGAATAGTAGTTATAGAGTGCTAATATTACTTATTCCTGTGTAGTTATTCAATAAGTGTTGCTCCATCAATATTCAATTAAAAAAAAGAGAAATTCATGAGTGAAATAAGGTCTGTTGTAAAAGTAACTTGATGATATTTTGGCATTTTGTTGTACAATGCAAACTGCACACACTCACAGATCAAATGTTACAAACTTGCATTTTATAAAATAAACATAATTGCTTCAAAATATATTTTTTAGCATGCATGCATGTAATTTATGATGTAGAGTACAATGTTTCATAGTAAACATATTATTAGTTTGTATTTAGCACATATGAATTGGAAACCCCATTATAAAAACCAATAGGAAAATCTTGAGGGAACCCATCACTTCTGGGTTTTGATGTCACTGCTGCAGCACTCTATAACTAGAAGGTTGGTAGCTCAAGCTTCAAAAGGAGAAAGCCATGACGTGTGAAAAACACACGGGTCATAGGGTCTTCCTTTGTGGTTGTTTTATTCATTGGAGGTTACCCCCATATCAGATTCATATGGAGATAAAGTTAAGGTTGAATGTGAAGTTTTAAGGCTGTGATAAATTGTGAGATATTTATAATGCATGGGTTTAGGATGGCCTTTCTGTGTGCCAGCCTCTCGCCGTACGCAGTGAATGACAATGGGCTAGGAATGGGCAACCCTAGGACTGGCAGAACTAGAGCGTGTGTTTAGAGAACAGGTCTGTGGATGCAGCAGCCTTCAAAGGCCTTGAGGCGGCCAGCTGCCATAATATCTCATTCCTTTTGTCCCCTCTCTCTCGCTGGCTGCCGCTCTATACACAGATGACGGTCTTTCCAAGCACTTTCAAAAGGACACAACAAAAGACTGTATCGTCAGGCCTCGCTCTCCCTGAACATTCAGTACACACACAAATGCACACAGCAGACGCATTCGTACACAATTCTATTTTGTTTTTCTCTCTTTTTTATGTGGCCATATCAATTTTTTCATCACTCTTTTCAAGTCTATTTTAGTCTTGTCTCCAAGTAAGGATGAGTGTTGGAGAAAAGGTGGGTTGCCCATTGTGAGGGAGACTGAATTGATCAGAGGAGATTGGATTGATGCACTGCCGATGGAGGACCAGTGTAAAGCACGCAAAATCCACATTTATCTGAGGTTTCTTCTAAGAAGTACAACATGGTGGGAAGAGATTAAACTGGGTGACAACCTTTCCTTACAAACTTGTTTCTCATACATTATTTAGCTTTAAATTGTCTAAGTTTTACTTCAACTGTTCAGATACTCGTCTCAGTGTGTGGGGATCCGTCAGAAGAATTTGTGCCTGAAAGCCTCTTGAGATCATCTGCATTGCTTGTGAAGAGCGTTTCGCCTTCATATACAAACCAGTCAGTGCTTTGGTTTGGCTTGCAGCTTTTCTCAGGCGTAGTGTGAAATATGAAAAAGCAACAGTCCTTAATGTTGCCAAATAGCATGCGTGCCTGCATGAAATTCCTGTCAAAGAAACGTTGTCCTAACTATATCCTGAACCTCAGCAATTACCACCTATAAATCTGGGGGAAATAATTGATTGGTAAAAATTTTGGTGAAGCCACAATCAGGGCTACCCCTGAGCCCTAAATGAATGGGTTTTCTAACTTAGAAAGTTTGTTCAGTATCTCACTCACTTGTGCACTTGTGAGGTAAAGCGATCCGGTATGAATACTGTGAAACTACGGTTTGACAAAATGGCTCAATCCGATATAAAAGTAAGTTAAAATAGCATGGTTGCATTCCTTAACACTTTAGGGTAGATTTAGGATTGGGTTTGGTGTAGGGGGTATGTTATTTTCCAATAGGATAGGTCATCAACTTTTTAGCGACGGCCCCTGGACATTTCTAGGTTCAAGGTTCAAGGTTCTAGGTTCCCTTTCAGTCGGTCACTCCGAGTCACGTCGGATGACCGACGAATTGGGATCTTGCCAGAGAGACCTATCCACTTCGAGTGTAACTAAACGAGCCAACGGACATTGGCATGCGATCATTGCATCCAGCTACCGCTGATCACAGCGTGAGTATAAGAGGCAGCCGGTGCACCGCATTAATCATCCTTTCGCTTCGGAGCCGAGCGGTGGTGTTTCACTACTGCTCTTCCTGACGCTACGAGTGAGAAGCTTCACGAGTGCGGGCGTTACAGCACGGCAGCGGTGGTCGCGGTCTCACGGGAGAAAGAGAAACGGTTCCCGTGAAGACAGTCACACTAGGAGTGTGCGGTGGCCAGCTCCCCTGCGTGCTTCAGCACTAAAAGAGCAGATTTCTCTAAAAGAGTACACGGGTGATCGCGTCTTTTTAAAGATGTCTTATCACCCGTGCGTTTCTGGGTGCGGTCGATCTCTGGCACCTCAGGACGGTCACGATCACTGCCTCACGTGTCTGGGCATTCAGCACGCTGAGGAAGCTTTCGTGGATGGTTCATGTTCTTCTTGTGGGGACATGACCATCTCGGAGTTGCGCAATAGACTCCGCTGTGTCAAACATGGCGGGGTCCCTCTGCCTGTGCCGCGATCTGGCGTTCGCCCTGGCACACGGGGCGGCACAGCATCCGGTGGAGTCAGAGGTGATTTGAGGAGTACGGTGAGGGCTTCCCCAAGTGGAGTTCCTCACCCCTCAAGCACTCCGCAGCCGGCGGGGGTACAGTTGGTTCGGACTGGGGCCTCTACAGAGTGGGGTACCCCACCCGTTTCCTTCGGCGCTCCCCCTGATGACCGGATGTCGATCGCTGCATCGGAGGGCGAGCCCTCTCTCTCCGGGGATGACGACTCGGCTGCGTTGCCCCCTTCGGGTGTGGTAGCGCTGTCCGAGCCAGACCCAGAGATGACGGCTATGCTTTCCCGGGCCGCCGAGAACGTCGGGCTCGTGTGGAATCCTCCACCGCGTCCCGACCCATCTAGGTTGGACGAGTGGTTTCTCGGGGGGGGTCGTGCTGGTTTTCAGCGCCCCCCTCCGGTGCCATTCTTTCCGGAAGTGCATGAGGAGCTTACAAGGTCATGGAAGGCACCTTTTACTGCCCGAAATAAATCTTGTGGCTCCTCCCCCCCACCACCCTCGATGGTGGAGCCGCTTTGGGGTACACGGGCATCCCCTCTGTGGAGCGGTCTGTGGCCATGCAACTGTGTCCAACAGTCGCTTCCACTCTGCGGGGTGAACCGTGTCTCCCCTCACGGGCCTGTAAGTATTCGTCAGGCCTCACTGGCGGTGCTTATAGAGCCTGTGGGGAGGCGGCTTCTTCCCTACACGCCATGGCGTTACTGCAGGTCCATCAGGCCAAAGCACTGAGAAACCTGCACGAGGGTGGGCACGACCTGGCGGTTCTACATGAGCTGCGTGCTGCGACGGACCTCGCGCTCCGAGCGACGAAGGTGACCGCACAGTCTCTGGGTCGTGCGATGTCCACGCTTGTGGTCCAGGAGCGCCATCTCTGGCTGTGTCTCACTGACATGAAGGAGCAGGAGAAGGTACAGTTCCTGAATGCTCCCGTGTCACAGACCGGCCTCTTCGGCGACGCTGTCGAGAGCTGTGCCCAGCAGTTTTCGGCAGCACAGAAGCAGACTGAGGCGATCAAACACATCATGCGCCGGAGGAAACCCGCTGCTGCTTCCACTCCGGCTGCAGCCCCTCAGCCTGCTCGTCGCCGTGGGCGCCCCCCTCTGGCCGCCCCCGCTCCCTCGCCGCGGCAGCAGCCTTCCACCGTGCGGCGTCGTGGAGCCGGTCACAGGCAGGACGCCCAGCCCGTCCAGGCCCCCGCCAAACCTGGCGGCAAGCGCAAGTGCAAGAGGCCCTGAGACGGGCGACCCAGAGATGGAGGGAACTGCTCGTCAGGAGAATGTGACCGCACCACTCCCTCCCCCGGAGGAGGGCCGGGTGGAGAATCTTTTGTTTCGTTTTGTTTGTGTTCCGCCAAAACTTCAATAAAAGAGCAGTTTCCTCAGTCTCTGGGTCTCAAGAGGAGGAGAGTGGTGTACCGTGCATCACGGGATCACTTCCCTCCTCCTCTCTCGCCAGGCAGTGGGGGGTTGCCCAAGAGCACCCCTCCTGCCCATTTGTGGAACCGGGTAAGGGCAGTAGCACTCAAGCCCCCGCTACAAGTCGTCACACGCAAGCCGGGCTCCTGTGTTTCCCCCCACACGAGGAGGAATCAGGTGAGTGTTACACTACACACCCAGACCCCGCCCCCTGCCATCACAGGCACGGCCGTCACAGGCCCCGGGCCGGGTCCCTGTGTTCCACATCGCTGCCCCACCACGGGTACGTCGGTGACTCCGTTGGTGCCGCTGGCACGGTCTCTCGGAGCCTGGCTAGCGCTCCCCAGTCCGTCTCGGTGGCTCCTACGGACCATCAGACTCGGCTATGCGAGTTCGCCCGGCGTCCCCCCAAGTTCAGGGGCATCCGGTTCACTTCAGTCAAACCCGCCGATGCTCCTGTCTTGCATGCGGAAATCGCAGTCCTACTGGCGAAGGACGCGATAGAGCCGGTCCCTCCAGCCGATATGAGGTCGGGGTTGTTCAGCCCCTACTTCATTGTGCCCAAGAAAGGTGGTGGGTTATGACCGATCTTGGATCTGCGAGTTTTGAACCGTGCACTTCACAAGCTGCCGTTCAAGATGTTGACGCAGAAACGCATTTTTGGATGCGTCCGTCCCCTAGATTGGTTTGCAGCGATCGACCTGAAGGACGCGTACTTTCATGTCTCGATCCTCCCGCGACACAGGCCATTCCTGCGTTTCGCGTTCGAGGGACAGGCGTATCAGTACAAGGTCCTGCCCTTCGGGCTGTCCCTGTCGCCTCGCGTCTTCACCAAAGTCGTGGAGGCGGCCCTTGTCCCCCTGAGAGAACAAGGTGTGCGCATTCTCAACTACCTCGACGACTGGCTCATACTCGCACAGTCTCGCAAGCAGTTGTCTGCACACAGGGACCTGGTGCTCAAGCACCTCAGCCTGTTGGGCCTTCGGGTCAACTGGGAAAAGAGCAAACTCGTGCCAACGCAGAGGATCTCTTTTCTCGGCATGGAGTTCGATTCGGTCAACCAAACAGCACGCCTCACCCAGGAACGTGTTCAGTCAGTGCTGAACTGCTTCAAGACCTTATCAGGCAGGACGGCGGTTCCACTGAAACTCTTTCAGAGGCTCCTGGGGCATATGGCTGCAGCTGCGGTGACAGTTCCGCTCGGTCTGCTCCATATGAGACCGCTTCAGCACTGGCTCTATGGCCGAATCCCGAGGTGGGCGTGGAAACGCGGCACTTACCGGGTTCAGATTACACCGGCCTGCCGCAAGACCTTCAGGCCGTGGTCAGATCCCTCGTTCCTTCGGGCAGGAGTGCCCCTGGAGCAGGTATCCAGGCATGCTGTGGTATTCACAGATGCCTCGACCACAGGCTGGGGAGCCACGTACAACGGGCACGCAGTATCAGGGGTTTGGACGGGTCCCCAACTGCATTGGCATATCAATTGCCTCGAGTTGCTAGCAGTACGCCTTGCCCTGAGCCGTCTCAGAGGGCGCCTTCAGCGCAAGGACGTTCTGGTCCGTACGGACAACACTGCGACAGTTGCGTATATCAACCGGCAAGGCGGTTTGCGCACCCGTCGCATGTCGCAACTCGCCCGCCACCTCCTCCTCTGGAGTCAGAAGCATCTGAGGTCCCTTCTTGCCATCCACATCCCAGGAGTGTTCAATCGGGCAGCCGACGAGCTGTCTCGAGCAGCACTTCCAGGCGAGTGGAGACTCCATCCCCAGGCGGTTCAGCTGATTTGGGGACGGTTCGGAGCTGCTCAGGCTGACCTGTTTGCATCTCCAGAAACCACCCACTGCCAAGAGTTCTACTCCCTAACCGAGGCAACGCTCGGTACGGATGCACTGGCACACAGCTGGCCCCGGGGCCTGCGCAAATATGCGTTCCCCCCAGTGAGCCTACTAGCACAGACACTGTGCAAGATCAGGGAGGACGAGGAGCAGGTCTTGTTAGTGGCTCCATATTGGCCCAACAGGACCTGGTTCCCGGAACTCATGCTCCTCGCGACAGCCCCTCCCTGGCCAATTCCTCTGAGGAAGGATCTGCTTTCTCAGAGACGGGGCACCCTATGGCACCCGCGCCCGGACCTGTGGAAACTCCACGTATGGTCCCTGGATGGGACGGGGAGGTTCTAGCTGACCTACCCCAGGAGGTAGCACTCACTATCACTTCAGCACGGGCACCGTCCACGAGACGGGCCTATACCCTGAAGTGGAACCTGTTCGTCGAATGGTGTTCCTTCCACCAGGAGGACCCCCGGAGATGCTCGATCAGAGCTGTGCTTTCCTTCTTACAGCAAGGGTTGGAGCGTAGGCTGTCCCCTTCCACCCTTAAGGTTTATGTGGCCGCTATTTCTGCTTACCACGACCCCGTAGAGGGGAAGTCGGTGGGGAAGCACAATCTGGTTGTCAGGTTTCTTAGAGGGGCCAGGAGGTTGAACCCTCCTAGGCCCCCCTCTCTACCCTCTTGGGATTTGGCTTTGATGCTAAGAGCCCTAATAACTGCCCCCTTTGAGCCTTTGCAGTCAGTCGAATTGAAGTTTCTATCTATGAAAACCCTACTCCTGACTGCATTGGCCTCAATCAAGAGGGTGGGGGACCTGCAGGCATTTTCGGTCGACGATTCGTGCCTTCAGTTTGGGCCGGCTGACTCCAGTGCAACACTGAGGCCCCGGCCCGGCTATGTGCCCAAGGTTCCTACCACTCCCTTCAGGGACCAGGTAGTGAATCTGCAAGCGCTGCCCCCGGAGGAGGCAGACCCAGCCCTAGCTTTGCTCTGTCCGGTACGCGCACTGCGACAGTACACGGATAGAACTCAGAGCTTTAGGACCTCAGAGCAGCTCTTTGTCTGCTACGGTGGACAGCAGAAGGGGAAGGCTGTTTCCAAGCAGAGGATGGCCCACTGGATAGTGGATGCTATCACCTTGGCCTATGAAGCACAAGGTGTGCCCTGCCCGCTCAGGTTGCGTGCTCACTCCACTAGGGGTGTTGCATCGTCCTGGGCGCTGGCTCGTGGCGCCTCGCTAGCAGACATCTGTAGAGCTGCGGGTTGGGCGACTCCCAACACGTTCGCTAGGTTCTATAGCCTGCGTGTCGAACCGGTTTCCTCCTGTGTTCTCACCTCAAACGGGTAGTGGCACTGAGAGGCCCTGTTCAGAGTCGGCTTGCGGCGTCCCTAAACGCCTTATTCTCCAGAGAGTTCCCTAACCGGGCAAACCCTGTCGAGTCCTCCAGCACTCCGGTGCCCAGAGGTGGCGGAACGTATGGCGCCAGGCCTTTCAGCCAATGAATTCTTGAAATCTGGTGTGAGGCTAGTGCCCATATGAGTGACCCTGTTGGGATCCCATATGTGTTTTCCACGGTATGCTTATTAAAACCGTGTTCCCCAGGTAGACCATGTTCTGCCGTCTCTAATGATGCAGCCTGAGCCATCACAGAGACTTCCATGTGCATTGGGCCCTACGGGGTTACTTCACGTGAGTAATGTCACTTAACCCCCTCTGGGAGGAGGTGACTCCGCAGTGTGCCTCTTCCAAGTGGAAGGGCACACTTTCCCAGTGTTATTCAAGTCCTACTGTTTGGGTTGCTCTAGGGACAGCAGTAGTCGACCTTCTCTGTGTAGCCCGGTCCTATCGTCTGCCTTATAGGAAGGATCAGGAGGTCTACACAGGGCGCTGGAAGGGGCAGCTCCTGTGGCGCTTTGGTAGGGATCCCAATTCGTCGGTCATCCGACGTGACTCGGAGTGACCGACTGAAAGGGAACGTCTCGGTTACGTATGTAACCCTCGTTCCCTGTAGGAGGGAACGGAGACGTCACGTCCCGTCGCCACAGTTGCTGTACCACCGCTGGGCGGCCGGGTCTCCGGCTCGGCTCCTCAGCGAAAACATGATTAATGCGGTGCACCGGCTGCCTCTTATACTCACGCTGTGATCAGCGGCAGCTGGATGCAATGATCGCATGCCAATGTCCATTGGCTCGTTTAGTTACACTCGAAGTGGATAGGTCTCTCTGGCGAGATCCCAATTCGTCGGTCATCCGACGTGACGTCTCCGTTCCCTCCTTCAGGGAACGAGGGTTACATACGTAACCGAGACGTTCTTTATTATGAATTTGAATTCAGGTTCTTTATTAAGAATTACATTTGAATTCAGAACCGCCGCAACACATGTCTGAAGCAACATAATAAAAATACAGCAATAAGTGCCTATTCCAACTTAATAAAAGCATGGCCTCAGTCATGTAATGAACGCTAATTTTAGCACCACTCACTGAACATTTCACTTTGAAACTGCCGCAAAACGTGCAATAAGGCACACAATATCTGTGTTGCAAAAACATTGCCAAAAGCACGTATATTTCTAACGAGCCTGAGTTGTTCATATGTATGTATTTCAATTTGTAGGTTTAGGGTTGTATTTAGTGTAGGGGGTTTGTTGTTTTCCAACATGATCGAGAATTAAACATTTAGCTACACTTCCTGGACATTTAAATTCTGAACCACCGAAATACGTGCCTGTCATGAAACATGCAGTAAGGTAAGTACGTAAAGGAAATGCCAACAACATAGGAGTACCGCAAGGGTTTGTACTTGGCCCACTGTTGTACATAAGTGTACATAAGTGACCTATCAAATTGCTGTCCGGGAGTCAACTGTCAGATGTATACTAATGACACTGTCACCCATATGTCCACTACAGCACCTTGGCAAGTGAGCACCTGAAACAGGCATTACAGAGTATTTTTAAATGGCCCGAGTTGTCTCATTTAACCCTTAATGTTAAGAAAACGGTTTCCATGTGCTTCTCCATAAGAAATAGGCCTGCAAGTGATGTATTTGAGGTTTGGATCACGAATGAAGTAAATTAAGCATGAAGTCAAGTATCTTGGCATACTTATAGAAGTGTTTCCTGGTTTTGGCCAACAAAAATACATGATTCCTGCAGCACACTCTATACTGATAGGTATTAATTTTGGAAATAAATTGCGGGTCAACCAGCATGTCTACTTGGATCCCATTCTAGGAACCAGCATCCTAAACACAGCCTATTCTGCTGACTAGCAATGTGGGTAATTTCAACAGGGTACATACAGTAAAGTGCTTGCAAGGTTCATGGTATTGAATCTTTGAAAGATATTGAAGAGTTTTGTTTGAGACACTCAGGGACACGTAAACAAGGTATCCTTGAGCACACTTTTATTCCCAGTTTTGATCTCAGGGTTATACACAATTTCAAATTTACCAGTCTCAAAACATCACATCAAAAAGTGAAGTAAGGTTTGCCAAAGTTGGTTAGTCTCTTCCAAGTAGTCAGTATGAGCATTAAACTTAGTAAAAGTCAAGGGTTTGAAATGGTCCACATGAGCACATTTGTGTCCAGCTTGTTGCAAAGCTTTCACACAGAACCAGCTGACCAAATCTGAACAAGTTCCCTATTTATCCCTCAGATAATTTCTGAGAGAGGCAAAACATTTGAAGTGCGTTTTTAATGCTGCACATATCTTTGTTTGATGATCTGAAGATCCCACTTATGTAAAGAGGAATCTCTGGAGAGTTCTGGTGTAGAAAAACATGGCCAAGGGTTAAACTTTTGTTTTGATTTGTTTCTTTTGCTTTTTTGTTTTTGAAATGAGAGCAGCATCAATATTCACAAATTACACCAATCTTCATACGTCATAGATAAAATGCTTGGGGATGCTAAGACCATAGCATAGAAATGCTAAATATAACAACCTCCATAATCCATTCTAGGAAAAGGTTTTCCTGTTAGCGCTGGTGCATTTACTTCTACAGAACAAGTCTATCAATTCGAGTGTGCATTTAGCTTCATTGAGAGAAGCCTTAAGTCCATTAAAGCAAGCATTTCAGCAGCGGCACTGTGTATGTCAGCCTTTCTCACTCGCTCGCTGCTTTGTTGCATTATTAATCTCCATGGAGATCCAGAGACTTGAAAGTTTCTTCACTTCTAGTTGTGTTCATTCTAGCAATTTAGCTGTGAAATGTTTGCAAGATGGCTGTTCTCGTGGGTGACTTCTTGCATGCACTGAAATGCATACACCCGTACCTGTGGCTCCCAGCTCACCCAGTGAAAATAAATAAATAAATATTTTAGCAGGACAAAAATGAATTTACGCAAATAGTTGTATTTTAGTCACTTATACTGGGGGGGTTGGTTCCCATTATTCACTGGCCTTCTTTTCATCCGCCTCCTGTCTCCCCAGACAAGCATTAATTAACTCCAAATGAGATATGATGGACATAAAACAATGTTTGCCTCCTTCTACTGCTATTTAAATGCAGTATGGAGGAGTAATATAAATAAATCACTGGGCCTCTAATCTCTGTGATGCCCACTGAGGAGAGCTATGGTAAGGCTGATGAAGAAACCATGTTTGTAAATTCTGTCTTAGTCGAAGGACAAGGGTGAATGTTAATTTAAGATGATGAAAAACAAAGTACGTGACTGAGCTCTAGGGTAGTCAACAGCTCAAGAATACAGTACCGCCATAAATGTCCTTACACCACATGGTGCTTTAGGCATTGCTAACAGCCATTTCCAATAACTCATGTTTAAGAAATATACATGGGAAATATACATGTCAAAGCAATCTCTTTGAAATGTGTGAATGTGTAATCCAGTTCAGCACGATCTGTCCTTGGTCCTCAAAGGTGAAATCTAAATATTACATATCACAAACACGATTGGGTTAAATGGAATCCGTGGAAAGCAAATCTTCTTCATAAAACAGTTCTGAAAGTGCTTGCGTCAGATCTCAGCCTGGAGAGAAATAGGACATGCTCTTCCTCTAAATAAACATTTTCAGAAATTGGTTTTAGTTAAAAAAAAAAAAAAATACAAATAAATGCAGTGGGACAAAACTAATTCCTCAAGTGGAAGTCATATTTTAAGTATATACACAATCCAAAATACACATTCTTTGTCTGCTTATGGCAATAAAATGAAGAGAATTTACAGGTTGGGAGCTCCATTTTGCATTATTGCATTATTTTATCTTTCACAATGGAATTGTTTAGCTCTAAGCAATACTTCACATCTTCTCATCAGTTCAGAAATCCTACATGAAATTATGATGTCAAATCATAAAAAAAAAAAAATCAAGGTGAATTCTGTTAAAACAATCACTGATCATTTCATAAAGCATCACACATGCCTTCGAATCTCTCAAGCGAGAGACCTGCTATATAATCCACACTTAATAATGCAGTGCCTAATAAAGTGGCAAAATTACAGGCAAATTACTAGATTCTTTATTTTTATGCCAAAGTCAATTTTTATTCAGGTCTTGGAAAGTTTTCAAAAAGCTTCAAAAAGATGCTAATTCACCAGTATCTTACAGTCCATATGATTCTTGCACTGTATATCAAGTTGTGATGAGTGGGGTGGGGCCGAGAGCTGTGGGAACGGAGCGAGGCCAGTGGAGTTAATGATAATGAACGACACCTGTACCACACACATACTGATAAAAAAAAATTATAGCCTGAATTTAAGTCGCTTTGGATAAAAGCGTCTGCTAAATGCATAAATGAAGATTTTAATTTAAAGGGATAGTTCCTTTAAAAATAGAAAATTAGGCATTTTTGTAATTATTTTTTTATTATGCAAATAATGCTAAATTTGCATATGTCGTGGTACTCTCAATAATGACGGAAGACTGTTAATTGGAGGAGGATAATTGTCGAATTAAGTCATTATTTTGTTTTCTTCATGCACCAAAAGTATTCTCGTAGCTTCATAAAATTATGGTTTAACCACTTAGGAGGAGCCGAGGGGATGAAGGAGCCTGACGGAGCCAGAGGGACGAAGGGACGAGGCGCAGCCAGAGGAGTCGAGTCCTGAGGTGCAGAATGGTCAACGCCAGACCAAGGTGGAGCCGGAGGGACGAGGGAGCCCAGTGGAATCAGTGTACAGATGGGCCACAGCGGAGAGGAGGGAGCTAGGAGCCATGGTGTCAACAGGCCGAGGCGGAGTCCATTTCGAGGAGGCTGGAGGCGGAGTTGAGGGAAACTCCGACCATGGTGACGCTGGAGGATGGCAGTCCCGCGGAGCTCGCACCGCACTGATGGTGGGCTGAGGGCGAGCAGAGGGGCTGCCAGACGACAGCGCTGGAAGAGACAGGAGCGGGTGGGAGGGCGGTCATATGTGTTTCTGGGATTCCAGGGCTGAACTCATGGAACGGGAGCTGACACTGGAGGGCGCTCTGGAGGCGTGGGCTCTGTATGCAAAGTTTAAGCTTGCGTCATCAAACGCACAAAGCGCGTCGTCTGGGTAGACTGAGAGATTGGCGAGTACCAGGAACAGTCTGGTGTGACCCTCCAGCGATCTCTCCCCCTGCTCTAGCAGGAGGAGGTATTCCGGGCAAAGGAGGGGATCCATAGGGAATACACACAACGGAAACAAAAAACACTGAGGAAAAAAAGTGGAAACAAAAACGAAGGGAATATGCGGAGGTAACTGTGTTGGTCGGGTCTTCTGTCACAATCCACTGATGCAGGAACACGCAGGAGTCGAGGAAACATTAAAGAATCTTTGAATCAAGGAATTCAGGATATAATCCACAATGGGAGAAGCACACACTCACACGTAGCAACAAAGTAGACCCGACAAACAAGTACTGAAAGGACAGGGGCTTAAGATGACAGCATAATAACCAAGACAGGTGCAGGGAATCAACTAATAAACAAACCAATCAGACTGGGAAGAAACTGGGTCACAGAACACATGGGGAGCAAAAACACAACAAAATAGTCCAGGGGCGTGACACCTACGAATAAGATTCACTCACTCCCAAATGTATTCAATTATTCGATCATAGCCGATAACAACTCACTAGAGTAGAATACAATAGTAAATAGATTACATTTTGTTTTGTTCCTCAAAACTATTGTATGATTTCAGATGACATCATCTGAAGTACTTTTATAATAAGTTATTGTGCTTTTGCATCCTTTTTTTAAAGCTTGGAGAGACTTGCTACATGGGAAAGAGCTAAAACATTTCTCCTTTTTTTACATAAAATAAAGCAAGTCATAAGGTTTTGAAATGACAATAGAATTATCATGGCTGAACAATTTAAAATAGGAATGTGCTCTACTCATACTTACTCAAAGTTTATTCAGAATCAAAACTACAATTCTGCATGCCAACATCCCACTGTGAACTCACCCCAAAACCACCTGTGGTTTTCACCCTCTGCACGATTACAGGAAGAGCCACATCATTAAAAATGGATGAGATGCGCAAGCTCGGCTTTTAAAACAGCCTCTCGGGGGCAGAACAACAACTTCCTCAGTAGAAGAAAGGCTGTGAAATAAGTCTGAAAAATGAGTGTGCTAACAAGACTGCGAAAAGATGCTGTGCTTGCATTAAATACAAATTTAAGTTATCTTGATGTTGTTCTTTAATGGGATAGATCACCAAAAACATATTTTTTATCGATCATTTACTCACACTTAATGTCATTCCAAACCTGTATTACTTTGTGTCCATAATTAACAAACAATGCTTATTCTTCTCAAACTAGTTTTGTTTTTATTCTAGAACAATGCTGAATCACCATAAGAGTAAACGTTGCATAAGCAATAATTTAAAAATATAATTGTGGTACATAAGCATGAGTAATGGTGAATATAAAAACAATTCCTCCACAATACACAACTATGTCTAATTTCCCCTGTGATGCTAAGAGTTTTGCGTCAGGAAACAAACCCACCGTAGCTCGAGGGCAGGCTGCGTTTATTGAAAGGCTGATGTAACAGATGGTTGCTAATGAAGACATTGGCTTTGAGGACCGATTTCAAGACCAGATGAAAGCTGATGGGATTCTTCCTTTCCAGCGAATGAATGAATGCAACTGGGTTTGGAGTAAGACACACTTGAGTTCATCTTTCTTCATCCGGGACTATGCACCACACATATGTCAAATCCTGCCACTTCAACTAGATTGAATTTGCACTTGAAAGATAAGGTAATAGGTAATTTCTTTCTCTAAAATGACGCTTGTAAACTACGTATGACATTTAACACAGGAACATGAACCCAGATATGCTACCAATTACTATGCATTTCAATGTATGAATTAACAGCTATCCTACTGAAAATATAATTAATATTATTTTAATATTTTATTTATTATACATTTTAATATAATTGAATTACCTTTATTTTGCATTTAGTTTTTCCAACACCATCTTTTTTTTCAATTTCCTTTTTCATGATTTATGGTGCTTTTGCATTCCTTCTGAAGCTTGGAAATATTTGTCTCCATGAGGAGACACATTACTTAGAAAAAAATCAACTCATATTCTGTGTATTTGTTACAAAGAAGAAAGTAATTCATACAGTTTTGGGATGACAAAAGGATGAGTAAGTGCATAAGTGCATGTGTCACACTGTGGTATATTCCAAGGGCTCCAATTTTGATAATGCAGTGTCATTTCCTGTTGATTTATTTAATGTTTTTCTAGGTTTCTGATTGCTGTCACCTATATTTTATCTATGTATAACTTATAACTTCACGTACAAGCTAGCGCAGTTATTTGTAACTTTAACGTGCGAGGCTTCTAATGCCATCTACTTCCAGTTATTTTTAGCTGTACAAAATATTATGCTGCTTGATATTGCAACTATTGGTATTTGTTATCATATTATTTTATTATTGTAACACTGGTTCATAAAGCAAATAATTTGAGCATTCTTGCACTTTGTTGTTCAATTAGTTATTTACCTATAAGTGAAGTCTAAGTCATCCAAATTCACAGAAGTCGGTTGCTTCTGCATTGCAAAATAAGGTGGATATAGACTGTGTTCAAGCCATGTCAGAAATATCATATTTAATTTTTTTAATTTATGCACATTATCACAACGTCCTTATATGAGAAACTCTGGAAGTTTTCTTTAAACAGCTAATTTTGGAGATTTAATGGATGTAGGATCTGTATTAATAGTAAAATTGTTCAAATGAATTGATAAATTAATAGCATTTTGTAGTAATAATTAAATAAATTCATTAATATTGTAAGAGCCTAGCATTGTACAATTACACTTGAACATAGATATTGATTCAATTTACAGCACCTTTATAAATTGAATAACACAAAAGCTGATGCACTTTTGCTACTGATTTTATAAATCTAGAGTTAAAAAGTCTTGTATTTTATAAGTACATCGCCATCTTGCTCTGACCAAAGGGATTTACGAACTTCCCAGGAGGACTTGAACGCATACAGCCCTTGTTTCAATAGTTCATTATCTAGTCTTGTTAAGTTCATGTGTGTTTCCATTGGATGTACTTTTTCATGTTTGCTTTTCCCTGCTGTGTTTTGCTTTCATTGGATCCTTAAGTCTTAATAAAGTGCTTGCAATTCGATCCACAACCCAACTTCTACTCTTTGCCTCCAGCTAAATATTACAACTGCATGAGTCACCAGTATTTTTGGTCATTTTTCCTGAAAGTTAAAGACTGTAAATTGTATACATTAGAAATACATGTAGTCAACTTCAAAACCTCAAAGCCATCCCTCAAATGACCTCAAAGCCAACTGACATAAACTAAGGCCTCAAAAATCTACAGACAGTTTTGATTTCATTAGTTCTTTGAGGACACCCAACAAACGTGTGACTATTCCTCCCAAGAAGGACGCTCATCTGCGTGGTGCGGTCTGCTTTGGTTTATACATTTCCTCATAATTGCTCATTATATACTACATAATCGCCCTGGAATATGGTTCTCTGTTGTCTTTTAATTGCAGTGATGAGTTGGGCTTCCAGAAAGCTCTTCTCCAGGGATACACCCCCTTCTTCTCCACCAGCCTCTCTGTCATTTCTCTCCCTCTGCATGAAACTGGAACATAAAGATATTGCACCGTGTGGAGGGTTCAGTCGTAAGTCAGTGTAAATTACAAAAGTTCTCTGGCGAAACTGTGCAACACTGTGGTGTGATATAATCTACACAGGAGTCTAGAGTACCTTATGAGTCCACTGGGCCAGAAACTAATGCTGTGGCTTTAGAAACAGAAGTTTAATATCTGAAAGCAATGCCATGAAACCTACTATCAGATCCACTATACACAAGCAAAGATATACACAAAATGACAAGAGTTCTGGTCTGATTAAATGGTGTCATTATTTTCAAGTGCCTCTGTAAGCAGTAGTATACATACTGGAATTGTTTTCAAAATGAAATAATTTTCTTGCTCTCATGCTGTTATAAACCCATGTTATTATAATTTTCTTTCCATAGTGCATCCAGGAATGAGTCAATAGGACTTTTTTCTAAATCCGTATAAAATCGTTGGTTGGGAATATTTAAATTGGAGTTGTTATTCACAGAAAACCCAACCCTCCACCACTCTGAGAAAAACGGTACAGAAGCTGTTACTGGAGCGGTATCTTTTCGAAAGGTACAATTATGTACCATTAAGGTACTTAGGTAACAATACGGACCTTAAAGGTACTTATATGCATCCTTTAGGAGTAAATAAGGTACAAAGGTGTACCTTTTGAAAGGGGTACCGCTCCAGTGACAGCTTTTGTAACTTTTTTCAGAGTGTATCATATCATAAAGGTTAACTGACACAACGTGGTATGAATAAGATTTAAGAGCAGTGTCCTGTGGGATTTTAATTTATATTGTTTTAATTAAGACTTTTCAGAATTATTTTATTTTAGGCTTTTTTAAACAAAGCTATCATATGGCTTCATAAGACAAATAATACAGCACACCCCTTGTGAAAAAGAGTTGTGCATAACTGTATTAAATGTGTACTTGTAGTGTACTTCACATCTTAAAAGTATTTAAAAAAATTGTACTTGCAGATAATATTAATGCAATAAAAGAAGCAATCAAAAGAGTACAATTTCAACACTGTTTCTTAACACATTTAAGTACACTTTTGCAAAACCCACTTTGTAATTCAGACTTTAAAAAAATATGTACAAAACTATATGAAAAATATGTTTAAAATACATTTGAAACATAATCTGTTAATATGTTTATAAACATACTAAAGCACATGTGAACGTATTGATTATAATTTGGTAATGCATTATTCAATATTATTACATTTTAGTAAACACACTTTAAATGTACTCAATTGCAACGTCATTAAAATTTATCGAGGGCTGATATCCAAAAAGGTGTAAGTAACATCACCAACTTTACACGAGAGGAGGACCAAAACAATTTATTTTTACCATAGTTTGATCTGACTTTGTCTACTGATTTCAGTTGTTTATGCTAAAAATGTGTACAATCATGTGTGACAGTACTTTGGCCAGTAGAAAGAGCTCAATGAGAGCTTTCAGTTGATATATCTCCATTTCACCAAATAATTTCACTTCCGCCTTCTGGTTCTCACCCCTATTTAAATACATGCCATACAAGTTTCAATGGAAATTACATGAATGTATCTTTTAGTTCTTTTAGTACCATAATTGCGTATCAGTACATCCGGCAGTAGCTTTAACCATATGTCAAGCAATAGAATACTTATGACATCATATGACATGTTGCTGTGGCTCAGTGGTTAGAGCATTGCATTAGCAACGCAAAAAGTTGTGGGTTCAATTCCCAGGGAACACACATACTCATAACAAATGTATAGCCTGAATGCACTGTTGCTTTGGATAAAGCGTCTGTTAAATGCATAAATATAAAATGTTGATTTACGCTTTATTTTAAGGTGTCCTTGTTACAGTGTATTATACATTTAAGCACTGAGTAATATTAATTAACTACATGTACTTACTATATAGTGAGGGTTAGGATTAGGGTTTGGCTTACATGTAATTATGTATAAATAGTTGTTATTATAGTAGTAAATACATGTAACAAGGACACATTAAAATAAAGTGTTACCTAATTTTGTATGAGTCCTACTTTTTTTAATTTCAACTATATATTATTCTCAATTTAAATTTCCAAAAACATTACATTCAGTTTGTAAAGTGTATACTTTTAAAGCACATTTGTATTTGTTATAAGTATGCTTTTAAAAGCATGCCAAAGGGTATTTCGTTTCAGAAGGGTAGTTTCATGTCGACCACTCGTATGGTGGATTTCTGTCCTTGACAGCTTGACAGGACCAGGGCTCTATATAATCTCATTGTATGGAAAGGTTTCATTGTGTGAAAGTGCTCGTGAAAATTTCTTCCTGTGTGTTAAATGAAAACCAACTCAAGTGGGTGAAGTTTCTTATTTGAGTCGCCTATTGGCTACACATCAGGCATCCACAAATTAATTATTATCCACCACATGTTTACTGATTATCTATTTATCAAACCCTGGTACTGGTTTAAGAAAACTCTTCTGAGAAATAAATTGCCTTCACACACTGCCTTGCAGTGATGCAAAAGTTGTGGAAGATTGATATCCTTAGAGATGAGAAATAAACAGCACTTCAGATTGGATCATCACCTTGATCACAAGTGTAAAGTGAGCAGGGTTGGAACTCAACAGGCTGGACTGAGGTTTTCGCCCCAGAAATATGAACTGCGTCAGTGTCTCTGTGCAGATCAATCACAGACTCGTTGAGCACCAGAGGAGGCGAAGAAAGAAACCAATCCAGAGCCTCTACTTCAAGCCGAGAACACACTGGTCGTGTATTTTTGACCAAAAAGACAACACAAGCTTTAAATTCAGACGTAGTACTACGAAGATCCACATGTCATGATGATGACATCAGTGTTAGTATTTCAGGGTTCTTGACTGGGGTCTTCTGCACTCCTGAACGTTTCATCTATAAACCCCCATGTCATTAAAGCATGTCGGCTAGGGTTGATGATGATGCCGGAGCGGGGGTGCTCTAAAGGGACACTTCAAAAAGTCGACTCGGATGAATCATTTATGCTAAAGGCACCATGGAAACTGGCGTAGCCTTAGCGTGTCTTAATGAGCCCATAACCCCACTGTTTGTTTAGCCAGAATGGATGAGGCTCTGCACGCTCCGTGCGGGTCTGAAATATAGATCGTTCAGCAGCCTCACCCAAATCTGCTGGAGCCTTCACCCCTCCTTCAGAGAGGAGAAATCGAAATGTTTTCTCTGCACTCCAGCGCTGACAGAAATACGAGATCAAGGTAGAGGGCGATATGATCAAACTAAGTTGCATAATTGCTGGAGAGGGGAATACAAACATAGCAAAAAGTATCTAACTCTTAATTACACAGGGCATCAGCCCGCTATATGCTTTTTCTCCACACAAGTTTCATCAGGCAGTTTATAAACACTGAGCATGTTTTAAAGTTCATTTGACAGTTAACGTAATGATAGCTTCTGCTGGGAATTCTCGACATCCTATACATTATTGATGACTGAAGATTATGTTGGCTACATTAGGCTTATATAGTCTGTGGCATTTGCTAAGGCAAGTAGCAACATTACTGCACATAGTCATGATTTTAACAAACAATGGTAACACTTCTAATAGTTAGACCAATTCTCACATTAGCATGCATATTACTAGTATTTTATTTGTGCTAAGCACATATTAATGGCTTATTCTGCATGACCTTATTCTAGATCCCTTAACCCTACGCCATACCTAAACTTAACAACTACCTTACTAACTATTAATAAGCAGCAAATTAGGGAAAAGTCAAAGTTAATAGTAAAACATTGGTTTCTATACTAAAGTGCGACCAAAATATTATATGAAAATAATAGCACGAAACTCAAGCTTTCTAATTTATATAATTTATAATCATAATATAAATGCACATTATATCGATTTTATTTTATTTAATAAAGATTTATGCCTTTGAATTGCATATAAAATGTCCATCTATTAGATTAGATTATACAGTTTTAACATAAGTTAATAAATAGAATCTGATAAATATTTGCCAGTAATACATAAAATGAAACAAGAAACGGGTATGATTTCCATCTAAAAAAAACATAGATTATTCTAAACTATTTGCTATCATAAAATCGTATTTTAAAATGAATTTATTCTAATTCCTTAGAATCAGCTTATATCTGTTTATTGTGAAAATAATGAAATTGTTATTAATAGTTAATTAATAGTTATTCAGTCACAAAATATAAACATTGTTAAATTATGGCTAGCTGTGCAACAAGGAATATTTAAACAAAATTGATTTATTGATGGTAAATATATTAACTTGGTTATTGTGCATTACAAATTGTACTTATGTATGACTCACAAATATGCATTATATTAGTTTATTTGCTTATGTTACATATACAATTTAGACCTAAATATTTTGCTTGCTGTATCTTTTGCACTACGACTTCAATAATTTTTTTTTATATATACACAAATGCACCATTTTAACCTTAAACAGATTATGTCATAATTTACTCATCCTCATGACATTAGCTTCCAGAACAAAACTGGTTTTGTCTCATGAAAAATCAGTGGGATCCAAAACCACACTGGAGCTCTTTGACTTCTATTGTATGTACAATAAACACTTCAAAATATCTTATTTTGTGCTCCAAAAAGAAAGTTACACAGGTTTGACATGATGGAGAGTAAATGGCTAAATGTTCATTTTTGGGGTGATTTTTTGAGGACAACAGAATGGCCACAAAATCCCCAAATTACACTGAAGGAGGCTTTGAGTACTGAACAGGATGACGATCTAGTTGTTATTTTTAGATCTTTGAATGAAATCTGCATTTTAACCTAGTGTTTCTGTCATACTTGATTCTTCATGAGATGCTGGTGTAATAAATTCGTAATTGTATTGTTCGCACACCACAATCTCAAGAGTCCTTGCTCAATCCACTCACATTTAGCCTAACCCTAAGAGCCTCTCATGCCTATTTTTCTCTCTTCGCATCTAAATGTTGCGTTTCTCGTATCTATGATTTCTGTTTATGACACGAGTGCTTGAGTGAGACAATAATATTGTTATTGCATTTTGGAAGCGTTGCAGAGTCAAGTGTATTTTCAGAATAAGTAATGCCAACTTTTTTCCTCTGCTAGACGCAAGCGAGGAGTTACTGAAAGATTCATAGCAGCCTCGTTCAACAGGCGTTTCCATGGCAACCCAACATTTTCGAGCAGGGAATGGAGGCCGTAATACATCTCTAGTCTAGCTCTCATGCGCTTTGATCTCTTTCTGTCTCTCCTTCTCTCTCTATATCCCTCATCTCCAGCCCTGTCATACATAAAGCTGTTTTCTCACGAGCGCGTCATTGCCTGTCCACAGCTAGAAAACTTTTTAAACTTTCTCAAGTTAGTGTGCGTTGTGTAAACATTGCTTTAACGCGCAGCAGACAAATAAAACAGACTGAAGTCAATATCATTAGGTTACACAACAATTCCTCACAAGTGCTGAGTAAATCTTCGGTACACAGCGTGTAGAAAGTAATTCATCCATAATTCATTGTGTGTTTTTCTGTTGTCAAATGCAATACATCAATATCTCTCCCAGCCAGCAGCAAGCATATTAGAAATGGTTTTATATATTTGTGAAATCAAATGGTTGAATTATTACACATAGCCTCGGGTTGAAGATACGAGAGCAGTGGATCTGTTATATGCATTCTTTGGCTTCTCTTCTTTGTGTGTTCAACTTTAGTAAACAAATTATTCGGAAAGATAAAGGTGAGCCATTTAATCCTCCATCTAATCTTTCTACATCTTTCTCCACACATATACTTGTGTCTCATGCTCTCTCTCTCTCTCTCTCTCTCTCTCTCTCTCTCTCTCTCTCTCTCTCTCTCTCTCTCTGGTGTCTGGATTAAGGGATTATGGTGAGCAAAGCACATACTTTGCTGGGACGTGTGGGTGGATGACACGGCTGGTCAGGTGACCCTGCAGCTGGATTCAAACGGATGTAAACCCAGATTTGATTCACCGGGTTCCTAGGTAGTGTTCACTACTCCCCAATCACTCGGCGGAGGATACCTGGGGATGTCAATAAACACATACACAAATGTGTCACAAATGTATTTAAAGTTTACATATACACAAAGGCACACTACAATGTCAATCTACAAGAAGTCAAGGCCACTGTAAACTGTTTGGTTGCAGCATGTGTTCAGCAGAAGAGAGACATTCATTCATAATGTATTCAGCAGGGACGTACTGTCCTTTTGAACTATCTATTTATCAGTAAATCCTGAAAAATTATCATGGTTTTCACAAACATATTTAGCATCTGTTTTTTAACACTGTTAATAAGAAATGATTCTTAAACGCCTAATCAGCTATTAGACTGATTTCTGAATGAATCACAAAAAAAGAAATGACATACAAAATAAATTCATTAAATTAAATAAATAGAAAACTGTTATTTAAAAAGTTATATTCTTCAATAAATAAGTAATAATTTTACTTTTTTTTTCTTTTCAATGTTTTTAATCACATAAATGTGGCCTTATTGCAAATGTTCAATGTAAAAAAAAAATCTTACGATTACGAGATTAAAGTCTTAATATTTTGAGAATAAAAAGTCAACATTTATTTTGAAAATAAATGTTCAAACAAAATTATAAAATACAACTTCACTCATATAATTTCGACTTTATTCTCATAATGCTTCGACTTTATTCTCATAATGCTACAACTTTATTCTCATAATGCTACAACTTTATTCTCATAATGCTACAACTTTATTCTCGTAATTTTGACTATCCTCAAAATATTGAGAGTTTATTCGTGAAATATTGTGACTTAATTCTTGTATTTTTTTAACAAAATTTTATCTCATAATCTTAGATTTGTTTTAAGGTGGCACTAAATCGTCATCATAAAAACGCTGTCATATCATACAAAAGAGGCTTCTTTTGAGAACATAAAAAATCCAACCAACCCTAAGCATGTGGACAGTCACCTTTATTTAAATAGCGCTTTTAATAATACAAATGCTATCAAATACAAATTAAACAGCAGTGTGTATGTGTGTGTGTGTGTGTGTGTGTGTGTGTGTGTGTGTGTGTGTGTGTGTGTGTGTGTGTGCATTAAATTCCTTCATCATTTACTCAACATCATGTTGTTACAAACCACAATGACTTCCTTATTTTGCGAAACACAAAAAGAGAAATAAAAAAATGGGATGAATAGGGATCTGGGCTGTTATGCTCCAGAAAGACAACAAATACACCATTAAAGTAATTCACATGAACCTTATTCCAAGCACTCTGAATTGAGTTGTTTAATTAACCAGCGCCATTTTCCACACACGTGATTTCTCACAGCTTCAGAAAATCAATGGTCAAGCGGATAGACTCATTTTCTATTAATTTAGCTCTGAATCTTTTCTTTTTATTATCTAGAGAACATGTTAAGCAGGAAGATCAGCTGCCAAATCTGATAAACCTGCTGAAGGCTGGTTTGGTCAGGTTGAAAGAATGGCAAAGAAATCAGTTTAAACTAGTTATGACCAGCATACCAGGCTGAATTAATGATTATATTTTTTCCTCTGTGTGTGTGTGCATGGCTAGAGGGAACATTGGTGCACTTCACAACACGTGATCACAGCATTTAGACACAGCAGAAGCTGCAAGAGAAGAAACTATATATATATATATAATATACTATCGACAATGGACTCAGAAGTATTCAATTAGCAAACATAATACTATTTATATATGCTGCTCCACACAGCATACACACTGCAGGTTGAGGGTGATTACATTAAATACACCAATTTCACTAGAGTAAGTGCAATACTGTTTAAAACCTCACAGACATTTGTTTAGAACCAAATGTGCCTGACTAGAATCCATGAAGAATGTATTGAACTGAAATAGATCTGACCTCCAAATTATGCAAAATTAATTGACAGCAAGGTCCCTTGTAATGATTACTAACCACAGCCAAGTTCTAGTCACATTGCTGTGAAAGGAGAGCATCAAGGACTTACTTTCAGAAGCATCAATGTAAAGCTACTATATCAACAGTTTTCACTCATGACAGAGATGGAAATTGGAAATCAGTTCTGGAAAAAAGTTCAGGAAAAGATATTGTTATATAAGACGAGAAAAGGTTCTGGGATGTTCTGTTCATTGTCAATGAATAAAACTGAATACTGAATACAAATTTTTTATAGAAACACACACACACACACACACACACACACACACACACACACACACACACACACACACACACACACACACACACTTTGTGCTTTGAGAACTTCAAGGTTCTTTGAGGTTTCCAAATTTGAAAGATGAGACTAATATAAATGCTGACTTCATGCTAATCTATCTATCTATCTATCTATCTATCTATCTATCTATCTATCTATCTATCTATCTATCTATCTATCTATCTATCTATCTATCTATCTATCTATCTATCTATCTATCTATCTATCTATCTATCTAATCTCTATCGGAGGTTATTGGTCACAAAAACATATGGCAGGACTGCCCCCTGGTGGATGAAATTAATAAAGCATGCTCTTGCTAATAAAGGATAAAATTAGCGCATAATATGGCCATCCAAGTGTCTAAATAAAGCACTGGTATTTTACTTTGACGTTACCCTTATTAAAGCACTGAAAACAGGTGTATTGAAAACAGGTTAAACCATTGGGTAAAACTTGAGTATAAAAAAAAGAAATGGAATAAATGCGATTTTCTTTATTTAGGCTCATCGTGCCATCATAACAGTGATTTCTATCGGTTTATTCAGTTCTGTCACGTGAAGATTGTGCACGGTTTCTTCTTGGTTCTCTACTTAAATAATCTTGATTGCAATGATTTTACATTGTGCTATGCTATTATGTGATATTACTTTTTAATATAGATTTATTTTATTTATTTACTTTTGGGTGGGGCCATCTTGTCAACAGAACAATGAAAAAAATGAATAATAAAAGAAAGAAAACAATAGAATAAGTAATCTAAAAACACAAATTCCCATGAATAAACTTATACCCACTCATTGTACTCCCACTATAATAGGCTTTTATTACTTCATGACATTCATCATGAATAAGATGAAACAAATGCCTTAAAAGGAGTCTTTTATGTTCACCAAGGCTGCATTTATTCAATCACAAATACTGTGAAAACAGTACTTTTCTGAAATATTACAATTTAAAATAGACGTTTTCTATTTGATAAATAGAAAGTTCAAAAGATTAGCATTTATTTTACTTAGATTATTTTTTGTAGCAACTCTTAATATTTTTACTGTCACTTTTGACCAATTTAATACATCCTTGCAGAAAAGTATTCATTTGTATAATTAATAAAGTCAGATAAAGTCAGCACTCTGTATTTTCTGATTCATTACTATTACATATTTTATTCAGGTGTAAATTACTGTGAAATGTCTCCATGAGGCATAAAATATTGTTTTACATACATTAATGTGAAAGTATTTGTACAATTCCTACAAATGAAAGAAAAACTGAAAAAGCTTAAACCAGTATAATTATAATCATAATCTGACATATGATAATCACGTACCACATCTTTTTAGCCCACTGTCGTATATGGCTCTTTAGTAACTATTAGCCTGCTGATATTAGTAAATGTTGAGAGCTGTAGGTGTCACTCCCCAGGGAAATACAAGTCCTAATTGAGGATGTTTATGCTCGTAGCATCTGCTGTTATCGGTGAATACCTGCACCTGACCGGATTTGCGGGGACGAGGTTTCCTCCTGAGAAATGTGTCACTAATCCCAGGAGGATGCTGAAAACATATGGACATTCCTAATAGGTAACTGGAACATATTCCTATTGGCTCTATACTCTTGGACTTACCTCCCACAAGAAGATGTGATTCATTGTCCCAAGAACATTCACTGCTTTGTTCTTCAGCATCTGTTTCCAGGTGGTCTCAAACAGGGGTGAATGACAGGGTAACTGAGAAAAAGGTTCCCCCGATTGCACACGTATATCCCAGAGACGTCTATTTGACATCTGCATTTACATCTGCAGGTGAAATCATTTTTTACATCATTTTAGATGAAAATTTCAGATGGCACTTAGAAGCTTTTGCATGAGGCTTTTTTTCTGAACTCTTCAAATATTGTTTTCAAATATATATAAAAGGATTCAGTAAACATCACTAATGTTCACGTCTCATCATTTTTGCACATGCGCCACCTACAGACTGCTTATAAAATCAAAATTGACTAATCACAGTGACTTTCTTAAGCGTATTTCCAACAAAAATACGATCTTTGACAGGATTTTACAGTTCATTTTTTAATGACGTTGTTGTGAAATCAGAACTGGAATGTACCTAACAAAGTATGTAGGCTATGTTTAAAGGGTTAGTCCACCCAAAAAGATTTTTTTATCATTAATCACTTACCCCCATGTCGTTCCGAACCCGTAAAAGCTTAATTCGTCTTTAGAACACAAGTTAAGATATTTTGGATGAAAACCGGGAGCTTTGTGACTGTACCATTGACTGCCAAGTAAATAACACTGTCAAGGCCCTGAAAAGTATGTAAAGCATCATCAAAATAGTCCATCTGCCATCAGTGGTTGATTTTATGAAGCGGTTGATCACTTTTTCTGTGCAAAGAAAACTTTATTAAACAATTTGTCTCCTCCGTGTCACCGAAACGCCATTTTGGAGAGTACCACAATTTACCAAAGCGTAAATAAACGTAGAAAACGTATCCGTGTGGCGCGGCTGACATAGAACAGTGTACGCTGTTTGCGCTTATGCAGAGGAGACAAATTGTTGAATAAAGCTGTTATTTTAGTATTCTGTTTAGTTTTTCTGTTAATTTAGTGTAGTTCTTAAAGGAAGTTTTATTAACTTAAGCCAGAAATTAATTAGCTAGCAAGAGATCAATTGTGAGTCGCCATGTCAGTATATCCTATTAATACTAATCTGTTAAAAGCACATATATGGTTTCGTAAAGAAACTGGATATTAAAAAAGTAGAAAAAGGGCTCTTCTGTGACATCAAGCTATAAACCACATCTTGCTTCCATTTGAAGAGTCCTCTGACAAGCCCAGGGGTAACGTATGTTGCTGAAGGCCGCAGTGGACTCTCAGATATCACATCACCTCTAACTAAAATAGTGAGAAGTTTTTCATCAAGAACAGATATTACTTTTCGTCACCTGAGATGTCTTTCATACCAAAAATTAACGGTCAAAGTGAAGTGTGCTCCATGGAGAGCAGTGCTCTGACAAAAATGACTTTAAAGGGTCATGAAACCCTAAAATACATTTTTTGAGGAACAGGTTGCACATCAGTGAAAACAATAAGATCACTCATTATGTCTATTATTAACTCTCAATCTGTCTTTTGGGTCAATATGACCCCAATCAACATTTACAGTTACAAATAAAATGGTTCCCTTCATCTCAGTGGAATAAGATTTTGTGACTTTTCTACATTTTCTATCTACATTCACACAATATGACCCCACATTGAAATGAACGGGAAATGCGAAAAAAAATCTATATATTTTTGTTTCATTTGTCAAAAGAAATCAATAAATCTGGCATAAATCTATATATTTCCACACAGAAATGAAGGCCTGCTACTAGAGCACAAATGCAATGTAGAAAAGACATGTTCACTCACATGCACACGCACACACACACACAAACATACACACATGTGACTGCAACAGAGAGCATTTTTATAGAAATTGTCAAATAAAACCAATAAATCCTGGATAAATCTTAAAATTGCGACACAAAATGAAGGCCTGATACTAGAGCACAAAGGCAATGTGGAATGAGCGTAATCACTCACGTACATATGCCCCCCCACACACACACACACACACACCCATCATTCATTTCTGCTTATTGCATTTTTTGTTTTGTTTTGTTTTGTTTTTTTGAGGATGTGGTTTTATTTACATTTAAGTAAAATAAAATTGTTTGATTTAACTTTTAGATATAATTTTTATTTGCCTGCAATCAATTTTTAGTGATAACTGGCATTATTGCAAAAGCAGGCACTTCAAAATACCTCAAACAACAAAAACTAATTCTAACCTTTGAGAAGAATAGTTTTTAATATATTTTATAATGTTTCAATATATAGTTACAAAATATATATATCAGAAAAATTGTGAGAGGAGCAGTTAGTCACTTCCAGAAAAATGAATGGATCTCTATGGGCCTCCGTTGGATATATATATGGTCATTACACCTTTTTTCAAAAACTGTAACTTCTATAAGTTTTTCTCTAACCAGTAGATGGCAAAATTCTACACCTAACACCTAGATGAATATCCAGAAACAACGTAAATCAAATTTAGATCATCATTTAAATAAATTTTTTAATGAAAATGTAATATTTCACATGCAAGCTAATTATATAATTGATGATTTTTGTGGTAAATAGGTACAAAAGTGCTTCATATCTCCCAAAACACTGCTTTGATGTATAGATGAGAAATAAACAAAAAATATATATATTATTCGTATGATTAAAAATGTATATATTATTTACAATTACTCTATCAATTTTGGCATCATATTGTTTTTCCTTTTTTGTAGCAAATTTGTTCAAAAAGCAAAGTTGAACCAACATCACGCAAAGTGATGTATACCTGTGTGTTAATTTGGACGAGTGATTGGCTGGATTGGCTGGATAGTACACGTCTATGTTATTATTTTCCTGAGCTTTTCTGCTTCCAATCACTGCACTGCACTATGCATGACATTGTATGAACAATTATTTTTAAATATTAATTTCTAAAAAAGTTTATGTATTATGGTAATGAGATATTCGCACTCTTAAAAATAAAGGTTCTGAAAGGGTGTGGTAACAGACCCTGGTACACAGACTTATCATTCGTATAGTTTTTGTTTTTAGATTTTTTTTTTAAATGTCATATCAATATTTATTTAAATGTCATATCGTATTTATTTAATTGAAATTTGATTTGTTTTATTCCTTTAAATTAAAATGAGTTTGAAAATGAGAAATGTGCATGGCAACTATAGCGTAAATAAAATGTTTACGTTTGTTTAGTTGTAGTTTATTTTATTTCAAGTAATTGTTTTTTGGATTTTGTTTTATTTAACGCTAGCAACCCTGCATATTATATAAAAAATAAAATAAAAATAAAACAGTAGTTCCTGGATGACTTACTATATCCTCTAACATTCTGGACTATCATTAAGCAGGACACTTCGAATGACAGTTAATGGACGATATGTCACAAGACTGAAATAGACAAAGGATGGTTCCTAAAACCAGGACACGAATATGGCTTTTTGCTAATACGTTGCTACATAAGGACAACCACAAAGGTTTGAGCTATAAAGCAGACACTGCATAGCTTCAAAATTCATGTTTGATGTATAACTGTTCATAATTTATGTTGTATAAAATATGTGCAAATATGTGGAATTAATGTTCACCTCAGGCTAATTTTATTCATAAATCAAAAAAGCTACATTCAAAAACCCTATTCCAAATTCCCGTGGGAACCCATGGTGAATTAGCTCCCCGGTCGATCTACAAAATGACGTCATGACTGAGCCGCTCTATTTGAAGACGAACAGTTCACGCAGTTTCATTTATCAAGGTCAGATGTTAACTATGGCGTATTAAACACTACTAGCGAGAAATTGATGATACCAAAGGCAAAGTAGCAGAAACTAAATGTCAGATGATAAATCAACTGGCAGATGCCCTGAATTATTTTTAATTTCCATCATATTTTAGACATTTAGGCATTTGCTGTGAGCTCAATGTAGACATGTTTTTCCAAGTAATGACAAGTGGATACCAAAAAAATGCATTCTGCCTTTGTCTGTCAGTGCCATTGCTGGCTTCAATGTCCATCTATCACACAAATTTCTCTTTTTCTCTTTTCTTACGCACACACTCTTCTCCACCGCTGACCAGACTCAGCACCCCCCCATCAGTACCTAATGAGGGAGGACGTTTTTCACTTCATGCTGTAATTGGCCCACTGGAGAGTTTTAATGGAATCACTCAGAGAAATGGGCTCTTAAATATAATATGCTGGCCTGTCCTCCTCCTCTTTCTTGTCTTGCTCACTTTATCGTTTTCTTGTTCTCTGTCCCTTTTCACAGTTGAGTTCAAGGTGCAGTGGCTTTTGCAGGTACATTGCACTCAAAGGCCTTGCAATTATTTGCTGTCATGTTTGTTTCTGTTTGGAGGTGCTGTAAGTAACAGCGACAATTTGTATTACAGAATTCATTCCATGCATGGCTGGGCTGTTTCATGAGTTTGTACTAATAGAGCAGGGACCAAAAAATAGAGTGGACAATAAAGAAAGCGCTGTAAGATCTGGAGCACCTTCTGAGGTGATTTATTTACAGTGGTTTCAGGCTGATTTGTCCCCTCTGCTTCTAAAGCATATTCTTCAAAATAACCATAAATTGTATGAAAATAATTCTAATTTAACCACATTGTTGTCAAGCCAATTTTTTTTGTATTTTTCTTCATGTAGAGCAACGACACAAAAGTGATTGATTAATGACAGAATTGTATTTTTGGGTGAATTAAGTTGAATTAATAGTTGCAGTACATGTTGAGCACTTAAGTTAAAAACTTATTGAATTTGTTGCAGATGAGGTACTGTTTAGTATGTTGTATGATTTTAAAGGCCGTTCACGCCAAAGAACAACTATAACAATAATGTTATTAATCGTTATACTTCAAGAGAATATGTAAGTCCACAGTACAACTATGTATAGATAACAATAATGACACAGAAGAAAGATATTGATGGAATCACTGTCATAAAGATTTTTACCAGTTTATGAATGATTATGGTGTTATTTTTAACATGTTTTACACATGTTTGTTTGCGTTTTAAAGAGAGCTGCTCACACCTCACATTTACGTATTTGTTTGTTTTAAATAATTGTATAATGTTTTATTTTCATAAATAGACTTTTTGTTTTAATTTCTAAAAAGTAAGTCATTTTGTTGGGATTTTGTCATTTTATTTATTAATTTATTACAATATGATTTACATTATGAATGCATATAGCATCAATTTAAACTAAACAAGAAATGTTAATTTGGCAATTAGTTAAAATAATTGCATTATTCTTTTTTTTCTTTAATAATAAAAAAGGTTATTTATAAAAAGTTGTTTATGTATTTATATAAAAAATGCTAATTGTCTTCATTTACTCCAAATTTGTTCAATAATTTCTTCTAAAACTTTATAATTTCTTTCCTCTGCAAAGCACAAACGAAGATATTTTGAAGAATGTTGGTAACCAAACAGTTGCTGGTGCACATTGACTTCCATAGAATGTAAAAAAAATACTATTGAAGTCAATGGGGACTGATTGAGTAAATGATGATATTTTAATTTTTTGGGTGAACTAGTGCTTTAATGTTTGTTCTATTTCAAGAAATAAAATAGTTTACTATAAACTATATTGCTTTAGTTTTAGTCAGTGGTGGTCAGTAACGAAGTAAAACAACTTCGTTACTGTACTTAAGTACATTTTTCAAGTATCTGTACTTTACTGGAGTAGTTTTATTTTGAGTAACTTTTACTTTTACTTCACTACATTCCAAAGCATAAGATCGTACTTTTTACTTCACTACATTTCATAAAACATATCGTTACTCCTTATAATACATCACGTGCTCCGAGACGCAGAAGCGGTGTCTGATTCATGAACAAACTGATTCTTTTCAATGAACCTCGGTTCGCAAATCGCAACAAACGATTCATTCACGAACTGCAATGATCCGATTTCAGCTGTTCTCGAGTCGAAAACTCACTGATTCAAATGATCCGTTTAGAGCGAGTCTTCTTCAGTGAACTGAACGCAGGCGCGCAACAACTGCTGCGAAAAGTTAAAGTAAGTTACTAATGTCGAATTTTTGGGATTAATTATAGTAACTGAAAATAATATTTAGGTCAAAACTGTCAGTTGTTTGTGAACTAAATCTGCTGTGATCTTTAAGCCCACTGAAATGCTTGAATGCAGACAGATCAACATCAGTGTCTCTAACGTTATGTTTTAGGTCAAACAACAAAACATTAAAATAACACCGATTAAATAAAATAACTCATGCACGTTCATATTCCCCGCTGCTGTAACGTTAGCAGTTTTATTAAAATGCTATGCATTTAGACCTATCTGACGTCTGTTTTATATTGTTTATCAACAGTATACATTTGTAACGTTATATTGTTTAGTTTAACTAACGTTAGCCGAGTAACGTTAGACCGATATGAATGTTTATTCATAACCATACTGAAACTAACTAAATATTGTTAGCTGATGCTAGCTGTCTAGCTAACAAGCTTGCTGGTGCTAAGTTGAGGAAATTTTTAGATATAAAGTCCAAATATCTTTATTCAGCCACCTAGATAGATTCCATCTGAGGGACAAAGAAAGGATGTGATGTTCAGAACATAGTAACTACAGTAATTATCAGAGTGGGAAGTAATGCCCTCTGGGGGCATTGGGCCAGGGGTGTTTTTACACCACAGACAAGGTTTGAGAAGAAAAAAAATCATTATGAAAATATAATTAGATTTTCCTTAAAATGTTCTTCCTAATTTCAGGCCTAATTCTCTTGTCATATATAACTGACGTTCTGCAGAACAACAAGTTCTAAAACACTTTTTTCTTCCTGGTGAAAATTAGATGGTGAAATCTGTTTTCTCTCAGGTACATGGCAGTGTAAGCTTCACAGTGAACATTACTACATCACTCTCATCAATGTAGTCCATATCAACAAAATATATATCTTGACTATATAGTGGTTATTTTGGGAAAAACCCAGGTATTTGGGGCAGTAGGATTATATAAATATGTGCTAATATAAAATTAAATAAAGTAGTCTATATAAAATTGCAAAATAAATCTGTCTATCAGTACTTTTTTACTTGAGTACATAAAAAATGGAGTACTTTTGTACTTTCACTCGAGTAAAATTAAAAAAGCAGTACTTTTACTTTTACTGGAGTAATATTTTATTATACCTATCTGTACTTTTACTCAAGTACTTGATCTGTGTACTTTGCCCACCACTGGTTTTAGTTAACTATAATAAACTAGATCAGAATGTTCGTAAACATTATACCGGTTTGCAGCTATTTAAAACGGCTTTTTACCCCTGAGTGAAAGATATACTTACAATTCACTTTCGTTGTAAGTATATTGGGGCTTTTTAGACCCTTGGTAATGTATCATCTGCTGAACAATTGGCACAATTGCACGTCTGTCCCCCACATACTTTTTTTCCATTCACTCTATATGAAACATACTATCTATCCTGACTGGAGTCCATTGTTCCCCTTCCATCTCCTCACATCCTCCCACTGTAACTGGATATTTAATGTCTAATCAGCTCCCATTACTCTGACTGACAGGGGCTGTGCAGGTCTTCTTCGGTTAGTGGTTTGTAGTCAAGCCAGCATTACTGTGCGGCTGTGTGAGACTCAGGGACAGGTGTAAGCGTGTAAATCTGGGCATGTCTGTACACACACTTGTGCATCTGTCTGTAAATTGTGAGAAGATGAGGTGAGAGGCCTGTATACGCATCCACACAGATGTATTGATTTGAGCAGAGTGGATTACGCTCAGGATGAAATTACTGCCAAGGACAACATAGTCTTCAGGAGAAAAAATATCCCATCTTGTAAAACAATGTTATGCAATTTAAACAATTTTCCATAAGGCCGCATTAGAAAATTAGCGTAAACTTAAATAACCTATTTTTTTGATCATTGTGATTGTGTAAATAATCATTTTCCCCAACCTGGATCTGTTTACTCTTTTCTTTATCCAAGGCCATGTTTACTCAGCAACTGAATATGCAGTTGTCAGTTTTGCTTTAATATGCTAAATATAGTGACTTTCATGCACAGTTGGTTATAAATAAGAATTCACTGTTGATTCATATTTGAGCAATCTTTGTTTCACAGCCATTTCACAGCCATTTGCTCTGTCCATGTTGAAACACTGCTTCGTGAAGCTTTGAAATATTTATGAATCTTTGTTTTTTAATCAGTGGTTCAGAGCTTGTTTCATTCTTGCAAAGTCACATGATTTCAGCAAACAAAGGTGTTACTTCAAACTGTTTCAAACCTTTGTTTCAAAACCCTTTCCTTGGTGTCTAAAAGTTTTTAACAGACCTTGAGTAAGTTTTCTAATCACAAAAAGGAGAATATTTAATTCCTTCCTAGTGATACACAAAAGAAGCCCTGTAAAATAATAAAAGGTTTTATAGAATGTTTACACATTTTATCAAATGTTTATATTTAAAGGGTTTTTATTGTTTGTAGATTTAATTGACCCCTCGCAAAAACTCACCCTCTTAGTTACTGTCCCTATGTCCGACAAGCCATGCCATTCTTACACAACACAACATTTTCTCACGCAGTGAAATATACATTGTTGAGCAAAGAGGAAATTGAAGTCAAAACACTGACAGACAAGAAAGAGCAGGTTACTTCTGGTATAAAACAAAGCATCAGCTTTCAAATGTTGTAATCAGAACAATGAGCTTTGTAAAAATCGACGCGTTTAAGAAAGGCGGAGCATGGAGGAGCAACAATAATGTACAGTATGTGGAAAATAATGTGATTTTTGAACCTCAAACCACATAAACACATTACACCAAATACACAAAATAATGTTCTTTTTAGCAACATCATATGACCCCTTTAATCCCCAATAATAATGATCACTTTCTCAGATCAGGCTGTTCTGAGATTCTTGGCAGAGTGACGTAGTTCTGCACAGGCTCCTCCCACGATTGTTGATTGACACTGGCGTTTTTTCACAGACCCGCCCTGAGTGAGCAGTCAACAGTCTGCCATTGTTTCAACGCTGAAGCAGGGGTAGACAAGAATGACTCGTAAGTGATTGAGGTGTTTTGTTGTTGGATGTAATAATGAACATAGCAGTCGTCATTTATTCCCGACATCTGATCCACTGAAGACGCAGTGGAGTACGTTTGTTTTTGAAGTGAATGCGCCCCTGGTCTACCTAAATGCATCTATATTCACACAAATCATTCGGAATCCAGCTTCACCTACAGAAGAAGTGACTATAAGGTTTTTTTATGATTCTTTGCAAATGGCCTTTGCTAATAATGTGCTAGTTAGCAAGTACCACAATGAATGTGGCTAAAGTTTACAATATTATTAGAATGGCTCATCGCCCCACGGAAGAGAGGGACGGGGTCAACAGAGCTCGTTAGCATTTAAAGGGACACGCACTCAAACAGCATGCTGTGAACTGTTTTTAACAGGGTAAAAAAAGGGTGTTGTGCTACACTATCATTGAGACATTTTAACCAAAGTATGTTATAGACTTTTCATTAAGACCCTAAAGAATCATATAATTTTGCCGAAAATAGGCATCCAATGACCCCTTTAAGACTTACTTATTTTAAGTATTTTTTTATTGCACAATGCACAATTCTTAATATTATGCCTAAAATTTGTTTTAATATCACTATTAGTATGATTATATGATCTCTGTATAATAACAGTCTTTCAATACAATATATCGTATTTAAAGTGTACCTTTTGCAATAGTTCCAGTTTAGCACAATAAAATATACTTCAGCATACATTTAGTTAGACTTCTCCACAATTTAAATACATTTAGCAAAACATTTGTTTTTCCAATTTTGCAGACTTCAAGTATACCAGTTTAATATAACAAAAGTACAAATGCAGGATATTTTTATTTAGCATATAAATGTATTTATAGTACACATAGCAAAAAATAAACGTATTTCAGATATATCTTAGTATTTTCTTTCACTAGGGTAGTGTCAAGGTCAGTTGGTCTCTTAATATTTAAGATAATTTGTCATTTTATTACGATAAAACAATGTTAGTTCAGGGTTTAAAAATATCATGCGGAAAAAAAAATTGACAACAAAAAAGTACCAAATTGAGTATGATGTGTACATTGATATATTTATGATGTAAGGAAATGTTTAGTTTTATTTGATAGTTACACCATATGTACATTTTGATTTTTCTTCTTTAAAATTAAATACATATTTTCTTGAAAGTTTTTCAAAGCCAACATGAATACCAAAAGTCAAACCTACTCATAATTACTTTGTGAATTTAGCCAAAGAAACATTTGCGGGTTTAAATATTTATTGCAGCTGTGCATGTGTGCTGTGTGCACTCAGCCGTGCCCTAAGTTCACCCTGCCAAAGTGAGGTCAACGTCTGCGTGCCCCGCTCCAAATTATTTTAAAATAATACATTTCAACGCTTCTGATGAGCAACACCTCTCATGGCTCATGAGACGAGAGGATAGAGAGAGAACAGTCAAAGTTGCTTTGAAGTGGTTGTTAAGAATGAGGGGGCAAGGAGAGGGCATGGAAAGAAATAGTACTTTTCATTTTTCCTTGTGAGTCATGTGGCAAGGCTTGAGGTTGGGCCAGGTGTAACTGTTTGCAAAGTCAATCTGAACGTGTTGATTGGCAGTGGAGGCTTATGAGAGACTCAGAGGGAGCAATGATATTGGGAAACGCCACAGCTCTGTTACCTGAGAGAAAGAGAGAGAACAATAGAAGGAATAGGCAGAAACCTAAAATCAGTGTACACCATATGAATTTTGCCACAAATTTGCAATTGGACAAAATCGACAACTGCCTTTGTAAAGAATCTTAATCACAGCATTTTATTTAGAAGAAACTATTTTCTTTACCTGCATTTTTTTCATTTACATTAACTCTGACTCCATCATCGTGTGTTTTGTTACTGAGCTCGTCACAATGTATTCTTGAATTGACTTTAATTTGAGGGACAGAAATCTTTCAGGTTTCATGAACATTTCCTTTATTTGCATTTCGAAGATGAACAAAAGACCTATGGGTTAGGAATGATGTGAGGGTGATAAATTATGAAAGTTTTTGATAAACTAACACAAACAGTTTAAACGGCTCTTAATTCGGAAATGTTGTTTACTAAGAAAGTGTTGAAGTTGAAATGTGTAGTCACATTAACAAATTGTCTCAAAGTTTTGCTTTGAAGTCATGAAAAAAAGTATAGATATAAGTGACATTGTTTTGTGCAAGATACGCTCTTACAGTAAACCATATCCTGGTGAAAAAAGTTGCAGACAATTGTAGCTATTATAATGGTAAATACATTAACATTAACTGTTTCTTAACCCATGTAAGCACACTTTTAAAAAGTGCACATTAAACATCAAAAAATACACTTTACGGTGCATATTTTAAAGCATTGTTTTAAATATTTTGTGGCACTTTACACTTATTTTAACTAACATACTAAATACTTGATTATAATTTTAAATGTAGTGTGTTATTTTTTATTATAGTTTATTTTTTAACAAGGGTGAGGTAAAATAAACATCTAGTTTTATGTGGGCTTACACAGAACATCAATCACTTGAAACAATTTTCCCATAAAATGAGAATGTTATTGGCCATGCAATAGTAGAGACTACAAAAGGTATGAGTGTTTTGTAGTGAAGTGACATTTACCTCACAGTTGATGCAATTATATGCATGGCTTTGGCAAGTGCTCAGGCTACCACTATTGTGTTATTATTAACACTAGATACATTGTTTCTATGGCAGCATGCTTTGGCCTGGCATTTTAAAACGAGTGGAGTTTCAGGCATCTCTGTGTTGACTACTTCTATATGCAAATCTGTATCTGTCGCTGCCAAAGAGGGGGCTCACAGCCCAGCAGCGGGGTTGACGGGAAAGGTCGTCTAATCTGCATAACTCCAAGTTACTGTTAATGTGTGCTCTGATTGGATTGTGCATCGTGGCCAGTCATGCGATGAAATTTCTTTTTTCATGCCTTCCTAAATGAATTCTTCTCCAAGGGCTCCAATGTGTTGGGATTGTAGCTCATTCTCTGAATGGATAAGCAGGGAAGATTGAGTGTGTATGTGTGTGTGTATGTGTTTTCATATAACTAATACTATGTGAAAGTAGGGAATTATATTATAGTAAGGAAAAAAATTATTTTCATAAAAATAAATTAACAAATACATTCTTCAATCCAGCATGTTTGTCTTGAGAAATCTCCTTGCTATGCTTAATCTGGTCTAATAGAAATTCAGCTTGGGTAAAAACGCCAGCAAAACAAGTAACTTGCTGTTTAAAAGCCCAGCAATACTCTCAATGGTTAAACCCGAACTTTACACCTAAAGTACCATTAGAACATCCTCATATTGATTTGTCAGGATATAATCCTGTCCCTGATAACATACAAGTGATTGATTATCACTTGTGCTGTCTGTCTGTCTAAAGTATTGAGTTTGCCAATCAGTCAGATGACTTCACAGTGAGGCCGCTCAGAGTCCTATTGACATTTGCATTATTGGCTCCCTGTGATTGGTGACACATTGACTTTTTTCTCTGTTGCCTGCCATGGCCTTCAAAGCAAGAGCCGCTTTAGCTTTCATGGTGTTTATACACTTGGCTTGTTTCAGGGTCAATTTCAAAAGTAATGATGACAAGCAATGACACAGAGGACACGATTCATTATTCGAGTTTTATGGAGACATAAAATTGCACTGGCATGATTGTTGGGCATTTACAGTATTTGCAAAACATATACTATAGATAAAAATAAAATAAAATGATAATACTGTAATGGGAAAAGGGGAAAATAAAATAAATGTATTACTTCTATTCTATGCTTTTATATTCTTTTCTGAACAAACACAAAAGAAAAGAAAAAATTATCAGTAATGGATTAATTTTTTTGTTTGTTTTTCAGTCCCAAATAAAATTGAAGAAAATACAATACATTTCATTAGCATGAAATGAACATTCTCCCTATCTATTTGCTAAATACATCTATTGTGAACAATTCATCCATGCATTCATCCATGATTCGTTATTTCTTTCTTTTTTCTTTTTGATTTACCTCATACGCTAACAACGTCATAACACCATCTTCTGCTAAACCAACAGTTTTACGTTGAGGCTTTAGTCTATTTTTTTTTCAAAGATCAGTGTGAATGCAAGGACAATTGAATCATTTTTCTGTTGGTTCATTTTTGTATCTCATGAAGACGACTCTAGTGTGAGTACACCCTCATAGATGATAAAGATGCTGCTGGCTCCTTTTACAGTACACCGACATTTACTGTTTCTCAGTCGTAAGGTGAGGTGTAACATTGCTTGAAGCAGTTCAAGCACTGACAGTAGTACATTTTGAGTGCACAACTAGATAACATCATGTTTTTAGCTTGTACTGCAACTATACTAAAAGTGAACTTATAGGTATACTGATAGTTTACTAATTAAACACTTTTTGGTATACTTTGAAATATAGTCTCAGTAAACTACACGTTTAGTAGATTTATACCGCAAGTATACTCGTAAGTTTTCTTTAAATGAACTTTACATCATACTTAAAGTATACAACTATGTTCCTATTTAGGTATTCGTTTGTATATATTTTGTTATCTGAATATCTGAGCATACAAAACATCAAAAGAAAGAACAGGGTATCTGCTTGTAAACAAAAACATTTTATTCAAGCTTCATGCATTCATTTTTAAACACTTGAATGTGGGTAAGTTTCCTAAAAAAAAAAAAAGAAATAAACAACATTGTGAACAAAAACCTGAAAAAGACTATGAACTGGATTCATAGTGATAATCGAAGTGTAGATTAACATGATTAAAGTCGATTAACACTCCAAAGCTTGACAGTCATTATTACCTCTTCTTTGGTCGACATTTTTTTCTAAAACGTTACAAAGTTTTGATGCTGTTTTATGTCTGATGAACATGTTATATTACATGTGGATGCATCTGTTGGTTCAGTTTCGTCATCACTTGTGTTTTTTATTTTTATTCTGTACAGAAGATGTGTACTAGCGCCCCCTACCGTATAACAATGAAAACACGAATTCTCGGAGCACAAGGATAGCTCAAATCTATTTAGACTTTTTCTAAGTGTAAGTCAATTGTACTTAAATGTAATTTTAACTAAATTTCTGAGAAGTATATAAAGCTCATTTCTGAGAAGTACATAAAAAGTAGACAACAAATGTTATTTAGTTTAAAATAACTATACTAGTGGCACACTTGAATAAACCTATTTTTTTGTAAGTGACTAAAAAACTGTTAAAACAATTTTTAAAACAGTTAAAAAAGTGAATTGTATGAATGTGTGTGTAGTATGAATGCAATCAAAATATACTATATACACCATATTTTCATTGTCACATGACCTATTAGTGTCAGTTGCGTTGCTTCACTGTCATTCACAAATATTCTTCTGTGGCCTCATGGGATTGTAAAAATGTCCTTTAGATGTGTCATTCAGAAATACATATCACACAAATTTTCACCTTCTGTTTTATGAATACTGTTAAACTGTTTTTCACATGTTGTTTTTTGTATACTACAGAAAACGATTTCGGATGCAGCCAGTGTGTTGGCGAAAGATAGATGTGGTTTTCAGCCATTAAAGTGATTGCTTCGTTTAATCAGCCTCGTTTCCATTTGACCATCTACCTCACCCATAATTCCTCTGTTAGATCACTCTCTGCATGCATCCAACATTGTACCCCTTATTTAAAGGAGTTAACCTGTGTGGAAATTACAAGATGAAGACAAGGAGATAGCATCTCTCAGTCAGAATGGAAAATATTTTAGTTTAATCTCACAAAGTTGCAGGTTACAATGAATATGCCATGTTGTGAGATAATCAGAATAACCTTTGTGGCCACAGCGTTCTCTTTTATTCACCAGTTTCCTGGATGACTATATGTGATGTTTGTATCAGAACAGTGGTTTTAAAAGCTGATCTTACATCATCCTGTGTGATTCATTTTATGTTTCACTCCCTCAAATATTATTATTGAGGTTTGTTACGGAAAACAGAGGCAGGGAGAGTTTCAAACAAGCAAGCACAAAAACGTTTTCTTAAGAAATCCTAAAATAAAACAAAATATGTTAGCCTTGGCCATCTCAACCAGTGTCCAAGTGTGTGTGATCAGCTGAAAGATCACCCTATTATGAACTTGCCTCTTGGTTTATCTGTGCTCCCTCTCTCTCCAGAGCAGGATAAATTAATTGCACTCATAGAACAGTGAAAGGCAGAGTTGATATCAGCATGATGCATTATGGGTATGCTCAGTAGTAAAAGTAGTGGCTGTATTTTAACAAAAAGCATTTTTCTCTTTAATTGAGATTCACTGGCTCCAGCTGGACATTAATAGGGGTTTCAGGGTGACACAAGTTTGCTGCCTCTGTATATTCTCAACACCCTTTATCTTATTCTTGAGATGATTTTTGCTCAGCCATACAGTCCTGCCGTGCTCTTTCCACCACTATGCCCCTCTGCCGTGACCCGCAAGCTTTACTCTCAGAGCATCGATCTGAAACCTTTTCCTGCAGAGGTTCTGATGAGCTCTGCCCTGACCCGAGGTCTCAGACCAGCGGTGGGCGGCAGTGTCACACTCCACAGCCACTGTGAAACTCCTGCACTTCCACTAATGAGGGAACATGCTGGAGCCTGCAGAAGCCAGAGCGCTAACAACCCCCGACCACACAACATGAGGTCATAAGGCCTGAAATAGTCCTGAAAAACAGTGGAAGCCAGAGGAAAAAGGTGTGCACATTGACAAAGGTGGTCTGGATAAGACTGAATGGATTTAATTGTGTAATTCATCCGTTTCATGATTGTAGGTTGAATGCGTGGTGGTTTTCAATCGTTTGAACAATGATCCTTATAGCAGTGAGAAGTTTTATTCAGGCAAAGAAGGCGACTTTGTCTGCACTAGCAATTATCAATGCTTTGTAGTATTATCCATCCTGTCAGTTACTGAATCCTCTTTCTTTGTTTCTTCTTGAGTTTAAAGATTTAAGTTACTGTGCCTTGTTTTGATGGGGGGAAATAATTTGGTTTTAGCACTGGGTACTTGACCACATGTGGCTTTACTCTCGCTGTCACGCAGCCACAGGTAGAACTCAATTTCAGACCTTTAAAGTGAAGTCATTTCAGACACCAACCACTGAGAAAATAGCCCCTCTGAGGTCAGTGAAAGCAACGCAGAACCAATTAGTTTATTCAGTCAAGCTTTTTAGTGCTCTCACTGAAAAGTGTACTTGTTGAGAGGAACTAAGGTCAAAATGAATGAGAATGATTATTTTTACTGTATTTGTTAGATGTGTACGATATTATATGTTGCTTTTGCTTTTTAGACTGATGGATGACGCATGGCAGGTGTCTGATCTGATTAGTCTTTTGTCTGAGAAATGAGTTGAGATATGGCTGTATTCACACACTGCAGCAGAATACTGCAGTCTGGCTTTTTTGGGGTGATAAATAGAAAATGTAATGCTGACAGATATCCAGTCCAGCCTGGCACAGCAAGGTTGGCTCAACCAGTGGTTTGAGTTTACCACTATTCTATTGATCCAACTGGCAATGTCACAGATATAGATATCATTTTGTAATTATAGGAATATAATATTTTAATAATCTCAGTTATAACATTGCAACCCTGGCTCATTGGAAAAACAAGCCTCCTCTTACATCATTGCATTATTTAAACTACAGTATAACTCCAACAACTTAAAACATTCAACTTTTTTAATTTTTGTTATTTCTTCTACTTTTATACAGGCACATTATTGATTAGTGGCTTATTTTTACCTATTTTTACATGGTACCTTGCACAAATACTATGATATGACCTTAAAATATGTTTACCATATAGTGCATGATTAGAAAATGAATACATTTTGATGTTTGCAACACATAACCAGACTTGGTAAACATGCTCGGTAGCTCACTTGGTACAACAATTGGGTACAAGTCCCTTGAAACATGAGTTACGACACTTGAAAAAAGTGCTCAAAATGGCTGAAAATGAAAATGGAATTTGCTTTAGCAAACAAATTTTAACTTGTTTTAGGAAGGGTTTGGGTTTGCAAATTTAATTTGCTGTGATAAATGCAAGAATGAACAGAACAATTTTGCTACTGTCACATTCATCTGTTTCAAAGAAAACTGAATGTGCTTTTAGTGCTATAAGCACTGGAATTTTTTTTCTTGAAACTACCACAAAAATATAATTTGACAGTGTTACTACAGGCATTTTTTTGCTTTCATGAGACTGGCTTGAACATGTATTCGCCTAAAACTGTTCAGATTACTTGTTAATAATGATACACCTACAATCAAATGTAAAAATAAGTAAACTCATTCAACTATTTTTTAAGCTTTGTTGTGATTTATTCCTACACAACTACTATTTGCTAACAGTTTGCTCATGGTTGGGGTCAGTTCAAACTTCACTGTTTATGAAACAGACATAAATGATGCTTCTAATCACGCAGCTTGTTAAAGGTGTCCTATTATTATTATTATTATTCAAATTAAAGGTTTACTGTTGTGATCAAACAGGTTCTTACCTTCCAAATGATAAAATGGGTACAAAATCCTGTCGATTCATATTGAGTGATGTGAGTCATATCGAGTCATAGAGACTGGCTTAAAGATTGGCTTGGTCTAGTAACTACAATTTAGCTAATAGTCGAAACTGTACGCTTGTAGTGAAAAGTGGCGGGTTTAAATCTGAGGCAGGAATTGTCATGGTGAGTGAATAACCAGTGTTCTTTCCACCTCAATACCACGATTGAGTTGAGACCCTTGAGCAAAGCACCGAAACCCCAACTGCTTCCTGGGCACCGCAGAATGCAGAGCACAAATTCTGAGTATGGGTCACCATACTTGGCCACACGTCACTTCACTTTCAAATGGCAGTCCCAACTGACTGAACAGTATGAACACAAGCACGGTCGACATCTCAGTCACTAATGCTATCATCCACTTCCAGATCAAAAAATATCAGAAATGGGGATATTGTGTGGTTAGAGAATAAATATAAAGCTTCTGTCAATGAATACATGGTAACTAAACAGATGGACATTTTGCCTGGATGTGTTCAGAAAAAAGCAGTGTCCTGAAATATCTATTTTCATCTTTCACTACAGTCACAGTTATTTCTAAAGGCTATTGCAAGTTAGGGGACGCAGAGTTGACTGACTGACTGACTGACATTATTTAATTCACTCTTGTCGGCTGTTGTATGAGCCGACAATTTAAGAGTCAGACCTGAGAGCAAATAAAAACAATCGATAGTTGCCAGTCCCAGTCTCAGGCTAGATGGACAATAAGAAATGCTCAGATGAAGCAATGCTTTAAAAAAAACAACAACAACATCTTAAGTTTTATGATAGCTCTTTGCCTGCATTACGTGTTTGTCTTTATTTGACCCAAGGCCTTTTATTTCTCACTGCTGATGTGCAGTTTTACACTAGAGGGAGCTGTTCCTCTGTACAGCCTGCTATGCTGTGAGTCTTCACACTACAGGCAACCTCATTGCCCTTCACTTTGCAATAGCTGTTTAATCTCTTTGAGTACTTTATAAAGATATGAGAAAGCATGCCCTTATTATGTGGCCTCCTTAATATCTGCTTGGTTCCCTAATGGCCCTGCAGTCACGGTGAATCAAGGTGACAATGTGTGTGCATGCAGTTGAATGTGTGTGTTTATAACTTAACAATCACTCAGTGTTTATACTAGTAAACCCTTTTTGGCTAACGTTTCTGCTGGTAAAGGTGTAGCTCACCTCCAAATTAAAAGTCTGTCATGTAATAGCAAACCTGTATTACTTTATTCTATTGCATCACAAAACGAAGATAACATTTTTCAGCATTTCTCCTTTTATGTTCCACAGAAGAAAGAAGTCATACAGGTTCAAAGCAACAAAAGGTTAAGTAATTACCAAAATTATCATTGTAGGGTGAACTATCCTCTACAGCATTTGAACAATTATTTCCTGCCTAAGAAAAAAATAAAAAAAAAATAAATAAAAATATCACCCCCATTCATAAAGAAAAAAAGTTTGGTTAATGCTGGTTATATGAAGATATTTTTGTATGTATATGTGTCCTTGATGATTATGCCCTATTCAGTGACTTTGAATAACCGATTTCAAACCTTGACATTTGACGAAAACATAGTCCCTCTATGGAGTTACATGCACGTTACAGAATCTTCGCCTACACTCAACGACATTGTTCCTCCTGCATATGCGATGTTTTTATCTTGGTCTGTTTGCTGATGCTTCTAACACCTTGTGTTTCAAAGAACTGCTCGATGGATTCTCAGAATTCTCAAGGCGATTAAAGTGGAATTGATCAGCGGAGGTAATTTGTTGAGAGCATGTTTGGATGTTGACGGCACATGGCTTTGAAGTTTATTAGATGAGAATGAAAGATTATTTAAAGACCCAGTGAAATTAATGGATTTTTGTTCATGTGAAGATAATAGATCTTTGCAGTGATGATGTATTTATGTAGGCCAACCCAGAAGTTAGCATCATCCAAGTCTCAGCCTCAAATGTCACGCCCATAGACCGTCGGCTAAACGTCTGATGCATATGGCACACAAAAGTAGAAATACTTTAGGAGTTTCGAAGTCATCATTGTATTGGTTTAATTTTACAGGATTTCTGGGAGACGTGTATCGTCTTATTTAACATTTCGCCTGGAAACAAAGATGCCGTTACACCAAACCCCCCTGCGAAAGAAGAAAGCCCTTGTGTTTACAGCTCTGACGACGAGCGCTTATCAGGATCAACTAAATGCTGGATTTTCAAAAGTATGTGAAATATTTAAAGTTTGTGGCATAGAATCTTTAAAATATGTCCAAGAGTTTTACACACATATCTGTTATTGTGGCGACATTTCCATGTCCAGAAACGTGACGCTGAAAGAAACAAACTGTGATTGGTTGTTTGACATGTCAGTCATGGGTGGGCCTTGGCCAATGAAAGCTGCCATGGATTCCAGATCTTCAGCCATCAGACTGAAGATCTGGCTATGCGAGACTAGCATCATCCTGATTCTCTTAACCAAAAACAATAGGATTTTTCCATTGGCTTTAGGATTATTGCAGAAAATAAGCTTTGTGACTAGCAAAAGTTTATGATTCTTGTACGTTTTGTTCATCCTTTTGATGAACACAACTCTTATCAATTTTGAAGCCTAAATACAGTTGCCTGAAGAAAACAAATCTACACCACAATCTCATGACTTCAGCGTCACCAATATTTTCAATGAAATTTGTGTTAGAAGAGTTTGCAAGAGTGCAATTATAAACACAAACAAGGCTGTGAAAGTGGACTAGCGAGTGGATGATTTTAGCTGGTGGACTTGATGACCTTTAATGCACTCCCTGTAGTCCCATTTAGCCACTTGTTAGCAGCCACATTTTTTTAAGACAAGTAAAAGCTTTAAAAAAATAACAAAAAACAAGATATTACTGATGTATTTGACTGAATAAAACGTGAACATATCTTGAACTTGAGTTTACTTCAGACTATGTCAGGAATTTATCACAAAAAATTCCACTGAAAGATGATGGAAGTGCTAAAATGCAAACTTGTTTCTGGGTTTTGGCCTACACAAATATACCATCCCTGCTGGACTCTATAGCTTTTATTTTAAACGTATTGCTAAACCACAACTTCTGTATAATTAATGTTTAATATTTACAGTCAATGGTAAAACAAGCTTTTTACTCCCCAAATGTTGTTGTTACTGCATGGAAAGTGACAAGATGAACATTTTCATTTTTTTGGGAGCGTTTTATTGGACAAATTTGTCCAAAAAAAGTTTGTGTACACTTCTGCAAATCAGATAAGTCATCCTTTATTTCCGTTATTGAAGAAAGAAGCTTTTTTGTTAAGGTCTTTTTAGAAGGATGTTGTGTTTGGTAGGCTCCACTGCTGTTCACTCTATCAGAGATGTAGCAAATCTTGCTATCGACTGGAACTGATGCAGTTTGCGATGGTATAAAATGTATAATGAGTGAGAGAATTGCTGCAGTGTTGGATATCTACTCATTACTTGTGTGTCCAAGGTCCTTCACACCAATAACCTGTAAGCAGCCCAACCTCGCCACTAACAAGAGAGGAAAATCAAATAATTTCTTGTTGTTTTATAAGCCTTGTCAGCTTTCTTTCAGCTCTGGAACAAAATTATGTTCCATATGAACACAAACCAACACATTATGTTTTCCAAACAGCTGAGAGCATTTCAGTATTTATTGCTTTTCAATCAGTTTTGTGTATACAAGTAAACAAGATTAGAACTGAGAACAAAAACATGGATTAAAATCTTTATTTTGAGTCAATACACCTCTATCATTAAAATATTGTCTATTTTATTCCACAGAAAAAAAAAAGTTTAAAATGGTTTGAAAAGTTTGGAATGGCACGAGGTTGAGTTAATGATGTAAATTGATCAAGTCAAGTCAAGTCACCTTTATTTATATAGTGTTTTTACCAATACAAATTGTGTCGAATCAACTGCACAATATCAAAATAGAAAAATAGTCAATAATGTCAAATGACAAGATTAAACACTCAATTTTCAGTTAAAGGCATTTCATTATTGAATTCAGTGATGGCATCATCCAGCTCAGTTCAGTTTAAATAGTATCTGTGCAATGAAGTCGACAATATCATTGGAAATGAAGTGTCCTAAACTAAGCAAGCCAGAGGCGACAACGGCAATGATCCAAAACTCCATCGGTGACATAATGGAGAAAAGAACCTTGCAAGAAACCAGGCTCAGTCGGGGGACCAGTTCTCCTCTGGCCAGACGAACCAGTAGTTTGTTACAACTGCAGCAAAGTTATATTGTAAGGGCTCAACTGGTTACAGTGGTATTTTCCCGATAGCTGTCTAGGTGACGAAGTCCTCACTGGGGATCTGTCTCTGGGGCTCATCTAGGTGTCCTGGTCTCCTCTGACATTCAGGGCTGTAGAGATTGTCTCTAGGTGCTGATCCACCATCTGATCTGTAAACATACTGGATCGGGTGACTGCAGTGACATTCTGAGCAGGATACGGACTGGATCGGGTGGCTACGGTAACCTTGGAATAAGAAAGAAACAGACTAATATTAGCGTAGATGTCAATCTTCTTACGATGTAACAAGTACATTGTGTGTTATGGGAAGTATTCCCGGTTCCGGTTGACCTAATTAATGCAGCTTAACAATAATTTAACGGATTTTAATATTCAAAGCGTATTAGCGTGTTATGTGTAAGCCAGGTTAAAGAGATGGGTCTTTAATCTAGATTTAAACTGACAGAGTGTTACAGTGTTAGTGTTACAGTGTCAGCGAACAGTGTTATGTAGATTGCTCCATAGTTTGGGTGCTAAATGGGAAAAGGATCTGCTACCTGCAGTTGATTTTGATATTCTATGTATTATCAAATGGCCAGAGTTTTGAGATTGTAGCAGACGTGGAGGACTGCAATGCGATAAGAGCTTGCTCAAGTACTGAGGAGCTAAACCATTCAGGACTTTATAAATAATTAACAAGATTTTAAAATCTATACAATATTTAATAGGGAGCCAGTGCAGTGTTGACAGAACCGGGCTAATGTGGTCATACTTCCTGGTTCTAGTAAAAACTCTAGCTGCTGCATTTGGAAGCATCTGTAGTTTGTTTATTAAGAATGCAGAACAACCCCCTAATAAAGCATTACAATAATCTAACCTTGAGGTCATAAACGCATTGATTAACATTTCTGCATTTGACATTGTATATATGTATATATATTATATGTCTCAGTTTAGATATATTTTTAAGATGAAAAAATGCAGTTTTACAAATAATAGAAATGTGGATTCTAATGTGGATCAAATGAGAGATTGCTATCAAATAGCACACCTAGGTTCCTGACTGATGATGAAGAATCGAGAGAGCAGCCATCAAGTGTTAGACAGTGTTCTAGGTTATTCATTTTGGGGGTTTTAGGTCTGTTTTTTTCTGAATTTAGCAGTAAGAATATACTCATCATCCAGTTTTTTATATCGACTATGTGTACTACGCTACTGTATTTTAATGATCATTATGGTGGTACTTGGAGAGCCAAATGTTTTCTGAGGTGGTATTTGGTATTACAAATTTGAGAACCACAGACGGTAAACGACCAACAATATCCAGTGATGCAAACTATTTGACTTTTTTCTTTCTTTTATTCCACAGTTTTGAATGGAAAGTAGGTTTGTGATTTAGGTGATTCATGTAATTCATAATTGATTATGATGACAATAGCATTTTCCTGTTTTGCGTTTTCAACTATACAACTGAAATTGAATGGATGCATATTTAAAATAAAAAAATATGATTTGCAGTTTAGGTTGATTAGTTAAAAAATATTATTATTTTACTGTTCTTTTCTTTTAATTAATTCCCCTAAATCCATTTAAAATCTTTAGTTATTTAGTTTATTAAAATAAATACCATTACAATAGTGGTCTGGTCTTTATTTTCCTCAAAACGACTGGTCCTCCCACTGTTCTAGACATGATTACGGCCATGTTTGGTATAAATAAAAAAATGTGAGTTGAAAAGAATCGCCAGCTTAGAAACAATGATCCAGAGAAACAGAACAAAGATGACTTTTTGTCAATAAAGAAAATAAAGACTTTACTGTGGAAGTGCATGATATTCTAATCTAGGCTGTCCATGAATGCTTTTTTCAGTGTACATATAATATAGTTAATATAGCAATATCTACAGTATAAACATCTTCTAGACTGTATGATGATATGATGACTAAAAAAATGCCCATCCAGGATATCTGCCAGCCCACTCTTCCATAGCCGTCAAGAACCGGGCCTGGTCCTGACACGTGTTGTCTAACCCTGAAAGAGTTCAGAATGTCTATGAATGCTGATCCTAATGCATATTTTTCATTATCGATGTGGATATTAAAATCACCCGCAATTAAGACATTTATATGCAGCCAGCACTAACCCTGGTAAGAAAATCACATAATTATTTAATAAAGTCTGTATGGTGCCCTGGTGGCCTGTATACAGTAGCAATTACAAACATCACGGGAGATTTATCGTGATTACTTTTTTCTCTAGATAATGTTATATGAAGCACCATTATTTCAAAGGAGTTATACTTTTACTTTACTTTACTTTTTAGTCATTTAGCAGACGCTTTGGATAAAAGACTTACAAATTAGAAAAAGTAACTAAAACTATAAGTTAAAAAACTCTTTAAATACTATACACATTTAAGGAAATGGAGAAATTAAATTAAATAAAAAATGCATACTAAAACATTTTTTATTTAAATAAAAAAAGAAGCTAAAAACAATTCAAAATATTAAAGTATAAAAGTATAAGTATAAGGATCAGTGAATAGAGTATAAAAATGATTCTAATATGACACTAAGCCAAACACCCATATATATATATATATATATATATATATATACTGTATATTTAATTTCCATGTAGTATGTTGAAGTAACGTTACTAAAATAACTCCAATGTATTAAAACTAAAACTAAAGAAAATACATATAAAGACATAATAAATTCATAAATAATTTATCTAAAATTAAAATAGATCACAAATCAAATGTTTATCGGTAATCCTAAAAAAAGAACACTGCCAAACACACATGCTAACAAATAATATCTTACTTACACAGAGTAAGAATTGGTTATAAAAACTGAAACACAAGGGAAACAAGCAGTAAGAAAGAAGATCAATAAAAAGCAATACTTATATCCTTCGGCAGTGTCCCTGTTCGGTGGAGTCGCACGGTAGAGTCGATGGTCTTTACTCTCTTCGGTCTTCTCACGAGGAGGTCTTCACGTGAAGGCTGCCGCAACCGCTGCCGCGGTAAACTACGTTTGTATACCCATCTAACAAAATACTACTCTAATTCAGCTGAACACACTTTCCTGTTAATCACAATAAATGGCCAAGCAAGCGCCCGACACTGACAAGGGATGCGATACAGTATGAGACCATACGCGATTTCTTATATTTATTTAGCGATTATACTTAAAGACTGTATTCTGAGAAATACTGAGCATATAGCTATAAATTGTAGCAACACCTCCCCCTTTGCCTTTTGGACGCGGCTCATTTTTATAACAGTAATCTTGGGGGGTAGACTCATTAAAAATAATGTATTCATCTGGTTTTAGCCAGGTTTCTGTCAAACAGAGCACATCTAGTATATGATCATTGATCACATCATTTATAAAAAGCGCTTTTTTAGAAAGGGACCTGAAATTCAGTAAGCCAAGCTTTATCATTTGTTCCTCTGTGTTATATACATTTTTAATTTGTTGAACATCAATTAAGGTGTTAATCATAAATTGGTTTGGACGTTTTTTGTATTTTCTAGTTCGGGGAACAGACACAGTCTCTATAGTGTGATATCTAGGTGAAAGGGTCTCTATGTGCTGAGAATTAACTGACTTCTGTGACGTGAGGTGGCTAGCAGGCGGTCGGTTTAGCCAGTCTGTCTGCTTCCTGACCTGGGCTCCAGTTAGTCAAGTACGAACTCTAAGACTATGTGCCATATTTCTAGAGATAAGAGCGGCACCACCACTGGAGGGATGAAGACCATCTCTTTTCAACAGGTCAGGTCTGCCCCAAAAACTCATCCAATTGTCTATAAAACCTATGTTATTCTGCGGGCACCCCGTAGACATCCAGCAAATGAGTGACTACAGTCTGCTATGAATCTCATCACCCCGGGTAAGCAGGGAGTGGTCCTGAGTATATTACAATGTCTGACATCGTATTTGCAAGTTCACACACCTTAACATTATTTTTAGTGATCTGGTTGTGTTTAGTGTAAATATACTTATTTAAATCCTGTCACTTTAATTGAGATCCTCATTGATACACAATTATTTTGTCTAGTAGTTATAGTATGTAGATACTGTATATTGATCCCTTAAATTATGAGTTTCTACAGGATATCTACAGTGCTCAGTGTGTAGGGAGACTGTGGATTGGAACTCGGCTTCTGTAATGCATTATAAGGAGACGTCTTCAGTGAAAAGCACTTTGGGTAAATAGACCAAGTTGAGGCTGAGCCCTAATTGACAGTCAAGGGAGCGTGGGTGAGATTACCAATTATTACAGAGCACAAAGCATGAGCTATAAAAGCTCCTTATGGAGTCTGGTGGAAAAGGCAAATTTGCACAGATGCTGAAACAAAAGATGCACTGCAATGTATCAGAAATTATTAGTATGGGAATAGCTGCTGATGAGAAATACTTCAGACTTTAAAATGGTGATAATCCAGTTTACTAATACTGGTACATTTGATCAATAAATATAAAGTATGTTTTAATGTTTTTTTGAATGTGTGTTTCTGTTCAAGGCATACGTTGGAAAATGAGTATTTAATAGCATATATAACTGTATTTCTTTACATTTCGAAAACGTTTGTCCAGTGTCAGATAATTTACTTTATGATATCTTCAGTGCTGTATACAGTGGGTTCAAAACTCTTGGACCGCACTGAAAAAAAGTCAGCTTCTTTGTAGAGACAATTCAGATGTTTTTTTCTTCTTTGAATCAACAGAAGCCATGCTAAGAGACATAATCATCAGGTTTTACACAAACTTGACTGAAATATATAAAGATGTTTTTTTTACTTTTTGAATAAAGTTGTGTTGTTTTCTTCTTGAGATCAGACTATATAAGCCATACTATATATGAGATATTGAATATAACAAACACTCTGCTGATCTTTCTGTGGAGTTCCGCAGGCACAGATTGCATGTGCTTCTGCTCCTAAATAAACACTGCAATGTCTGCATGTGTGCATAGAGCTGGAAGTTACACAATAGCTTCACTGTGAATACATCAACAAGATTCTATGCTGGAAATAAAAAAAATATTATGCAGAACAGATTGCATTTTACCTCCGCGTTTAATAAGCAGTGAAGCTGGGAGACATTAGTAGATAACATCACCTGAGAAAAATCATCATATGAAGTCATATTTCCTTCAGTGAAATGATCCAGACTTTCAATTAAGCTGCAAGAGCAAGCACTGTACAGCTCGCAGTTGTTTCTGTATGACTAATGTGTGCTTTATATACCTCGGCTCTGTCTTATTATACAGCAGCATTTTAAAGCACCCTGCAGCTTTCAGGCGCTGTGTTTGTCGCATACTTCAACAACCCAGTGAAATGTGGAACTCAATGCCACATGATCCCTGCAATTGTTTATATATGTTAATGTGCATAGGAAGGGCAGTTTTCTATGTCAGATTGGCTAGTCGAAATGGCTACGATGTTAGCTCGGGTAATTTTAGATGACACAGTGCAATCAATAGCAGTTGAGGTACAAAAAGGAAAATCGATGGCTTAATTTGTCTTAAGGTAGAAGGGGGTCGCACGGTGACATCTCCTTTCTCAGCAGCGCACTGGAGGTGGACCAAACCAAAGCTCTGTCAACTTTAGACCTGTCATAATGAGAGGATCGATTAGACCAGAGCCTTGACAGGGGTTAAATTATGGAAGACATGGGTTAACAGCTAATGTGCATCAACACAGGTTTTATCAGTGTTGATCATTGGTCTTTTACAATCAGCCCAATGCTGAGCTGCCACTATATTCCTGTTCAGATGATTCATGCAGCAACCTGCATTTTTTGTTATTTCCTTTGGTTTTAAAATTAGCCCCTTTTTGTGGGAGAAGTAACTTGCACCACTGTGAAGAAGCAAATTCATCTCAACGAAGGTAGTGCATTTTATTAGTGTTTTTTAGATACCCTATCCATTTGTTACCCAAACAAAGGGGCTCTCACAGCGACTAAAAGCCACATAAATCTTTGTTAAAGGAGTAGTTTACACAGAAATGAAAATCATGTCATCATTTGCTCACCTTTATGCTGTTTCAAACCCAAATGGGTTTCTTTCTTCTGTGGAACACAAATGAGTAAATTTTGCAGAAAGCCTAAACTGCTCCCCCCCGGACTGTCAAACTTTAAAACAGCACCATAACCTTTATTAAATAGTATCATCTATGTGACCTCTATGTCTTCTGCAGTGTTGTTTTAGTATTATATATATATACTATAGTATTTATTAATTAATTATTAATTAGCGTTTCTTATTTTTCTTTTCTTTTTTCAGTTTCTGTTTTAATTTGAGTTTTAGTAGTTTTGCTTTGTGCATTCTTTAAGATTTATATTTAGCTTTGTTTTATAAAGTGTTAGCAGTTTTAGTAGTTCAGCTTTATAGATGTATTATTAAATGTATTTATTTTGGTTAACTGTCAATGGAACATTTCTCATTTTCATTTAAGTGATTCAGCTCTTATCATATTTTAGTATTTCTATTATTTCTATTTTATTTCAGCTTGATTTAAATGACTAAATTAAGTTAAATTAAATTAATTGTATTCCCTGGAAACCTTCATGTGTCTCTTAAATGTAATGACGTCAAATGTCATTGGTTCTCACATTTCTCACAAGGGACTGCCATGATTATGATGAGAGAATTTACCATTTTGGTCTAGCTTTTACTTTCAGATTAAGATGAAAAAATACCCCGATATATTTTATCTTGGTTGGATCATTGGCGCATTCCCAAGATAAAATGCTTTGTATTCCTGCCAATTACAACTGCAAAGCAGTCAATTACTCGAGCAGTGGGAGGGAATGTGGAAAGTAGCCCAGAGTAGTTGAGGAAAACAGAATGGGCAAATAAACTGCAGTTAAATGCATAGGAAGCGTTAGCACCAGGTGGCTAATGATTCAGGTCAATTTCCTCGAAGCTGTGCTGGATCATGGGATTGTACGCTGAGATTCATGATTGCACCCTCAGTTTATGTCTAATATGCTTCATATCAGACAGGCAAGTGGTCTCTACAGACTTAATTCAGAAGCTCCTTGTTTTATCACACTAGATTAGCTCTCCGCTGACAAAAAAAAAAATATATATTCTGATAACAGTGTTGCAGAGGGAAGGGATAAATATCAGATCTTCATATTCTGTAGATAATGTATTAGAGTTTTATCATAATACTGGTTTTATGATTTGTCCCATATTGCAGTTCTTTTAGGTTTTGAAAGTACATTTAAATTAGACAAAGAAAACGTTTCAACTTTCAACTAAATTTAATTGTAGTTTACTTGCTCAGCTTATTGTTAGTTTAGTATATTTTATTATTTGACATTTTGGTGGGCAAATTATTTCACATTGTAAAATGTTGTGTGGTGTATCCCCTAAATTTTTTATTATATTTATGAAGAAATAATTCATGATATTTGAACAAAACTAAATTTTTAAACATAACTAATAAAATATATAATATATATATATAAATAAATGAATACATTTTACCTTAAAGGGGTCATATAATGCCAATTTTCCACAAGTTGATATTATTCTTTAGAGTCTTAATGAAAAGTCTGTAACAAAGTTTGGTTAAAATTTGTCATTGGTAGTGTACAAAAAAACAATTTTTTTACCCATTAAAAAACTGTTAATTTCAGAACAAGCCGTATTGTGTCATTCTCCTTTAAATGTTAATGAGCTTTGCTGAACCCGCCCCTCTCTGAGAGCACTCACTGAGGGACTGTTTACTTTAGCCGCATGCATCGCGAAACTTACAAATTAGTAAATTTTTTGTAAAGGCAATTTGCAAAGATTGATACAAAAAAACACTTGTACACACCTCTTCAGTGGGTGAAGCTGGCTCATAAATGATTCGCATGAACATAGACACATTTAGGTAGATCGAGGGTACATTCCCCTCAGAACCAAATGCAATCATCTTCAGCGGCTCAGATGACGGGAGTAAATGACAACTGCTATGTTCATTATTACATCCAACAACATAACACCAAAATCGCTTAGGAGTCATTCTTGTCTACATCTGCTCCGGCGGTGAAACAACTGATGACAGCTCACTCAGGGCGAGTCTGAGTGCTGACCAGTGCAGTCTGTACTAAAACACTACTGTCAATCAAACTATTGTGGGAGCGGCCTTCATCCGTGTGACATCACACGGACAGGCATCTGAGATCGGCTCGATTTGAGAAAGGGGTAAAGATTTTCGTAGAAAAAAAAAAACACTGGGTGGATTTTTATCATTATAAAAATATGTATTATTGGTTTATATTGTTTTTTTTGTTGTTTTTTTTTACTTTTTTTGAAAACTATATAAGTTTTTCTAAACCATATTAAACCAACATTAATATACATATTACATTTTAAATAATTTTTGCAAATACATTTTAAACTGGATATTATTATTAAAGTTATTGTGGATACACTTTATTTTAAGGTCCAATTCTCACTATTAACAAACCATTAACTACAACATTTGCCTAAATAAACTCCTAATTTGCTGCTTATCAATAGTTAGTAAGGTAGGTGTTAAGTTTAGGTGTTGGGTAGGATTAGGGATGTAGAATATGGAAATGCAAAATATGTGCTTTATAAGTACTAAAAAAACAGACAATATGTTAATAATAGGCATGCTAATAAGCAACTAGTTAATCCTTAGAATTGGTCCTTATACTAAAGTGTTACCATAATTGGTATTATTATTTGGCCCATTTACCAACATTACATTACAATCATCAGGAAAATTCCATTCCCAAGGTTGATTGTGATCTGTCATGGTTCACTCAGAGTTGTGAAGACTCGAGAAGAACTATCCGAGTATTCAATTATAAACTCAACTCAAGTGGAATGAAAAAGTTGACTTAGAAGTTCCCACACCGAAGCAACAAATACTTGATGGATTAAAACTGTACAGTCGTGCAGATAGGAAAACCAGCCATCTAGAATGGCAACAGTTTTGATTAGTTTGTACTTCTCTCTGGCTCCGTGAAATGCACTTGATTTGGACAGCCTCTGAAGCGAATCTCTGGAGAGTCTCTTGGGTGCCGTGACTGGGCTGCAGCGGTGGTGCCAGACATCACAGCCACCTTCAAAACCTGCCGAACTCGTCCTCGGGGAGTAGGGCAAAGAGGGCTCCCACGCTGCTGATGTAGGGCTTGTGTTCCGCGAAGGATGACTTAATTTTCTCTTAATCTGCACACAGCCCCTCTGAGCTGTTGAGTCGCACAGAAAAACAACCGCCATTGCTTTTCCTTATTCGATTCCGATCTTGCATGCTCTCCTGAACACCACAATCGTAATGCGATATGGAGGTTCATTTCAGGTGATTAGAGCTATAAAGTACAGTAGCTTTACCTCACAGTGCTGATACTGTTCGGTTTTCTTTGTAATTTGCACACAGCTGCAGATGTAACAGGCTCTACTGAATCACAGAGGTCTCTGAATTCCTGCGGCATTTCCGCCAAGTGCCATTTTTCACCCATACATACGTGTCTGTGTATGTATATGGGAGGTCCTCAGGTAAACTCAGATAAAAATAGCAGATGGGTCGTGATTCTGCAGCGTGAGAGGTCTTTGATGAGGCTCTGCAGAGCATGAGGTAGACACATCCAGTCAGCAAAGCCAGACTGCTGGGGCCCGGAGGGCCGTTGGGGTGCACACACCTGAAAGATAAGTGACTGGAACAAATCTGATTCCCGTCTACGTCTGCTCCCCCTCTCCAGCCTCATTTAGAGGCTAGACTGTTTCAGCAGCTGCTATATGACTGATAACCACATAGTGTTGTGAGGTGCTGCTTTCAGAACATTCCCTTGGATTAAAGACGCACACTACACATATGTAGTATAAGAACAAAGCAACACCTTGCTATAATGTAGTATATGAAAATATAATTTGCATGTAATTAGAGCGGGTACAGCAGCTCTACAACAATGCAATTTCTTAAATTGACACATAATAGCACTTACACAAACCCAGCCCTCCACCTACTACTTCCGTTCTACATCCTAAGGATATGGTCACAGCCAATTTTCACAGCATTCAGTGAATTCTCACTAGTGAAGTGAAGTAATTTTAGTAGAGATCTGCACAAGGAATCTTGCATGAGGGCAAAACATTTCCCTCCATCAGGTTCAAGTTGGTCACCCAAATTTGCCATGTTGACTAATATAAGTTTTACTTCAGTGTGAGCTGTGATTCATACATTGGTAGGTTATTTACAATGGGCCAAATTTCACTGGTGTACATGCCTCTTACCTTCTACTTTTAAAGGGATAGTTCACCCAAAAATTAATATTATGTCATCATTTACTCACCCCCAAGTAGTTCCAGACCTGTATGAATGTCTTTGTTCTGCAGAACACAAAGGAAGATATTCTGAAGAATGTGGGAAACAGAGCAGTTCTCGGGCACCATTGACTTCCATAGTAGTCAATGGTGCCCCAAAACAGCCTGGTTACAAACTTTCTCCAAAATATCTTCCTTTGTTTTCAGCTATACAAAGAAATTCATACAGGTCTGGAATTACTTGAGGGTGAGTAAATTATGACAGCATTTTTATTTTTGGGTGAACTATCCCTTTAACCTTGACACTTAGCTGCCATTCTGAGTGTATGTTTCTGAATTTAGGATCCTAATCATCAAATTAAGATTGAGATATACTTTTATATCATATTTATCAATATATTTTGTATCTATATAATCAGGATGTATTTAATGAATGGTATGTTTGCGTGCTATGCATGTCTTCATCTTACTATGACTGTGATAGATCTTCCTCTCTCTAGCAGCAGCAGCATGTTTCTTTTTAATTTTATAATCCATTTAGCAGAAGCAATTCTACTGGCAGCAGCAGCATAGCAAATCAAGACCACACCTATGCACATTCTATTTACATTAATACAGATTGTACAATCTATCCTGAGAGTTGTCATTACTGAAATTTATATAAATTACCCAATAATTCGCCAAAATAGTTACTGTACGGTTTCTTATGGGATTAGGTTCTAAAGGCTGAGGGTTAGGATCCAGGATAAATTAAGGGGTAAGTGGTCAGGATTCAGAATGAGGTCAAGGATCAGACCTTATGGTTGGAGTTAGGATTTCATACAGGAAGTTACAGGTTAAGGTTAGGAATGGGAGGTAAAAGTCTGAATATACTTGACTTGCTTTCCTTTCCGTCTCACGTGCAGCCACAGTCACACAGCTTTCAAAGTATACTCAACCATGGATAGACGAGTTTGACACATACACAGTACCACCTAGTAGACGTGTTCTGTCTCAACATTCACCCCACGCCTTGTCGTACGCAGTCCATCTGCACAGTCACAAAAATTGGCTGCACATCCACGAACACTTCTGATGACAAAATTGCATCACACGGACAGTGCACAGACTGTCAAAGAGCACGGATGGCAGAAGTATATTTTGGGCTTAAGGCTCAGGGTTCAGTGAAGTGATGGGGGAGTTATAAGATAATTACTGAGTTAGTAAGGGTTATGATTTATTGATAGACTTGTTGTTATCCAAAAAAATGAGATCAATGCTATATGTGGATGTGTGGCTCATGCTGTTTCAAGGAACATGAATAGAGATGTTAATAGATTGTTGTAGATAATGACCGTACTGAAGCTAATCGATTAATGTGTTAGCATGTACAGACAGATGTGATGCACACATGAGGACAGTATTAATATTCTTCCTTTAGGCATCAATAATTGTTAGTAATGTAGGGTAGAGTGGGGGAAAACATCCCCCTTAAAGATTGTGTAATTTATTTTCAGTTAAAAAACAAAAGTTAAATGTTTTAAGAAAATGTATCATAGTTTTAGTGACAATAACATAAATTATTAACCAAGTATATAAAATGTCCAGAGTTTTCATGTTATTAGATTTTGAAAAAAAATTTGACACCCATGGGGCAAAACACTCCCATGTGTGGGTTAAAATGCCCCCTAGTCTGACAAAGCTAGTTGCTTTAAACATTTACTGCAAAAATCAGAGTACAGGCTTAAAATTAAAAAAAATATATAATCAACAATTATGAATTACAACATTTAAATAATCTATTTGAAAAAAAAGTTAGCTGATGATAACTTGCTAGCTAACTAGCTACCTAATGCTAACTTGAGGTAAGTTTTAAGTATAAAGTCCAAATATTTTTATTCAGCCAACTTTTTAGAATTAATTTGATGGAAAACAAAGGATTCGATGTTCAGAACAGAATAACTACAGTAATTGCCCATTGCCCCCTGGGGGCGTTTTACCCCACACAATATGTTTGAGAAAATAAATTATGTCATTCTGAAAGTATAATTATATTTGTATTAAATAACACATACTCTCTATATACAGGCCCCACTGTTCTCATATCATATATAATTGTGATGTTCTACAAAACAACAAACTTAAAAACACTTTTTTTCTTACTGCTGAAAATTAGATAATTTACTGTGAAATCCGGTTTATCTCTGATACATCACTAGTGTAAATTTCATGGTGAAAACATCACTCTTGTCAACGTAGTCCATAGTTACAATAAAAATGTATCTTGACTTTATATTGTGGTTATTTTGGGAAATACATTAGGGGGTCGTTTCCCCCCACTATATTGTACTGTATGTTATCCATTTTGGCCTTAAGCTATTACAAGGTTTTTTTGTCGGTGTGACTCCGTTAGCGCCCTGAATAACTACAGCAACCGCCAGATAAATCAGGATGAGCAGAGTCAACGGACGGCCATATTAACATGCTGTCATGTCCTTGTGCTTAATGGAGTTGTAAATACAAAGGCACTATTGAAGCTCGGTCCATGTGTTAAAGCCTTGGGGACCCGGTCTCTCTAGTGCTGACACATGTCTCGCACAGTGTGGGACACATTTCACTTCAGGTCATGTGACTTAGCGATCAAATGTCTGCCACTGCTGACTTCACGTACAAGGCCTTTCACAGCTCTGCTGATGGATATATAGGAGTGTGAGGTCTTTTAGCAATGAGTAGTCTGAGGAGGTCAGTGGTTGGGGGTTAAACAGTTTTGACAGCAGAGAAACCATCTGTATGCTGTCAATGGCCCATCACTTTTTTTATAGCTTGGTAATTACAGCACTCGTATTGGCTGAAGTTCTTTAGTATTGGCTAAGAGCTGTGGCTGGGGTTTACAGGATCAACAGTAATTACCACGCAACACCCTTGCTGACAGTAACTCAGCCAGGCAAAAAGGCTGTGTGTATATCCATCATTGCCACTATGTTGACACTGACACTGAACAGCAAGAAGTACAGTAAGATTTCAAAATCAAGACCGATCAAAATCAACCAAATGATCTCACATGCATCTAAAGTAAGAATCAAGAATCTATCACTTGCACATTATCCTAAAGGGTAAGAGCATAACCAAGGTCATGTGGGTGAGGGAAATAACATTCATATATTTTCAATCTAATCAAACATTGGCAAAACTGTAGTTTAGAAACCAATTAATATCACCTTGCTTATGCCTATTATTAACATATTGGCTGTTTACATGCTTATAAAGCACATATTGTGCATGACCATATTCGACATCCCTAAACCTGCCCCATATCTGAACATAACAACTACCTTACTAACTATTAATTTAGTTTATTGAGGCAAACATCATAGTTAATGGTTCGCTAGTAGCAAGAATTGGACCTTAAAATAAAGTGTGACCCAAAGATTGATACAAATCAAGTCTCTACATTTTTTTCTGAATACTGTCTAACATCATCGCAAAATGTATCTTTAGGGATGAGTTTATTTTAAAAAAGTTTATTTATTTTTTTATTCTGGACCAAAAGAAAATTATCAATTTAGTCATGGTTCACTTAGTGTTAACATACTGTCATTTTTAACACTGAACATAAAGATATTAAGGATGAGAAAATTCCCTGATTCGCCATGTGCATCGGCAAAAAATGTTAACGATGCGATGTATCGGTTTAAAAAGTGTGCACCGGATATAATTTGCCATTTGTATCGCGATACATCATTTCTAACATATTTGCATCGGTAAAACTAGATTTATTTATATAAGACTACTAGTTGGATGCGCTACACTTTTATTGTTTATAAAGTGACAAATATCTTATATGTAGATTGATTTCTCCTCTCGAAACCGTGTCTCAAGTTTGTTCTCTCATCACCGCTGCTGCTGCGCGTGAATATGACGAATCACAACAACACGGAGACGTGAGGAAAAGTGGGCACTAAAGTCCAATACCTGACTTGAAATAACCTAACAAATCAATCGAGGCTAAAGCGGTTACATAAACGACAATGTAAGTTCACACAATCTCACTTATTTGTGGAAGCTTATTCTTAGGCAGCCCTTAACTGTCGATCACGGCTCAAATCGATCCACCATGACAAACAGTGAATATATTTGTGCTGTTTAATGCATTTGAGACGTTGTGTTTTCCTCAGTGCATAACTTACATGTCACGAGTATATTTTTCATCTGTAAATGTTGGAAAGTCATGCAAATATATACATTTTGCTGTCAGAAGTGGGCTTAGGTGAGTAGATGAGCTGCTGCTGTGCATGCGCGTTAAACAATAATTCTTAGTCAAATATGCATTTTATGATAGCAATAACTGTAAAGGGACTGTTATAATGTAAATAAATAAATAAAATAAATGTTATGTAATGTAATGCAAATAAAATGTAAGCAAATGCAGTCATAATTACTAAGCTCAGATGAGTTAATGTGCGTTTCTTATAGCAGTTAACCCTTTACGATTCCTGTAAAATTTGCCTAAAACGCCTAAAAAAGGCATGCCCAAAGTAAAGTGCATGCTGTTCTTGGGCCATTTGGATGATATGCATGCTGTCTCCTTTGAAAGGTGACACTCTGAGGTTTGTTTCTCAACAGTCAGAATCACTGTAAGTCTTACTGATATTGAGTAATAGCACTTTGAACACACTAAAAAAATAATTATGCTTGCATTTTCTTTTGTAAATAGAAGCCTGCAGATGACTATAGCTGGGAGGTATGAGCTGGAAAATACATTGGGATCACAGAATGAAGCCTTACCAAGCCAAATTTCGCATTTGATAAACAATACTATTAGAAAATTAGTGTTTTACACATGTTTATCTAATTTTATGTCTAGGCGCTTCCATAAAAATTACACTTGGGAGACTCCAAACGACCCTTTGTAAGCAGCAACACATACAATGCTGTAATTCTTGAATGCTTTAATGTACAGTCATCATTTAGGGCTCTAATGAAAGGTTACACTTAGAGCTATTCAATTACTCATCCAGATTCACTGTCAATAATTGCTGACACATAGTTACTGAAGCATAAACACATTATGGTTACATTTATTTATAGAATCCAAAATGTGTACACTTTTAAAATTACATATGCAGTATATTTATAATTTATAATCTAAATACATTATTTTCCTATATTTCTATTTCTGTACATAGTACATTATTTAATTTGTGGTTTTTTTCTTATATTGGTGTTATATTGCATCCCTACTGTGTTATTCCTATGTATGTCTGTACTATAATGCATGTCTGCATTATGTCAACAAAAAGTGGTCTGATAAAGGACACTGATTGTACATGCTGTGTTTATTGTATCTTAAAATTTGCATAGTTGAAATCACAAGAATCTCAGCTTTCCATAGATATATGACATGCTCAACTTGTTTGTGTTTTTGTGTCTGACGACTTTACCCTGTCACCACTAGGCGTCCCGCTGACGGGGTACGCTGGATTCTTAAAGTTAAAATGTAGTTTTTATTAGTGATTTTAACTCTTAGGTTAGTGATTGTTACGTTATAAAACCAGAGAGAAAGGCTGCATGAATTTGATAGTATGTGAGAGAGTCAGTGGTAATATCATTGCATGGCTTGATTGGACAGCTTTTTCGATGTATATTTTGCAGCAGAACTTTCTGAACATCCAAAACAATGCTATGTGCTTGATTAATGCACTCATAGTATGTGTGTACATATGGTGGTATTTTTAGCAGCTGAGAACTTACAACGAGTCAAAACAACGCCAGTAATACCTCAGGAGATGGTGGTATGGACACCTTTAGTTAACTGTAATGGGATTTTGGTTAATTTAGATGTGTTTGGTCCGTGTTGCATTGATATTTTACCAGAGTTGTTTGGAAGTGATCCAATATCCACTGAAATCAGTACGCTTGTCTAGAAGCACCAAAGCTTGATATGGCAGCGTTAACACTTACTCAAATTGTCTGCACTAATATAACAAAAAAAACGAATTAAATACAATCTTTTGCATTGTAAACAATTATTTGTGAATGTTTCCCACTAAATGCGAATGCTGATTTATATAATGTAGATCATATATATTATAGCCTTAGATACTTACAATTCAGTAAAATACAACATATTTTTCATTCTTTTCTTTTTTACACAGTAACTCTCACAAGTAGCTGTCAAAGTATCTCCCATTATTTGTGGCTGCTCATAAGGGCTGCCAGGTGTTGGCCCACCACCCTTAAGCAGACAGATGGAGGATGAATTTAGCGAGGAGAAAGATGACTCTCAGAACCCGTCTCACCTCTGTCTTGCTCGCTCTCCCACCACCTGCTCAGCCAGCGTGAATGAGCTGTTGCCAATGTCAGCGGATGTATGTCTAAAGCCATCACCCAATGAGAAGTGTCATATCAGACAGATGATCCATCAGCATCCTTCAAATATTATTCACACTACCTCTGGAGAAGATAAGGTTTACCCAGGGTTCAAAATTAACTTTTGCCACCACTTTCCAATGAGGAGAAAAGGGAATCATTTACTGGCCATACCTGTTCTAGCCATGAAACTGTATTTTACACAACGCTTTTTGTTCAGTATTTAAAGAATGAATTGTACACGTCTTCTCATCAGCCAAGGTCAAAGTATAATTTTTACATTTTGACAGCCATTAAATGTTTTATCCATTCCCAATATCCATCTCATTTTGCATTTATCAAATGTTCAGCCGCAAGAAACCCTGATTCAGTGGGTATCAAACTATTAGCATGCAATTAGCATGGACACATGTGTGTGATTAACAACAGCTAATGTCACATCCTGGTCATGGCATTGAAGCACGACACACTGCTTTTGACAGGGCAGTGACTCACGCACAGGATGACCTCAAAGGTGTGTGCCAGGACTGTAATATGTTTGTTATGCTTGTTGCTATTGAGGAACCATTTCAATGAAGACAAGCTCTGCATTTGTGAGTATTGAATTCACGAGAGGAAGCTTTACGGCACATGAATATTTCCTGCTAACTCGAGTGTTGCTCTGATGAATTAAGAACTCTTTGTGAAGAAGAAACTTCACATGGGAGCATATACAGTGTATGTATCAATGGCATTTGCTGGGAAAGGAATAGTTCCCCCACAAAATTGCAATTATTTACTCACCCTCAAGTTGTTCCAAACCTGTTTAAGTTTCTTTTTTCTGATGAACACAAAAGACATTTCAAAGAATGTTGGTAACCAAACAGTTGCTACCAGTTGGTTACAAATAATTGATCAACAAATGTATCTTTTTTTAAGGATATTTTGAAATTATTACTGGAAAAAAGCAAAGAAAGACTCCAAGTCATTAAGAGGGAAATTGTGTGCAATGCAAAACATTACAGACACCAGAATTATTCAAATAGATCTGAGTACACATTTAAGTGACATACGGTACAGTGAGGCAAATAAGTATTTGATACACTGCCGATTTTTCAAGTTTTCCCACTTACAAAGAATGGAGATATCTGTAATTTACATCGTAGGTACACCTCAACTGTGAGAGACAGAATCTAAAAACAAATCCAGAAAATCACATTGTATAATTTTTAAATAATTAATTTCCATTTATTGCATGAAATATGTATTTGATACATTAGAAGAACTTAATATTTGGTACAGAAACCGTTGTTTACAATTACAGAGGTTTACAATTGGCTAGGCCACTCTAGGACCTTGAAATGCTTCTTACGGAGCCACTCCTTAGTTGCCCTTGATGTGTGCTTTGGGTCATTGTCATGCTGGAAGACCAAGCAACGACCCATCTTCAATGCTCTTACTGAGGGAAGGGGGTTGTTGGCCAAAATATCGCGATACATAGCCCCATCCATCCTCCCCTCAATACGGTGCAGTCGTCCTGTCCCCTTTGCAGAAAGCACCCCCAAAGCATGATGTTTCCACCCCCATGCTTCACGGTTGGGATGGTGTTCTTGGGATTGTACTCATCCTTCTTCTTCCTCCAAACACGGCGAGTGGAGTTTATACCAAAACGTTATATTTTGGTCTCATCTGACCACATGACCTTCTTCCATGCCTCCTCAGGATCATCCAGATGGTCTTTGGCAAACTTCAGACAGGCCTGGACATGTGCTGGCTTGAGCAGGGGGACCTATTTTTCCTATTGTCCTGTAGCCCATCCCAGACTTGTGCAGGTATACAATTTTGTCCCTTGTGTCCTTAGACAGCTCTTTGGTCTTGCCCATAGTGGAGAGGTTGGAGTCTGATTGATTGAGTGTGTGAACAGGTGTCTTTTATGCAGGTAACGAGTACAAATGGTGCAATTGATACAGGTAATGAGTGGAGGATAGGAGCGCTTCTTAAAGACAAACTAACAGGTATGTGAGAGCCAGAATTCTTGCTGCTTGGTAGGTGATCAAATACTTATTTCATGCAATAAAATGGAAGTTAATTATTGAAAAATCATACTGTCATGAATCTGGTTGCCACTCACTACATCTCTTGCACCACACTACAGCTGCACATCACCTATGGACTGCATCTCCCATCATTCACTGCACTCACACATTCCCATCCACCATTACACCAATTACACAGCTGTCACTAATCACTAATCAACCCTGATTGTCTTGCCACACCTGCACCTCATTCACTCACCCACATATAAGCAGCACACTTCCCTACACACCTTGCAAAGTCTTGTTTTGCCCCGGCTGACATTCTGAGCGTTTCCCCTGTATTATGTTTACCTGGACTGCCTAATCGACTCTGACCATTTGCTGCCTGCCTTCTTGACCCTGCCTGCCTTGTGATATCCTCTCTGTCTGCCACCTGCCCCAACCTTTGCATTGTCCCTGTTGCTGATTCTGCCTAGCCTTCATTACTCCTGTTACTGCCTTTGACCATTGCCTGTCTGACCTCCTCTTGTCTGTATTAAAGCTGCAATTGGATCTAACCTTACTGCCTCCTCATTACACATACAGTGTGATTTTCTGGATTTTTCCTCTCATAGTTGAGGTGTGCCTACGATGAACATTACAGATCTCTCCATTCTTTGTATGTGGGAAAACTAAAAAAATCAGCAGTGTATCAAATACTTATTTGCCCCACTGTATGTGCTCCCCCCACTCTTGGAAACAAGCAGCCACCACTGATGTGCATCCATTTACGGAGATATGGCTGTGGAATAATCTAATAATATAGGCACTTACCTGAGCTTGATTGAAGTTATGAAGATTACCACAATCCCCTAATGGCATGAAAGGTGATTAGAAAGCATAGTACGGCTGGGCAAGAGTTCATCATTGCAAAAATGTGTTCATTTTTTTGTTTAATCTACATTGGAGAACCCCCCAGAATAAGTAAAACATGGAGCAGCTGAGTGAAAAGAGGAACAAACTCAAATAACCCTCTTTCTGTGTCTCTCCAGATATCAGCACATGCAACCCTTGCCTGAGGGCTAAGCAGCACTTATACTGCTGTGATTATTTATCATTTTGTTCACCATCTCACTCTCTCTTGCTGTATAGAAACCACACTGAACATTTGTCTTTTGTGCTCAAACAGCTTCTTGCTTGTCTGTAGTCTTAAAAGTGTGCAGGGCTACAATTAAATTTGTTTTATTTTTCCAAAATTCTCGATCCCGTTTTAATGGGTAAATCACATTTTAGTAATCAAAAAGCATGTGTAAATAACTGAAATTATGAAACTTATACAATTTAACAACAATTTATTAAAAGTTTAACAAAGTTGTCATTTTAAGGCCCGATGAAATGTTTAATTTCTTAGCCAAATTCCGTTTCTTTTTTAATTTGATTGGTTTATGTGTTTACAGTATGTCTTTATATACTGAGACATCAGGCTGCGTTCCACTTCGCTCCTAGACACACACTTGCAAACTTACTCTGTAAGCACTTCCCCTCGGGGAATGCCCTCTGCCATTTTGAAATGTGTTCCACTTTGTCAAAGGGACGAGGTATTGACAGACCCTCAAACCCCTCGATTTTGACTGAAGGAGTGCGTCTACTTCATATGTACACTTCAGGTAGTTTCATATACCAAAATGCAATACAATGTGGACGTTTTTTGCAGAACATGTTTAATTTACCCCTTTAAACAACTCTATGATGTATGTATTATTTCCACCAGTAGTGGGCACTCGTGCAGCATAATCAATAAGGTACATAGGAGTAAACAAGATGAAGGAAAGTTAGTGAGGGAAGGTCATAAAAAACGAAGTGGAAGGCAGAAGGTCATGAGGATATTAGACAAACTAAAAATTATTATTTTTAGATGTTTCCACCATTTTGAGTAGTTCTTATCATGCTGTATGTTCAAGTGTTCCTTTTTAATATTTTTTTTCAGTTAGTTATTTGATTCTATAAATCATGGTGTGGCATCGGGTTTGTGTGCTTGTGACTGAGTCTGTGGGAATTTTGCGTGGGACCTTGATTCCGTGCTCCAGCTCATGATCACTACGGTGTGTGGACTCTGACTCTAAATGACATAATCAATCCGTGTTTTCCTCATTGCAGAATTCATCTGCAAATGAGATTTCAGAGCTGCGCCAGCAAGCTGATAGGGGGGTTTTCAGGAAAGAAAATTACAATAAAATTAAAACATTTTATTTTGCTCTTTTCATTCTCCTTTTTCTGAATTTTAAATTTTTAATTAATTAATTAATTAATTTTTAATTTTTTGGAGCTTGTCAGGCCCTGGTCATTATGCCTTTGTTGTATGGAAAATGTCTCCTTTTGTGTTTTACAGATTAAAGAAAGTCGTACAGGTTTGGAAAAACATGAGAGTAAATAAATTATTTTCATTTTGGCTTCATTGGCTCATTTGGCTTTATTAGCTGGTTCTGGCTTAGCTCGTGCTTCAAGCAAGTTTCTGTGTTGACTTTGAACATGTGGTCAAGGTGAGAGCTTCCTCAGACCTGGCCGACCTCCATCTTTCAATGTTTGGACCAGGCCTGTGGTGTCTTTGATGTTATTGGCCACAGGTCACCACCGGATCTCTGCTCGGAGATCATAAATGCTTTGATTTGATTAATTCCTCACATGGGACATCATTGTGGAGGACTTCTGGCAATCTCCCCCGAATTCTCAAGCAGTCCTCAGGTAAATGATTAAGTGCCAAGTTCAAAAGCCAGACCTGCACTTGTCCCCCCGGAAACCTTTACTGTCATGAATATTTCATGAATATTCATTCTCTTCATCCACACCCATTTATTCTGCTTTGATGGGAGTGGATGCAAGCGGGACAGCTTTCTGCTCGTATGGATGCTGAAGAACAGCATATGCTGCTAAAGGTCAAATCCCAGCTGTCTTAAAGTTGAGAAATGCAGGATGAAACTTGCTCTGAAGTACAAAGGCGTGTGATGTTTTTTAAGACTGTAATTTCTAGATCAAAGCAGATGAGCATACTGACTGTGCAGTTTTGAGTTTCTCTTTTGTTTGATCAATAGAATGCAGAGACAGAAAATGCTTTTTGTTGAAACTAGCATTGCACTGATTTAATAGAATTTGTAAAGGAGAACGAAGGACGTTTTCTTTTGAATCTCAGATATTTAATATCTGAAATATAATGAAAGAAAAATCTGAGTTACTCAGCTTTTGCAGATCTATTTCAATTTTATTTCAAAACAAGAATCAATGTTTATTTGAGACAACAATTCACCACTGACCAAGGGCAACCATTAAGATTAGAGTTAGAAGATCTGAAGGGCTTGCAAGAATAGTGCTCTCTGTTCCTCTGGCGATACGACATTGGAGGAATAATCAATATTGCCTAAAGAAAGGATTAAATGATGAGGGTCAGTAACAATGTAGAACAAAGTTTATGCCACAGACTCATTTTCTGAATAATTACACCCACTGCAAAAATGTAAGATATTATAGTTCTTATGGACCAGTTTATTGAGAAATCAATTTATCAGAAAAACCCTCTTAGGTACTTTGTAGCATGCCTTGATTTTATAAGTGCAGTCCTGGGCCAAACAGTATTTGACAAATAGATTCCCAGATGGATTTATACTGACTATATCTAACTCTGCAAGAATATGTCAACTTATATGACTAACCTTAACCCTAAACTATCAGTCTACTAATACTCTAAAGACAGTTACACCGTGTCTACACCACACTGCACCAAAACAGCTTGAGTTTGTCTACACTGGACGTGACAAAGCAACTGTTGCAAATAATTTGTACTAGGTGTCAGTACATCACAATTAGAACGAGGTATCAGTTTACTTATTTGACATTATTTATTTGACATGTTTGACAAAGTTATTAACGGTCAGTAGAATGTCTAAAGTGGACTATTGAAATAAAGGGTGTGAAATAAAATAATGGGTGTGAAGTAGAGCTTCATTGCTAGCAGCAATGTAGTAGTATTTCCTTCAGAGCGGAAAGCACCTATCTGAAGATTCCGCTCCGCTAGCTCAATACACTCAGCTTCGCTTGCTCAACCCAAAAAGCCCTTTGGGAATTTGCTAGTTCCAGAAAATGCGGAATAGGCTAAGCAATAGTTAATCTAAGCTAATGTTTCTAAAAGCAAATTCAAAAATCCTGTAAAGATTGACAGACTACTTAATAGACCGCATTTAACCGGAGTTTTGGTCTATTTTAATTTGAGAAAGTGCAGGTGTTTCTTTTATTTACACCATAAAATAATTATTTGTCAAGTGCATTTCATCTTATGTGTGCTTCTGTGGACCTGCTAAGCAAGGTGTAGTTTTGTGAAATTCTGTATGTGGATTTCATCGTGTGTGTGTGTTTTGAATGTTCTGTTGCACAAAGCATTGCGTTAGCAGCACAAAGATTGTGGGTTCGATTCCCAGGGGACACATACCAACAACAAAAAAAATGATAGACTGAATGCACTGTAAGTCGCTTTGGATAAACGCGTTTGCTAAATGTATAGACCTGTTTTTGAGTCTTTCATTGTTGGTTATTAAATATGTCCACATATGCACCAATAATGTGATTATTATTTTCAATAATCAGAGTAAGGACTTAGGGTGCTTTCACACCTGGCTCGTTGTTTCGGAACCTGGCACGTTTCCCCCCTTAGCTCGGTTCGTTTGGGCATATGTCAACATGGCAATCGCAGCTCGGATCCACACCAAAACAATCTGTCCGAGATCCGCTGGAAGAGGTGGCCTCGGCTCGATTGAAAACGAACTCTGGAGCAGTTTGGTTGTAGTGAGAAAGCAATCCGATCCAACGAACCAGGCTATATCACATTGTATGATGAGTAATTATGTAATTTACGTGAAAAGAAGTGGGTGTGCACATCTTCACCATTCAGAATCAAAGTGCACCTTTTATTTTATAATGCCGACTTATTTCTCTTCGTAGTTGACTCTTCTCAGTCAACCAATAGGCGCAGCAGCCCTCTTCTGGCACATATCTGTGATCTGATAACCACTGATAACGGCCATTCAATCGAGTGGTATCATTCAAAGCGGGTGACATTGAAAACCAAGTATTTTTACTAGTGCTGTCAAAGTTAACGAGTTAATAACACATTAACGCAAATAAATTTGAACAGCAATAATTTCATTAATGCATGATTAACACAGCACACATTTTCTGTTTGACTCGTGGCCCAACCGGTAGTTGGAAAAAAAGGAGATGCAGAGTGTTGCCAACGTAGCAACATTGCAGACCCCTTTAGCAACTTTTTTCCCTTCAAAAAAACAGTCGTTATTATGACGTCAGGTATGTTCAAGTCACTTTGGTCTGAATAAGATGGCGATTTAACTTGTGTCCAGGGGCAACAGATGATGGACACCAACGATGCAAGTAACAGGTGAACAGGTGAGCTGATACTCCAAACAACATACCAATACAGAACGCACATAAATGGCTGGAAGATGTGGATTCTATTTTAGATTTTGATAGAGTAGATATATTTTATAATTGATACAGTCTTGTGTCTCCTGAAAGAATAAATCTGATAATATAAAACACAAAATGTGAAATTTTCTCCAATTCGCTTATGAAATTTTGTACATTACTACTTAGAATAACATAAAAAATTAACACAATTCCATAATCAAAAAAAGTGCTTATGGCACATAGTAAAATAGGATACTGGGTGTAATGTGTTTTTTATATAGCCTGTTTTTGCAAAGGAAACTCAAAATGACACTTGTAGATGCAAAATATGACAATTTAACTCACTTCATTTATGATGCAGTGACTCCTGTTTGGAAGCTGTTATTTGAACAAATATTTTTTTTCTGGTACATTTTGGCATCTAGTGGCATCAAACAAAGTAAGTTGCAAAGAGCAGGCCCTAATAGAACCTGAATTACAGATTTTCCAAAAAAAAGGTTGTTTAAAAAAAATAAAAAAGCGCCTATGTTTTTTTTAGTGTTTATTATAATATTTGAAACATATATAATGCTATTTATAATATAGTTACACTCATGTGATATAGTTCAAAGGGTTTCCTTTACAATGAAAACATTATTTTTAATTTTCTCATTTGTATGTGTACATTTGAATTTTAGTGTGAAAATGTAGACGAAAATTACCAAAAACGCCTATGTGCTTAAGTAGTTAAATTTAAGATTAATTGCTTATTTTCCCTTCTTTTTGTTTTTGTCTCGTATCAGGATTTTCTTTCTTCTATAAGACTATCTGCTGGACTAGTGAACAAATCTTCTGTGCTTAATAACCTTTACTTAGGACTTAGAAACATATATATAGTAAACATTTCAGCCTACATTCTTTTATCTGCACATACAAATCCAGATCCAAATATTAAGATGTATGTCAACAGAAATCTTGACTGCAGGGTAGAAAATTCATACCCTTCAATGCTGACCTTTGCCTATGCATCCACAACAGCCAGGCCAGAAAAATAATTTTGATTCTTCTGCCTTGAAGTGAAGCTGGTTGCTAGGAAACAGTATGTCCAGGTTGGAGGTGTAAAAAGCTGTTTGCACATTAGCAGCTCTCAGCTCAAGGTCACTACTCTTCTGTTTGACCAGAGAATGTGAGACCAACTCACAAACACGGTCCCATCAATTCCTTGTCCATGATATGCATGCATCCATCAGTGGCACATCTGATATAGAGCTTTACTCATTTAGAGTAAAATAATCTTTAGACACATATTCAGGGTGTTATGTTTTATTTGTGAGTTGATTGTATTTGATACTTACAGATGACAGTTTTGTTCAGTTTCTGTAGCAAGACTTCTCCTGCAAAGAGACATTTAGTCATTTGACAAAGCATGTCATCGAGAAGTTTCTGGTTAATTGGACATATATAGTTGTCAGTTTTCACATTGAAACAGCCCTCAAGATTTTGGTTCAGTCCTCTGTCAGCTAGCTTTGTTTTTGAAAGGTAGAACCAAAGTATGGTCACCGGTTCAATTTTCTCTCTGCTCACTGGGGTCTTGAGCCAGCAGGATATGGGTCAATAACCCGCATATTGAGCATCTCAGCCATCTGCTGCCCAGTGTTTGAGTGATCAAAGTTAGTGCTCCACTTTACCCAGAGCTAAACCTTGAATCTCAGAAGAAATAGCAAGTGGAAATTTATATCTGCTGCTTAAATGCTCTTTAGAACTAGACTGCAATACATTTTGTCAAAGTCCTTGGTTGTTTTGTAAATATTTCTGTTTAAAAGTCTTTGACAAAGAGTTTTCACATTAATAAGCAGCAAAGCTGTTTATTTTGGTGAGAAATAATACAAGGCAAACTACTTAGGTTTTCTTTCCAAGATTTTAATGTTTTTGTGACATCAAAATAAATGTAATACAGAAATTAAAAACATGCATGTGCATTCAAGTCAGATTTAATTGTAATATTTTTGTAAGAAATAATAAAGGATGATGGCAAACTACTTAAGGTTTTCTTTTTAAGCTTTCAAGGCTTTCTTTTTCTTGATGTAATGTAGAAATAAAAAGTTATGCACATGCATTCAAGTTTTTGTATATGTGGATTGCATTTTAATATTTTAAAATACATTTTAAAATATAAATGTGTTAAAGCATTTTAATACACGGGACATGATTTTACATCAATGAAAGGTTAGCCTGGCTTTACAGAAACTCGCTGATCGTATCACAGACAGAACAAAAACACCCAGACTCTGTTTTAATCATTCTCAGGGACTTTAATAAAGTAAATCTCTCCCGTGAACTGCCAAAATACAGACAGTATGTTACATGTCCCAACAGTGACAGTAATATATTGATCACTGTTAGACAAAAATAAAAGATGCATTTCACTCTGTCCCACGGGCAGTTCAGGGGCTCTCTGATCACTGTTTGGTTCATCTTACACTGACCTACAGACAGAAACTGAAATCTGCTAAACCTGTATTAAAAACAGTAAAAGATGGACTAATGACACAGAGCGGGGTTTACAAGCCTATTTCAACCTCACTGATTGGATTTTTTTTTAAGCTGCTGCCACCGATCTGGACGAGCTCACAGAGACTGCAACATCATATATCAGTTTCTGTGAGGATATGTGCATTCATACCAAGACTCATTTGACCTACAACAATGACAAACCATGGTCCACTGCAAAACTCAGACAGCTCCGTCAGGCCAAAGAAGATGCTTACAGGAAGGGGGATAAAATCTTGTATCAACAGGCCAAATACACACTGGAAAAGAATACCAGAGTGGCAAAAATGAATTATTCTAATAAGCTAAGTATCCAATTCTCTTCCAGTGACTCAGCATTAGCATAGAAAGGTCTGAAAGAGATAATCAATTACAAGACACCATCCCCCAGCACTGATGACCCCCATCAATAACTGGCAGATGATTTGAATGAGGGATGGGCAAACGGGGTCTGTTTCTGTAGGCTATCCAATTGCATTCCCATTCAAGCTGATTTTTTGCACCTATATGGTGTAGTTATGGTACTTACTAGCATGGTTTAACTGGATCATGCTAACCAGCTAAACTTTGATCCCATGGTGGCGACAGGAAACCCTGAAGGGTGTGTTACACTGGCAGGAGCTGTAGTCATTTGATAAGAATGTTTAATGCAAAGGGGTATGAGTCAGAGTGATTATGTAACTGCAAGCTTGAGTCAGTGAGGATGTGCTGCTGCAATTTAGAGTATTCTTGTTGCCATAAGCTGAAAATGAACCCTTGACAAATGCGGGAAGGAAATGTTTAAAAAAATCCTTGAATGAGTCATCAGACACACTTGCACGTTCAACTTTCTTGACTCTTTTCCATTAACAGTTTCCAATATTTATACTGAGTTGCCAATGAAATACATCAAACAAATTCATTCATTCATTCTCAATCGTGTCTGTCATGTCAGATGCTGCTGCTACTTGTTGGCCTTAGGCTTGGTATAGGATACCAATTGAAGACCACATTTTTTTTAGCCACTCATTATGCCACAGGAAGGGCTGAGCAGCTCAGATATTGGGATACTAGTCTGTGTTATTGAGCACAAATTGTTTTTACAGCATTTCTGAAGTACAAATACAACCCAGGCTTATTGAAAAAAAATATGCCTGTAGTGTCATTTAAGCAAAATTACATTACACTGATTCTTGCATGTTTTGAAACACTTTCAAAATTAAATGTCCTGTCAGTGGCAACAAAAGGCATCCAGTTTTGCTTAAAAACAGATCACTAAGCATCTACACAAAACCTTACCTCAAACTAAAATGCTCTAAAATAGCATTAACTAAAGCAAATGTGTTAAAAGTTAAAATGGCATGGCTCTTCAGCACATGCGTTTTTAGGTGCAAAACTGAGCAAAATTCTTCCTATTTTAGAAAAGCCATATGGAGTGTGTTACGCAATGAATATTTCAAAATATACATTGATTTACAAATCATGCACTGTGGCTAAAGTGTTTTGAGGTCATAAACTACTGTGCAAAACATCTGTTTACAAATTTTTACTAATATTTTGTAAAATATGTACTAAATTAAAAATTCACCCAAACATTTTATTAATGAAATTTATATTTTGAAAAATAAAAACAAAATATATATTTTTCCCATACAATGAAAGTCAATGTTGTTTTGGCCCCCACTGATTTCCAATGTATGGGAAAGCCATTTTAAAGAATGTTTCAACTATTAAATATTATTAAATATATATATTATATTAATATATATAATATATTAAACTAACAAATTATTTTGTGTTCTGCAGAAGAAGAAAAAAGTCTTGTGATTGTGAATAACTAATGACAGAATGCTAAATTGTTGGTGAACTAATTCTTTAGAGTGCCCCTATTATGGATTTTTGAAAATTACCTTTCATGCAGTGTGTGACACAGCTCCAAGCGAATGAAAACATCCTGCAAAGTTTGAAATCTAAAAGTGCACCGTGTATAAAAAAAAGAAGGTAAAACAACGATGTAGTACGATATTGAAGTTGTAGGAGAAAAGTGTGTGGGGAGTTAGACATAGATTACATATACCCTGTCTTGAACCGTTGTACACAGACAGAGTATGCATGCGCCTCGCAGAGTTATAGAAGATGAGCATTTGTGGTTAAAAAGTGTATACATATATATATATAAAAAAACACATTACAGATGGTTTCACTAGATAAGTTGCGACTGATAAATTATTTGAGACTGAAGAAAGGGATACATGAACATCTTGACTGACATGGGGGTGAGTAAATTATTATCACATTTTTATTCTGAAAGTGGAGTAATTCTTTAAAAAACTGTTGCTGTCATGTACTCTGTACAGTAGCATGCTAGAAATGTATTTAGTTGTGCGTGTTGTGTTCACTCTGCACAGCTTGTAGGTCTCCATCTAACCGGCTAAATTTGTCAATGAATAGTGAATGTTTGTTGTTGTTATTACTTGGAGTTCTGGTAAAGAATAGAGCAATACGTTGGTGTACAAACTGCAGTGCTTTATCAATACTTTTCTGCATTGGGCTAACACATATACCATGGCTGTTTGGGTCTTTACCAGCGAGCTATGGGCTCAGTAATGGTGATGGGTGTTCCGCTATTGACATCTGCTGCATGCAGTAGACCAATCACAACAGACTGGATCCTCAGACCAATCACTGCAGTTTAAAGTCGAACAAAGGAGGGGTTTGGAAAAATGAATTGTTGAATGGACCGTTTGGGAGTTGTGAGCAAACAAGGAATACATAAATGCATATTTTAAGACAATGAAAGTGTTTTTTGACCTTGCATGCATGTCAACCTATTGTTGGGCACTCCCAAAACCAAAATATGAACCTTTTATAACCCATAATAGGGGCACTTTAAAGAAGACAAATACCTTCTTCATTTAAATGCATTTAGGCATTTCATAAAGATTAGCAAGCTACAACAGTCTACATGACATTTTTTTACCTCACTGTAATTAGCAAGACTTTGTTGGACAGCCAGCTTCACTAGAAAGGATATTCAGTACACTACAGCTATGCTGGTCACAGCTAATAGACTGGCCCAACACAGCACGGAAATCCATGTTGGTTCAGGAGGACAACAGGGAAATAAACTGTTTTCAGTTTTTTTTGAGCTAATAAAAAGCAAACAAAGACAATCTCTTGTTGAGAAACCTGGGGAAAGACGTGCTCAGGAAAGTTTAAGGAGAAGACTGGACATGTGGCTGCATTTGTTCACATCTATTAGTGTGTGCTGATTGTGCCCAATCTGATTTACCTATGGGAAGTTATGCCACTGTTCCATCTGCTGCTTACATCTGGAGTGCACTTGAACACATCCCAAACATTGCCATGCGGTTCAGCGCCATCTTGGAGAAGTAAGAACGGTATGGGTAAAGGGAGGCAAGAACTTGTTGTAGGTGCCATAGAATGCATTGATACAGTATTTTTGTCTGATTAAATTGTTGTCTGATATCTACATAGAAGGTATGTGGCTTAGGTTAGGGCAAAAAATCTCCAGAAACGGTTTTACATGTCCATTTACAACTCTAGGATTTGTCTCTATAATTAAATGGTCTGTTTTTACCTTATTTGGAAGGGTCATGAATAATAATGTTTCACAGTGCAGTTAATTTCAGTAGCTCACTGCAGGAATGAAACAGGGAGGAAAATATATATTTCAGTACTTTCTCATGCAGTTATATCTTTGGGTACGTATACTGTATATAAATGCAGGCATCGGGGAGCCTGTCACGAACTCAGCCGCTGTGGCTCCCTCCGATCACCACCAGAGGGAACCTTCCCCTGAGTATTAACTCCCACACGGACTTCATTTCCCATATACCCCGTACCTGAGACTGATCACCAGCACAGCTGTCTCTCATTGACTCTAGCCTATTTAAGCTGCTCTCTCATTTAACTCCTTGCGAAGTCTTGTTTTGCTATGCAACCATTTCTGAGCGTTTCTTCCATGTATGATTCCCCGTGTATGACCTGGACTGTTTACTGGACTCTGAATCTCCGCCGCCTGCCTACTTTAATCATATCTGCCTTGTTCACTGGTTACCCCGAGTGTTTGCTGCCAGCCCCGATCATTAGCCTGAACTCTGACTCTGATTCTGCCTCGCCTACGTTGTGTTTGAAGCTTGTGTTTGAATTCTGCCTGTCTGACTTGCATTTTGTATTATTAAAGCTGCACATGGATCCTCACTCCTCTGACTCCTCGTTACAGAAGACTTCGCCAGAGATCGATCCAGCGGTATTTTTCCACTTCACCACTGAGGTATCTGCTCAAGCCACAATCTTAGTCACTCATCAACAACAACTTACTCGCCTCACCTTGCTGACCGAAGAGATGATAACGGCTGTGCGGGAGCTTCGTCAGCAAACACCCGTGGCTCAAACACCTGCCTCAAACATTTCTTCTCCAGACCCGACTCCATCAACATCTATCACCAGTCCTCGGCTGGCGTTCCCCGACAAGTTTGACGGCTCACCTTCGAAGTGTAAGGGTTTCTTATTACAATGCTCGATGATTGTGAGTCAACAACCCAGGCTATATCCCACGGATGAGAGCCGCATCGCCTTTGTCTGCTCGCTACTCACGGGACGAGCACTGGAGTGGGCTACAGCGGTATGGAGTGATGGACGTTCTGCCTTCTCTTCCGTCACTGCTTTTATCCAGCGGTTTAAAGAAGTGTTCAACCACCCCGCTAGAGGAAGAGAGCCGGGTGAGCAACTGATTTCGCTACGTCAGAGAGGAGGTTCGGCGGCAGATTATGCTCTCTCTCTTCGCACACTCGCAGCTCAAACAGGATGGCCAGATGATCCTCTCAAACTGCACTTTCGCAAGGGTCTGAGCGCGGAGCTACAGCCCAAGCTAGCCTGTCGGGTTGAGGGTAAGACCTTGGATCAATTCATTGACTTGGCCATTCGGATAGACAACCTGCTTCGTTCCCGACGCCAACCTCGTTTCTCCTCGGCTCCAGTCGGAGCTACAGCTCCACCCCGATTACGAACCCATGCAGATAGGATTCACTCACCTCAGTGAGGAGGAGAGAGACGCATGCGAGGGAATCTGTGTCTGTACTGTGGGCTCTCAGGACATATGAGGGCTACCTGTCCTACTCGTCCATCACGTAACGCTCCGGCGGTGAGTTCTAACATAAATTCATCCACGATATTAGAAATACCAGTCACTCTGATGGTTAAGGGGCAAATCACGGAGACCTCGGCTCTGATTGATTCCGGAGCTGCGGGAAATTTCATCGATGCTACTTTTGCCAAGACTCACCACATTCCTCTTGTCCCCTGTGTATCTCATCTGGCAGTGGCAGCGCTAGACGGTCGCCCGTTGGGCTGCGGCCGCGTCCAATTCATCACGGAGGAGATGCAATTACGTGTTGGAGCTCTTCACACCGAGACCATCAGTCTATTCGTTTTCCAATCACCACAGACCCCAATCATCCTGGGATTACCCTGGCTAGAGAGACACAATCCCTCTATTTCCTGGTCCGAGAGACAAATCACTCAGTGGTCCGAATCCTGTAAGCAGAACTGCCTTCCTTCTAACTCAGCCAGAAAGTCGACGTGCATGCCCGAATCACAACTCCCTGCCGAATACAACGATCTCGCGGAGGCCTTCAGCAAGACCAAAGCTACCCAGCTTCCACCGCATCGAACAGGTGATTGTGCCATTGACCTCCAACCAGGTTCACAACCTCCCAAGGGGAGAATCATTCCGCTATCTCAGCCTGAAGCGGAGTCTATGAAATCATATATTGAGGAGGAACTCGCGAAGGGATTTCTTAGACCATCCATTTCACCTGCTTCTGCCGGGTTCTTCTTCGTCAAGAAGAAAGAAGGGGGACTGCGTTCTTGCATTGATTATCGAGGTCTCAACGACATAACCATCAAGTTGCGTTATCCGTTACCCTTAGTACCAGCGGCTCTAGAACAACTCCGGGAGGCACGATATTTCACCAAACTTGATCTACGCAGCGCCTACAATCTCATCCGCATCCGGGAGGGGGATGAGTGGAAAACTGCTTTTTCCACCATGACTGGGCACTACGAATATCTCGTTATGCCCTTCGGGCTTGCCAACAGTCCATCCGTTTTCCAGTCTTTCATTAACGATGTATTCAGAGACATGCTTAACCGCTGGGTAATTGTCTATATCGATGACATCCTAATATATTCCACGACACTCGAGGATCATATCAAGCAGGTCCGAGCAGTTCTTCATCGTCTCATCGACCATCAGTTGTACGCCAAGGCAGAGAAGTGTGAATTTCATCAGGAGTCCGTATCCTTCCTCGGCTATGTGATCAGCTCTGGAGGGGTAGCGATGGATGACAAGAAGATCCACAGTGTAGTCAACTGGCTTCAACCTACTACTCTGAAAGAGCTTCAGCGCTTCTTAGGCTTTGCCAACTTCTACCGGAGATTCATCCGAAATTTCAGCACGGTGGCAGCCCCGCTGACTTCCATGACCAAGAAGGGGAATCAACGTCTCACCTGGTCTCCTGCAGCCCATCAGGCTTTTCGAACACTCAAGGAACGATTCACCACCGCGCCCATTCTACATCATCCTAACCCTGAACAAGAATTTATTGTAGAGGTGGACGCCTCCAGCACCGGCATCGGGGCAGTTCTTTCCCAACATCAGGACGATCCACCTAAACTCTATCTCTGCGCCTTTTTTTTCCCGTAAACTTAACCCCGCCGAGCAGAACTACGATGTGGGCAATCGAGAACTTCTAGCCATGAAGGCTGCCTTTGAGGAGTGGCGCCATTGGCTCGAGGGAGCTAGACATCCTTTCACCGTGCTCACCGATCATCGAAATCTGGAGTATCTGAAATCAGCCAAGAGACTCAACCATAGACAGGCAAGATGGTCACTCTTCTTCACCAGATTCAATTTCAAAATCAATTACCGTCCAGGCTCACAAAACACCAAGGCAGACGCACTCTCACGACTCTATGAATCTTCCGCCACGAATCCTAGTCAAGAACTCATCCTTCCATCCACCATCATCCTCGCACCCATTCAGTGGGACATCATGACAGAGATCGCTGACGCACAGACCACTGACCCTCCACCAGCCGAGACTCCTCCCAATCTCACGTATGTTCCTCAACCGCTACGACGACGGGTCCTTAGTTTGGTCCACTCGATCCCCAGCTCCGGACATCCAGGCATAACTGCCACGCTCCAATTGCTCAACAACCGGTTCTGGTGGCCCTCTATTCAGACTGAGACCATCACCTTCATAAGGAACTGTGATATATGCAATATCTCCGCATCAATTACCCGCTGGTCTGCTTCAACCACTACCCATCCCACAACGCCCCTGGTCACACATAGCCATCGACTTCGTGAATGATCTACCGGCTTCTCAGGGTCAGACAACCATCCTTACCGTCATTGATCGTTTCTCGAAAGCCTGTCGTTTGATCCCTTTACCCAAACTACCCACAGCCTTCAAAACCGCAGAAGCCCTATGCAATTACGTCTTCAGGTTTTACGGTCTCACGGAGGATGTGGTCTCAGATCGGGGTCCTCAGTTCACCTCGCGTGTATGGAAAGCATTTTGCCAAGAGCTCAACATCAACGTAAGTCTCACCTCAGGCTACCACCCTCAATCCAATGGTCAGGTGGAACGCCTCAACCAAGAACTCACCCGATTCCTTCGATCATACTGCAATCGAAATCAGTCTGACTGGAGCCGCTTCCTATTCTGGGCTGAATATGCGCAAAAATCTCTTCACAAGCCGGCCACTGGGATCACACCCTTCCAGTGCACCTTGGGTTTTCAACCTCCTCTATTTCCCTGGTCAGGAGAACCCTCTGAACTCCCTGCCATCAATTCATGGCTACAGCGTAGTGAGGTGACATGGAATGAGGCTCATACGCATCTTCAGAGAGCAGTCCGTCGATCAAGAGATCAAGCCAATTGTCATCGATGCAGCAATCCAGATTACCAGCCAGGTCAATGGGTTTGGCTGTCCACTCGGGACCTCCGCCTCCGGTTACCCTGCAAGAAGCTCAGTCCCAGCCCGCTGGTGGTCCGAGAGGAGAGGAGGTCCAGGAGGTGGCTGGTGACCAGAGGGCCCCTCCCCTCATCATAGACGGCGAGGAGGCGTATCAAGTCCGTGAGATTCTGGACTCTCGTCGCCGGGGCAGGATACTACAATATCTAGTGGACTGGGAGGGGTACGGCCCAGAGGAGCGGTCATGGGTTAATGCGGAGGACATCTTGGATCCATCCCTTACCGCAGACTACCATCGAGACCATCCGGAAAGGCCAGCCCCGAGACCTCGTGGAAGACCCCGGCGTCGGTTGCCTCTTCGCGTCAGGAGCCGCTCACAGGGGGGGGGGGGGCTCTGTCACGAACTCAGCCGCTGTGGCTCCCTCCGATCACCACCAGAGGGAACCTTCCCCTGAGTATTAACTCCCACACGGACTTCATTTCCCATATACCCCGTACCTGAGACTGATCACCAGCACAGCTGTCTCTCATTGACTCTAGCCTATTTAAGCTGCTCTCTCATTTAACTCCTTGCGAAGTCTTGTTTTGCTATGCAACCATTTCTGAGCGTTTCTTCCGTGTATGATTCCCCGTGTATGACCTGGACTGTTTACTGGACTCTGAATCTCCGCCGCCTGCCTACTTTAATCATATCTGCCTTGTTCACTGGTTACCCCGAGTGTTTGCCGCCAGCCCCCATCATTAGCCTGAACTCTGACTCTGATTCTGCCTTGCCTACGTTGTGTTTGAAGCTTGTGTTTGAATTCTGCCTGTCTGACTTGCATTTTGTATTATTAAAGCTGCACATGGATCCTCACTCCTCTGACTCCTCGTTACAGAGCCGCTATTAATATGCAGGACAATGAAACTGCTTTCGAATGCCCGATAGCATTTATTTTTTTCACTTTCACTTTCGAGATTCGCAATCGCACGTGCTCTATTTATACTATGGAACGTCAGTACTTACCACACATTCTACAAGATCAGATGCTTATCAGTGGTGCTCAGGACCTGTAAATAATTCGCCATCATCCTCAGTCATCTCTCCTTATTTTGTTTATGTGGTAAGTGAAATCTTACGTACTGTACTGTAACAGGCTACTGGTAGCAAGCTAACAATGACCCTTTAGTGCCTTGCATTATTTTATTAGAAAACGTTATTTGCTTTCCGAGCCTTTCTGAATACAGACACCAACCCATCCCTGCACTTCACATCCCCTGCACAGCCTGGAGCATAACGTTTATTTCCATGATCTATAATTTTCGCTAATGTCCTCGCTTGTTTCTTTACAATAACTGCAGAACTTCTGATGAATCGGCTTTGCAGGTTCGGCTGGCGGTTGGCCTAGAACATGAGAGGGTATATGCAAATGTTGGGGGCGTAGTGATCCCGACTGTCACTTCACAGTCGGTGTTATGTTCTGATTCGCATGTTTTTTCAGGGGTCTTTTTCATGCAGGAGATTTACATAAGGAGGAGGAAACAATGGTGTTTGAGGCTCATGGTATGTCATTTCCATGTACAAAACTGTTATTATTTAACTATGCAAAGGTAAATAAATTTTTACATTCTGTGGCACCTTGTGAGATTACAAATTTTATTTAAATGTTTAATTTAGTCACTTCCTGACTAAGAAAGTGTCAAGCAATTCAGGTGCTTGAGATCGCTCCCTGACCATTGAGCTTGAGACAGCTGTGCCTTTGTCTCTATGATAATGGTAAGTTCAATGAGTCAGACTACTGAGACTTTCAACTTTTGTTCTGCAAATGGCTTTCTGGCCCAGACTTCCTGGCTCCCTGGCCCAGACGTGGAATCGCTAGGTTGATTGGATTAGTGTCTATACATTTGAAAAACTATTATGTTGATGAGATTAGAACCACGGGAAGTCTGGTAACAAACCAACGCCTCCCTCAGTTGCATGCGTTGTTTGTTATTTGTCTCCACCTCCAAAAGTCCCTCCTCCAAAATGCCTATAAAGATACCATGTAAAATTACTTAAGATTGAGATTTCGATGACTACAGATACCAACAGCTTGTGTTCTCAATAAAGAATCCTGCTGACGATCCAATCCGAAGTCTCCTGGTCTTCTCTTCTGAGTTTCCTACACTTTAGAAGAACCAAGTTCACAACAGATGGTGCCGTGACCCGGATAGAGTTCCAGCTTCCTCACCTGAAAACTTCAAGCTCAAACAAAGATCTGCATCCAGACTGCATCTTTTGGAATCCAGCGAAACTTCCAGCTGAACAAAGATTCCCAGACTGAATTTTTCTCTCAACCAAGGGTTGTGGTGAGTGCTGTCTCTAATCCAAAAGAACCTAAGACCAGTACAAATTTTGTATCCTCTGGGCCGTCAGAGAAGAGTTAACATACATCTGTAGGGTTTGTTTAACTAAGTTTATCCTCTAAAGTTTTTAGAGCAGGGAAGATTTGGCATTACGTGCTAATAATTTTGATATTGGTTATCCTCTGTTCTCTCAGGCAGGGAAGATTTGGCATTACGTGCTAAAAATTGGTTATCCTCTGTTTCAGGCAGGGAAGGTTAGCATTTCGTGCTAATAATATTGGTTATCCTCTGTTTCAGGCAGGGAAGGTTAGCATTTCGTGTTAATAATTTTGGTTTATCCTCTGTTCTTTTAGGCAGGGAACTTAAGTGTGAAGTGTTGGTAATTTGGAAAGTTAACAATAGTTAAGCTTTTTTTAACAAGTGTACCCTCTGTTGATCAGAGAAGTTTTTTTGTTTAGTGTTTGTTTGTGTGGTACAGAAGAAACTTACAAAATGGTTAGAAGGAATGCTAGGCTGATTCCAACCACAGAAAAGATGGGTCTTGCGACTCCTTTGTGGTCAGATAGTGAATTCAAAACGCTGTTAGGGGAACAAATGGACCTAATAGTCACTGAAAAAGTTAGACAAGAACTAACGCAGAAATATGCGATTCATCCAGACAAGACTTGGTCGGTAGATGAGTGTAAAAAGGTACTAGGAGCAAGTATTCGTAAGAACAATGTGAAAGGCATTATCTGTTGTCACAGAGAATTCAGTGTAACCCTAGCTACAAAACAGTCTCAGCATAACTCAGAGCTAGAGAAACAGAACAATGAACTCCGTGCTAGAGTATCTACTTTGACTAAGAAATTGAACCTCAAGAAAGCTGCAGCAAAAACTGATGTGGAAGTTAGTCAGCCTGATAACATTTACCCTGATTACAAGCGTTCTTTGAAACAGATGTAGCTCTCCAATCAGTAACTGGTGTGCCTGTAAATTCAGTCAATGTGTGTGGTGCTAGGAGAAGATCTCAGGGAATTGAGGAAACTGATAGTGTTCCTCTCAATTCTTCTGTTGTGCAAATACAAACTGTTGCCAAAGCTTTATGTCCTAAAGATATAGAGAGACTATCTCAGAGTTTACCATCAGCACGCACACATTTTTCTGAATTTAGAAGAACATTGATTAGTAAAATGCGTCTTTATGACATGTCGTTGGCAGAAGTCACGCAGCTGATGTCACAAATTCTAACTGAATCTGAATTCAACAGTTTTGAATCTGCTGTTGCTTCTGAACTGCGAAATGCCAGTAAGGGTGATATAAGAGAAGGTATTTTGAAAATCCTAAAGAATATCTTAGGACCCAAAATAGATTGGTCTAGAATTACTACCTGTGTGCAAAGGAAAGAAGAAACTGTGAGTGAATATACTGAGAGATTTTGTCAGTCAGCTGTAATCTACAGTGGAATTGTTGATGACCCTGAAAGTGTGCTAGATGACAAGGGACCCCTGGTTCGTATCTGGTCAGATGGCCTTGTAGCCGAATACAGAAAAGCTTTACCATTCTTAGATCTAACTTGGTCTAACAGAACTCTCAGAAGTAACTTAGACAGGTTAGCTACATGGGAAAGAGATGCTGATGTCAAGGCAAAAGTAAGAGTAGCAGCAGCTACGTTTAACACAACGAAACAAGACAATAGATGGTCTAAAAGAGAAAGCAAATGCAAATACTGTGGAAAATTAGGACATTGGGAGAAAGAGTGTAGGAAGAAGTTGCAAGATAGTAAAAGAAATGCTATGCATAATTCTGCTCCTTCTCAGCCTGCCGACAACCCTGAAGTAGTTCCGCCAGTGACCACTGAAACTGTAGGACAGCTAGTTCAGGCTCTTCTAAGAGCACAACAAGACCAGGAAAAAAACTAATTGTTGGGGCTGTGAGTAGCTACCTTTCCCCTGTAATCCAACACAATGACCAAATAATTTTTGTGAAAGGTAGCATAAAAGAGAAAGAGATTGATTTTTTTGCTTGCTACAGGTGCAGAAATTACAGTAATTCCTCAGACTGTAAACGTAAAATGCCCTCACGCAGTGTCCGCACTAATGAATCAAGCAAAAGTCACTTCTGTCACCTCCTCCCGTTGGGGAAATTGGTTAGCAACTCTCACAGCCCCGAATATTGTTATACAGCGTGCACCAGTCACGAACCCATCCTCATGTATGATGTCTGCAATGACTGAATTTGTGTTAGAGGATGAAGGCGAGATGACTCATGATTGTGTTACGCTTACATATGCAGCGACAAGTGAAATAGCAGAAACTCCCATAGAGAACGCAGAATTGGAGTTGTTTGTTGATGGTTCAGCTCAAGTTATTGAAGGTAACAGACGAGCAGGATATGCAGTAACTTCCACCACTGAAGTAGTTGCTTCAGGTCGTCTTCCAGATAATTTTTCAGCTCAAGCTGCAGAACTAGTAGCCTTAACTAGAGCATGCACGCTAGCTTCAGGATCGGTTGCAAATATCTACACAGATTCCAGGTATGCTTTTGGGGTAATTCATGATTTTGCCATCATTTGGCAAACCAGAAAATTTCTAACTTCTGCTGGATCCCCAATTAAGCATGCTGGATTAGTGAAAGATTTAATGTGTGCCATGAAACTCCCAAAGAAATTAACGGTGATCAAAGTGAAAGCACATCTCACAACTAATACTACGGAAGCTAAAGGTAATGCTCTTGCTGATGTAGCGGCTAAACAGGCTTGTTTCTATGCAACTGTACAAGTGTGTTCAGGTAGTACAGCACAGAAGACAATTCTACCTCCTGAATCAATCGTTGATCTGTATAAAGACGTTCCTCTATATGAAGCATGGACATGGTTAGACAAAGGAGCCACTGTGGATTCATCCGGCTGCTGGACCAAAGGGGGAAAGTATGTTGCTCCCGAATCACTGTTGCCATATTTGGCTCAACAAATACACAGTTTGGGTCATAGTGGTCCAGCAACGATGAATCACAGGTTCTCAAATCAATGGTGGAATCCAAAATTCAGAAACGCAGCCACTGAAACAGTCAAGAGATGTGTTACATGTCAGAAAAATAATGATGTACCAGCAGCCACTACACCAGCAGCACATACCCCAGCTCCACCAGGGCCATTTCGTCACCTGCAAGTTGATTACATATCGTTGCCCCCTTGTAAAGGAAAAACTTACGTTTTGGTAGTAATAGATAAGTTCTCAAGATGGGTAGAAGCTTATCCAACAGGGCGTGCTACAGCTGCACATACTGCTAAATGTCTTGTCACTGATTTAATTCCCAGATGGGGATTACCAGATTGCATTGACTCCGATCAAGGTACCCACTTCACAGGACAGGTAGTCAAGGAAGTGTCTAGAATGTTGAAGATTAAGTGGAACCTTCACTGTCCCTATAGGCCACAAGCATCAGGACAGGTTGAACGATGAAACAGAACAATCAAAACCAGGCTAAGCAAAATGCATCAGGAATGAGTACCATGGGTTGAAGCACTGCCCGCAGTACTGTGTAGTATGAGAGCATCACCTAACAGATCAGTAGGACTGAGCCCTCATGAGATTATTACTGGACGCCCAATGCAGATGCCAGGTGTGATTGATCTTAGAAATGCTGATGTGCACATTGCTTCAGATGCCCTGATCGCTTACTGTGAAAACCTCACAAAGGCAGTGCAGAGTGCCAAAGAGAGAGTTGAGTCGTGTTGGCAGACTCCACCAGAAGGTGGACACACAATCATCCCAGGTCAATGGGTCATGATAAAGGCGTTCAGAAACAATCCATTAGAGCCTAAGTGGTACGGACCACATCAAGTGATGTTGATTACAGCTGCTGCAGTATTGTGTCAGGGAAGGAAAACTTGGACTCATGTTTCACACTGTAAAGTTGTTCCTCCCCCTGCAGGGATAGGATAGGACAGACACAAGAACCAGTGAGGAGCCCAGGGAAGAACCGAAAGCAACAGGCTTCGGGGGCCAACCCTGCGGTGAAGATTTCCTCATAGGCCTTTCCCATCCAATAGTCAATCCTTTCCTCACTGTTCTTTAGGTGTCGCAGGAATTGAGAAATAGGGAAAGAAGGAACAACAATAGCAGACTATATTTGAACAGAGGATACAACCCTAATGTTTGCAGACTCTACAAAAAATACTGCTATGTGCCGTTGTTCTCTTTTGTTTTGGTTTCTTTCTTCCTCTGTGCAGATACCACTTGATGGCTGTCCTGAGATCCATATGCACCGCCCTTCTCACCTGCGGATGAAGCCACAACCTCTAGAAAACAACTAGACCCATTGCCGAGCCAACTATCACACAAGAAAGAGAAAAGAAAGAAGAAGAAAAAAACAAATAAAAAATAAATACACAACGCAGAGACGCACATACGGGAACTTCAGTCATCCATCAACATGATCAAGATTTTTGTACTATTAACCATCATGGACATCACGCAAAGTGTAGACCCCAGAAACAACATATTCTTAGAGCTGATGAATATGTCAAGAAATGCCTTGTTTGCTGGAAAGAATGTTTGCATGCCGCACGCACCTTCAGTAGGAGCAGGAATCCCATGGGTGGCACACCCTATCTCCAAATGTGATACGTGTACCTTATTCGAGCATCATACCAGTAGATTATACAACAAGGATACATGTCACAACGTAACAATTCATCCAGCTTCTTCGTGTTGCATTCCTGGACTACCATCCTGCAACCTAACTTCAGCTACTCCCATCATGACAGATCTACTCATGCCAAGGATGTTCTATTGGTGCATGGAAAATTATGCTCCAGCATCGACTACACTGGGTGAAATTCCTCGTGAACGTTGCAGCTTTGTGCTTGAAAGAAGAACCGAATTCAATGTGTACGTTACTACATCAGATACAAAAGAGGAGAATTAATTAAAAGAGTGTCTCTATGGGAACCCATCCCTACCGAAATTTTTTGCCATAAATCAGTGGTGTATGATTCCTCCACCGACTGGCACTTTGTGGTTATGTGGGACTTCTGTCTACAGCATCCTACCCAGCCAATTCAATGGCAGGTGCACCCTGGTTTATGTCCTACCAGCCATCAGAGAAAATACACACTCCACCTCAAGTTCTCCACATCTACAAAATTCAGCTTCTACCAACAAAGATGGCTGCATTCCAGGACTCACTTGTGTACAAACGTGGTGGTCAAGAACTCTTGGAGCATTAATCCCATCGTATGGTGTCATGCAGGCTCTCGATCAGGTCAGAAGCCTGTCGGATTCTGTACAGAAATTGGCCAATGATACGGTTTTGGCCCTGGGCAACATCAAGGACACTCTTGCCTCGCACAAGATGATGATCTTACAGAACAGAGTGGCCTTGGATTACATTCTTGCAACACAAGGGGGAGCCTGTACCATTATCGGTCCTGAATGCTGCACCGGGTTAATGGATCCAACAGAGAACTTGAACAAAATCCAACAAGACATTCTTGGTCTTTCAGCAAAATTACACCAGATGACTGAAGATAATTCTTCATGGTTCGGAAACTTGTTAGATAAACCCTGGCTGTGGATCAAGGAAATAGCAATTCTGCTGTTGTTTCTCCTACTTGCGTACTATCTATGCATCCACAGTATCAAGTGTTTCTTTCAGCAAATGACTCCCATCTCTCACGAGGAAATGACAGTTCCAACCAGAAAAGATTATTACCCGTAAGAACTTACATATAATTACATGCAATTACATATAAGCAACACAGAACATGTACTATGTGCCTGTAACGATTACAAGTCACAAGAATTAACTTTTAGGTGTCTAAATTTGTATTTTGTGAGAGTTATTAGAACTCTCAAAGGGGGAATTGTGAGATTACAAATTTTATTTAAATGTTTAATTTAGTCACTTCCTGACTAAGAAAGTGTCAAGCAATTCAGGTGCTTGAGATCGCTTCCTGACCATTGAGCTTGAGACAGCTGTGCCTTTGTCTCTATGATAATGGTAAGTTCAATGAGTCAGACTACTGAGACTTTCAACTTTTGTTCTGCAAATGGCTTTCTGGCCCATACTTCCTGGCCCAGACTTCCTGGCTCCCTAGCCCAGACGTGGAATCGCTAGGATGATTGGATTAGTGTCTATGCATTTGAAAAACTATTATGTTGATGAGATTAGAACCACGGGAAGTCTGGTAACAAACCAACGCCTCCCTCAGTTGCATGCGTTGTTTGTTATTTGTCTCCACCTCCAAAAGTGCCTCCTCCAAAATGCCTATAAAGATACCATGTAAAATTACTTAAGATTGAGATTTCGATGACTACAGATACCAACAGCTTGTGTTCTCAATAAAGAATCCTGCTGACGAATCCGAAGTCTCCTGGTCTTCTCTTCTGAGTTTCCTACACTTTAGAAGAACCAAGTTCACAACAACCTTTAAGCAAGGGCACCATAGACCAGTCAGGAAATCACCTCGCATGTACTCAAAGTACAGCGACTGTGTATTCTGTGCTTCCAGTCAGTTCAATAAAAGTGATTAGTGGAGACAAGGTGGTTGTAGGACATGTAGGAGCAACCATGATGATGTTTCTTTTTGTCAGATGGTGTTGGAGGACTTACCTGTGAGTGGAGTTAATTGACATACTGCAGTGGTAAAGACAAATGATTAGGCTGCTGCCAAGAGTCGGCTGATCTCCAACTGATAACTCTGACAGCTTAACATGAACCAGCTTCAATCCCTTTCTTAAGATGTGTTTGCTTGGCTGGAACTGGTATGAAGATGTGGTACTGTGGAGTTAATTCAAATGTGAGCTGATTAAAGTAGGATTAAAGAACTAAATTGAAGTTGTTTTGCAGAAAGAAAGATACAAAAAAATTATAAATGCACTAGAGATGTGGTAAAGATGAATAAAAACATACATGCTGACAAGACCAGAATAGCTGCTAAGCAGATGTTCCCACCAGGTTACCATGAATTAATTTTTTTAGGTCTGAAAACGCAAGGCGACCGTGACTTTTAAAAAAAGAGCAGTGCGCTACATTTTTATGTTGCTAGGAAACCACCAAAATCAGCTGTCCTGTCAGTCTAATCAAAGGATTATAGCACGAGCGCCCTGAAATCTTTGGTTTTTGCTGTTAAGTAAACTGCAATATTAGCAAAAACCTTAAAACATTAATCTCCGGGTAACCCGGGACAGACACTAAATGTTTCTCCTCAATCATTGTTCAGTCTCTGGATTTTCTAAGCAACGGCAAACTTTCATCACCACAACGGAAGGCCCGCCTCTCCATTCATTTGAATGGACAATGAAAAAAAACCCGCGAATGACGGTCAGACATTTTTCTGCTTAGAGGTGCTTTTTTTTTTACTTCAGGTGCACTCCTGCAAAAACGTGAGGCGCAGCAGATGGCTGAAACGTGAGGCGCCCGGGGTGCATAAATAGCGTGCAAAACGCTCACTGCCAATAGAAAAAATGTAAAAAAGGGGCCTAAGACTTTTCTGACCAGCAGCTTCTCCAGAAAAGCCATACTGATCATCTGTCAACAAAATACAATAGTCCACCAGGAAAAACCAGCTTGGACCAACATGCTAATTCAATGTTGGTCTTTCAAGGTTCAAGGTTCAAGGTTTCTTTATTTGTCACATAATAAATTATACAGGGTATAACCAGTGAAATGTAAGTCAAATCAGGTCCGCTCAGTGGACAGTGCAAAAGAATACAAATAAAAGTTATATAAAGTAACAACACAAGAGCATATATATGGTAAAAAAGAGAAATAAGAGTAAAATGTGCAATGAAATAAAAAGTGCAAAACAATAAGATGTGCAAAACAATAAGATGTACAACACAATAAGATGTGCAAAAAACAGTGTACTGGGACTTAATAAATAGTAATGTGAATAAGAGGGATGTGCAGACAGGTTGTTCAGGGTATGTACATAAAGCAGCAATACGGGTGATGAGAATTTTTACAGTTAACAATCTTGTAAGTGTTTATGAGACTGGGTTTGTGTTTAGGAGCCTGATAGCCTGAGGGAAGAAGCTCCTCCTCTGGTTTTTGCCATCATGCTCCTGAAGCGCTTGCCAGATGGCAGTAAACGGAAAAGATGGTTACCGGGGTGAGTTGAGTCTTTGATGATTTTAGCAGCTCTGCTTTTGCAGCGTTTGAGGTAGATTATCTGCAGAGAGGGGAGAGCCGACCCTGAGATGCGCTCAGCTAAACGCACGACTCTCTGTAGAGCTTTGCAGTCCTGGTTCGAGGAATTAACATACCACACTGAGATGTACTTTCTATGGCCCCTGAATAGAAAGTTTTCAGGACATCTGGTTAGTGTCAGGAGTCCAGGCCCGGTGTCCTCCCACTCACCACCAGAGGGTGCCATCTCCCTTCCTCCTGGACTCATCTACTTAACTCCACACACCTGTGCACCCTCTCATCTCTTCCCAGCTGGTCTCAATCACCGTGGACTATTTAGGCACCTCACTCCCGTCCCTCTGTCTGGCAAGGTTACCCACACTCACATGTGTATGTTCACTGTTTTTCCTGTTCACCGATTACGTTCGGTTTGTGTGCTCGGGACACCAGCACTACGTTGCCGTCTGGGGTGTCCTGTTTCTGATTATTGTTTTGTTTTTGCCTGTTGGCGTTTTATTTATTAAAGAACCGAAACTTACCTGCATTTGGACCCAGATCTCTGTTTTTCCACGGGCTTCCTCGCTGTCCCGTGACAGAATCTTGCCAGCAAGAATGAGTCCAGCAGGGAACCTTCCTAATGTCCGCCAGGGAGACCGAAGAATTGAGGAGTATGCCAGGGACTTCATGAGAGTGGCTCGCCGGTCAGCTATGGAGAAGGCCTGTCTCATGATCACCTTCTGGGGAGGCCTGGGAGAGCCCTTCAGATCCTGCATGCCCTACTGGAACCCAGAGGAGTCACTGGAGGATTACATCAACCTGGCTTTGAGTTTAAGCGGCTCAGCCTTCCGGATGGAGACAGAGTCCGCTCCGTTCCGGGAGCCCACGCAGTCCGCTCCGTTCCGGGAGCCCGCGCAGTCCGCTCCGTTCCGGGAGCCCGCGCAGTCCGCTCCGGTCCGGGAGCCCATGCAGTCTGCTCCAGAGCCCGCTCCGGTCCGGGAGCCCACGCATTCCGCTCCAGGGCCTGCTCCGTTCCGGGAGCCGACGCAGTCCGCTCCAGAGCCCGCTCCGTTCCGGGAGCCGACGCAGTCCGCTCCAGAGCCCGCTCCGTTCTGGGAGCCGACGCAGCCCGCTCCGCCCCATGAGCCGACAGAGTCCACTCCAGAGCTTGCTCCACCCTGGTGGCCTCCTGCTCTGCCTGCCCCGCCCTGGCCGCCTGCTTTACCTGCCCCACCCTGGCACCCGTGGCTGCCTCTGTCTCTAGGCCCTCTTCCACTACATGGGACAGTCTGTTTTTTTACACATACAGATGGGTTCTATGCGGTCAATCCGTTTTGCAGTTCTTTAAACTGCTCTTTTCGCTTGCAAATCACTGTTCACAGGCTTGCAGTGCTTTTGACCGTATTTTGGCGAAAAAAACGTGCCAAAAGTGTAAGCGCGGAAAAATGGAAGTCATAAGAATGCAGATCATATTTATTTAGTGTCAGCATGAAGTTGCAGTTTCACAAAACATGAATTACACTTACAAGTAACAGCAAAATGCTGCAAATAATTTTTTCTTGCGCTTAAAATGCGATTTACACCTTTACAAAGCTTCTCTTGCGCTTGCAAATTTTATTTGCGCTTGCAGTCTTATGTACACTTTCACAAATCTTACCATACGCATGCAAATCTCTTCATAGTACAGTCTTTGCCTGGCTTTCTTAACCTGTGTTTGAATGTGTGTAGTCCAAGTTAGGTCCTCGGAGATGTTTACACCGAGGTACTTGAAGCTACTCACCCTCTCCACAGGGGTCCCACTGATCATAAGAGGAGTGTAGGGCCGCTGCTGTCTCTTCCTGAAGTCTACAATCAGCTCTTTAGTTTTGCTCACGTTCAGAGAGAGACAGTTGTCCTGGCACCATGATGTGAGTCTCTCCACCTCATCCAAGTATGCGGCCTCGTCATCGTTGTTAATGAGGCCCAGAATCACAGTATCATCCGCAAATTTGACAATAGAAGTGGAGCTGTGAGAGGACACGCAATCGTGGGTGTATAGAGAGTAGAGCAGGGGGCTCAGGACACAGCCCTGTGGGACTCCTACGTTCAGGGTGATGGAATTGGAGGTGAACTGGCCGACTTTCACCACTTGTGGTCTGGCGGTGAGGAAATCTTGAATCCAGTCACAGAGTGAAGTGTTTAGGCCGAGGTCTGAGAGTTTAACAGCCAGCTTGGTGGGGAATATAGTGTTGAAAGCTGAGCTATGAATAGCAGCCTGACATAGTTGCCAATTTTGCTGTCGATGTGAGTGAGGGAGGAGTGCAGTACCTGGGAGATGGCATCATCAGTAGACCTATTTGGCCGATAGGCAAACTGAAGAGGGTCCAAAGTAGCAGGGATGGAGGAGCAAATGTGTTTCTTTAAAAGTCTCTCAAAAACCTTCATGACTGTCGATGTGAGGGCAACTGGACGATAGTCATTCAGGCAAGAGGGTTTACTGTTCTTAGGCACAGGGATTATGACAGATTTTTTTTTTTAAAGGAGGTGGGAACAACAGAGGTAGCAAGGGACTCATTAAATATAGAAGTAAACAAACCAGCAAGCTGATCAGCAGAGGACCTCAGAACGTGGCCAGTAATCCCATCAGGTCCTGCTGCTTTCCTGACGTTCACTCTCTTTAGTTCCCTCCGGACATCGTCCTCAGACAAGGTGATAGCATAATTATCGCTGCTCTGTCTGCTGCTTCCTGACGCGCTGATCGGCAGAGTCGCGCCGCCGCCATTACATTCAAAGCGGCCGTAGAAGGTATTTAGCTCTTCGGCCAGCAACGGATCTGCTCTCACCTCTGCGGAGGAGTTATTTACAGAGGAACATATGGTCTTCAGTCCCTGCCACATGCGTCGAGAGTCATTGAGCTGGAAATGTAACTCAATTCTCTCCCTGTACCGGCGCTTAGCGGCTCTTATTGCACTACAGAGAGCGTAGCACGATGCTTTGTACTCGCTCATGTTTCCTGACAAAAGACCGGCGTTGTATGCGGCAGTGCGATGGTTAACCGCATCACGGATTGATCTGTCCACCCATGGTTTCTGATTAGTAAATGTCCTTATAGTTACCGTTTCAGTGGCTTGCTCGGTTAGCGTGTTTACGAAGCTTAATGCTACATCCGTGAATTCGCTGATGTCAGATGAACTCGTCCGGAACATGTCCCAGTCGACGTCATCAAGGGAGAAGCTTCAGAGTGGGAGGACCAGCGCGTCACTTCCCTCTCCACCGGCGGTTCATGAACGATCCTTTATTTGTATTCCGGTGTGAGGAAAATGGCGACATGATCTGATTTGCCAAAAGCCGGCAGTGAGTGGGCTTTGTAGGCATTTTTGAGCGGAGTGTAGCAATGATCGAGTGTATTCAGTCCTCTGGTTGGACAGGATATGTGCTGATGAAAGTTAGGGATGACCTTCTTGAGGTTGGCTTTGTTAAAGTCCCCTGCGATGATACATGCAGCATCAGGATGTTTATTGATGTAGCCGCTGAGCTCATCGTAGAGTTTGGACAAAGCCAAGCTGGTATCTGCCTGTGGTGGTATATAAACGGCAGTAACGACGATTGATGAAAATTCCCGGGGCAGAAAGAATGGGCGGCAGATAATGGCAGGTAAGTATGTTTTGCACAAGGGAAGCTAGCATGCTCCCAGAATCCCCAGGAGTGTACTGTATAGTGTACTGTATTTTACTGTATTTACTGTATTTTTACCACTTTATTGCCACAATTTAGACTTTCTGGTGTCGTGATACAAAAAGTCAACCAATAACAACCAATAAATAATATGCCAGTTTTTTTTTTTTTTACCTGAAGTGGATTAAAGTTGATTTATTGGAGAAGCAGTTCACATGCCCTTGTGTAAAAGAAGTGTGCAACATTTAATTGAATGTGCACTTGTTTTACTTCAAATCTTGAAAATGTATGGACTAATTTATGTCCTTACTACCTTTCTGGCCTTGGACATGTTAGTTGTGTTGCTGTCTGTGGAGGATCAAAAAGCTCTCAGATTTAATCAGAAATATCTTAATGTGTGTTCTGAAGATTAATGAAGTTCATACGGGTTTGGAATGACATGAGGGTGAGTAATTAATGACAGAATTTTTGGGTGAACTATACCTTTAATTAAATAAATGAACACTTAGTTTGACATAAAGAAAGCAAACTTTCATCACTGTTTCTTAATACACTTAAAAAAAACTTTTTAAAAATGTAAAAAAAAACAAAATACATTTTAAATGTTTTTATTTTTTTGGCATGCGTCAAAGAACTACACACATTTTGATGTGTTGACCAATATACTAAATTGTATTAAATTGTAGCTTAATTTTTATAAATATGTAATACTTTACATGTACTAATAAATAAACAATTATTAAATGTACAGTTTTTAATTTGACATTTTTACAAAGTGCACTGAACTGTGTTAATAAACATTGTAATGTTTACTCTTTAAGTTCACTTAAGTGGCATTTTATTTCATTAATATTATTATCAGCAAGTACTATTTTTTTAATATACTTTTAAAATGTGAAGCACACTACAAGTACACATTCAATACAATTAAGCAGACGTCTCTTTCAGAAGGGATTTCTTGCCAAACTACAACCTTTATCTGACTACATTTACAATATGACATATCCACTCAGACCTCAGTTATTTAATTAGCAGTTAGCTGTATTGATCCCACTACTTTTCCCGATGGTTATAACCAGTGGCGTGCACAGAATTTCGGAGGGGCAGGGGCGAAATGGCGTTACGAGGGCACAATCATGGAGAGGGGTGCATGGGTTTGGTCCCCCGATATGGCAAAACTTTCACAATAAAAAAATAATAATAATTATATCACAATTCATGGTTTTATCACGATTCTTTGTCATGTAGTTTTTTTTATTTTGCAAGTTGTTTGAGCATTACCTCCTGTATATTGCTTTGTTAATTTTTCAAATTAAAGTAATTGGAGCTAGAAATATAAATTGTAAATACTGGCACTTTTTTCCCTCTTTCTAAAATGAGTGAAAACAATCACAAAAACCCTCTGATAACCCATATATGCAACCAATTTGAAGTTTGCATACATTATCAATTAATTAGATTGCATGTATACGTATATACATGTGCATCTCAATAAATTAGAATGTAGTGGAAAAGTTCATTTATTTCAGTAATTCAACTCGTAAATTGTAAAACTTGTGTATTAAATAAATTCACACACTGGAGTAGTTTAAGTCTTTGGTTCTTTTAAATTCACTTTCTCAAAAAAATTGAATATGGTGACATGCCAATCAGCTTATCAACTCAAAACACCTGCAAAGGTTTTCTTCAAAATAGTCTCTCGGTTTGGTTCACTAGGCTACACAATCATGGGGAAGACTGCTGCTCTGACAGTTGTCCAGAAGACAATCATTGACACCCTTCAAGGAGGGAAAGCCACAAACATTAATTGTCAAAGAAGCTGACTGTTCACAGAGTGCTGTATCCAAGCATGTTAACAGAAAGTTGAGTGGAAGGAAAAAGTGTGGAAGAGAAAGATGCACAACCAATCGAGAGAACCGCAGCCTTATGATAATTGTCAAGCAAAATCGTTTCAAGAATTTGGGTGAACTTCACAAGGAATAGACTGAGGCTGGGGTCAAGTCATCAAGAGCCACCACACACAGACGTGTCAAGGAATTTGGCTACAGTTGTTGTCAGAGACGTCTTACCTGGGCTAAGAAGAAGAAGAACTGGACTTTTGCCAAGTGGTCAAAAGTCCTCTTTTCAGATGAGATCAAGTTTTGTATTTCAGTTGGAAACCAAGGTCTTAGAGTCTGTAGGAAGGGTGGATAAGCTCATAGTCCAAGTTACTTGAAGTCCAAGTTGCTTGTTAAGTTTCCACAGTCTGTGATGATTTGGGGTGCAATGTCATCTGCTGGTGTTGGTCCATTGTGTTTTTTGAAAACCAACGTCACTGCACCCGTTTACCAATACATTTTTGGAGCACTTCATGCTTCCTTCTGCTGACCAGCTATTTTAAAGATGCTGATTTCATTTTCCAGCAGGATTTGGCACCTGCCCACTTTGCCAAAAGCACCAAAAGTTGGTTAAATGACCATGGTGTTGGTGTGCTTGACTGGCCAGCAAACTCACCAGACCTGAACCCCATAGAGAATCTATGGGGCATTGTCAAGAGGAACATGAGAAACAAAAGACCAAAAATGCAGATGAGCTGAAGGCTACTGTCAAAGAAACCTGGGCTTCCATACCACCTCAGCAGTGCCACAAACTGATCACCTCAAAAAAAGCAAAAGGAGCCCCTACCAAGTATTGAGTACATACTTGAAACTCGTGTATTAAATAAATTAATTGCACACAGACTGAAGTAGTTTAAGTCTTTGGTTCTTTTAATTGTGATGATTTTGGCTCACATTTAACAAATCTCAACAAATTAGAATACTTAATAAGAACAATTCACTAAAAATGTTTTTTTTTTATTGGTCTTATGAAGTATTCAAAATTTTTTGAGATTGGTGGGTTTTTGTTAATTGTGAGCCAAAATCATCACAATTAAAAGAACCAAAGAATTAAACTACTTCCGTCTGTGAGCATTGAATTTATTTTAAACACGAGTTTCACAATTTGAGTTGAATTACTGAAATAAATTACCTTTTCCACAACATTTTAATTTATTGAGATACACCTGTACATACGATACATAATGATTTGTGGTAATTGTCACACCTTGACAGACAGAGGGCAAAAGATGACATGTGGGTAGGGTTAAACAAAACAATTATTTGATAATAAATCCAAGGGAAAACAAACAGAACATTCAAAGACAGGTAAACAGACAAGGTAATCCAATGGGCTGGTCACGCAAAGGAATGTAACCATCAACAATAACCAACAAACTCAAACTGAAAAGATAGAAACTTGAAAACTCAGACAAAAGAACGATAATTAGCAAGGCACTGGTGATCTAACTTACGGATTCAAAGGGGAGACAGAATCTAGATCAAAGAACAAAACGAGAAAGGCAAACAAAGTCCAAACAGGGTGATGGTGTGACAGTAATGTTATAGTGGTAAGTTCCAACTATGTTTTGTAGTTCTACATTATAGTAAAAAGGTTTGCCATATTACTCCTAAAATAAAATACAAATAAAAATAAAATAATAAATAAAATAGCTGTAGTTGTGCACCATAATGCACTTTTTAAACAGAAATCTGTAATCTTGACTTTGAGAAACAATGTCCTGCTTGAAGAAAAATGTAGAATTATTTTAATTTGGCATTTATGAGAGAGTTGGCATATAAGAAGAGTTTTAAAATGTATGACTGGTGTCGTGAATGATCTCACAAATATCTTCACAGTAAAGACTATTCAAATCCAGAAGCATTCTGAAGCTGAAAATTGGTTGTCGGATGTCCCGCAAATAGGTTGCATTAACCAAAAATGTTCTGTCATTGACAGAATTGTTTTGAACAGTGATGAAATAATCTGAAGGCCGTCCGTTACTTTGACAAATTACACTGAGGGTGATCTATTGTAATTTATAACTGTAATTCCCACCCCTGTCCAGTTGTTGGCAAGCAGAGCTTGGGATCATGGAGCGTGGGATCATCAGCTCCAGAACAAAAATAAAACTGTCATGAGTCTTTTGCTATGTGTTTGGTTATGGTAGGGATGGGAAGATTCCCTTTTTCACTCGGTGCATCTTCAAAAAAAGTAAATGATGCAATTTATCGGTTTAAAAGTGTGCACCGGATACAAGTTGGTATTTGTATCACGATTCATAGTTTCTAACATATTTGCATCGGTAAAAAAGCATTTTATTTATATATACTGAACAAAATTATAAACGCAACACTTTTGTTTTTGCCCCCATTTTTCATGAGCTGAACTCAGTTCTAAGACTTTTTCTACGTACACAAAAGGTCTATTTCTATCAAATATTGTTCACAAATCTGTCTAAATCTGTGTTCGTGAGCACTTCTACTTTGCCAAGATAATCCATCCACCTCACAGGTGTGGCATATCAAGATGCTGATTAGACAGCATGATTATTGCACAAGTGTGCCTTAGGCTGGCCACAATGAAAGGCTACTCTAAAATGTGCAGTTTTACTGTATCAGGGGGGTCTGGTGGGGTCCGAAAACCAGTCAGTATCTGGTGTGACCACCATTTGCTTCACGCAGTGCTACAGATGGTGTGCAACACATGCAACACTTCGCATAGAGTAGATCAGGTTTTTGATTGAGGCCTGTGGAATGTTGATCCACTCCTCTTCAATGGCTGTGCAAAGTTGCTGGATATTGGCAGGAACTGAAACACGCTGTCGTATACGCCAATCCAGAGCATCCCAAACATGCTCAATGCGTGACATGTCCGGTGAGTATGCTGGCCATGCAAGAACTGGGATATTTTCAGCTTCCAGGAATTGTGTGCAGATCCTTGTAACAAGGGGCTGTGTATTATCATGCTGCAACATGAGGAGATGGTCATCGATGAATGGCACAAAAATGGGCCTAAGGACCTCGTCACAGTGTCTCTGTGCATTCAAAATGCTATCAATAAAATGTACCTGTGTTTGTTGTCCATAACCCAACCGCCACCATGGGCCACTCAATCCACAACGTTGACATCAGCAAACCGCTCACCCACACAACGCAATACACGCTGTCTGCCATCTGCCCTGTACAGTGAAAACCGGGATTAATCTGTGAAGAGAACACCTTTCCAAAGTGCCAGACACCATCGAATGTGAGCATTTGCCCACTCAAGTCAGTTTCGACGACGAACTGCAGTCAGGTCGAGACCCCGATAAGGACAACGTACATGCAGATGAGCTTCCCTGAGACAGTTTGTGCAGAAATTCTTTGGTTATGTAAACCGATTGTTGCAGCAGCTGTCCGGGTGGCTGTTCTCAGGCGATCTTGGAAGTGAAGATGCTGGATGTTGAGGTACTGGGCTGGTGTGGTTTCACGTGGTCTGTGGTTGCGAGTCCGGTTGGATGTACTACCAAATTCTCTGAAACACCTTTAGAGACAGCTTCACTTCAATTCATGAACAACAGCTCTGATATAAATTCCTGCAGTCAGCATGCCAATTGCACGCTCCCTCAAAATTTGCGACATCTGTGGCATTGTACAGTGCTGTGTGATAAAACTGCACATTTTAGAGTGGCCTTTTATTGTGGTCAGCTTAAAGGCCCGTACACACCGGGACTGACGTTTAACGCCTCGTGACTAAACAAAGGGCGCCAATGTGAGTGTGCACACTGATGTGAAAAACGCCACGCGTAAAAGCGTCATTTTTTTTTTAAATGCCTCGGGTTCGTTTTTTTGGACGTCATTTTTTCTATCCGACCAATGAGATTGGCGCTTTTGCTCACGTATCTGGAGCTGCTGAAGTTACAGTAAAACACAACTTGGGGGCGCTCAAACACAAAACAGTCTTGCCGAGCACACATACATAACGACGAAGAAGATATACGCCAAGTAGCGTCTACACTGCCGGCGTCGGCGTCTTTTCCGGTCAATAATTTCTTCATCGCTGGAGCTGGAGCTGGAGCTTCTGGTGCTTGAAATATCCATGTTTTCTTTGTATGATTTTGACAAGCGCGTAAATACTTGCTCTCTTCTTCTGAGTGACAAGTGAGTGTCAGAAGCGTAAAGTTGCGCAGCGCCACCTTGTGTACCGGGGTATTTCTGTTTTACATTAAGCGCCATCTAATGTCAGGGAATGAATTTGCATGTTCACTCGGCTCATCGTCAGCAAAAATCGCTTGGGTGTGAACACAAAAAACGCGTTGAAAAACGCTGGCGAATAACGTGCGCCGATATATGGCACCGGTGTGTACGGGCCTTAAGGCACGCCTGTGCAATAATCATGCTGTCTAATCAGCATCTTGATATGCCACACCTGTGAGGTGGATGCATGATCTCGGCAAAGGAGAAGTGCTCACTAACACAGATTTAGACAGATTTGTGAACAATATTTGAGAGAAATAGGCCTTTTGTGTACATGAAAAAGTCTTAGATCTTTGAGTTCAGCTCATGAAAAATGGGGGCAAAAACCAAAGTGTTGCATTTATAATTTTGTTAAGTGTATAATTATTAATGGATGCGCTACACTTTTATTGTTTAGAAAGTGACCAATAATCTGTGACCAATATTTTGTGTGTAGCTTGATTTCTCCTCTCAAGCGCGTTCATCACCGCTGCTGCGCGTGAATATGACGAATCACAACAACACTACAGAGACCTGAGGAAAAGTAAGGATTGAAGTCCAAAACCTGACTTGAAATAAACTAACAAATCAATCAGGGCTAAAGCAGGTTATACATGACAACGTAAGTTCACACTAACTAATTTGTGCTCGCTTGTTCTTAAGCAGCCCTTAAATGTCAATCATGGATTAAATCGATCCATCATGGCAAACAGCAAATATATTTGTGCTGTTTAATTAATTTTAGACGTTTTGTTTTCCCCAGTGCATAACTGACATGTCACGTGTACATTATTCATCTATAAAAATCTAGGAAGTCATGCAGATATATTAATTATGCTGTCAGGAGTGGGCTTACGCGAGTGGACGAGCGCACATGCATGCTAAAATAGGAGCACAATAATTCTGAGTCAAACATGCATTTTATGACAGCAGTGCCTAAAATAAACTGTAAAGGGACTATTGTAATGGGTAAATCAAATTTAAGATAATACGTTAATGTTTGTTTCATATAGCAGTTAAAATAGTTTTAATTTAAGGATTTTAACTTTTAGTTTGGTGATTGTTAATGCTTTAAAGAGCAATTTAAATTGTAATGTTCTAATGCAATCTGTTCTAACTATAAAAGGTACAGATGTTATAAAACCTGAGAGAAAGGCTGGATGGCTATGATAGTACATGAGAGATTCAGTGGTAATATCATTATCCCAAATTGGTCAAACACAGACAGGTAAGTGAAACACAGGCTGGTTTAATAAACAGATGTTGGATGGGATTTCTTAGAGAGTAAAGGCAGGTGAGAGGAAGATACTGATGACAGTTCTGGCAATGTCCGGCAGAGTAATGTCTGATAATATTCCTTGCAGGATGACAGGAGTGGAGAAGTCCGAGGTCGAGGGGAAACAACGCAGGGAGGATTGCGGGAGAATCACTGGAGAGACAACAGGACATTGGAAGGTAAATAACACTGGTTAGCAGCACAGATGAGTCAGGTACTGTTCGGGGTAGTGAACGGTAGACCGAACAGTGAATGACTGAGTGCAGCGTTCTTATGAGTGAAACTTGATTGGAGCTCGGCAGGTGATCAGAACACAGGTGAGTGAGATCTGGAGATTTAACAATCGATATTGGTTCATAAAAATGAGAATCTTTTCAAATAGAGAAATCGTTCTTTTGTTTTACCCAGCCCTAGCATGTTTTGCTGTTGGCCTTTTTTGTCACTGTGTGCGTTGAACATGACTCACAGTCTCTGTTCATCTGTTCTCTTCATTGATAAATGAATGCATAAGTTTATATGCTCATTCTGTAGGTTTATTATTAAAAGTGAAAATGTGAGCAAAAATTTAATTTTTGTTTTTATAGTTAAAACAAGAAAATTAAAAATGACGGTTAATGTCTAATGCAAACTCTGGTCCCGCCCCCAACCAAAATTATGCTTTTGATTGTTTTTCCACTGAGTCAGGCTTGTCTGTCTTGTTCATGTCTACAGGGCAGTGCTCTGTCTACCAAAATATCCAGTACTTACTCAGAAAGTGCAGTAGTTTGCTGGGTCAAATTCCATCTCACCCAAATTGCCGCATTTGGACTTGGTAATGTATGGATATTCATCTTTAGGGTGAACAAACTCAAAATGGTGATAATGGGCATACGGAAAAAAACCCTGACTGCACTGGTATTTACCCTCTCCGTTTACCATGCTACATCCTCTTCAGCTGCTGGATATTTTTAAATCATGAAAGAGGCTTTATACTGTTGGGTAGCTCTTGACCTGTAAGGGCGCAGTCTGTCTGTGCAGAGCACTTTTCCTGTAAATATCACTTTGGGCTTCCTTTCTTGGTGAATGAGTGTGCTTGTGTCTGTGTGTCCCTAAGAATATGAAGGTGCTTGCGTCCATCACCCTGCTTTAGTCCTGAGTGCACTTGACAGGTGACCTCAGCGTTACGGCGGTCAGACCAACGTGGACTTCCAGACACTGTAAAAGCCACAAAGTTGATCTTTGCCTACAAAGATTTAATTGGATGATCATAGATATGAATTAAATTATATTGTTCGCTGTCTGCATCTCTGTATTGTGTTGATGGTGAGCACAGTCAATTTATTCCATTTGGCAAGTCTTCAGTCATCGAATCTACAGTCAGACGCAGTCAGTGAGCCGGAAGACCTGCCTGGTGTTATACGGTCAGCTCCAGCTGATTGACACACCAGAGTATTTATTTACAGTCCTCATCCCCCCCCACTCAGCTAATTTGTTTTTATATGAGTTTGGGGCATGAGTCGCCCCTTCTGTCTCTTTTTTTGGGTGTCTGTCTTTCATCTCCTTTGGGTCTGTCTTGTATTCTCGTTTGGGGAATAAAAAAGGTATGTTTTGGATGCTGATCCCAAGCATGAGACAATGTTGTCACCACCATTTTAGATAAGTAGAAGAAAATAAATATAGTACAATTATGTAGAAGAACTAAGTAGAATTAAATAAATATTAAATACAAAGTAAAGTAAACTAAATTAAAAATAAATAAAATTCAATAAAATATAATTAAATAAAAAGTAAAATGTAATAAAATACAACTACATAAAGCAAATATAATTCAATACAAATTCAATAAAATGTAAAATAAATTCAATTAAATACATTTTATATATATACAGGTGCATCTCAATAAATTAGAATGTCATGAAAAAGTTAATTTATTTTAGTAATTCAACTCAAATTGTGAAACTCGTGTATTAAATCAATTCAATGCACACATAATGAGGTAGTCATAAAGAAGCTGTCTGTTCACAGAGTGCTGTATCCAAGCATGTTAACAGAAAGTTGAGTGGAAGGAAAAAGTGTGGAAGAAAAAGATGCACAACCAACCGAGAGAACCGCAGCCTTATGAGGATTGTCAAGCAAAATCGATTCAGGAATTTGGGTGAACTTCACAAGGAATGGACTGAGGCTGAGGTCAAGGCATCAAGAGCACACACACCACACACAGACGTGTCAAGGAATTTGGCTACAGTTGTCCCCAGAGGCGTCTTACCTGGGCTTAGGAGAAGAACTGGACTGTTGCCCAGTGGTCCAAGTCCTCTTTTCAGATGAGAGCAAGCTTTGTATTTAATTTGGAACAAAAAGGTCCTAGAGTCTGCAGGAAGGGTGGAGAAGCTCATAGCCCAAGTTGTTTGAAGTCCAGTGTTAAGTTTCCACAGTCTGTGATGATTTGGGGTGCAATGTCATCTGCTGGTGTTGGTCCATTGCGTTTTTTGAAAACCAACGTCACTGCACCCATTTACCAAGAAATCTTTGGAGCACTTCATGCTTCCTTCTGCTGACCAGCTATTTCAAAGATGCTGATTTCATTTTCCAGCAGGATTTGGCATCTGCCCACTTTGCCAAAAGCACCAAAAGTTGGTTAAATGAACATGGTGTTGGTGTGCTTGACTGACCAGCAAACTCACTAGACCTGAAACCCATAGATAATCTATGGGGTATTGTCAAGAGGAAAATGAGAAACAAGAGACCAAAAAATGCAGATGAGCTGAAGGCTACTGTCAAAGAAACCTGGGCTTCCATACCACCTCAGCAGTGCCAAAAACTGATCACCTCCATGCCACGCCGAATTGAGGCAGTAAATAAAGCAAAATGAGCCCCTACCAAGTATTGAGTACGTAATGAATAATTGATGACGGGCCGTTGAATTATTAGAAAAATAATGTACCCCCGAGGTGGTGATGCGGTCACGACGCAAAGCGGAGTTGGTCCTTTTGGTCACAGAACAAAGGAAATTACTTTTCTGCTTCCCACAGGGAACACCGAAACTCATGTGTTCCTGTATTCATTAATTTCATGACTATTAAAACCATCTACTCAAGAAACAATATGGATATTAATGTTGTCCTGCCTTTCATATGTTTAGTGTGGATGTGAATTATTTAGAATGTGGAATGCTATTTAATCTGTGCCTTGAACTGTAGTAAATGTACCATTGTATTCCAAATGCGGAGCGTTTAGTCTCTAAAAGAAGCTGGCGTCATAAGTAATAAGTGGTGTGGATGACCGTTAAACTTTGGCATCATAATGTATGTTTACAACAGATATAAAAGATCTGTGTATATCTTTCACGTTGAATTAAATATCAGATGACGAGTGATCACGTGCCTTGCAAGAGGAGCTGTGCAGGCGGGGCTCTGCCCCACACGGACAAGCTGATTCGAATAGCCGTCTGTGGGCGGGTCTAAGTCGGTCTGTTTAAAAGCAAGGCGCCAGTGTGCAAAATGCTCTCTTACTTCTCCTTTTCATCGCTCTCCAACTCGCGCAAGGATGACCCGGGAGCCGGCCCGCTGGACTCTCGCCTTAACATCGGCTGAGACTATCGAGGCGAATCAAAGACTTTGTAAAAGCCGTAACACAGAACCAGCATCAAACAGCCCCGTGTTCCAACACGGCTTCCCCGGTGACGTCACGCAACAGCAGCAGAGATTCCCAGAGCAACACGTTGGAACAGAACAAGGATCGAAGAAACACGTGGACACACACGTGGAAACGAGACAAAGCCACAGCCTGCTTAACACAAAAGCAAGTATTATAAACAAAGCCTCTATTTCTAACTGAACTGGTAAATCGATCTGAACGCAGTAACAAAGCAAAGTCATTTGTCGTGATCTTTCCGTTTGGTTTAAGTGTTAAAATAGCTAAGAGGGCTATTTTAACTTTCTGAAGTTACCCGCAAAACATATGTATGTGTGTGTGTGTGCCTGTTTGTTTTAATAATCTAGATCATGTATGTTAGAATAGCAGTAGAATAAATAAACCGTGTTTCATTTTATAAAGAATTGTCTCTGGGAATGTGATTTTTCAAATATGTTAACCTTACTGCCACAAAGAAAACGTTACCTAGCTCGAAATGATATAAAATTCTTTATTCTGTTTATCGTTGGCCACGAGAGCAAAATAAACTAAATTGATAAAGATATACTGATGTTAGTGATCGCTGGACGAGCACTTAATAAAGTATAAATCATAAGTTAAAGATGAATATTACTTTAATCAAAGCAATATTTAATCTTTAATAAATAATTCCTGGAGCTGAAACAATAGCTCCTTTTATAATATGCTACAAAGGCATTCGTCCGTTTTTTCTACTTCAATCGCTATTGTGAGCAGGATTATTTCTTCCGCATCTCATCCAACTCATCCCTTGCTAATTCCAAAACGTAATTTTAAACTTGAGCCGTTGATAGCAGACTAATGCAGTTAAAACAGTTAATAACTAAGTTATGAGTGAGAGAGAGAGAGAGATTAATGTTACCTCTGTGAGTCAGTGATCGGCAGCAATGTAGTGAGAATTTAAGGTCATTTTCTTTACCAACAGAGCCGTTGTTGTTACCTCGCTTCTGAGAAGTCATGTAGTTTTTAAGTTCTTAAACTATGTTACTGATAAAATCATCAGAGTAGTGCTAATTACAATAGTGCTTATGTTAAGGTGTGTGCAAACTATATGTGTGTCTGTGAGGGAGAGACTGAGAGCGGGAGAGAGAGAGTAGGCTATGTGCTTTCCGTACATTATAAAACGTAATTTTGTGGCAAAAACATGGACAAGATCTGTCAATTTGATCCTTTTGTTTACACTATTTATTTGTTTGGCCAGTGCCGTTGTGGGTTTGGGTTATTTTTCTGTTATGAGCCCTTTGAAATAACAGAAATAATTTGGCTAAGTGATACGGAACTGTAATGCGGTCAAGAGAGCTGCCTGGAACTACATTCGTTGTGCGTTTCCCTGAAAATAATTGCACACCTTCACATAATTGCACAGTTCATCAGCCAATCAGATTCAAGCATTCAACTTGTAGTATACAGTAAATTAACTTGTAGTATACAGTAAATTAACATACTTTCCAGAAGGCCAACAATTCACAAAAATAGTTTTTTTTGTATTGGTCTTATGAAGTATTCTAATTTGTTGAGATAGTGAATTGGTGGGTTTTTGTTAAATGTGAGCCAAAATCAATCACAATTAAATGAACCAAAGACTTAAACTACTTCAGTATATATATGTATATGTATATACATACATATTTATTAGTGCTGACAATTGATAAAAAAAGAATAATCGCGCTAATCACAGTCATGGACTGTGTGTCATGAATCCTGTCCATGCACTCCCGGTTACTCACCACCAGAGGTCACTCGCTCACCACATGAACTCCTGCACCACACTAATGGTTGTACGTCACCTAAGACTACATTTCCCATAATCCATTGCACTGACGACACACAGCTGATCACACTAATCACGCAGTTGATCACACATCACACAGCCTACATAAACCATGGACTTCCTCTTCCTCTCTGCCGAGCATTGTATAGCGTATGTCCTAATGATAGCTACTCTACAGAGCCCTCTAAATTGTTATTGCCTTGCCTGTTCTGATACCTGCCCGTGTTTCCTGGATTTACCCTTTGCCTTGCCCTGTTTAATATTGTTCGCCGATCGTCGACCCACGCTTGCCCTAGGATTTCTCTTTGTCTTGCCGTGTTGTTCCTGTTTGCCACTGTATGAACCCTGCTTGTTTTGTAACCATGCCTTTGAATAAAGCTTGCGAATGGATCCGCACGTCTCACATCTTGTTTGGGATCTGCCCCGTAACACTGTGATTAATAATGATTAATCACAAATTTTAAATACTAGGATTTACCTGTAAAAATAAAGAAATAAAAGAAATGCATGACAAACTAGTTTAAGGAAACCGAACCTTTCACACCTCCGCCAGGTACGAGAAAGAATTACAAGACACCTTATTATTCTTTTATAATTATTATTTTTATTCAGCCATTATCAGTCTTTTTACTGACAATAAAACGTTTACCAAGCCATATTGCTTCAATCTCAGTATACATTTACCCAACTATTATCAAAAGTATTTCTAAATAAATACAACAAAACATTTTCTTGCGACCTTACATGAAGTATTATGACAAAATGCATTATGAAGAAAAATTGGACCTGTTCTGCAGCTGCATTAGAGCTAACATTAGCATCATGTTTCATGAGACATTTATGAGATTAATAGTACACTTTTACTCAGAACTCACTCCAAACCACCATCAAGTGTTTGTAATAACTTCCTTTTGCGATCACATGTGGAATTTGGTCGTTTACTGTTGTTAAAATATGATATTTATAGCCTTTTATATCGCTGCAAAACTGAGCATTTCAGATGTATACATTCATCTCAAGAAAATCACATACAATACACACACATACAACATGTGTGTTTATTATCTTATATAATCTACAGTGGCTGTTGTCATGCTTATTTCTGCTTTGTAAAAGCCTTAACATGTGTGCTCTGGCTGAAACTCAAGTTGTTTGTGTCACAACCACCTCTCCATTATTAATTTTCCAGGTATACATTCCAAGTATAATACACATTAGTAAAAGGATCTATTTTCATTTTTATTTGTCTATATACACTTTTGGCGGCCGTGGTACATCATAAAAGTAGCCCAAAAAACCGCAACCCATGGCTCTGTAATTTTTCCCATGACTGTATTTTCAAAATAGCCCGCTTGTTGTGAAGCTACCCTGGCAACACTGATTCGTTGTACCCTCATCACACATGACAGATAACCTTCCGCGATGACGGCAAGAAGTTGGGGGTCAAACCATATAATGCAATTAATTTGCGTAAAAATTAGGGGTGGGCATAGATTAATTTTTTTAATCTAGATTAATCTAGATTAATTTTGGAATTAATCTAGATTAAAATGGCTCATTTGAATTCTGCCGAAGGCATTCAGAATATGTGTGCTACCCAAATAATGACTAAAAGTAAGTCTTTGAGAACGGGTTTCTCAAGCCAGGTGGCGCATTAGACCAGGGGCTCATCTCCTGTTTCCAAAATGCATCACAAACTGCTTGAGAAAGCTGTTCTACTATGATAATTGGTGATGAAAATAAACTATGTTCAATAAGATGAACTTGTGTTTACTAACTGTTTATTCAGTTAAACATGAATTTTGAACTGTAGGCCTACATAAGAGGTCGTGATGAACTGTTTACAGTTTCCATTGGGAAGCTTCTTAAAAATAAATGTTCCCTGAAGCAAACCCGGCGGCTTCATAGCTGCATCCATGTTAGCACGTCACGTCTGATGTGGTAATTTCACAGTAATGTTAGGCATACACACAGGTTCGAAGCAGAGGGTGACACGGGAGTGAATACTCAAGTTCACATGAGACCTAAAGCGCATCCTGTTTGCTTAAAAGCGCAACGTTTCGTTGTTATTCTGAGTGCACACAAATAAACGTAGAGTCTTTACAGATTCGAAAGATGTATTAGGCTACTTTTATCTGTATGACCAAAAATTACGGAGATTTTAAGAGCAAGTGAGCAGCAAATGCGCTTCCACACAAACACTTCAATAGCGCACATTTCTCTAGGTTAACATCATATTGAGCGGCCATGTAAAGTTGCTACTACATACATCTTTCAGATGAAAAGCCATATTTGAGGTTGATGAATGATAGGTGAGCGTTTGGATGTCCTGTCCGATTGTATTACCACATAGACCAGCCGTTAACAATCTGTCCATCACGGACTGCGAGCCTCTAGTTCGAAGACTCGTTCTCGCCCCCTACAGTGCAATTCGGCTAGGTATACATCCGCGCTAAAATATCAGGGTGAAAGTCATCATAGTGCGTAGTATAGACCCAGCTCCCAACCCAACTTTGAGAATAGATTAACGGCGATATTTTTTTTATCGCCGATAAGAGTCTCGCGTTAACGCAGCACGTTAACGCCGATAACGGCCCACCACTAGTAAAAATATTAACGCGTTAAAGTTTTTCTATTAATCGCATGCTTTAGCGCGTTAACGCTGACACCCCTAATATATATATATATATATGTGTGTGTGTGTGTGTGTGTATTGTATACACACACTGTGTGTGTGTTTGTATGTATCTCTGTGTGTGTGTGTGTGTGTGTGTGTATCATACCTGCATATACATTTATGCATACAAAACATTGAAACATCCTTAAAAGAAATCATTAAAGTAATGTCACAATAATAGAAACAATTTAACGGTGCTAAAATATGTTAATTTTCATTCCATATTTTGCAAAAATGTAATTTCTTATTTCTCTGTTTTGATTTTCAGGTGAAACATGACCTGGACATGTTCTTGACAGGCTCATGAGAATCACTATTAAAAAGCAGGCCATCAGCTGTCAACATTGTGTGCACTTGAACAAGACACTTCAGCTCAGGTTCCTCCAGAGGTTTGTCCTGTATGTGTGCTGAAGGTCATCTTAGATAAAAGCATCCACTAAGTGTCTTTCTGCTTGTGTAAGAAGCACTTGCTCTGATCTGACAAAGTTCATATGTTTACACAGTTCCAGTATGTCCCATTTTAAAATCTGAAACCAGATTGTTTCAAACCAGGATATTTGGTCTGGAGTAATAGTTTCCAGCTGTTTTTTGGCTTTAGGAACCAGACTTGACATCAAGTGTAAGCAACATCAAGAAGTTAATTTTTGTGCATTTAGCATTGATTTTCTAAACCGGGCTCCTTGGATTGTACCTATACATACAAAAAAATGTTCGCACACAAAACATGATTACAGGGCTAGCTTATTGATAAATAAAACCTTATTGTCATGCAGTTTCCTGCACAATTTTATGTTATGACCTCAAAAACACTTATCATAGTGCATGATTTGTATACAAATACATTTTGACATTTGTATCACAACCAGCTTCATGTGTTATGTATCCGTTTGTAGGCTGTCTTTTCTGACATTGCAAACTTGCTCGGTAGCTCACCCGGTATAGCATTGCACTTGCAATGCAGATGACTTGGGTATGAGTCCCATCCCCCTTTTCCCCCGCCATTTGGAAAATAATGCAATTGAATGTGTTTCCAAAAGCTGTGCCTTTTTTAGAATAAAAAACCCTGGTAGTTTAATTGTTTCATTAAGGGGATTCAAAAGTGCTCAATCAATGCCATTTGTTTTCAAAATTTGACAGTGGAACTCAGCCTTTCATTTTAAAAACACAATCCATATAAATGGTTAAAACCTTGATTTTTGAGTATTCAACACAACAAATGTTGCACCAGAAAATAAGTGAAAACTGATTGGATTCAGTCTACTGTTCAGCAGTACACTAGAGTTGATTCTGACTGCAGAAGACATCAGACTGAACGTTTCTGCAAACACTGAGTCATTGTATCGATCACCATCATATGCTCTTTGCCTTTTCCTCTACAAATGTGTGTCAAACCCCGACATGAGTCCTCAGAGGAGTCATGATCTCATGATTTCCCTCTTGGGTTGAGTTCAGCCTTTCGATACTGACTGTCAGGTCCTATATCATTATCTCCTCATTTGTGTATGAAGTAATGTTTACTTATTTACTTCGCCGTTTTTTTTTTCTAGATATAAAATGAAAAAGATTCAGTCTCTTAAGTGCTGTCTGTTGGAATGAAGCATTTAATTAAAGATGACACTCAATTGGAGTTTTTGTGGAGTGTTAGTTCCAAGCCATTAAAGACACTTCAGCTTTAGAAAGCTGCTATAGCACTGGAGTCAGAGAGGGAAAAAACTCAGGACACCGCTCAAGAAATGCGGAAAATGTAATGATTTATTTAATTACTGTAGATAAAACTCATGCTTTCTAAAATAAGAACCAAACACTAAACAGCTGACTCACTTTTATGTGGAGTATATCAGCATCTAATTCCCTAACTGCCTACAATCTAGTTCAAGCAGTAACTAAATGCACTGAAATACCTTTGAGAAAAAGAAGTGTGCTTAAAATTGCATTGAATGTGCACTGTAGTATTAACATCTTACAAATATGTACTTGTACTTGCAACTTAAGGGCACTTAAAAAAGGACACTTTCATAACACAACTAAGTGCACTTTTAGGTGAACTTTGTAATTATGACAAATTAAATAAATGACTTTAAAAACATTTTAAATTACTGTTCTAAATGTTTTATTTTTAAATGTTTACATTCAAATTTTGAAATGTTCACCATGTTTCAAAAGACAGTAATAATCAAATTACATAAAATATGTACTTAAGTCCTACTAAAGTTGGTTTAAAAAGGCACCAAATTTAACTAATTGTAATTAATATACATTTTAATTTAATTGTAAAAAATATGTAGTTAAGTATCCGAAACATTACATTCAGTTCACACTTTAGTGTATTCTTAAGTAAATCCTTAAGTATTTTATTAAGTGTACACTGTTCAAAAATTAAGTATTTATTTCATTGTTATTAATTTTATACATTTGTGTGTGTGTGTTTCTGTGTGTGTGTCCAATAATTAATGATGTCCAAGAATTGATAATGTGTGTGATATATCTTAAGTTCTGTGTGTTTGTTCTCTGAGAGGAACAGAGATGTGGCAAAAGGGTATTCAAGCTGAAGGAAACAGTAAATGACATGGAAACATTGCTTCTCAAAGCATTTAAGTGGCTAAATGCTACATGGCACTTGGACTTGCTTAGGCATGAATAATTGTATTTGTTTGGGTGGTGAGTTTAAGAAAGGGTTGTGCTACATGTGCACACACACACACACATGTGGGCACAGGCTGAGTTTGTAAACATGATGTCAGCAATGCAGCATATAGCCCTCAATCCTCTGTGTTAAAGTCTTGACTTAATGATATATTAACATCGGTGCCCCAAATTATTTGAAGCGTGATTTATCCCTCTATTTTTATGATGCATTGCAGGAGGATATGAATGTAATGCATTTCCTATTTATCTTTCTGAGCTACTGCTGTGCATTATGTGTATTGTTATTATAATCCCATGAAAATGAGTCAATAATTACGTTCAAATAATTACTGTTCATATTTTGGGGTTACCATTTTTTTCTTTTATTTCGGAACGACACATTAAATTGATGCACAACACTTGAAAAGGACATACGAATTAATTAGACTTTTGTTAGCATTTTTTTCACTTTAGTACATTCTGGTTTTTATTATTAATAAAAAAGTTAATATTGTACTTTTCTCGCATAAAAAGTAAGCTTAGACTGAAAAATAGCTATAGTAACACCAGATATGGTCATATTAATAATTAGCTATTATTTTAATCTTTGTGATGTCATGGATTGATAAACCTCAGACCAGTGTACTGTATCAACACCCTAAACCCCTAAGAAAAAAAACTTCAAATCAATCCACCTTTTACAGTCCAGCAGAATTACCATATCTTCCACCTTGAGAGAGACAGAGATTGAAGAGACGCCTCCGTCCCGCCTCAGGGTGTGACAGGCTTTCTCCTTGTTAGGTTCTATAACAACAGAGAGCACATTGAAAGTTCCTCATTGCCTTTGTCTGCTTCTTTACTTTGTCTGCATTTATCATACTTTCAGAAGCTGACCTCATGTACAACCCGTGGGCAATTCCACCTGCCATTGATCAGACAAGCTCCTGCCGCCAGCACATGGCCACTTACAGTGGTTACCATGACTGTTTATCCTCCTGATGTGATTCTATCTACACTGAACAAAATTATAAATGCAACACTTTTGTTTTTACTCCCGTTTTTTCATGAGCTGAACGTTCTATGTTCAGAAAGGCCTATTCATCTCAAATATTGTTCACAAATCTGTCTAAATCTGTGTTAGTGAGCATTTCTCATTTGCTTCACACACTTTACAGGACAACAAGCATTTTTTGGAGACTTGTCGTCCTCATCGGGGTCTCGACCTGACTGCAGTTCGTCATCGTAACCGACTTGAGTGGGAAAATGCTCACATTCGATGGCGTCTGGCACTCTGGAGAGGTGTTCTCTTCACAGATGAATCTCGGTTTTCACTGTACAGGGCAGATGGCAGACAGCGTGTATGGCGTCGTGTGGGGGAGCGGATTGCTGATGTCAACGTTGTGGATCGAGTGGCCCATGGTGGCGGTGGGGTTATGGTATGGGCAGGCATATGTTATGGACAACGAACACAGGTGCATTTTATTGATGGCATTTTGAATGCACCAATACCGTGACGAGATCCTGAGGCCCATTGTTGTGCCATTCATCCACGACCATCACCTCATGTTGCAGCATGATAATGCACGGCCCTGTAAGGCCCGGCTCGATCAACCCAATGACGGCAGTCGTTCAGCGGGTGAAGGGCTTTGCGTATTACAGTCTTTCCTTTTCACGACACAACAAGAACATTAAAATGGAACACTTTTTCTTATATATTTTGTCTCGTTATTTCATCTGACTCCATAAATGAAAAGGTTTTAATGATATCTGTGCATCATTAAAATATGAACGAATGATTGATTATTCTTATCAGCTCTCTTTTAATACATTACCCGCCCAGATGTAGGGAAACTATATCGCTCAGAGGCCCTGTTTTTCACAGGTCTCACGGACACAATCTCGTCAGGCCCGGTCATCAATCAGAGGTAAATTATGGTTATGTATCTAAGATTTGCCGTAAATTCACACGTACACAATCAGAGATATCGAATAACCCCCTTGGAGCCCCCTCAGAACTTTAGTTCAATCGTTTACTTCAGTAAAGGTTTTGGCCACTATCAGATATGTTAGCAGATCAATGTACTACACTCGTAATAGCTTTGGGTTGGTCAAATCCTTGTTTAAAGTAACATTAAATCAAAAGTCAGAGGTATGGGCGTACCCGAGTTTAGTCTGATCAGACGGCGTTCGCCGTCCCTAAATGGAATTAACCCGCCCCTGCATCCAAGTACACTAAAAAGATGCCGGATATTAGCCGTCGCTAAAACTGATGCAGGCTTGCGGAAATATACGGATCCACTAATCTAATAGGGAGAAAGCAATCTTTAGAGGCAGTTAGAATAGAATCAAACGTTACAATTTATTGACCAGGTAATCGAAGCAATAATTCAAAACTCCAATGTTACAAGAATAGAATCATCAGTTAACCATACCTGGAAATGAAACTACACACAAGTGATCTGTGTGGGCAATCAACCTACTGACGCCCAGAACTTTGTGTCCCCTTTCCTTATATACCCAGATAATTCAATAACCCACCAAATGGTGGTATCTTTGTTATTATGATTAGACTTTAGAATTTGCAACCAAATGGCTTCTTGAGATTCTGTGGCAGAGAATGCTTATTTACATACAGGAGGTGTTTTGAATAGAAGATCAGGGGGAGGGCACACTTTTGAGTTGTGCACTATACTTCTCATACTTTAGAACTTCTTTTAGCTTTTCATTATGATTGGGAGAATGAGACCATTTTACCAGGCGCACTGAGACATTTCAAATGATATCAAACATGTATGGTTACTTTTTGTACATATTACATTGCATGGGTTTTCAGTGGGCTCTAGGTGGGGAGGAGAAGGGGAAAGATGACGAGACCGTAAATCCAGGGTGTGAACCCCCCGGTGTGTTGCGTCTTGGATGCTGTTGTTATATATGCAAGAGATAGTTCCTGTTGATTCTTAGGAGAGGCCTTTTGTCCTCTCTCGGGGGGGGCAGACATACTGGCACCAGGCTTACAGCCCCATGTTGCAAGGATCTGTACACAATTCCTGGAAGCTGGAAACATCCCAGTTCTTGCATAGCCAGCATACTCACCGGACATGTCACCCATTGAGCATGTTTGGGATGCTCTGGATCGGCGTATATGACAGCGTGTTCCGGTTCCTGCCAATATCCAACAACTTTGCAAAGCCATTGAAGCGGAGTGGACAAACATTCCACAGGCCACAATCAACAACCTGATCAACTCTATTTGAAGGAGATGTGCTGCACTGCGTGAGGCAAATTATATTGAATGATATTCGGAAAGGGCAGTCAGAAATCCTTAAGAAGGATTTCACCGAACTCTTTGAAACACTTCAAAGACTTGAAGTTCAGTCATTCATCTGTGGACCACTTCCAGCAAAGGGAACAAACAAGTTTTCATGGCTACTTGGGCTGAATACATGGCTACAACGATCATGCGGTATAAAAGGAGTCAACTTCATCGACAAATTCAATATTTTCTGGGGCCATAGACAACTGTTTAAACTGGATGGCCTCCACTTAAACAGACTTGGTGTAAGAGCATTAAAGGACAGTATCTACTTCTCCCTCCATCATCCTTCAGTGATGTTTGCCAATCAACTCTGCCTGAATGGCACACACAAACATGGAGAGAGTATAAGTTACCACAGGACTTCATTTCAGCTTCAGAGTCATCATGTGGCTCACACATCCCACAAGGACACTGATAACACCATGCAGTCAAAACAACCACTGCTCATGGACATCCCGGCTGAGCTCTGCCCACAGAGCTCATCACATACAGACTGTGACGTATTACAACAGCTCCAAAACTCAGCAACCAAGGACAACTTTCTGGAAAACAGCCAGGGAAGCCAGGACAACATTTCACAGCCACCGGATACACCAGAGACAGAGACACGCTCATCAGACACATTACCTCTCTCTCCAACATCTCCACTTCTAAGATTCTCACAGAAAATGGAGGAACTGATGTTTGCTGGGACCAAACTCTCTCACTCCTTCGCTGCAAACCCCAAGATATCAACAAAAAAATGGCAGGCCCCCCCAACCAATAAAAACTGCAGGCCAAGCTCTCCCTCCTCCTCATGAGAGCTCTCCGACCGCTGCCACAACGCCAGGGCCCAAACCCTCCTCAGTGATATGTGTCGGATCCCTGCTATATTGGCAGCAACATTCACAAATGTTTACTGAGCAAGCGGGAACCCAGTGTGCCTGTAGCCTCCTCTATTTCTGTTTGATCACGTGATAGGCCTTCTCAAGCCGTACGGCTGACCCATCAAATTTGCGGCCTGTAATGCATCTGTCTAAGATTGCTGTAGAAACTAAATGTAATACCATCAAGTTAGCATTTTTAAACATTTTCTCACTAAAAAAATAAATCATTTCTGATCAATGATTTAATAACCTGGTGTAACACCACGCCAGCAGAGGGAGTTCTCGACTGAGTTTTAACTGTGAGCTCTTCCTCTGCAGTTACTTCCTGTTTGGCGGCCATATTAACCTGGCCACCACATTGCATCCTTGCAAAGTATTGCCAGTTTAACCTGCCTTACCAAGCGTTTGTATCACTGTCTAGTTCTCCTGTTTCTCTTGACTTCTCTTTTGGATTGCACTTTTGCCTGTTTGGATTGCCTCCTTGTGTATCGACCTCACCGCTTGCCTTGCTGACACTGAGTTTGGATTTGTGGAAATGTTTAATAAACCCTGCATATGGATTTTACTTCGGCTTCTGCCTCAACTTCATTACACCTGGATTGTATGTTTCTTAATGAAACATGGCTAGAAGACACCTGCAGTGCAAGTCTTAAATGAAACAGCCACTCCTAACTTCAATTTTACAAGTGTTTGCAGGAATGTTAGGAGAGGTGGAGGTGTAGCTGCTCTATTTAAGGATGTTTATCAATGCAAGCAAATATCATTTGGTCAGTGGTTGTCTTTTGAATATCTAGGTATTGTGCTGAAAGGTGCTCCACGCATTCTGTTTATCATTATTTACAGGCCTCCAAAATACTCTCCAGCCTTTGTTGAAGTGTTCACAGAACTGTTATTAATGATTTCCTCGGAGTTTGACAGTTTTACTATTGCAGAATATTTTTATATTCACATAGATAATGCAGAAATCAAAACTACAAAATAAATTATAAATGTTTTTAACACTTTTGACCTGATTCGGCATGTGCATGGACCAACACACATGGATCGTGGATACACTCTATATTTACTCATCAGTAGAGGTCTAAACATTTCATCCATTGTTATTAAGGCTGTAGCATTATCTGATCACTTATGTATTTTCTTTGATACATTGATCTCTGTAACCACTGAATCTAGATATGTCTCTGTCAGAAAGAGATGCATTGACAAGGATGCTATTTACGAAGGCTATATCTTTAATACTAAGCATTTCTGCAGACTCCGTTGATCTTCTCCTGGACTCATTTAACTCAAAAGTTGAGAATGTTATTGATGATATTTCCCCCTTGAAAGTCTGCAAGAAGAAAGGCAGACCTAAATCCCCATGGAGAAAATACACAGCAGTTCAGAATATGAAAAGATAATGCAGAAAGGCTGAGCGGATGTGGCAGAAGACGAAACTCGAAATTAGTTGAACGCCTAATTTCTTTCTGAGACTTTTCCAAACTTCCTGAAAACGGCTGTTGTTAGGTCCATTCTGAAAAAGTGCAATCTTGATAACACCATGTTGAGCAACTACAGACCAACATCAAATATTCCTTTCATATATAAGATTATTGAAAATGTAGTTTTTAATCTGCTGAACAAATACTTAAATTTAAAATGGATACCTGGACAATTTTTCAGTCTGGTTTCCGAGCGCATCACAGCACAGAGACAGTGCTTCTTAAGGTAATAAATGATATTCGGCTTAATTCTGATACTGGCAAAATATCAGTGCTGGTACTACTTAGAGCTGCGTTTGACACTGTCGATCATAACATACTTCTAGATATACTGGAAAACTGATTCGGGCTTTCTGGGATGGTACACAAATGGTTCAGGTCATACTTAGAAGGGAGAGGTAATTAAGTGAGTATAGGAGAGCATAAGTCTCAGCGGATGTCCATGATATGCGGAGTCCATCAAGGCTCAATTCTTGCACCACTCTTGTTTAGCCTGTATTTGCTCCCCTTTAGTCAAATAATGAGAAAGGCAATTTGGTTCTATCACAGCTATGCAGATGAAACCCAGATTTACCTAGCCGCATCTACAGATGACTATAGCCCCATTGACTCCCTCTGCCAAAGCATTGATGAAATTTACAGTTGGATGTGCCAGAACTTTCTTCAGTTAAACAAGGAAAAAACTGAAGTCATTGCATTTGGAAACAAAGATGAAGTTCTCAAGGTGAATACATACCTTGACTCTACGGGTCAAACAACTAAAACTCAAGTCAAAAAATTGGAGTGATTCTGAAGACAGACCTTAGTTATAGTAGTCATGTCAAAGCAGTAACTAAATCAGCATACTATCATCTCAAAAACATTGCAAGAATTATACGTTTTGTTTGCAGTTAAGATTTGGAGAAACTTGTTCATGCCTTTATCACTAGCAGGGTGGATTATTGTAATGGTCTCCTCGCCGGCCTTCCAAAGAAGACCGTTAGATAGCTGCAGCTCATCCAGAATGCTGCTGCCAGGATACTGACTAGAACCAGAAAATCTGAGCATATCACACCAGTCCTCAGGTCCTTGCACTGGATTCCAGTTACATTTAGGATTGATTTTAAAGTACTTTTACTCGTTTATAAATCACTCAACGGCCTAGGACCTAAATACATGGCAGATATTCTCACTGAATATAAACGGGAAGATCCATCAAAGCCACCAAATGGCAATACAAAAGCAAACTTGAAGAACAATTCAACACCAATAAACGCAAGAAGCATGTGGCAGGGCATCAACAACATCACAGGTTTTAAAGGAAACAAACCAGCTACTGTGAACATTGCCACCTCTCTACTGGATGAGCTCAATACATTTTATGCTCGTTTCGAGGCTGACAACACCCACCGCCCATACAGAGAGCGCTCCCGTGGCTGCTGCAGAAGAGGTGAGTCCACTCTCCCTTTCTCTCGCGGATGTAACCCGATCCTTCAAATGGGTGAACATCCGCAAAGCTGTGGGTCCGAATGGCATCCCAGGCCGTGTGCTCAGAGCATGCGCATTCCAACTAGCCGGGGTTTTTACAGACATTTTCAATCTGCCCCCCTCTCTCTGTCTGTGGTTCCCTCATGCTTCAAAAAATCCACCATTTTGCCCATACCGAAGAAAAATAAAATCACAGGCTTGAATGACTGGAGGCCCGTTGCTCTGACACCCATCTTCAGCAAGAGTTTTGAGAAACTCATCAGAGACCACATCTGCTCTGTGCTGCCTGCTTCACTGGACCCACTACAATTTGCATACCGCAGTAACCGTTCCACAGACGATGCTATTGCCTTCACCCTGCACACTGCTCTCTCCCACCTGGAAGATAAGAACACCAAAGTGCCTGCCACAGTGGTTGCGAAGCTCCAGACTCTGGGACTGAACAGATCTCTGTGCAGCAGGATCCTGGACTTCCTGACATGCAGAAGTTAGGTGGTCAGAATAGGCAACAACACCTCATCTCCCCTGATCCTCAACAGTAAGGTTCCACAGGGCTGCGTCCTCAGCCCACTCCTGTACTCACTGTACACACACGACTGTACAGCCACAAACAGCTCCAACGTCATTGTCAAATTTGCCGATGACACAACAGTGATAGGCCTGATCACCGACAACGATGAGATGGCCCACAGAGAGGAGGTGAGTACCCTGACTAAATGGTGTCAGGAGAACCACCTCTTACTCAACATCGACAAGACCAAGGAGCTGGTGGTGGATTTCAGGAGACAGAGCAGAGAACACACCCATCAACATGGACAAGACACCTGTGGAGCGGGTAAACAGCTTTAAGTTCCTCGGCGTTCACATCACCAAGGATCTCACATGGTCTGCTCACACAGATGCAGTGCTGAAGAAGACACATCAGCGCCTCTTCTTCCTGAGACGGCTGAGGGAGTTTGGAACGAGCCCCAGTATCCTCAGATCCTTCTACTCCTGCACTGTGGAGAGCATCCTGACCGGCTGCATCAATGCCTGGTTTGGAAACAGCACCGCTGGCAACCGCAAAGCTCTGCAAAGGGTCGTGCGAACTGCCCTCCACATTGTTGCAGGTGAGCTTCCCTCCCTCCAGGACATCTACACCAGGCGGTGCATGAGGAAAGCCCGGAGGATCACCAGCCACCCGTCCCACAGTCTGCTCTCTCTGCTGCCCTCTGGAAACGTCTCCGCAGCATCCGATCCCGCACTAGTCGACTGAGGGATAGCTTTTTCCCTCAGGCTATCAGGCTAATGAAAAGCAAAAACTAATACATCCTACAGCACACTCCCACTTTACAATATGCCATGCACTGCACTTGAACTTGAACTCTAACACAGTTCAACTGGACTACACACACACACACTGCACTAAAACAACAACCTATCTGCTACCACTAGATACCATCCAATGTAAATCCTTTACATTGAGTATCCGGCCTATGTATAATCTGTTGCACCTTTTTTTCGCATACTATTGTGTGTATATATGTGCACATAATGTAACATATGTACATATGGTGCATAACGTGTATTGATAATTGTAATTATGTCTTAAATAGTACACTGTGTGTACTGAGTATATGTATGTGTATTCTGCACATTGTCTTCTGTATAAGTCTGTAAGTATGTACTGTCTATATGAAAATTGTTTCTGCACTGTCTGGAGCACGCTCTCAAGAATTTCACTCACCAAGGCACATGTGCTGTGGTGATGTGACAATAAAAGTGATTTGATTTGATATACAATTTTGTTTTAGGCAGAGCCGATCCTCCCTATACGCAGACTACGCAAGCCCCCCTTGCGCTCAAATGTTTTATTTTTAGTTTAGGTTTTGAGTTTGGCAAGAGGTTATGAAAAAATGAATGATCATTTATTTTAATGTTGAAACAGGAAATGAACCTGTTTACCATTTGCAATTCAGCCAACTGCTCTATACGTACAAGCAGACAGGCGGTTGACTCATTTCAACCAGCAATTCTCAAAATCCCAATGACTGGCTAGTTGGTGGTGGGAGAGATCCAGACTGCCCACCTCGTGCTCTTATTCTCGTCTGTCATACAGGATGAGCCAGTGAATGTGTGATCACTGATAATTTCCCTCATTTACATATGCACCCGCTCATTACATTCCACTCTCTCTCTCCCCTCCAATTCCTTACTCATTAACCCCTCTTACATATCCTTAATGCCCATGTAATTACAGCTTTAACTGACCACATGATTTGCTTCTATAATGGATTTTTTTTTAGGTTGATTGTTAAGCTTGTTAAATTGATGGCCTGTTGTTTAGTTGAAAGTTTGTCACAGGAAGTACACGGTTGTATAGCAGAGCACTTACCTTTTTGAAGTAACATCTAAAGCGCAAGTTTAAATGGCTTAGGAAAAAATGCATAATTGAGAGGCTCTCCAATAATTCAGAGGCTGATTGCTGAGTCCCACTGTAATTCACACATTCAACTACTCTACTAAATTATTTTGAATAAATAACTGAGCAACTCCTTAGCTCAGCATACATCAGTGCAATGCTATTAAATATGGTTTAAGAACAAAAATATTTTCTACTGCAAAAATAATTAATCAACGTTTCCTGTCCTAAAGTGAAACTATCTCAGAGTTAGGAAACATTAACATTTTATTTATGTTAATAAATAAATAATGGTCCTGTTTCAGGACCATTATTCATGTAATCACAATTTATTGTACTACAACATTTTTTATTTGCAATAAAAAATACAGTGAACAAAAAATTGCAATGCAATTTTGCAATGAAGTACATCTGCTGGTCAAAACTGTGTAAAATGCAATGAAAACTCTGACCAAAACATGAATACAAATTATATTTTTGATGAAATCTAAGAGCTTTCTGAACTGTCATAGACAGCAATGGAACTAACTTAGCTTCAGAAAATTACGGTTAAACCTGTCACGGTCGTGTAGCGGGAAGGACGCGGGAGACGAGAGGTAAGGTAAATAATGGGATTTAATGAAGGAATACAAGACACACAACTACATCAACGTACATAGACGAGTTGACGGACCAAGACTCAGGGAAAACTCAGGGCTTATGAACACATAACATAATCAAGGGAAACAGCAACAGGTGAGGAGCAAATCAAACACAGATGGGGATGAATGAACTAATGACAGGAAACAGGAAGGACCATATAAGGGTGTGGAAACACAAGGAAAAGGAAGACAAAGTCTGACATTACCCCCCCCCTTCCAATAGGCGCGTCCCGCGCCGTACGACATCGAAAGGGGAGGGGGGGTGGGCACTCTGGAGGCCTCAAGGACCTGGAGACCGGACAGGTGACCTCCAGGGCGGTGCCCGTTCCGGGACCCACGGCGGATCCGGGGACTCAGGCGGCCACGGCGGATCCGAGGACTCAGGCGGCCATGGCGGAGCAGGGTGCTCGGGCGGCCATGGCGGAGCAGGGTGCTCGGGATGCCTCCATGGCGGAGCAGGAAGCTTGGGAGGCCATGGAGGGTAGCCCCCCTCCAAAATTTTCTTGGGGAAGCTCCTCATCTCAGGGGGGCGCTCAGGAAGCGCAGAAGGGGCGCTGGACGGGACCAGCGGAGGCCAAGGGGCGCTGGACGGGACCAGCGGAGGCCAAGGGGAGCTGGACGGGACCAGCGGAGGTAAAGGTGAGCTGGACGGGACCAGCGTGGGCCAAGGTGAGCTGGACGGGACCAGCGTGGGCCAAGGTGAGCTGGACGGGACCAGCGGAGGCAAAGGTGAGCTGGACGGGACCAGCGTGGGCCAAGGTGAGCTGGACGGGACCAGCGGAGGCCCAGGTGAGCTGCACAGGAACAACTCTTGGGGGCGCTCTGGAAGCGCAGACTTTCGTGGGCGCTCGGGTAGCGCTGACTCTCGCGGGCACTCGGGTCGCGCGGAGCCTCGGGGGCGCTCAGGAAGCGCAGAAGGGGCGCTGGACGAGACCAGCGGAGGCCAAGGTGAACCGGACGGGACCAGCGGAAGCCAAGGGGAGCCGGACGGAACCAGCGGAGGCAAAGGTGAGCTGGACGGAACCAGCGGAGGCAAAGTTGAGCTGGACGGGACCAGCGGAGGCCCAGGTGAGCTGGACGGGACCAGCGTGGGCCAAGGTGAGCTGGACGGGACCAACTCTTGGGGGCGCTCTGGAAGCTCTCGTGGGCGTTCGGGTGGCGCTGACTCTCGTGGGCGCTCGGGTGGCGTTGACTCTCGTGGGCGCTCGGGTGGCGCTGACTCTCGTGGGCGCTCGGGTGGTGCTGACTCTCGTGGGTGCGCGGGTGGCGCTGACTCTCGTGGGCGCTCTGGAGTGCTGGACGGAACCAGCGGGGAAACTTGAGAGCACTTGCGAGGAGCAGGCACCGGAGGGCGCTGGCGAGGAGCAGGCACCGGAGGGCGCTGGCGAGGAGCAGGCACCGGAGGGCGCTGGCGAAGAGCAGGCACCGGAGGGCGCTGGCGAGGAGCAGGCACCGGAGGGCGCTGGCGAGGAGCAGGCACCGGAGGGCGCTGGCGAGGAGCAGGCTCTGGGGCTGGGCTCCAATCCATCCCCTCGTATGTCACCAACAAGCCCAGGGGCACATGAGCCTCGGGAGGTGGGCTTGCGGTGGCTGGCGGACATACGTGAGCCGCGAACGTCCGCTGACTTCCCGCGAACGGCGGGCTTACGTGAGCCGCGAACGGCCGCTGACTTCCCGCGAACGGCAAACCAAGATCAGCTGCGGGCGGCGGCGGTGCTCCTCCATCTTTCCTTTTGGTCCGTCAATCTGTCACGGTCGTGTAGCGGGAAGGACGCGGGAGACGAGAGGTAAGATAAATAATGGGATTTAATGAAGGAATACAAGACACACAACTACATCAACATACATAGACGAGTTGACGGACCAAGACTCAGGGAAAACTCAGGGCTTATGAACACATAACATAATCAAGGGAAACAGCAACAGGTGAGGAGCAAATCAAACACAGATGGGGATGAATGAACTAATGACAGGAAACAGGAAGGACCATATAAGGGTGTGGAAACACAAGGAAAAGGAAGACAAAGTCTGACAAAACCACTGATGTCATATGGACTATTTTAACTATTTTCTTAAAGGGTCATATGCTTTTTTAAAGATCATTATTTGGTGTAACATAATATTTTGACATGCTTTAATGTTAAAAAAACACATAATTTGTAAAATACTGTACATTATTCTACAGGTGCATCTTAATAAATTTGAATGTCGTGGAAAACTTCATTTATTTCAGTAATTAAACTCAAATAGTGAAACTCGAGTATTAAATAAATTCAATGCACACAGACTGAAGTAGTTTGAGGGTAAATACCATTTCTCTGTCTTACCCCTTCCCCTTACCCCTAGCTCTTGTCCCTCGAAACCAAGTGGTAAGCACTAGGGGTGAAAACATACCCCTATGAAATGAGACGCCACTTGGTTACTGTTACGTCATCATACATCGTCGCTGGCTGGCTGCTACGTCACCAGAGGTGACAAGTGTTGATCGCAAACTCTCTGTCTAAAAGTGTGTGTATGTCGATTGCATGGGTTTTTAGTGATGTTTTTCTCTAGTCAGAGAAATGCGGGACTGTTGTGCAAATCAGCAATGTAACATTAGCGTGGAAAAATAGTGATTTTTTAAAACTCTTCAATTAAGAGCATGGTTGCAAATATATATGTAAGTTACAGGACTGTGTAGAGCACAAAACAAGACTGTCATAATTTTAAATGAATTATTTAAGCCGAAAATGCTCTCTGGATGATCTGGCCATAGTGTGTTTTGGGTTTCAAGTAAGCTCACAAAAATTCTTGGTTTTAAGGGGTATCTACCCCTTCCCCTTAGCCCTACCCCTCGGTCAAAGTGAGAATTGGGACAGCCCTTACTCTCACATGAATGCGCAAAACTAAGTGGAAGGTGTAAGGGGAAGGGGTAAGACAGAGAATTGGGATTCACCCTAAGTCTCTGGTTATTTTAATTGCGATGATTTTGGCTCACATTTAACAAAAATCCACCAATTCACTGTCTCAACAAATTAGAATACTTCATAAGACCAATACAATTTTTTTTAGTGAATTGTTGGCCTTCTGGAAATTATGTTAATTTACTGTATATACTCAATACGTGGTAGGGGCTCCTTTTGCTTGAATTACTGCCTCAATCCAGCGTGGCATGGACGTGATCAGTTTGTGGCACTGCTGAGGTGGTATGGAAGCCCAGGTTTCTTTGACAGTGGCCTTCAGCTCATCTGCATTTTTTGGTCTCTTGTTTCTCATTTTCCTCTTGACAATACCCCATAGATTATCTATGGGATTCAGGTCTGGTGAGTTTGCTGGCCAGTCAAGCACACCAACACCGTGGTCATTTAACCAACTTTTGGTTCTTTTGGCAGTGTGGGCAGGTGCCAAATCCTGCTGGAAAATGAAATCAGCATATTTAAAAAGCTGGTCAGCAGAAGGAAGCATGAAGTGCTCCAAAATTTCTTGTTAAATGGGTGCAGTGACTTTTTTTCAATTGGTTTTCAAAAAACACAATGGACCAACACTAGCAGATGTCATTGCACCGCAAATCATTGCATACTGTGGAAACTTAACACTCGGAGTCACGTGACAGACTCACTGATGAAAGTCATATGTGTTTGCAAACGGTTGTGTGACTGTCTCCCTCTCTCACAGTGTGCAGCGAGGAGTACTTGCACATGAGAGCACACACACACACACACACACACAAACACACACACACACACACACACACACACACACACAATTCTGCGCTGTGACCCTCTCTCTCTCTCTCTCTCTCTCTCCCTCCCTCTCCCTCTTTCTCACACACACACACAGTGTGCAAAACTCCACATTTGAACAGTCAATAGCAAATACTTAAACTAACAAAACATACAGTAGCTGATTCAGAAGCCCAGATTGTCACAGAAAAGTCAGAATTACAGCCTCTCCTAGGTTCACGAAACTGTTGTCCATAAAATGCATTGTGATAACATCTGGGTTGTGCTTTTCTGTTGTAAGTAATCATAATGATTCCTAAATGCATCTACTTTCAAAAGGCCAAATAAAGTGCTTTTGCTTTTGCCTAGAAACACAGCTTCAACACTACTGCGGTTACTGAAACCACGCCTTCTTTCTTTGTGTGAACATTTGGGCTGCATTATGCAACATTTCCACATCGTGACGTAGACATGTGGGGGCGTGTTTGAATGAGCCGTTAAGGGGGGGGGGGGGGGGGGGGGTCCTTGACAGAGTCTTAACTTTGATAAAGAATATCTCTTTGGTTTTGAGACTTTAGTCTTTACAACTTCAGGAATATTAACTATGCATAATCAGCTTGTAACTCTCCAAAGAGAAAGGAAAACTTGAAATCGCATCATATGACCCCTTTAATACCTTTCTGGGTCTTAAATATAGTAATTGCGTTGCTGTCTGTGGAGGGTCAGAAAGCACTTGCATTTCATCAAAAATATCTTCATGTGTTCTGAAGATGAACAAAAGTTTGGAACGACATGAGGGTGAGTAATTAATGACAGAATTTTCATGTTTGGGTGAACTAACAAACAACTGCGACATATTAAAACGTGTTTACTGAAAATCATGAGGCAGTTTGATCTGTGCTCCGAACCAGTGATTTGAAACATAAGATTTACAAAACTTAAAGCAGTGCTTGTAAAGTACCCATCGCTAATAATAATAATCATTTGTTACATTTATATAGCGTTTTTCTTGGCACTCAAAGCGCTTTACAAAGTAAGGGGGGTATCTCCTTATCCACCACCAGTGAGCAGCATCTACCTGGATGACGCGACGGCAGCCATAGTGCGCCAGAACGCCCACCACACATCAGCTTACTGATGGAGAAGAGACAGTGATGAAGCCAATCAGTGTATGGGGATAATCAGGAGGCCACGATGGTCAGAGGCCAATGGGCGAATTTGGCCAGGATGCCGGGGTAATACCCTACACTTTTTCGAAGGACATCCTGGGATTTTGAATAACCACAGAGCGTCAGGACCTCGGTTTAACGTCTCATCTGAAGGACGGTAACTTTTACAATATAGTGTCCCCATCACTATACTGGGGCGTTAGGACCCACACAGACCACAGGGTGAGCACCCCCTGCTGGTCTCACTAACACCTCTTCCAGCAGCAACCTAGTTTTCCCAGGAGGTCTCCCATCCAGGTACTGACCAGCTCAACCCTGCTTAGTTTCAGTGGGAAACCAGTCTTGGGCTACAGGGTGATATGGCTGCTACAATGGGACAGTCGTGGCCTAATGGATAGATAGTCGGACCTGTAACCCAAAGGTAGCGGGTTCGAGTCTCATGTCCGGCAGGGAGTTTAGTTGGGGGGAGTGAATGTCCAGCGCTTTCTCCACCCTCAATACCACGACTGAGGTGAGACCCTTGAGCTAGGCACCAAACCCACAACTGCTCTCCGGGCGCCGCAGCATAAATAACTGCCCACTGCTCTGGGTGTGTGTACACACACCTAGTGTGTGTGTGTTTGCTTACTGCTCTGTGTGTGTGTGTGTGCACTTGGATTGGCTAAATTCAAAGCACAAATTCTGAGTATAGGTCACCATACTTGGCCACATGTCACGTCTTTCATTTCCTACAAAAAATATGCTGCATTCTCTGTAAGTAAAATTATTCTGATACATTATTAATTATTTGGATTTGATGAGGAATCCAACCTTGTTTCATGAAAACTTCCAAGTTTCATGAACTTCACCTCATTGCATCTACTTTTGATATGATAAATACTATCACACACTTAATTTATGAAGATGTTTAAGGTCAGTTTTCATACCTTGATTCGTGTACAGAGGCTCATTCTCTATTCCTGGAGCAAAAACAATACAGACAATTGACAAAAACTGTCAGCTAAAGTGTTTTTTTTAAATAAAATGTTTTTAATAACATCAAATCAACAGTCATTGATGATGTGCATGTGCACGTGTGTGTGTGTGTGTGTGTGTTTGTGAAGAAAAAGGTCTGTCTTCCCTTGATTCACCTCATCTCCCTCTACTGCTCCCCAGATGTCACTTCCTTTAATAATCAGACATGCAGAGAAAATAAATATTGTTGGATGGAAAGAAGACGCCTGCATTTACCTGTCACAGTGGCCGCAAACGGACAATATCCTCTACTTTGAAGTATAATTAGCACGTTTGGATGCCTGCGAGATACACCTGAGGCTACTTCCTGTCTCCATGGCTTTTCTCATTTAGCCAGCTCGCATATAAAGGAAAATTGTTTGAGCTCGTGGAGGTATAGGCATAGAGTCTTCTTGTTTTTGCTTATTGTTGAGTGCTCTTGCCTTGAGCTCTCGCTGAACTCAACAAACCCCCTGAAAAAACACCGTCATCTTTTACGTCAAGCACTGATAAAAACACGATATGATGCTGGTCTGCTCTGAGATCTGCTTTGTGTAAACACCAGATGTAGGAGTTTTTCCAGAGGCACACTTATTAATGCACACCCAATCTTGGACATTTGCATGTTTAATTCATTTCAAATTGGAAAAATAATTATTTTTTTCTGGGTCAAATATATTTGAAATAATCTATATGTTGGGAACAGCATGGTTAAAATAAATATATTTTCAAAATTCAAAATGTATATTTTTTAAATATTTCAAATTGTGTATGAAAATTTTAGTTTTTTTTTTTAAATCAAATCAATCAAAAAATGTGTTCATTGAACATTTATTAGCTTTAGTTTTCATTTTAAAATATACAAAAAACATATCAGGAAATAACTAAAGTATATTTGAACCACATTTATATACATCAGGGTTATTATAGTTGACTAAAATGGAAATAATAATAAAAATGAACTGAAATAAAATACATGATTGTAAAACAGCTAGTCTCCAAGGCAACATTCCCTCTAGTTTAAATGTATGTACTAAAATAACGACATGAAGAAATAATGAAAAATATAGATCTCTAAAAATACATAAATATTAAAATAATTTCTAATTCAAGATATTAAAAAAAATTATAATAGTTGTTAATATTTATGTAAACCTTGATGGTGAAAATGATTTATGGTTTATATAAATTATACTAAATTATACTATAATAACACTGATACAAAATATATTTTAGGCATTAATAATACATTTTCTTGTTATAGTGCACATTTTAAAATTAATTAATGCATTTATGCTGTATGGGTTTTCTTGAATTCTGAATCTCACTTTGATTCTCTAGTTATTCACGCTGCACTCAGATTGGCCAAGAAGTTATATTTTTAATATGAACTCAAATATGAACCCAAGATTAAATGATTTGGTCTTTGCTATCTAAATCCATTTTATATTGTTCTTACTCTCACTTATTTGACTTTTAAGAGAAACATCTGACTGCTGATAATTTTTTAAACATAACTCAAACATAAAGAGCAAACTCTGAGCAAAAACATATTTTTCCAGTGAGTTATTCTTCAGTTGGTCACAATAAATACTGTATAATGCTTATAGACATCACCAAAATGGGCTCACATGAAGATGTAGTTTCTTGAAATACAACCCTAAACACCAACTCTATGATCAGATTGGAAGACAGCGTAATTATGCAAATGCCCTCAGCACGAGCAGACAAAGGAAAGTGCTGATCTTGAAGTCTGGCTGAAGCGTGTCTAGTCAGAAGACAACACGGCTTTATTTTATCTGTGTTTGTTTTTGTTTTTCCCATGAGCCCGTGAAATAATCAAAGCCAGCGATCGCTGACTGATGGCTCCATTGTCAGCACATCCACCAGCTCTGGTTTTTAATAGGCGCGGGTTCGACTTAGACACGGCAGTGTCTTATCAGGACACTGTGACCCTCATTCTGCTGCTGTCCATCAAAGCGTTGATGCTAACATGTGGCTAACGCCCTTTCCTGAACCTAATCTGCTTTACTCTTTTGACTGATAGATACCTGCATCCCAACAATATCTGGTGACACGTCAAAGTTTGGTCTCTGTTCTGCTTGTTTGCTATTTCCTTCCAACCCTAAATTACAACAGTTAGTCCATCACCATTTTTTTCCTTCCTCCACCACTGAATATCAGTCTTCATGGTGTTTGAAGGTCATAAGACACTTGTAGAGCTCTGGATGCTCTATTAATGATAAATTATGCTTCTTAAATTGGGATGACATAAGCATTATTAATAAAACACAGAAGATGACTGTATAAAGACCCAACATGGAACCATTAGCTTTAATAGCATCTCAGCATGTCCTTGTGGATAACGGACGTCGACACAAGTCAGTCATGCTAGTGTCCATAAAACACGGCCCTCTGGAGAGAGTTTGAAGCAGCAGCTGTTGAAGTGATGAAGGAATGATGAAGGACTGTTGAAAGTTGAGGTGTTTTTTTTTCCCTCCTCAAGTTTGAGCTCCTAATCTCCTGTATCATACTATTTGAGCCATAAAGGCCTAATTAATAAATCAAATAAAATGTTATACTGAACAAAAACAATGCAAACTTTTGTTTGTTGGTCTAGATTTTATATAAAGATTCTTTAACTATTCCACATTGTTTCACATGTCAGGCTTTACGGGATTAAAGAGCATAAAAAACCGGTGTCCTTCTAAACAATCCCAATGTTAGCAAAGATAGCTTATCTCAGTGGAACTAAAGAGTCCTCTGAGGAACATGACTGTCTTTAAATATCATTAAAGCTCTTATAATAAAAATAACACAACATTTCTGTATTGCAACATAAATGCATGTAATACTCTACATACATGATCCTCAAATAGCAGGCAGTTTATACAGTAATGGTTTATACATTTTTCACTAAAGGCACCACATTAACAGTTTGTTAAGAAATGGGAACTTCCTCTGAGGATTGTGCAATGTAGCATACATGAATATTTTGTGTAATATTGAGTCTGTTTTGTATTTGGCTGCAGTGGCTTGTTTTTGGCCTGGCATTCTGAAGATGAGATGATATTGTAGGTTATTTATCACTTTCCATCTTTACCTCCATCAGCTGGAGAGATTTCAGTGCTGCTGTCAATGGAAAGCAATTATTTTGTTGTGTTTAATCTGGTATTAGCTGGCCTCAGCTGTTGTTTTCGATCAATTTATGCGATGTATCTGCTATACTCAGACGTGGATGTGTGTGTGAAGACGTCACACCTCAGCAAACATTTGTACACCTGTTCTGTTCAGCAGTTTGACATTAGTGTGAATAAAAGATTGAAGAATTTCAAGAGCAAACATAATTCCTTTGCTTCATTTAATTTGTGTAATGAAAAGCTTCTGAAGTGGATGAAAATATGACACGAGTATTCAAAGAGAGTAAAATTGCAATAACAGTAATTCAAACAGAAAACTCAGTCTTTGAAATTGCAAAATAAATGCTTATTTTTGCTCCTCTCATGCAAGTAAGGTATACGACAAAAAACATGTTGAAAAGATCAGCTAGATTATTGTGTATCTGTGAACAGATACTGTATGTGTGGGATTCTTGCAGTCATGATACATAGGTGTCATGTACCCAACACATTTAGCTATAACTGACTTTGTCCACATCACATTATGTAATGAGGCCGCTGAGGCTGAGGTAGAATCCATGAGCAGAAGTTTATTAAAGGGACTTTCATAAAACAGAAACGTGAATTCAGGCAAGGGGTCAAAACCAGATAAACAGTCCAATCTTTCGACGTACACAGGGTTGATCCAATAGACAAAGACGAGTAGGCAGGCAGGAGTTCCAAACACAAAGATCGAGTTATCAGGCAATCAAAACAGAGGGGAAAATCCAGAGAGTACGTAGTCAGTTAAACAGGCAGAATCATACACAGAATAGGTCAACAGGATACTTGAGAAACGCTTGGTAAGGCAGGAATACTGGCAATACTTCGCACAGGTCCAAACGGCTAGCATGCTTATAAATGCTACAAACAGGAAATCACTAGAGAAGCAGAGGGAGTGGAGCACAGTCAGTATTCGGGTGAGGGCTCCCTCTGCTGGTTAGGCATTACAGAACCCCCCTCTCTAGGAGTGACTCCTGGCGCTCGCCGTGGGCGTCCCCGTGGTCGTGGTGCTGGTCGATCGGGTCTGGCTCGATGAAATTCCTCAATGAGAGAGGGATCCAGAATATCACGAGCAGCTACCCAGGACCTCTCCTCAGGCCCGTAGCCCTCCCAGTCCACCAGATATTGGAGCTGACCCCCTCTCCTCCTTGAATCCAGCAGCACATTCACCTTGTAAGCAGGAGTACCATCAATATCCAGTGGTGGTGGTGGCTCTTGGATCTCGGTTTCGGGGTCAGCATCCCGGTGGACCGGTTTGAGGAGGGAAACATGAAAAGAAGGAGATATTTTGTAGTCAGCAGGAAGTTGTAGTTGGTAAGTGACCTCATTTATTCTTCTAAGAATTTTAAAAGGGCCAACATACCTTGGGCTGAGTTTTTTGCTGGGAAGCCGAAGTTTGAGGTCCCTCGTGGAGAGCCAGACCCGTTGACCTGGTTGATAGGGGGGATGTGGGCGACGTCGCCTGTTAGCCTGGAGCTCCTGTGTTCGTACGGCTCGCTGGAGGCGAATGTGTGCACTGTCCCACACCCCCTCACTCCGTTTGATCCACTCATCCACCGCTGGGACTGAAGAAGGCTCACCAGACCATGGAAACAAGGGAGGTTGGAATCCCAGGACGCACTGGAAGGGGGTTAGACCTGTAGAAGTATGGGTGATGGAGTTTTGGGCATATTCTGCCCAGGGTAAGAACTCTGACCATCGCTGTTGTTCTCGGCTGCAGTATGTTCGTAGGTATCTGCCGATCTCTTGGTTTAGGCGTTCGACTTGGCTGTTGGCTTGAGGGTGATAACCGGACGTTAGGCTTACGTTAATGTCCAGATGTTTGCAGAAAGCCCTCCAAACTTGGGAAGTGAATTGAGTGCCCCGATCGCTGACAATGTCCTCTGGAAGGCCATATACTCGGAAGACCTGGTGGAACAAGGCGAGAGCTGTTTCCATGGCCGTGGGTAGTTTCTTTAAAGGTATCAGTCGACAGGATTTAGAGAATCTATCAATAATGACGAGAATGGTGGTGAAGCCATCAGAATGGGGCAGATCAGTTACGAAGTCGATGGAAAGGTGGGACCATGGACGTTGTGGGATGGGTAGTGGTTGGAGGAGTCCGGATGGTAATTCCTTGGGTGTTTTTGACTGAGCACAGACTTGACAGGATTTTACATATGTGGTAACGTCCCTTGACATGGATGGCCACCAGAATGAGTTCTGAAGAAGGTGAAGAGTGCGAGATATTCCAGGGTGGCCTGAGCTAATAGATGCATGGACCCACTGCATGATTCGTGGACGTAAGTTGTGTGGTACATACTGTCTGTTTGGGGGGCACTGATCAGGTGTCGGGTCCTGTTGTTGTTCCCGTTGTAGCTCCTCCATAATGTCCCAGGTCACTGGCGCGATGACCACAGTAGGAGGAAGAATAGGTTCTGGTGTGAGATTTTTAGTAGGGGAGTCATAACGTCTAGAAAGTGCATCTGCCTTGCTGTTTTTACTGCCTGGTCGATATGTGACTGTAAATTGGAAACGGGTAAAAAACAGGGCCCAGCGGGCTTGGCGTGGGTTGAGACGTTTGGCACTCTTGATATATTCTAGATTTTTATGATCTGTGATTACTTGAAAAGGATGAGCTGCTCCTTCTAGCCAGTGTCTCCACTCTTCAATGGCGGCTTTCATAGAGAGGAGTTCCTTGTTGCCCACGTCATAATTACGTTCTGCTGCTGTTAGCTTTCTTGAGAAGAATGCACATGGGAATAACTTGCCTGGTTGACCATGACGTTGGGAAAGTACAGCTCCGATTCCACAGTCCGAGGCATCAACTTCAACCACAAATGGTAAACTTGGTTCGGGGTGTTTCAGGATAGGTGCTGTGGTGAATTTTTCTTTCAAAGTGGTGAAAGCAGTTTTAGCCTCCTCTGTCCACTTTAATTTCGAGGGTTTGCCTTTTAGAAGAGATGTCAACGGGGCAGAGACAATGCTATAATTTCGGATGAAACGTCGATAAAAGTTAGCAAACCCCAGAAATCTTTGGAGTTCCTTAATCGTGGATGGTTGAGGCCATTCGGTGACTGCCCTGACTTTCCTCTCATCCATTCTTACTCCCTCGTGACTAATACGATATCCTAAAAAGGTTGTTTGCTTCACATGGAATTCACATTTTTCTGCCTTAACGTACAGTTGGTTTTCTAGTAGTCGAGAGAGAACATTTCTTACTTGACCAATGTGTTCTTCTTCTGATTTGGAGTAGATCAAGATGTCGTCGATGTAGGCGATCACATACTGGTTCAGCAGATCTCTGAAGATGTCATTTATGAAGGATTGGAAAACAGCTGGTGAGTTCGCCAGTCCATATGGCATGACCTGATATTCATAGTGCCCCCTGGTGGTGAGGAAGGCCGTTTTCCACTCATCTCCCTCCTTAATCCTGATTAGATTATATGCACTTCTTAAATCAAGTTTGGTGTAAATGGTGGCTTCACGAAGTTGTTCAAGGGCGGATGGAACTAATGGGAGTGGGTAGCGGAACTTAACAGTGACATTATTTAGTCCTCTGTAATCGATGCAAGGTCTCAGTCCTCCATCCTTCTTCTCTTCAGATTCAAATTTATCCCCTTGATGATCTAAGTAGATTCTTACTTGACGAATGAAGCCTCTACACTGATCAGCAGATCCATCAAATTTATCCGGAAGAGCAAAGCTTACCGTCTTTTGCGTTGGTGAGGGGAGCGATCGGATGTAATGCGTCAGGTGTTCGTTTACTGATTGAAGATTAGTGAGTTGTTCTTGATAGCCCTTCATTAACTCACTCTGATAGGCAAACGCCGCTTGCAGGTTGGAAACTTCTGCTGGATTCATTGCTGGCGAAGTATTCTGTAATGAGGCCGCTGAGGCTGAGGTAGAATCCATGAGCAGAAGTTTATTAAAGGGACTTTCATAAAACAGAAACGTGAATTCAGGCAAGGGGTCAAAACCAGATAAACAGTCCAATCTTTCGACGTACACAGGGTTGATCCAATAGACAAAGACGAGTAGGCAGGCAGGAGTTCCAAACACAAAGATCGAGTTATCAGGCAATCAAAACAGAGGGGAAAATCCAGAGAGTACGTAGTCAGTTAAACAGGCAGAATCATACACAGAATAGGTCAACAGGATACTTGAGAAACGCTTGGTAAGGCAGGAATACTGGCAATACTTCGCACAGGTCCAAACGGCTAGCATGCTTATAAATGCTACAAACAGGAAATGACTAGAGAAGCAGAGGGAGTGGAGCACAGTCAGTATTCGGGTGAGGGCTCCCTCTGCTGGTTAGGCATTACACATTATGAGAAAGTATCATATGTAATACAACATATGCTTCTTCAAATTCATGTACAGGAGAGAGTTAATTTAATTTTTTAGTTATTTTAATTGTGTGTGGTTGTTGCGGTTGTTATCAATAGCAGAGAGCAATGGTGACAGAGCTTTTTCCCCTGCACATATCTCAGATTTGCATTGTAAGCTATTGATTGAGTAAAAATATTGTGATTCTATGAGAAGGTTTCTCCAAAAAATAAGAAGAAACCAAGTAATAATTATGAAAAAAATTGTAACACTTTAGAACAGGGAGTAATTCTCACAATTAACTAGTTGCTTATAAGCATGCTTATTATTAACATATTATCTGTTTATTAGTACTTATAAAGCACATATTCTGCATGACCATTTTCTGCATCCATAATCTTACCTAATGCTTAAACTTAACAACTACCTTACGAACTATCGATAAGCAGCAAATTAGGAGTTTGTTGAGGCAAAAGTTGTAGTCAATGGATTGTTAATGGCGAGAATTAAATGTTAAAATAAAGTGTGACCAAAAATGTTCTCTCAATAGATAATAAGTTAGAATAAAAATTATAATTATGAGACACTAAGTCATAACCATGAGAATTTATCTTAATATTACGACATCGTAGCTAATAATTATGAGGTTTCTCATTATGAGATAAGTCATTATTATGAGAAAGTTTCTCATTATGAGATAAGTCATTATTATGAGACAGTTTCTCATTATGAGATAAGTCATTATTATGAGAAAGTTTCTCATTATGAGATAAGTCATTATTATGAGAAAGTTTCTCATTATGAGAAGTCATTATTATGAGAAAGTTTCTCATTATGAGATAAGTCATTATTATGAGAAGGTTTCTCATTATGAGATAAGTCATTATTATGAGAAAGTTTCTCATTATGAGATAAGTCATTATTATGAGAAAGTTTCTCATTATGAGATAAGTCATTATTATGAGAAAGTTTCTCATTATGAGATAAGACATTATTCCGAGAAATTTTCTCATTATGGGATAAGTCATTATTATAAGATTTATCATTATAATAAGATGCTAGGTCATTATTATCAGAATGTTTCTCATTATTATGAAATACAAAGTAATTATGATAAAGTTGTTCTTTATGAGATTAATAAGTCATTATTACGAATGTTTATCGTTGTGATGAAATAAAAGGTTATATGAGGAAATTCCTCATTATTAAATACTAAGTCATTATTATGAGAAGGTTTCTCATTACGGTGAAATACAAAGTAATTATTAGAAAGTTGCTCATTATAAGAAGCTGTCAGAATTATAAGAATCTTGTTTTTAGTATGACAAATAAATACATTTTTATCAACTGAAAGAGACTTCAAGAAGTCACTTCTTGAAGCTGAGGCAAATGCAGATATATGAATCGTGACACTGCACATGGCTCCTTGACATTTCTGCCAGTGCCATCGGCATAAAAAGTGCGGATCGCATTGAGTCAGCTCTGTGTTGCACTGTGGTTCTTTTCAGATAAAAACAAAGTTGAATTGGGAAGTGTACATGAACAAGAGCAAATAAATATTTTCCTTGATGCCTCCTGTACATTTCAAATAGTGTATGTTCCTTGTATTAAGCAAGATCCAGTATGGTGCCCTCATCCAGAGATGTGATGTTACTTTTGATGTTTCCAGAAATACTAAATAACTTCTAATGACACTGTCTGGCATAAATTAATAAAACACAGTCAAAGAAAATGGTCAACACTGATATTTAATGAAATGTCAAGAACATTGTGACATTTGAGAACTGACTTCAGATGTAGTATCTGATTAAACTGAGAGTATGTCAGCACACACTGCTGTCATCATAGATGTGCCAGCGAGCCTGTCCTCTCATTAGTCCTATCAGGAGAAATTTCCTTCTCACAAGTTGTCAGATTAGACACAAGGCTTTGAAATGACAGATGTGTCTGAAAGAACAGTTACTTCCAAAACAAAGACATCAAGGAGGAGAACTGTGAGGACGCCATGACCTGAACAAGTTTTTGAAAGAACAAAAAGATAAAGAAAGAAAGAAAGAAAGAAACACTCTACTGGTGTTTAAAAGGCCTCTAGTGATTTTTTTTACTGAAAAATGTACATCTTGTGAAGTGAAAAGCTGTGTTTGTAAGAAACAAATCCATCATTTAGACATTTTTAATGTCAAACTTTTGCAAATACGATTTGACTATCCAGAATATTGCTTTTTCCAGTGAAAAAAATTACAATTTATCATCTGAATCGGAGGAAAATATGCACAGATCAAAAACACTTCTAAACAAATACAACTCCAAAACATTTCTAAGCATATGTTGCTGGATTTTAATGTGAGGGAACAACGGTTTTTATTAGCTTTTCCTTTAATTCTACTCCCTTAAATCTAAATTTGAATTCTGCATGCTCCTCCAATCTAAATGAATTCATATTAAGGAAATGTATTTACATTTGAAAGGCAAGGTAGATGTAAAGGTAGAAGGTGCTAAAGGAGGCAGCATCTATTTTATGGGATTTTGATTATGTAATTGTTAGGATAACAGGATTGTCGTCCTTGTCCAGTGTGGTTATTACATTAACATTTTCCTCACACCTTAAGAAAAAATGTGCAAGTCACTGCTCCTAAAATGTATAATTTCAGAAAAGAAAATTATCCGTTTGTATTTACAATTATTGGCTCAACATATTTTGAGTGAAAATAAATCATACAAGTCATTTATTTTGGTTAAAAATCATATAATTGTATAAGGTGGCAAGGGGGGGGGGGGGGATTTTTAACCCATGTGTGGGGTAAAAGGCACATGGTATTGATACAAATACTTAAATAATGTTTTGTATTATGCTAAATAATGCTAAAATAATGTTTTGGTTAATAATGTCTAAGGTAATACTTGTTCAAAACAATCACTTTAGCAAAGGCTTTAACTATTTTCAGCTTATTTTGAAAAATAAAAGAATGCATTTTTGTTCAATAAATATTTTAAAATACAAAAATAAAATCATTTAAAAAAGTAAGGATTCTGAAAGTATTGAAGGAGATGCCATAATAATTGAATATATATAACAAACAATTATATGTTATTACATTATATTATTAATGTCATGTTTTTAAATAAGATGGTTTAATTCAAAATATGGTGATTATCTTTAATTTGGACACCCAACATAATATGATATGATATTTATGATCAAGGATATTTACCATCTGAATCTAACCATGTCATGTCAACAAATGGAAAAGTCATCCATACATTAATTGTCATGTTAATTACTGTGCGCCTTTAGCCCCAACAGTAGGGGGGCTTTTTTACCCCAAATACCATACTTTTATATATTCCTTTGTCATTTAAAAAATGTTGCTTTAATTATGTTAAACAAATCTGAAAATCGTTAAGAAGACTTTTGTCTCAAAATATATGCATTAATTTGAGCAATTCTCATTTTCTACTTAAATCTACAACATTTAAAATAAAAACATAAAATATTAGATCAAGTAAGCACAGAATCAACTTTGCTCTGCTGCCCGCCATCGCGTCAAGGATCAGCCAAATATGCATGCGTATCTTGAAAAGCAAATGTTTTGGAAAGTTCTACAGCAAGTTTTTCTTCCATCTAGTGGTCTAGAGGAAAACAAATATCAAAGGAATCTTTTACCCCGGGGCGCCTTGAGCTCCGTTGTACCCTACATGTTACACTTTCCAAATTCATACAGATTGAAAAAAGGCCAAGAACAATCAGAAGAACAGAGAAGAGGAGCTTAAATCTTAAAATAAAAGGTGACGAAGCCTCTAGCATGAGCCTCGGGAGAAGAGAGCTGTGGAGAAAAAAAAAAGCCCAACAGATGCACGGTAAGTTGTCTTTGTGTGCCAGTGGTGCCACAGAAGCTGCTGTGATTGTGGGAGGTAGAGGAGACACAGTAAGGGACCTGCACTGCTGGACAGCCAATCTTAACACTGCAGCACCATTTCTCCACACTCAGCATGGCACTTCAACACCCACAAATACCTCTCTCTCTCTCTCTCTCTCTCTCTCTCTCTCTCACACACACACACACACACACACACACACACACACACACACACACACACACACACACACACATTGCTCACAATGGACAAGAGATTACATCAGACCTTCACACTGACTACTAAACTAACACAAACATACATTGAGCACCATATAGACACCATTCTTTTTTGTCTCTCTGCTGGTTTTTCAATGCAATGCTCCACCTTTTCTGTAAACTTAATCGAGGAGATTTATAAAACCTTGTTCGAGTTATCCATTACAAGTAGTTTCACCTTTTGATTTGTTTGGTATTTAGAGACTTGACTTGGGCCTGGTTTTGACCTTTACAAAGCTGCAAAGTGGATCTGACTTTATGCCAATAGTCAGAGATTAATCTTGGATGAAATGGCTTGCTCATTTCAAACCAGCCTCATACGGTCATATTAGCATGTGGCCTGGAGTGCATTGATCATATCCTCCAATAAACAGCTCTAAATGTAAATCATTAGTGCAGTGTCTGCCGTCACCGATCACAGAGCTATTGATTATGCATGATCAATGTGCCATCATGTCTCATTATAGCTGTAATCTACGAAAAGCACATGATTTTCACCTACAAACTTTAACTCCTGAGTGTATTTTTTGTTTATATAAATCAAATAAAAGATAATAGAAGACACAGATGTGCAATAAATATATTTTTTAAATAATTGAAAAAAGGACACATTAAACCAACCAAACAAGACATTGAAGACATTTTTAATAGTATAAAAAAATTATGTTTGAAATAAATGTTGTTCTTTCGAACTTCCTATTCATCAAGTAATCCTGATAAAGCAGGAAATCATCATATTATAATTATTTATGAAGCATAAGACTAAAGACCGGAGTAACGATGTTGAATATTCAGCTTGCATCACAGAAATAAATTACATTTTAAAATATATTATAGTAGTAAACAGTCATTTTAATTGTAATAATATTTATGTAATAATTTAATATAGGTTTTACTCCAATTTTAATGAAATAATTGCAGCCATGGCGACTATAAGATACTTCTTTCAAAATCATCAAAATCAAAAATGTTTGAACAGCTATTTCTCACAAACAATGGGAAGGATGTTTTCTGTGTTTGTTTTGCAGTGAATAAATTAATTTAATAAAAAAAAACATAACGTGCATTTCTTATCTGAGTATGGAGCTGATGTTATAATGTTCATTTCGAACTTTACTGATTATGTTTTTTGTAACATGTTACCCTCAACACTGAGTGATAAATTGCTTTCCGTCTCCAGCTTTTAATCTGCATTAGTGTCTACTTTGACCTTTATGAAGACATAACAGAGCTGCTTCTTACTTTGTGTGAAATATACTTCCTGTCCTCCGTTTGTGTCTATGTGTCAGTGCGAGATTAAGAGTGTTGTGTATTGGCACACGGGTTGATTTTTGATATAGTCTGATTGCTTAGTACGTCTGATTGCTTGGATGATTGCTCTTTCCAACCATTTACCATGGATGTCTCAAGCCATTAAATATTTATATTGATATTTAATACATTTATACTTGAAGCAGTGCATGTTATATGTATATACTGTGTATTTTCCAAATGGGGAAACATTTAAAATGTAAAATAAAATATCTACACATATGCACTTATAACAAAAATACTAATCATCTTTGATGACATGCTTTCATATCCTTGTTTGATGGGCAGCCAGTCTGTCGTCTATCCAGTTTGATTAACAGGACACTGGGGTGCTCAATCAAGCAGTTTGTGAGCAATCACAATCACTTACCCTCTCTTTTTCCTGCAAGGCAGTCTACTGACAGACTTTCACTCACGGTTCGGGCATCTCCCTGTGGAGATCTCCTCATTGTTATTCATATTACCATCTCTCCATCAACAATTAGTGCCAGCATTTCCAGTAAAAAAGAGAAAAAAAATCCCTGATACTAACAGCATGTTAAACAGTTATTCAGGAAAAAGCTATTCATGTCAGCAATATGATGTTTCAATCAGTATCAGCGCACCAGGTGCCTTCTGGGAAGTTTTTTTGTTTTGGCAAAAATTATACTTTATTTGCACTCCACCCTCTTCTAGTAGCTCAATAGCTTCCCTTGTCTAATTACAGTGACACTCTGATAAAACAGCCTCCGTGTCATAAATATTTGATTGCGCTCAACTGAGCGCTCCAGATAGTATCTCCAGCCAGTTGCCCGAGTGTGGCGGCTGTTCCCTGTCAGGCCTGGGTGGCAGAGCATTTTAGGACTCATGCCTGGATCCTGGATCAGATGAGTGTGACCTTGCTCTGGGATTAGCTTACAGCGGCCAGCCTCAGTGACACTGAAACACTCTCTATCCGTCCATCTGCTTTGCCGAGCTGAATAACTCATTAACCCTGTCTCACAACACACAATGAGTGTAATATTTGTATTATTTAGAACTGTATAGTTTCTGTATTTATGATACAGCATCCTTTGATTTACAGTCTGAGACCACCAGTGAAAATGCTGCTATTATGTATTCTTTTTTTATCATGCATTTTCATGTTTGATAATGTGTTATCTATTATTAGATGTGTAATCTATTATTAGCACACACACTCTCTCTCTCTCTCTCTCTCTCTCTCTCTCACACACACACACACACACACACACACACACACACAAACACAAACACACAGAGACACACACACACACACACACACACACACACACACACACACTTTGTACATTTGTTTTTTATGAATACTCTATAGACATAATGATTTTTATACTTTGTAAACTATTCCATTTCCTACACTACCCCTGAATTCAAATCTTATGGAAAACGTATCTATATTTTAAATCATTATGGGGCATTTATGCACTTATGCATTTACTTGGTAAAAAATACAGCAAAAGCACAAATATTTTTACAAATTAAACTTTTTTATATTTGAATATATTTTAAAATGTTATTACATTTATTCAGCAGTCATTACGCCAGTCTTCAGTGTCACATGGTCCTTCAGAAATTGTTTTTTAAACGTGGAGTAGTGACACTTTATATGTCCTTACTATAGTAATAACAGTAAATTATGCATAATTGCATGATCTTAACCTTAAGTTAATTACTTATTTGTGTAATTACACTCTAATAACGTCACTTTGAATTAAAGTGTAACCAAATTCTGATTGCATCTTTCATATATAAGGTAATACTAGAATGCATTGCTATTCAAAAACATAAACTATTTTGAATTTTGAACATTTTCTTGCAAAAAGTCAAATAAAATTAAACAAAGTTAAATACAACGTAATTGTTTACAGTACTGTAAAATATAAATATAAAATCTATAAAACTTTAAATTTCTTAACTTTTAAAACTGTAAACTTCACAACTTTGTCACATCACCTCTGGTTGCTTTTACTTATGTATTCAGAAATTGCCAGCTGTCAATGCTTTATACTCTGCAACTTCTAGCAATGTGATATGTTTGCACACCCCAAAATTAATTTTTATATTTTTATTATTAAGACAGCACATTAGTAGATATTAATATAGTAGAAACCATTTTCACATAAAATATTGAACTAGAAAAACTGAAATAACACTCCAATAATCTTCAACAATTTAGGAGCTTGAAATAAAATTTCAGACTGTCCTTGTGAAGCACCTTCACTGGACATCAGGATGGGTATTACGGTCCTGTAATCTGGGTGACACGTGAAGTTCATTGTGTAGAGGGTGTTTGACTGTCACTTGTTTTGTGGGAAGAGATATGGCAGCTGTCCAGTGGCCAGAGTTGTGGGCAGAGATATACCAGCTGTCACGATGCTGCACGGGGATCCAGGAACGAGGAGACGAGGATTGTGACAAAGGAGGTATTTAATGAATGACAAACGGAGGAGACACAGGAACACGGGGAAGAACATCCAAACAGCTTTGACACATGACATTAACAATAATCCACAGCTAACATGGGGCAGAACAGACTAGATATAGGGAGACATGACTGGAAACACCTGGGACATAATCAAGACACAGACGGAGACTAATTAACTAATAATGGGGAACAGGATGGATCAAATATGGGTGAGGAGACAAAGGCAGAGGAAGACAAACTGTGACATTACCCCCCCCTTCCAATAGGCGCGTCCCGCGCCGTATGACATCGAAAGGGGAGGGGGGGGGTGGGCGCTCTGGAGGCCTCAAGGTTCTAGGAGACCGGACAGGTGGCCTCCAGGGCGGTGCCCGTTCCGGGACCCATGGCGGATCCGGGGACTCTGGCGGCCATGGCGGATCCGGGGACTCAGGCGGCCACGGCGGATCCGGGGACTCAGGCGGCCATGGAGGGTAGCCCCCCCAAAAAAATTTCCTTGGGGAAGCTCCCCATCTCAAGGGGGCGTTCAGGAGCCGTGGAAGGCGAGCTGGACAGGGCCAGCAGAGGGAAAGGTGAGCTGGATAAGACCAGCGTGGGCCAAGGTGAGCTGGACTGGACCAGCAGAGGCACAGGTGAGCTGGACGGGACCAGCGGAGGCACTGGTGAGCTGGACGGGGCCAGCGGAGGCACAGGTGAGCTGGACGGGGCCAGCGGAGGTAACGGTGAGCTCGGCGGAACCAGCGGAGGCATCGGTGAGCTGGGCAGAACCAGCGGAGGCCAAGGTGAGCTGGGCAGGACCAACTCTTGGGGGTGCTCTGGAAGCGCTGACTCTCGTAGGCACTCGGGTAGTGCGGAGTCTCGTGGGCACTCGGGAAGCACTGAGTCTCGGGGGCGCTTGGGAAGCGCAGAAGGCACGCTGGACAGGACCAGCGGAGGCCAAGGTGAGCTGGACGGGACCAGCGGAGGCAAAGGTGAGCTGGATGGGACCAGCGGAGGCCAAGGTGAGCTGGACGGGACCAGCGGAGGCCCAGGTGAGCTGGACGGGACCAGCGTGGGCCAAGGTGAGCTGGACGGGACCAGCGGAGGCATCGATGAGCTGGACGGAACCAGCGGAGGCATCGGTGAGCTGGACGGGACCAACTCTTGGGGGCACTCTGGAGGCGCTGACTCTCGTGGGCGCTCGGGTGGCGCTGACTCTCGTGGGTGCTCTGGAGTGCTGGACGGAACCAGCGGCGACGAAGATGAGCTGGGCAGGACCAGCGGAAGAATTTGAGAGCACTTGCGAGGAGGCGGCACCGGAGGGCGCTGGCGAGGAGCAGGCACCGGAGGGCGCTGGCGAGGAGCAGTCTCTGGAGCTGGGTTCCAAACCCTCCCCTCATAAACTACTAACAAACCCAGGGGTACCTGGGGGCGCTCGGTTAGCGCTGAACTGGACGGAACCAGTGGAGAAGAAGGTGAGCTGGATGGGACCAGCGGAGACGAAGAGGAGCTGGGCAGGACCAGTGGAGGCAAAGGTGAGCACTTGCGAGGAGCAGGCACCGGAGGGCGCTGGCGAGGAGCAGGCACCGGAGGGCGTTGGCGAGGAGCAGGCACCGGAGGGCGCTGTCTCGGAGCAGGCACAGGAGGGCGCACGTGAAGCGCGGGCTCTCGGCGGCGCTCGCAAAGCGCGGATTCTCGGCGGCGCTCGCGAAGCGCGGACTCTCGGCGGTGCTCGGGAAGCACGGAACTGGGTGGAACCAGCGGAGACGAAGACGAGCTGGGCGGGACCAGCGAAGATGAGCTGGGCAGGACCAGCAGAGACGAAGATGCGCTGGGCAGGACCAGCGGAGACGAAGATGAGCTATACGGGACCAGCGGAGATGAAGATGAGCTGCCCGGGACCAGCGGAGATGAAGATGAGCTGGGCGGGGCCAGCGGAGACACTCGTGGGCTCGTTTCGACTCGGGATCGGTAACTTCCCAGACACCGGTAGATCCCCTCTCTCCAACACAATCCTGTGGTGTCTGGGAGATCCATAGAGCGCTGGTAATTTGCCCCGAGCCGAAACAGATGGAGGATTGCCGCGTCGTGGAGCTCCGACACCGCGGCTAGCTTGCAGAATTCTCCGCCGAACTCCACGAAGGGGAGATACCTCCGGCCAAGGGCGAAGGCGCAGGCTGCGAACTCCATCGCCGTGAAGGAGAATCCGTTCATCTTTTGGGTGGATTATTCTGTCACGATGCTGCACGGGGATCCAGGAACGAGGAGACGAGGATTGTGACAAACGAGGTATTTAATGAATGACAAACGGAGGAGACACAGGAACACGGGGAAGAACATCCAAACAGCTTTGACACATGACATTAACAATAATCCACAGCTAACATGGGGCAGAACAGACTAGATATAGGGAGACATGACTGGAAACACCTGGGACATAATCAAGACACAGACGGAGACTAATTAACTAATAATGGGGAACAGGACGGATCAAATATGGGTGAGGAGACAAAGGCAGAGGAAGACAAAGTGTGACACCAGCACAGCATCTCTACTGCTAGTTGATACTGAACAAAGATTGCCTGAACAGATTGTGTCACCACCAATCTCTCTTTTTATAATGAAAAAAAAACTTTGTAAAAACTTTGCAACTACGTCAACTAATTTCATTAATTTGCAACTACATGTTAGGGTTCGGTGAATGGATGAGGCGAGGACTCAGTATTGCAGATTAATGGACTTTTATTAATAGAATAAAACAAAAACTACCCATTGGGGTAAAAACAGGAACAAGGCAAAAGCGTGGCAAGACAAGGCTGGACAGGACAAGACAGGGCAGGATACATCCAGGGTGAAACGATGATGAACTGGCACAGGACTGCAAACACAAGGAGATTATAAAGGGAGCAAATGAGGAGGGTAATGAGGGAAGACAGGTGGGGCAAATTAACCAATAATCAGGTAACAAGATGGGTGGGGTCAATAAAATTGACATGAGAGCACATGGCACACAGAAAACTAAGACAAAAGCCATGTGCTCACACAAAACAAAAACACAAGCACATGGCCAGCAAACAACTCACCAGCCATGTGAAAAAAAACGCGAAGCGGCCTCCTTTAGCAAGCAACAACCAATGTTGCCAATAATTATTAGGGGAAATCTACAAAGGCAGGTATTTGTTGATAAAAATCGTTAAAAGACCTCGCGAAGACATTGGATGTTAACGTCACTATGTAACCATGACACCATGCCCAGAATATATATCGGACGTACTTAAACCTCCGTATTTTTACCAGCATTTAATTGGCATAGCATTCCTTAGACAGATAAGCTGGATGAGATAAATGTGTTTTACGAATACACTCTTGATAACCGCGGACCAACAGTAAAATGAATGTGCATGAGGTATTCTCATTCAACCTGTGCTATATTAATGTTTTGTTTTCGACCTAAATCATAGAGACACTGACCCTGATTTGCATATGCATTTTCAGAGGGCTAAATAGAGCCCCTTCACAACAGATTTAGTTCCCAACCAACTGTCAGTTTTGACCCAAATATGAATTTCAGTTACATAATTAATCCACATTTCGACAGTAATAAATTATCTTGCAGCATCAGTTGCGCACGTATCCCCAAGATCTCCCGGTTCTCTCTGGTGCATTTAATTCCACTGGGAACATCACTCTAAACCGATCATTTGAATCAGTGAATCGTCGACTAGAGAACAGATACTATTGGATCATTCCAACTTGCGAAGGAAGCGTTGGAGCAATTTGCAAATTAATTTTACAGGTTCTTTACAAAATAATCAGCTTGTTCATGAATCAGACACTGCTCCTACGTCCCAGAGCACATTATATACATTATAAAGAGTAACGGTATGTTTCACGATACGTAGCGAAGTAAAAAGTGCAATCTTTGGAACGCAGTAAAGTTACTAAATAAACGACTCCAGAAACTACAGGTATTAGAAATGTACTTAAATACGGTAGCATAGTAAGCTACTTCGTTACTGACCACCAGCGGCCCTGTTAAACGTCACAACCATTTTTCCATGGCCTATACAGCTACAGCCGCAGGCGCAAGCTCGAAGCTGCCTCCGCTTGCAATACAGCCCCACACATCTCAGTCTTTTTCCTTTCGCTATGAATAACTCTCTTTTTCCTTTACAGTGGCCTCCAGCTCCCGTAGCAGACACTAGCGTGAGGTTACCTCCATTAGCAGAGCAGGCTACGATAGCTCTTCAGGACCCCCTTCCTGTGGCCTACAGCTACGGCAGTCAAAGCAAGCGCGACAAAGCATGCCGTCATTTTACCATGACACCATAGACAGTGGGAGATCTATTAAGCCGCATCTACGCATGGATCTCGGTTGAAATGGAAGTTACGTGGTTTATCACATCCGTATTTAAGACGTAACTGCCCGTGTTTACATGTATTTTGCGTCATAAAACCATTTTTGAGGCGCAAGAAAATTAAGCCCCTTACACGGAATCGTGCACAACCGCATGCGCAAGCAGTCTACACAATCATCTTACTTTCATAGATCCACCACATTCCAAACCACAGGCATAATGACTCCACAAAGCATTTGTAAGAAAAACACAGACGGGCGAGACCGCACACTTCAAGTGTACATCAAACAAACGCGTGTCTCTCTCAGCGCTCCTGCGCAATGAAGCCAGCGAATCTCCTTGTAACTTGCTCCAACCTTTCCAAACCTTATGAAAGGTTATTTTACAAAGGTTCAAGTGGCGCATGCTCATGAGGAATTGGAAGCAAGCAGCATATGGGTGTTTCTAAAGCAACTCTGCGTCATCGCTCATCTGGTTAAAATCTAAGCCCAGAATTGATTCTGAAATTCTCAAAATCGTTTCAGAGAGACTTGGTCATTTCTCCATGATAGAAGCGCTGCAACAATCGTAATCATTGAATATGGACATCAAAGTTGCCATTTGCCAAATTCTCCATCGAGTTCAGCTGCATTCATCCTGAAATAACCTGTTCAGCTTTCCCCTATAGGCGGCGCAAATTAAACAAGTGTTCACGACTAGAGACCAAGGCCACGCCCCCGATTTCGCAGATGCAAGGCCCGCAGAGGGTCCGGCTGCAGCTCAGCCGTCCGGCACTGCTTTCCAGTCAGCAATACCCATAACTCAAACGGGCTTCTGGCCAACTCCACCTCCAGTTCTGGCTCAACAGCCCACCCCCTTCTGCCCAGAGCCCGCAGCCCAAGTAAACGCTTGGCCGCAGTGGCCGGCTTACGTAGCCCCACAACCCGGCCTAGGGCCCCTGGCCCAAGCTAGCACATGGCCGCAGTGGCCTCCCAACACAATCCCTCAGCCTACCCCTCTCAGCTCAGGGCCGCAAAATACAGCGCCTCCAGCCGCTTACAACACTCTCCTCCAAGCAAAAACGCAATACTCGCTTTCACCGCTACACCAATGACCGTTCCAGCAAATGCCATTGCCACAGAGCCCCCGCAAGCGGCTCACAACGTTCGAACACAGATTTTAGCAGAAATTCAGGAAGTTGGCTCCAGAGGCGGACAAATTCCCAACCCCAGTACCTCCATATTCAGAATTAATATTTCCATAAGCCACCCGCTAAAACCCCTCCTGGACAATCACTCGACACCATCCTCCAGGCTGTCTCCCCCAGAACACTCCAAACATACGTGACAGCATGGAAATGCTTCAAGTTGTTCCATCTCTCTCATAATATTCTGTTCCCTGAATTTTCTCTACTCTCAATAACCTCTTTTATCTCTTTTCTCAACAGCATTAAATGCCTCCAAGTCAGCTCCATCAAAGGTTACATAAGCGGTATCCAATTCTTCCACAAGCTGTTGTACAGCGCTCCGTCACCCGATATTAGCAATTCTCAAACTGCCATGTCGATAAGAAGAATTCAGCGAACCCGACCTACTCGTCCCGACTCCAGGCTACCCATTACCTTAGACATCCTCACGAAGTGCATCCACACCCTCCGCACAGGTTACCAGACCCCCAGTACAGCCCGTACACTCGACACCATGTTCATTTTAGCCTTTTTGGTTTTCTGAGATGCTCCGAGCTAGCCATCTCCTCCAAATTTGACCCAGCCACTAACCCCACCATCTCGGACCTAACTATCCTTGATAGCGAAACCATCTCCTTTTTGATCAAACAAAGTAAGACAGACCAAGTCAAGAAAGGTCACTTCGTTTACATTTTTAATCTTCCTTCGCCTCTCCAACCTTACCAAGCCGTCCGCGAGTATCTCCGCCTCAGAATTTTCCAAGCTAGATCCCCCTTCGAACCCTTATTTTTAGACCATGACGGGAAACCAGCCAGTCGCACCTGGTTCCAAAAACATCTAAAAGCTGTCCTGCTATTAGCAGGCATCTCAGCAAGAAATTTTTCCAGCCACTCTTTTCGCATCGGGGCAGCAACATCAGCAACAACCTCACTAAACATCAGATCCAAACCCTAGGAAGATGGTCTTCAGAAGCTTTCCAAAGCTACATCAGAACGGACCAGTCTCACATTAAATCAGCCCACCAAACTCTTGTTTCATAAAAATCGGTGCGAGCTTTCCTGGCTTTTACTTCCTTCAAATCACACGCTTGGCGAGGCTCCCCCTGCTGACACCACGGACCATCACTTACGACCAGAGCCTCCCAGCAAAAAACTTGCCTTTTCCACCCTGCGGCCGGGGAGTCTCACCCATCCAGGCTGCGAGCTGCCATCTCCAGTCAGGTCACGGCGAGTGCCTCCCGGCCACCCAACTTTACCTTTCCGTCTTTACCTCAGTGAGTCTTGATCTCCCATCGGACTCCCATCGGACGCCGGCGAGAGCCTCCCGGCCAGACAACCTTACCTTTTCCACCTCACGGCCGGGGAGACTTACCCATCCAGACCGCGAGTATTTTCCTCCTGTCGGATGTCGGCGAGAGCCTCCCGGCCACACATCTTACATTATTATGTCTTTACCTGTCCAACGCAGCGAGTCTTGATCTCCCGTTGGACGCCGGCGAGGTGCTCCCGGCCAGACAATCTTACTGCTCTGTCTTTACCTGTCCAACGCAGCGAGCCTTAATCTCCGGTTGGACGCCGGCGAGGTGCTCCCGGCCAGACAATCTTACTTTCTTCTGTCTTTACCTGTCCAACATGGCGAGTCTCGATCTCCCGTTGGACGCCAGCGAGGTGCTCCCGGCCAGACAATCTTACTTTCTCTGTCTTTACCTGTCCAACACAGCAAGTCCTGGTATCTCGTTGGACGCCGGCGAGGTGCTCCCGGCCAGACAATCTTACTTTTCCTGTCTTTACCTGTCCAACACTCAATCTCCCGTTGGATGCCGGCGAGGTGCTCCCGGCCAGACAAACGCTCTTCCGTCTGCTCGCACCCAAAAAAATATCGAACCCCGTCGAACGCGACATACCCGGCCGTTTTGGCAATCTTAGCTTTCAGTCCACCACCGGCGAGGTTCAACCACCCGGCTCACAAGTATCAATCTCATGTCAGATGCCGCAAGAGCCTCCCGGCTGGACAACCTCACCTTTTCCTCCTTCGTCAGCGAAGCTAACCCATTAAACAGGCGGGCACACCCACCAGTTGGATGTCGGCTAAGCATCCCGACCAAACTTTACCTTTCCGTCTTCACCTGTCCGACGCAGTGAGTCTTGATCTCCCATCGGACACCGGCGAGGTGCTCCCGGCCAGACAACCTTACCTTTTCTAGTCCCACGCTGGCGACACTTACCCGTCCAACACAGCGGGTATTGTGCCCCCGTTGGGCGTCGACGTGAGCCTCGCAGCGAGACGTCTTACCGCTTCCCCCTTGGCAGATGAGACTAACCCGTTAGACTCAGTGAGTATTGGCCTCCCGTAGAGTTCGGCGTCAGTCTCAGTCACACACCTATTTTTTCCGTCCGACGGGCGACAAGGCCTAGCCGTCGCTGCGGTCCTCATCTGCCCGCCGAACACCATTCCACTGTCTCTGCTATCCTCAAACCTTTTCCCCCCGCCTGGCGAGGCTTACCTGTCCGGTGTCCTAAGTCTTACAATCTCCCATCGGATGCTGCGAGAGCCTTCCCCAGATCCGGGTTTCTCTTCTCTCTACTCGCCGGCGAGACTATCCGTCTGGCAGCGTAGCCTTGGTCTCATGTCAAGACGTTGACGCGGTCTCCCGGTGGGCTCCTATGCTTGCCGTCCGCATGCGACGCTCATCCATTCGATGCCGTGAGTCTCGATCTCCCGTCGGATGTTGTGAGAGCCTCCTTGTCGGGCGTCCCAAACTCTTTTTTTCTGCCTAGCCGACAGGACCCATCCGTCCGTCGGAGGGGTATTGTGCCCTATCGGAGGCTTCATGGGTCCTCTCGGCCAGATACCGCCCTCTGTCCTCTGATTAGCAGGGGCTGATGGCCAGTAGGGCCGGTACGCCGACTCCGTGAACTATCCCACTGCAGGCAACTCGGGTCCTCCTGGCCAGGGCTCCAACCACGCTGCTCCTCCATCGGCGGGCAGGGCTCACCCGTCCCAATGCGGTGAGCCATCGCTGGGCCTCGGTTGAGCCCGCCCCGACCGGTCGCCCCAAAACCATGAAGTTTACTCCGGCGGTCGGTGGGGCCCACTCATGCATGCCAAACCGCTCCCTCAGAGCACGTAGACCCCCCCGGCCTGCCACAAGTTACTCCTTGGAACTAGCTCCCGCCAGATCTCAAATGCGTATTTGGGGGGGGAATCTTAGTCTGGCGGCTGTCCAACAGTATATTGCTTTTGGGGGTTCACTGGGTTCGGGCCATTCCCGGCTAGGAGCCCTCCCCCAGGACAGCACGCCTACAACGTATTACCATACACGCCAAATACGCATTATGTTTATCGTGCTAGTAGATGTAAGTGTGAAATTGTGAAATGAAGTTTAGAAATGAAGTTTATAAACTAAGTTCGGGAGGAGCACGTCAGATACTCAGGCTAATTAGCACAGGTGGTACACAATCTAGGTAATCAATCCTGGGGCATAAATACAGCTGTCTTACCTCCATCTAGTTGACGGTTAAGCAGCATCCCTCCACCACCCCTTCTCCACCAATATCACTAGAATTCTAATCACACGGGGGGGGGGGGTTCACTGGGTTCGGGCCATTCCCGGCTAGGAGCCCTCCCCCAGGACAGCACGCCTACAACGTATTACCATACACGCCAAATACGCATTACGTTTATCGTGCTAGTAGATGTAAGTGTGAAATCGTGAAATGAAAATGCGATGGTAATTTCTGGAGTTCCCAAAACTCCCCTCAACCAGTTACTGTTATGCTAAGCTGGTAAGCTAAGCTGTTGGCACGCTAACTGAAGCTTAACTGAAAACAAAAATAAATCTAGGTTGTTGGTACAGTTGTAGAATCTAACTGGGAAAACTAAGCAGCCAAACCCATGGTTCAGACATACACCCTTAAAATGCACACCCCTTGCTGAGCAAGAATTTGTTATGCAGCTAAAAAGAAACATGAACGATCTGAAAGTGTCTAAGAGCGCAGTTATACCCTTCAGGAGATAAACCTATAAATTACTAAAGCCTTTTAGAGAATGTCAGTCCAAATCTGATTTTTTTTGCATATTCCACTGGTACGTATCTGATCAAATTTAGCAAGAACAGCAAAAAAATCACATGAAATATGATTTTTACAAATCTATTTCATACAAATCCAACATAATAAGCAATACAGATATTCCAGAAAACAAAAGAGCATCACAGCATGCGCAAAACCTGATCTTAACGTAACGATGCAAAGTGTGAACAGTCAATAATTTAGATCAAATTCCAAACCTATACACACAAAACAATGGGCCAGTTGGGGCAGTCGGACCTCGAGCTGCAAGGTCAAAATCAAGTTGCGTTTGCACTGTCAGACCAGTGCTACTCTAAAACCTGCCCTTAGCATGCCTCCCTGAAGCAAACATGCCACAACCCCACCTTTTTCACCAGACAAATGATGTTTGATCCTTACATGAAGACATGATTTATGATAAATAATTTTAAAATCAAAATAATTGATTAACTTGTGTGAATAGTGCACATCAATCATGCTGAATCAAATGTATATTTATTTTTATTGTAAAAAAGTATATAAGTCCAAATGTGTACACATATAGAAAAACATTGACAAATATTGGTAAACCTCATGTATTTATGCCAAATTTCTTCAGAAAGAATCAGCATTTTCCTTGAAATGTTGATTATATGAGAGTAATGAGCAAACACTATATAGAAAACATGTCTTACAGGTGTAAATATAGATGTCAAATAGACATCTCCGTGATGAACGTGTGCTTTCAGGTAGCCTTTAGCATTGCATACAATACATTTCTGCCTCATACGGTAATCAGAATTCCCACTGGATCACAATTGTTAGATATTTTAGAAACTTGCTGATGTCTCAAAATGAGTTTTGTAATTAAAATTGTTTTAAATGTCTTAAATGTTGATGTTAGTTAGTAGTTTGATAAGAAAACATGGGAAATGAGCAGCGGCACAAACCATCTCCTAACTCGGATAAACTCCTGCCTTTGTTCTCTTTAAAGCCCAGATGGTCCACTTTGGATCAAGGTATTCCAAGGAAGCCCAAAGTAATACCTTTGAACAAATGTCTTGCCATAGTCTTACAGTACTTACAGTTGACTTTATGTACTAAATTAGACTAGGAGAAAGTATTTTAACAAGGGAAAATATTTCCAATTCCCTCATTATTCATGTAAAACAAACCCTTTGAATATTAATAATGTTTGCAGTTACCTGTGGCCTCAGAAGAGATTATGATGAGTGTAATAATTTCACTACACAGAGTACTACATTATCAATCCAATGCAGCTACTCATGCATCAATTTATCCCTCTGGATATCTTAAAAGTTTTTCTTCAGATGTTGCTATTTCGAACAAATCCTTAAACACACTACTTTCCCAACTCACACAGAAATATTTGTAACCAATTTCCCTTTATTCAATTTTGCCTGCAGCAATAATGAAAAATACAGAGGCCACCGTTGTTTTTCGACGAGCAGATAAACCCGATCCAAAGGCAGCACAACTGTCACATGAGTCGCTTTTTGGTCTTTTCATTGACAGCCAGCTAGCTAATGGTGAAGTTTGCTTGTATTAGTAGAATAATTATCAAAGCGTTACCCCTAACTGAGCATTGTGTGAGCGTTGTTCGGACGAGCTCCCAGCGGGCCCTTGGTTTGACAGCTCCAGTGGATCGTCAGGCTACGGCTCCAGGCCTCGTGGCTTTAAACAGCCTCTTCTTACAGGAATAATCTACCTCCCCTCCAGGGACCCTCCTCAGCAGATACTGCTAAATTGTGTGGGGCCATGTTAACCATTCAGCCTGCACTATTTAAAAACGAGTTCATGGAATATTTAAAAATATCTTTGTCTTAGATGAAGCACCTCCACCATTTTCTCAGATGCTTGCTGCTCTCGGTTCCCGAGGCACTTTCCTGCTCTAAATAACTGATTCTATCTTAAAATATTTAAAGTCTTAATACATGTGATGGTTACATTAGGGATGCGTCGAGCGAGAGAGAAGCCTCCGACACGTTCAAGTTCGAAAACTTTTAATTCATCTTGCTGGGCATTTATGGTGCCTACTAGCATTTGGCTGTCATGCATTTTGTACCAGTAATTTGTCATGCCATTTAGGTCGTGTTTAATAATGCTTAATACTGCTTCTCCCGCCGAGCTGACGTGAAAGGCTGTCTTGTTGTGAGGTTGGTAGGTAGCTTAAGAGCAATTAAGCTTGTCAGGATGTTGTTTGAATACAGTTGGGCCTGAATGTCTGCAGTCTCGGGATGAATACGTCAAAAGTTGAGCTGCTTTATGGAATCAATCAGAATGTAGAAAAGCCACCGTGTTGCTTAGATACTGGGCTATGTATATTCTCTCTGCTTGATGCTAATATTCTCACAGCTTGAATTTAATTACAAATATTAATTTCTAAGTTTTCTACTGCCGTCCTGTGATATTTTTTACCATTAGTGCCACTCCAGCTCATGTAAACATTCTGAAGGTGGGAGTTCGTCATAAACTTCCTGGCATTCAATAAGATAATGTGTGGAATATTGCAGGCTTTTAAAGAAACCAAATGAAATTGGGTCGTTTTCACACAGATCTGTGAAAATGACAAAAAACACTGTATTGACTAAACATGTAACACATATGCACCCGACGTCACCGTTTTCACAAATTTGAATTTTTGTAGTTTACAAAGAGACGATAAAAGTATTGTTTTTAAAAACTTGCACCTCAAAACATTTTTCAGAAGATAACATTTGTAGGCCCCAAATACACTGTTTCTGTGTAAATGAATGAATTAATACGTTTTCAATTTTTAGTTGAAAATGGTGACAGGTCAAGACCGTGACCCCATTTTCATTCAATCAGCGGGGGGAGGTACATACACAAACATGGCAACGACAATCGCAGAAATAAGCGAAGATGGCACAAAAGCATATTCAAGCAAAAGCCAGCACGGATGAGTTGTGTAGGATCTGCATTGCATCCAGGCCATCCCCATCCCATGCACCCACAACAAATTCTGAAACATGGATTAGCCTATTAGCCTATTTGTATGACCATCACAGAAAAGGGCTGTCTTTAGTCGGGGCCAATGGAAATAATTAAAGCTTAGTTTTCTTTTGGACGGCACCTTCACTTCCCTTTTCCTTTTCTTCATTTTATCCAATTAATTTGTCACTCCCTTCTTACTGGTACCTGTCACCAGGTCTTCTTCACCAGCAGGTCTGCTTTTATTAACAGAACTGTGTTCACTTTGTTGCAAAACAACCACCTCATTGCAATTTGTTTGTGCATAATGTTTCTCTTAAAAAGACTTAAATAAAGTTTAACAAACCTATAATTCATACAAATATATTAAAACAGATTGTTTAAAGTGCCTAAATGACAACATTAGTACATTAAAAAACCTACATACTGAAATCACTATTGTAATTTTGGGCTGACTGATAATTTTGTGTTGCTGTTTGCTCTAGCTCCCTCCCTTTCTATACCATAAATCCATGTGAATATCTACCTGCTAAATTTATTAATGTAACCAATCGATAATGATGTCCTTTAGCACAGTATTCTGACTGATGATAATAACAGGGTGCTACTGCCAGCCTAACAGGTGCTAGCAGTTTAATACTCAACTAGGTTAATAAAGACAAAACTAGCATATTACAAATTAAACTGACCTACACTTGAAGCCCTGAACAGGTTCGTAATTTTCGTTACTAGTAGTTTCTTCTGGCCGTTTCCTCTCCTTCCTCGAGTCCCACGCATCGACTCAGTTCAAAACTGTTTGACGGAGGCAAGGAACAGGCGTGAAGAGCGGCGCTGCCAGTCAAGACCAACCGATTTATGATTTTTTAATTTTTTTATTAGGGAATGCCACAATCGGAAATGATCACTTTGGCACATCGGGAAGAAAAAAAACACAGGGCAGTGGGCCAAATCAGGCGCCAGGCCACCGGAAAACATCCCGGTGCTCCCAATGGCCAGTCTTTTACCTGAGTAAACAAAGACTTAAACTACTTCAGTCTGTGTGCATTGAATTTATTTAATACACGAGTTTCACAATGTGACTTGAATGTTATGAGTTTCTGAAGTTTTGGTGATGAAATTTGGTCCCATTCTTGCCCGATATAGGTTTTCAGCTGCTGAAGAGTTCGTTTCATTGTTGTTTAATGATGTCCAAATGTGCTCTATAGGTGAAATATCTGGACTGCAGGCAGGCCAATTCAGCACTCAGACTCTTCTACTACGAAGGTATGCTATTGTAATAGCTGCAGTATGTGGTTTTGCATCAACCTGCTGAAATAAACAAGGCCTTCCCTGAAATAGATGTTGTCTGGAGGGGAGCATATGTTGCTCTAAAACCGTTATATACCTTTCAGCTCAATCAGTCAAATCTCTACGTAGGGCCCCCAGATGTCTAGGATCGGCACTGTACAAACCTGATGTCAATTAACTTAATTAATCGCTAGATGTTCTCTCGGCTGAATCTTTTCAAAATGGCTTGCTTTTTCAGCCCTTTTGTTGCCCCCATGTCAACTTTTTTGAGACCTGTAGCAGGCATAACATTTGAAAAAATGTAATGGAATTTAGTGGATAAATGCAAAATTTCTCAGTTTAAACATTTGTTATGTTCTCTATGATCTATTGTGAATAAAATATTGGCTTATGTAATTTGAACGTTTTTCATTTTAATTTTATTAAAATTAAAAAAACGTCCTGACATTTACGGAATTCGGGTTGTACATTAAACATGCAAATTAACCGTGTTTACCAATATTCCTTGTTTGAAAGAAACATCTGGGTGAGTTGTGCTTCATGCATCTTTTTTTACACTTTTGACAATGGATCTACATTCAGCTAAATTTGACTAATGTGGCAGTGCCTTTAGAGACCTGCTTGGAATTCACTTAGAATTCTCAAGATGTTTATCCATTGTTCGTAGGCAAATATGATGTTTAAATTAGAACGTCATGGTTTTCCAGGTGATGCACCCTTTTTCACAAAAATTAGCAAAATGCATTTGCTCACAGTGTCGATTATCTCTGATCAAATTGGTTTCAGGTTTTGTCTTAATTGGTTTTCACGGCTATCTCTTAACCACTGTTTTTGACATCATTGATGATCCATTTCTGCTGAGCACATAGGAAAAGTTTTGTTGCTGTATGCTTTCAAGTTGTATTCATTTGGGAGGGAAACAGCTTGTAAAATCTGCTGTTATTCATCATCAATATGGTTTCACACATGGGGGGCCGTGTTGAGACGTCTGGGAAGACATTTGATTTATCTATAAAAGGAGAGTTGATGGATGTTATTTGTCTTATTGTGGAAAAAATGTGTGATGTACAATTTCATTTAGATTTAATAGTGGATTTGTGAGGTGATATAATAAAGTTGCGGAATATCAAAAAGCTCACAATCCTTTGATCTATAAACATACTTCCTGTTAGTGTCATTTTGAAAATTAAATCATCAAAATTAAAAGTCTGCTGTCCTTCTATCTTAGACTTGGTTTTCTTGGTGAAACTGAAATAAACATTTTCTGTGGTAGATGAATAGCAAATTTTCAAAGTGATGTAAAACATGCTATAGTTTCCCTGACAATAATTTCACTTGACAATATCTCCAAGGGTTACACTTCTCTATATAAACACAAGTACTGCAAACGTCAAGTTGACTTAATTTAATTTGAGTAAATTTAGAGTGATTAATTATATAGTAATGAAATGCTATACAATTAATGCAATTAATGTGAAGTGATAAAAATTTCATTAATCAAGCCACATGTCAAACAAATTTAAAAATTATAAATTTATAATTTATTGAGTTCAAAGTAAGTGCCACCCAGCTGGTAAAATATTTTATGATTATAATATGATTATAATTTAATTTTATATATAAATATAAATATTTATTTATATATATATAATTGTGTTTTTTTTTGTCAAAACAATGAGCTCATATGGGAAAGACTTGACATCTCGTTACAGATACGGATGCCATACGGATTCCTTTATCGTATTTATAGTTCTACTCATATAATATTTGTTTTCGATATGACTTCATTTGAAAGTAGACACTCTCAGCTTTCCAAGACATATTTCTTATGTCTAAGTGTCAAGTATTCACTGAGTTTTGGTTCATTTTTGTGACGAGTTTCAGAAAGAGGTTCACGAAAACTGAGACGACAGCAGGGGCGCGGGAAGGTGTTTTATGTAGGGGGTGCTGTGGGAGGGGGGGGGGGGGGGTAGTCAATTTCTGCGTATAAATATTACGCCAAATAGAAACAGAAAATCGTGCTATAGCCTACGCACTTTCATGAGATCGTGTTAGACAACAATTCGCTGTTTTACAAATGGGAATAGGCTACAATGAATTCATAACAATGTTTTACATTCAAGCTACATTCAAGCTTAAAAACCCTTAAAATGTATAGTGAAAAGTTTTTTTAAAAGCATCTGGAATGCAATAAAGTAATTTTAAAGCTGTTTTTAAAGCATTTGCTGCATGGATTAAAAAGATAGGCTAATAAATAATTCACATTTCAAGGACAAAGATTTACATACTTTTTTTTTATTATTGAATACAATTATAAAATAAAACGCAAATTATAATCGGGCCTGTTTTAGGCTTTCCCTTATTTTTATATTTTAGATGGTGAGGTGACGGGAAAAATGACTCGCCATCTCCTCATTGGACGCGCAGAGAGAAATATATGCATCTTAAAGGATTACATAGGCTAATGAAGAGTTTTTGCTTTGAATTATTTCGTTTTAAAGTAGTATTTTAAAGCTTTCTATAGATATATTCATCATATCTCTGAGCCAGTTGCGAGTTGCCGAGTTTCGGTTCATCATTGAAGCGCTCTTGTTCAAAACCGGCAGAAAGTGCATTCTCTGTTTTCCTATTTTATAAAAGCACAATGTTGATATTGTGAATGCACACAAATAAAAGTAGACCCTTTACAGTTCCAAATGATATATTACTCTTTCCTTTATGAGAAAAAAATCACACGGCGTATTTTAAGTTGTTTTTACTGTAAGAAAAAAATCCAAGTGACCACGCTGGAGCCTCCATGTCCTGTAAAGCTCGCTTCAGCTTCCACTCTCCACACAAACTGTTGGATATTGCACATTTATACAGGTTAAACATTTAAACTAACACTGTGATATGCTTGAACCTTGGAGTTCTCTGATGCTGTTGCTGGAAATACTTGGAATACAGATGGCTGTAAAATAACATAACCTGTAAAAGAGAATGAAACAGGCCTTTAATCTTAGTGTTGTAGACAGTAAACCCTTCTTCACACGTGGCACCTTAATCTTAATACAAATTATACAATACAAATTAAGCTCAGATGAGCTTTATTTGTCACATAGACAATTATACAGAGTATAATGAGGAGTGAAATGTGTTCTCTGCATTTAACCCATCCAAGTGGAGCAGTGGGCAGCCGACATTGCCGCGCCCGGGGAAAATCTTTTTCACAATTCAGGGTGAATCTTGTTTTAAATTAACCTTTTTTTTCATGTGATATGTATTTTCTTATTATCGGGGTTCATGTTTTTTAGTTTTTTTTTAAGTCCAAAAGTGTACATAAACATACAATTCGCTCCAGTTTCCAGTTGAAATCAAGACTAAAGGCAGTAAAACACCAACTACTTGTATTCCTTTTCACACAAATGTTGATTACAGTTGCAGATTATTGACTTATTTTTGAATGGTTCCTTGCACAATACTTTGTTTTGATCTCAAAACACTTTAACCACAGTGCATGGCTTGTAAACTAATATATATATATATATATATATTGATGTTTGCATCACATGACCAGCTCCATATGTACAGCTTTTTTGAAAAATTCAACTTGCTCAGTAGCTCACCTGTTACAGCATTAAGGCCTGTTCAGAACAAGAATGATAACTATAAAGATAACGATAAATATGTAGTTCTGAAAATAGTTCTCAATATTTAAAGAATAGTAGAGTTCACACCACTGCTATAACTATAAAGGTACAGATAAACAATATCATTGGAATCACTTCCAGATTATTTTTTTTTCCAGCAGATGAATGATAAAATAATTGACAACCAATCAGAATCAATTCTACTATCACAAGCTCGATAATTTAAAGTGGCAGAGGCGTGTGCGTTTAGAATAAACAAACAATATCGTCCGCTAGTGTGGACGCTAATATCGTTATCTTTATAGTTATCATCCTTGGTGTGAATGGGACTTTACAATTATGCAGAATACTCATATATGAGTCCCAAGAAGTCACAATGAAAGAGCTCAAATACTTGTAGAAGTAAATTTAATACAATGGCTGCTTCAGCATTTTTATCTCGCACTATTAAAAGTAAAGTTTTCCAAATAAGTTTTTTTTTTACAGTGATACAATTGCAAAAAAAACATGTATTGTTCCTCAATGAATATTTCAGTGAACAATTCTTGAAATAACTTTTTTCTTAATTTGAAGTACATTTTAATAATCTAAAGAAAAAAAAAACTGTAAAGAAACTTTTCCACAATATAAAGTTTCTGTGAATGTTAAAGGTTCTTCATGGAATCATAGAACCCACTAAATAACCTTATTTTTACAAGTACAGGCACATTTTTAAAATGAGCATGTTGGTAATTACATTTATGCTGCCTCTTTACATCAACAACTCTGTGTAAATTTGTATTATTTATTTGTTTGTGACATACAGTATGTGATGCTTATAAGACTTCAGTCTCAACCCCACATTAGTGCCCCTGAATTTGAGTTTACCCTTCCAACATTCCTCACAAATGCATAATTGCCATGTGTCTGTTATAAGTACAAATGTTGGAGGTCTAATAACATGTGTTAATCGCTCTCAACATGTTTCTCGCTGTGCCACTTACTGGCTTAAACTTAGCAGAACTATCAGCAAAAGAACCCACAGAAAGGCCAGATTTAATCACACTGTCACACACAGCGTTTGCTCTATTTAAATACAATGCAGAAATCTGCAGATTGCAGAATGTCAGACTGCTGTTATCTGTATTACGGCATCTCTATAATGCTTTTCCTTCATTAAGTTCATGGTACATCCAGTGAGGCATGATTTTCAAAAATTCAGTTGTCAATTTGAGCGTTGTCTTATAATGTACATGCTTATCATCCAAACATCTGGACATGTTGTGTGTTATCTTGCTGACACTACACTGTCTATACACGGATGCATTATTCATAGAGAATAATAATGAAATTAATTTAAGAATAGTCTGACAGAGCTGTTATCTAGCAATTTATATGTGGACAAGTTAGCTAGATAGGGATCTTATTAGCAGGCTCCAGTGGAGTATGAGGTACACAGGTTAAAGACACTTTGTCCTTCCCTACAGCCTCTATAAAAATGTGCCTCGTCATTTCAGACTCCCAGATGTAATGAGACAAGCTGTAGTGACTGTGACATCTCCATTGCCTGAAGAATATTTGTCATTGCCTATAAGGGTCATGCATGTTTCTGTCATGCTCATGAAGGGAGAATAGCGAGTCTCTAGAACATACCATTTATTCAAAGACTGACATCTATGATGTACATAATAATTGGATCATGTCACATTGACTGCATGTAATTCTGCATTATACTAACATTGACTACTAAACAAAAACGTCTATGCTTAAAGTTCGCTAACTTGTAGCTTGTGCGCATCTTAGCACTGTTTTAATGTCCACATTGTCTCCAGCAAGCTAGATGGCAGTAATGAGCCACAGCCAATGAAGTCTCAAGAGAAAGTTGAGGGAGTTGGAAGAAAATATTTTAAATTTGGCTGGTTAGTCATTGCTGATACATTGCTAATGTTTCCTTATTGCATATGTTGGACTTCAAACGTCCTGCGTGATCAAAAATTGAAGGAAGGCGAAATATAAAAAGTATTGAAATTTATTGATCAGAACAGCGCGCTGGGTTGTCTCTAGACAAGACGTCTTACAAAGAACCAACCCAGAGGAATAAGTTCACAACATTTTTATAGTATGTGTCGTCTTCTTCTCTGGGGGTGGGGGGTCCACCCTTGGATCCTCCAATCAGCTATCACTTCTTTGTCTCCTAGTTTCTGCAAAACAGATAACCCTACCCCTAGCACCCAAGTAATCTGATCTTGTTATGTGTGTGTGTGTGCGCACATTCCTTGAGGCAAAACTTCCTCTTTCCCCTCCCCCAAGGCTTCTCACCCCCACACACACATACCACACTCTACAAAAAGCACACCAACATCAGCTCACAGTCACCACATCTTCAGCAAGCAATACATTCAAAACCCTAATAAGAAATCCCATTTAATAATTAATAACCCACTGATATTATTGAGTATACCCATATGATTAACATATTTTAAACAGGATTTAATATCCTTCACATACTAGTTTTAAAATGGCTTATTTTTTTTTCTGTCTGCTGTCATTGAAGTCGCAGCTCAGTAAAGTCACTCACTGGCTATGTCCGAGATAAGTATGTCCGAATCATACGATTGTGTCACATTCCTATCTAATGGACACCTTCATATTATCGATTTTTGAAGACAGCATAGACGTATCCTTAACCGCCTATATCACAGTATCTTGTGCATTCAATACTGTGACAGTGACAAGCTAAAAAATACAATGGCGTCTGAAAGTTTGAGATTAGTGGTTAGAAAATATCAACATGGCAGTGAATGTAATACATTTAGATTGCATTACTTCACATGTATCCTTGGTAACATTTTATTTATAACTATACACACACATACATGCAAAGGTGTAAACACTGCCTATCTGTTGAATGTTAAAAAGGTGCAAATCGCATGTGAAATGTTCACTGTCTATCTTTAACATAGGGCTGTAAGAAAAGTAAAATAATATGCATATATATATATTGTCAGCAACAATACTCAGGTAGGCTGTGGCATTTAAACGATGCTCAATTGGTACTAAGAAAATATCCCCAACACCATTGCACCACCACCAGCAGCCTGCAGACAAGGCAGTGTGGATCCATGCTTTCATGCTCTTTAAAATACTGACAAAAATTTAAAAAATGTATAAAATAAAATGTCATGATCGCCAAATACTGACCCTACCATTTAAATGTCGCAGCAGAAATCGAGACTCATCAGACCAGGCAATGTTTTTCCAATCTTCTATTGTCCTATTTTGATGAGCCTGTGCAAATTGTAGCCTCCGTTTCCTGTTCTTAGCTGACAGGAGCGGCACCCGGTGTGGTCTTCTGCTGCTGTAGCCCATCTTCTTCAGGGTTCGACATGTTTCTCTTGCCAATCACGCTCTCGTCCGAGAGGTTTAAAAGATGAATGTCAGTGAGAAGAAGAGGGGAGGGGAGGGGGGGGGGGGGTGAGACTTTTATTTCAATATATTTACTTAATAGTTTAGGGGATTTGGGAATTAGTTAGTATGTGGGATTTCTTTATTATTTGCATTTTTTATTTAAGCGCCACTTTAACTTCCCTTCTTTTCATTTATCTTGTTTGTTTAACTACTTATTTACTGGGAACAATAAACCTTTTTTTAGGTGTAATTTGTGTCATGTGTTCCATTGCCACTTATTTTCCCGGCTTTCTTTAATATGTAAATTTAATGTTACCTTTTTTAAAACCCTAGACTAAATGTACATCAGAGACGTAACATTGTAACAGTAACAATAGACAAATAAACATGCCTGAGATAATAAAACGTGTATAATCAATGATTCTAACTAATTATGAATTAATTTATATTTATGTATTTGTTTGTTTGTATTTTTAATTTTAAGAAAACCAAAACCAATACAGAGCAGTTTGACACTGCATTTGTGTAGAATTTTTGATTCATGCATTGTGGTCTTATGTATTTAAGTATATATTGTAATTACACATTTGTAATGATGAAGCTGCAATGTAGCACATAAATATATTAACTTTCAATGTAATATTGAATAAAATGATTAAACATATTTTACATGTGCTGTAGTGTGTTAGTCATGTACTTCGAAAAAGCATGACAAAAATATTAAAACGTAACGATTTTTTAAAATAAACCTTTTAACTTGACATTATTTGAAAGTGCAATTAAAAGTGTAGTTAAATGTGTTAAAATCCCATTTTACTCTTTTTAAGCATACTTGGCCTTTTATTAAATAAATATTGTATCTATAAATGTGGTTTATTAAACATACTTTTAAGATTTAAATTAGACTACAAGTGCACATTTAATACCGTTAAATAAACTTATTTTTCACAAGGGCATGTCTAAATGATTGGGGTTAGTCATAAAACATGAGCTCAGATGTAATATACCTTTTTATTTTGGGTATCTAATTTATGTCCCCATGCCAAAATGGGAGTGGGATGGGTGCTTGAGAAGGGGTTAATCAGTATGTTAGTTTGTATCAATACTCTTTAAATATTAAATTTATACTTGGGGTTACATTTATCTCAAATATTTACAGTATTCTGTAAATTATACCTCATTTACGATGTTTGGCTAAAAAACAGTTGTGCTCAGAATTAAGATTGGTAGAATTCCAATGGTTGCATTCTGTGCCAGCCCAGCAATTGCCATTAGGATAAACAGGAATGCTTACAGATATCTTTCTAGATATGTAATAAGGAGGGAGGGGGGTCATTGGAAAAAGCCATGTTCAATGTTGTTTGTTGAAATGCTATCAAGAAAACAGAACTTTTGCAATGATAGTGATATTGAGTTTGTGTGGTGAATTGAAATTTAAGATACATTTATTCTGAGTGGAGAAATATCATGACAAGAAGCTGTATCGCATGGGAAGAATGATTTTGACACAGTGATTTGTTCAGTTCTAAATAGAGACCATGACCGATGTGTGAATTCCCCATTACCTGAATAATCTTGTACTGGGGCTGTAATCTTGAGCTGTCTTTTGTGACCAGCAGCTCTATCCAGTCAGTTTCAATCATTCATATAAGCATCTCCTGTAATGCAGCATGTATTCTCCAGTGCGATGTGGATTAAGCAATGTTAGATGTAGGGAGGGATTGCAGACAGACGTGGGGGCACAGCTTTACAGGGTCAGGGAGCTCTGCCAGATGTTGACTAAATCCTCCAACAAAACTCAAAGCACAGCTTACCAGATTCAAAACAGACTCTATTTTAGATTGTTGTGGCAATTTCTTTCTAACAAACATCATCACTGAGTAAGAGACAACTCTGAGTCCAAATTATAATAATAAAGGTATTTATTCTCTTGCAAGAGAGACCCTCGTCACCAATCCACATTGTGTGAGTCAGTGAGGAGCGATAAGGAAAGGCAGTGCCGGTCTGTTTTATAGTCCTTTGCTTCAAGGCCTCTTTCTTCCCTCCCCTACAGGAGGGACTAGTTAAAGGGAGGCAAATGCCCCCTTGACCCCCTGACCATCTGCGTTTCCTTACCTCTATCACTTCCCACTTTACCTCCAATCATAGTAAATCATCACACAGAATGCTTTTCTAACTGCAAGTGAGAAAACATATAATGCATACATCTTGGATATAGGTTTCACTGTTTGATTACTGCCCAAAAGGAAAAATTCCTTTACAATTCCTCCCTCTTTATCATTATCTGATAACTGATTAATCAAACATTGTAATAATAATAGTAAAAATAATAAATAAATACAAGTTCAGGTCATTAATCACACTTATACTCTTCATCTCTGATTTTCACATAAATGATCACTCTTCTTGAACCTGTGAAGTAAGCTTTTGAAAATTTGAAAAATGCTTAGGCTGTTTTTTTTTGTGTTGGGTCAGACCCTAATATTTGCAAGCATAGTAAAGACTTCATTCTATAGCCGGCCTGAATGGACAGGCCCTGCGGTCGCACCCTCGGCCTAAACCGAACCCTCAGTCACCATAGTATAAACAAGAAATAGTATAGTTCATAGTAGGAAATAAACATATCAATTTATCACTGTTGAGTTACTTCTGTAATATAAAATGTAAATATTATATTGTTGGTCATCAACATTAACATCATCATCCGGATAGACTGTCATTTTCACCAATTGAACAGACATTCCGACCTTAACCAGTCTCTGTACTAAGCTAGACACACATTGTATAATACATGGTATGCATAACAAAATTAGTACTACTATAACTATAATTGGCAACACCTTCAGACCTGTTGTGAAGTGTAGTATTATCAAGCAAATTGTTACTGACAACAAAGTCATTATGCATGTGGTCTTAAAACAGGCCACACATTCCTGTTACTCTGAATGGGTGCCACGGTCTTGGACGCTCCGTTCTCTCAGTTACTCTGAATCAAAGGTGCTGTTATGACCAGAGAATGTGAGACAGTACTGTTTTTGAAACACTAAGAGTCTTATCTGTTCTGTTGATTACGGTGTTCACACGTATGCCGGTTGCGCAATCAAAGTTGCCTCCTCCCTCCAGTCCCCTCCTTGCTGCTGATATCTGGTTCCGCCTAAACACACAGCTGCAATGCAAGGGTTTTTCAAACTGGATCTTAGCATTTATTAACACTCGCGTTGAACCTCCTCCAGCGATTGCTCCGCCTCCGCAATGGGCGGCACCCTCCTGCATGGTTTACGTGAACCCACGTAGCCCTCTCTGCGACCTTCACCGCCGTGTGCGTCACCAGCAGCACCTGGAACGGCCCAAGCCACCTTTTCGATTTCCAGCTCTTTCTCCTGTGATCACGAATCACCACGAAATCACCAGGTCTGACCTCGTGCAGGAATTTCTCAGCAACCTTCCCCTGGGCAGCTTTTACCTGCACAGAAATATTTGACAACAGACAAGACATTTCCTTGCAGTAATTCAACATGTCATTCTCACACACATCCGTTGATGGCAGCCTTTGTTTACCCCCTTCCATGCCCATGAATGGTGGCCTGCCAAACAAAATTTCAAATGGGCTCAGATTTGTTTTCACTCTTTTTCTCATTCTCATGTACATCAGTACAATTGGGAGGGCTTTAAGCCAAGTCAGACCCGTCTCTTCACAGCATTTTGCTAATTTGTTCTTAATTGTCTGGTTCTGTCTCTCTACCGCCCCTCCAGATGAGGGCGCGTAGCTGCAGTGTGTTCTCATGTCAATTCCCAAGAACTGACCCACCTGCTTTATTGCATCATTGACAAAGTGTCTGCCATTGTCAGAACTGATTTTTCTTGGAATTCCCCATCTCGGAACAATCTCGGTTAACAGGGCCTTTGCCACTGCTGCTGAATCTTGTTTCGAGGTTGGGAAGGCCTCAACCCATTTTGACCACATGTCAACCATCACCAGACAGTGTTTCTGTTTCCCACAAGGGGTTAATTCAATGAAATCCATCATTAGATATTCAAATGGACCTGCTGGTGCTGGTTGAGATGCTAAGGGTGTTTTTATCCCTCTAGCCACATTGTGTGTGTTACAAGTGACACATCTTTTGCAAAAAATTCAGCAACCACTGTAAACCCCTTTGTAAACCATAATTCCTTCATCTGCATTATCATATACTCCCCTTTGACACATGATCCAACCCATGTGTCAACTTAGCATAATGCTGAAAGAAGTGTTTGGGCAAACAAGGAATGTCATCAACACTCATCCATACACCCCCCTCGAGGCTGCAGCCAGACGACCTCCATTGTTGTTTTTCTGCTCCTGTGGAAAAAGCCTGCATACTCTGTAAACAAGGGGAAATATCAGGGTTAGTCACAGATACTAAAGCACAAGTCGTTTCTTTTGTCTCCTGTGCTGCCGCGGCCTTCGCTGCCGCGTCTGCTCTGGCGTTTCCTGTGGAGATAAAACTCTTATTGTTAGTGTGCGCTGCGCATTTACAGATCGCGACCTTGTCTGGTAAAAGAATGGCCTCCAAAAGCTCAGACACAAGAGATGCGTTTAATATCGGATGTCCATCCGACTTCAAAAAATCTCTGTGCTTCTGTGGGCCAATTAATCTTGTCACATGACCTCAGCCCTTTCCCTGTTGTCAGGGCTCTCAAGGGCTTTTCAAGAAATGCATAATTTGGAATAAAACATTCGACAATATGCACACATTCCCAAGAATGATAACAATTGTTTCTTTGTTATTGGTTCTTGGTACATCTTTGATAGCTTTTATGCGTTTCTCAGAGATAGCTTTACTGTTTGGTGTTATCGTGTGATCCAAAAAAGTTATTTCCTGCTTTACAAACTGTAGTTTTGTCAGACTGACCTTGTGACCCTCTCTCGCCAGGTGGTTCAAGAGAGTTACAGTGTCAGCCACGCACGTAACCTCATCTCGTGCACAAATCAATAAATCATCTACATACTGCAATAGCGCCGTTCAGCTTTTCAGCCCATCTGTGGCTCTCATGCATTTTCTCACAAACAGGCCTAAAGCGGCCCCTTTCTGCTCAGTGCCCTTGGTTACTGATAAGCGAGGCGCAGAGTCCTCTGTTATCAAATACAGCTGCATTTGTTTTTCTGACAGGCAAGCTGAAAGCGCACACACATTTTCATTCCAGAAAATCTTATTAAACCTTTTCTCATTTTCTACCCCGTTAAACCACTCTTCCTCATATTCTGGTTCGCTCAATTACAACATTTGACGTGCAATGCAATCTGTCAGGCAACATACTTTCTGTGTTAGCTGATACTGTTCGATCTTTGCCAATTTCAAAATCATTTGTGCCCAATCAGAATCACTTATCTGCCACTCGTATGCCCAGTTTCAGATTTAATTTACACATTAGATCTCTGGCCATTAACGGAACCGGACAGGTTTCAGAGCACAAAAACGCATGTTTCAATGCCCTGCCCCCCTCCGTCTCACATTTCAACGGCACAGTATAGTTTTCTGAAATTATATGCCCTAACTTCAAGTGCTTTCAAACACTAAATCCGTCATTCTTGGTTCACATGGCAAGTCACATGGTCTTATGGTGGATCGAGCTTCCCTCGAATCAACCATAAAGTATATCATTGTCCCGTTAACTAACATGGGATATCTCGGTAGCCTTAAAACCCTAAACTTTTGTACATTCTCAGACATTCATCAGTAACAGCATTATTCAAAACTTCAACAATCACACATAAAGGGTTTGCAAGCATTTCTTCATTGCAGATAGCCTTATTCAAAACTTCAGCAATCACACATAAAGGGTTTGCAAGCATTTCTTCATTGCAGATAGCATTATTTGAATCAGTGTATGTGAGCGTGTTATGTGTGTGTGTCAATAAATTTTTACTTCCCTTTTTCGTAGCTGGCTGAATGCCTGTCACCCGCCCTCTCCTCTCCTGTTCTCCGTTCCTCTCGTTTCAATCCGCCTTACGCGCCTCTGGACAATCCTGTGCCCAGTGTCCATGGTTCTTGCACAACCTGTACTTCGTGCAGCTAGAAAAGTCATGTTCATTACTTTACACACAGTCCACATTTCTTGCGCTACCTGCGCTGCTTGCGCTGTGCTGCTTTAATCTGTTCAACAGCCAGCTGCATCTCTCTCTCCCCCTCTGTCACTCGCGCTGCTCGTGCTTGTGCGTCCTGCTGCGGTTGTCTTGGCAGGAGAACAGTCGAGGTCGGGTCGAATTTCAATGCACTCAGCTGAGCCATTGGGTAGATGTATGTTTTATATTCTGGCGGTGCCGACCTCACCGTATTTTCATGTGGGAAACACAAACATACTTTGTTAGTCGGTTCTGGTGGTGCAGACACACACAAATAGACTTTCACACTTTTCATTTTTCCTTTCCCTGTTAGCTCTTTCTGCACTTGCTTTCTTTCTCTTTTATCTACTTCCTTGAGCCAACCATCTACTTCCTTGAGCCAACAATCTACTGTTTGTTCACATTTCTAACATACATTTTTAACACATTTGCAACAACAACCTGGTTGTTTGTCGCTACTTCGTTCAACTGAGTCCCTCACTACTTTCAGTCTTGTGAGGCTCAATGTTCCCTCTTCGGGAAAATCATGATGCTTGATAAATTTTTCAATATCTGAGGGATTTTTCTATAGGGCTTTTTCAATATCTTGCATACATTTCTGACCATAATGTTTTTTTAATTTGGTAGTACACCGGTGTATCATATTTCACAAGCTTGCCTTGAGACTTCCCCATACTGGCTGTTTTCTGCTTTCTGTGGATTTACTCACGCGCGTCTCTTTAATCTGCTAGACGTCTCCAGCAGATCCGATTTTCTCTTATCCCGCAATCGGATCGGGTTGCACTATCAGTGCCCTCTTAATTGTGATTTACCAAAATCTTTCGATTTTTTCTAACCCCAATTAACCTCGGTACCAGTTTGAAACCCTCTTGATCCGTACAGATCTCAAGTTAATCTCAGGTTACCTAATCTGAACGTTCGTGCTCAGATTACTCTACCACAGAAACAATTTTCAGCCAATATGGTTCAATTTCACTCTTTAAACTGAATTTCACCCTCATTAAATTGAATTAAATTGTTTCTTACCAGAGATGTCGTTTTGTGCCACCTGGGTTCTTTTTGATTCCAGTGGTCGATCCCTCTGGTCCCAACAGCGGAAACGGTCCCTCGTCTCTGAATCTTTTTTGCGAGGTAGGGTTGGAACTTTCAGCTCCAAGGTGATCAGCCTCCGTCCGCTGTCAGGTCCAGAAGTCACGTCCAAGGAATCCCACTGTCTGACACCAAATTGTTGTGGCAATTTCTTTCTAACAAACATCATCACTGAGTAAGAGACAACTCTGAGTCCAAATTATAATAATAAAGGTATTTATTCTCTTGCAAGAGAGACCCTCGTCACCAATCCACATTGTGTGAGTCAGTGAGGAGCGATAAGGAAAGGCAGTGCCGGTCTGTTTTATAGTCCTTTGCTTCAAGGCCTCTTTCTTCCCTCCCCTACAGGAGGGACTAGTTAAAGGGAGGCAAATGCCCCCTTGACCCCCTGACCATCTGCGTTTCCTTACCTCTATCACTTCCCACTTTACCTCCAATCATAGTAAATCATCACACAGAATGCTTTTCTAACTGCAAGTGAGAAAACATATAATGCATACATCTTGGATATAGGTTTCACTGTTTGATTACTGCCCAAAAGGAAAAATTCCTTTACAAGATTAAAAAAGTAGTTTTCTTAAAGGAATACTCTGGGTTCAATTCAAGTTAAGTTCTATCAACAGTGTTTCTAGCGTAACGTCTATATTTTTATATTTTTGTTATAGAGCTTGCATTAATTTTTCCACACACAAAAATTTTTGTCATTTGTCAAAATAAATAGGACTACTGTTCTAGGTGCAAGCACATCTGGTTGCCAAGGTAATTCCACTAAACTCTTATTAAATATTAAGATTATTTATTGGCATCTATAGTTCCATGAAGAACTTTAACATCCATGGAATCTACTCATTCCACAGAAAGTTCGGTGGCACTTCATTTTACAGTACGTTTACTTCCCTGGTACATACATGGTAAATATATTGTACCTACAGTTAAATGAGTGGTAACACAAGGTACACACCTGAGGTGTATGTACATGGTAAAAAAATAAGAAACATGGCTGTACTTAAAAGTCATACATGCATGGTAATTAGTTTGTACATACAGACAAGTGTATGGTAACTAATTAGATATACTTTACTGTACTTACTAATGTATATACATTGTAAATATGTAGTACTTACGGACAAGTGAGTACAAACAGGCACGTCCTTGCAGTATCCGTACATGGTAACTAATAAGACACATTACTGTACATACTAATGATATGTACAGGTGCATCTCAATAAATTAGAATGTCGTGGAAAAGTTCATTTATTTTAGTAATTCATCTCAAATTGTGAATTAAAAGAACCAAACACTTAAACTACTTCAGTCTGTATTGAATTTATGTAATACACGAGTTTCACAATTTGAGTTGAATTACTGAAATAAATTTACTTTTCCACAATATTCTAATTTATTGAGATGCACCAGTACATGGTAAATGTGTAGCACCATACAGAAAAAAATGTGGTATTATGTGTTAATAAACAAGACACATACTGAACTTGGTATACATGTGATATGTAGTACTTACAAACAAGTGTGAGTTAATGTTAAATTGCTCTCCACAACAGTGCTTACAAAGTTTGTAGAATTGGTAATTCCTGTGTTATGTTTATGTAAAATGTTGCACTTTATTTTACAGTCTTATTTCCATATACTTACTATGTACCATCAATTACTCAATAAGTACATTGGTCCATGTTTATACCCCCAACTTGAGTACAGCATAACTTAAATTACATTAACTACAGTACATTAATTAATCGGTACATACACCAGTACTTACATGGAATATATGGAAATATATATTATATATATATATATATATATATGGAAATAGGACTGTAAAATAAAGAGCACGATTTTACATAAATATTACACATGAATTACCAATTTTTCTAACTTTAAGCACTGTTGTGGAGAGCAATTTAGCATTAACAGTCCTACACAAGCAATTGAAAAACAGTCCTCTTTTTATTATGTAAGGTTAGGACTTACCAAGCGTACCGTATATAGCAAGTAGAGTATGTGTCTTGTTTGTTACCACATAATAGCAAATTGTTCCGTAGGTGCTACATATTTACCATGTACATATCATTAGGATGTACAGTAATGTGTCTTATTAGTTACTATATATGGATACTGAAAGGACCTGCCTGTTTGTACACACTTGTCCATAAGTACTACATCTTTACCATGCATATACATTAGTAAGGATAGTAAAGTATTTAATTAGTTGCCATGTATGGACACTATCTGTAAGTGGTGTCTGTATATATAATCTAATTACCATGCATGTACGACTGTAAAGTACAGCAGTGTTTCTTATTTGTTACCATGTACATACACCTCAGGTAAATACCTTGTGTTATCACTCATTTGTTTATTATTTGTATTCACTTAGAACAGCAGCAACATTAAAATATTTGTATCGTCAAGTTTTATTGCTTGTAAGGACAAGTGTCCCTCTATCTCTGTGAATTCAAACGCAGTTGTCACTTCCACTGGTTTAAGGCCTAAGTATATTTCTTTTTTTATGCATACGTTAGCGTATGCGCACAGTCATACGCGCAATCCTGCAAAGTATACTTAATTTGACACGTACGCGTACATAGTCTTTCGACGCCTGTGCTTTGCGCCAAATTGCAATACCTCTCCTGGCCTAGCGGGGCCCATAGGGAGCAGTTATGAAAATTACAGTGTGAAGAAGGACACGGAAGAAAAATTCATAAAGTCCAGCAAGCACAGCGGAAAGGCTAGCCGTGACCAAGTATTGCTGCAAGCTACCGTTTGGGAAGCCGGACAGCGTCTAAGCTTATTCCGGAGGTGTGTGAAGCCATATGTTTATGCAGTTTTTATTCAGCTACCTTGTGAGTCGATACCCCAACTAATTACTGCAAGATAGTTTAATGCGCATGTGCGACCTGTGTGTACAAAGTCCGGGGGTGCGCGGACAGTATGCGTGTACTATTCTGATGACGAAATTCGCGTCACACGCACTGTACGCTGTCCCTCGCGTATGCGTACAAAGTGAAGTATACTTCGGCCTTTATACTATAGAGACTTGTGCAGTGAAACTGGTGTTGAAACAATTTTCACTCAGAAATTATTAGTGAATTTCAAATAATTACAAAGAAACAGCAAGTAACACAATTAAGCATGTTTTTTTCCCCTAAAATTGCTATCTATTTTCAAAGAGTAAAATTGCATTTTAATTTTTTTCATGCATTCATTTTTAATGCTCAATTCTTGTGTTTGTGTGAACAGGCCTTTAGAGACATAGAATCATTTACAGATATTCAGCAATTAGGGAACATTTATCTCCATGTTAGTTTGGTATATCTGAGATAAGCTGAATGGTTTAGCTTTTATGTCAGTCAAGCTACTGTTCCTTTCTAATTGGGTGGTTGTTGACTTGAACAATCTGTGAAAGATCCAGACCTTACTGCAATGAGTAAAAGGTTTGGTTAATGTTGTGCATGTGCGTGCGTGCGTAAATGTGCATGGGAAGTTGTAGAAAAAACCCACTTCTACACACAAAAGCTTCTTAGAGCATAAACAGGAAAATATTAATTTGTACTCCGGCAGAATTACAGCAAGATTCCATCCCTCGCCAGTAATGTTACATTAAAGTATGCATATATGTATATGGGCCATTCTGCAGAATTGGTGAAAACTCATTATAGAAATGAGATTGAAATTATTTTTGTATCTTTTATATTGTTGTTTTTAAACATTTTTTATTTATATAATAAAGAAATGCATATTTATTTATTACACAAATTAACACAGTTTATTTTATAGTAGGCCTATTAGTTAGACTTTGTCTAAACTTCAGTGCTTCCTCTGGACTTTTTCAGACTGTACCTCATCTTTATTTATTTTACCAAGCACAATCAATGGAAGATCTGCTTCACAACATCCTGTAATATTTAGAAAACCTTGAAATTAAGACATTCCTTATTTCTTACTGTCAGGAGAGATGAGGTCGAGGACTCAAATGCAGAGGAAATAAGGGTTTTAATAACAAGATCAAACAAAATAACATAAACCCCCCCCGAAGGGGAAAAACAAGCAGGCAGGCAGGCATAAGACTGGAGCACAGTCAACATGAAACACTCACAACGTAAGACAACGGATCAGCCAGGACAGCAGACACAAGGAGACTATATAGGGAGACAAACGAGGGTAACGAGGGAGACACAGCTGGAGCAACTGAAACAATGATTAAGTAACAAGATGGGAGGGGACAGACAATCGACATGGGAGCACATGGCACCAAACAAACAACAAGCCATGTGCTCAACACACAGAGACATCTGGTGGCCAGCCTGGGCACACCAGCAGGACCGTGACACTTACATGTGAAGACCTCACAATCATAAGATTAAACAATGAATAATGAATAAACAATGAAATAGCTAAAATATTATCAAGTATGTACACTAGACAGACCAGGGTTTTTCAAATTATTTAATGTCAAACACCTCCAAAAATAATGACCACTTTGTGAGAAACCACCAAATATATACATATTCAAACATTTTCATGACTAAAAACCAAACTGTGAAAAAAACTGAATAAGTTTGATATTGTGAAGACTACTACATTTAATAATTGGCTTTTATATTGTAATTTTATATAAAATCTGTTAAACTATTATCTGGACAAATGATACATTATATTAAGTTGACATAGTGACATAGTTTTTCTTAGTGGTAGAAACTGGTGCTATCAATTAATCTCATTATGTCCGATTAGTGCTAAGAAGCTCCCCTTTTTTGGACCCCAAATCACCCCATTGTGACCCCTTGGGGGTCCCTGCACAGTTTTGATAAAACTTATATAGGATGAAGATCAGTGTTCTTCTGTATTTTAGTGCAACAATGTCATTTATGAGACTTCATTTAGGGCGGGCGATAATATTCAGTGTTTTCACCAGATCACCGGCATTCAGTGCTCCATTGCCCTTTATGACCTGTAATTATTGCTTATTAAACAAGGCGCCTGTGCTATTAAGAGTGTAAAATGAGTCCTAATGGTGGAGCTGCTGGCAGCGCCCGTCACCTCAATGCCATCTCACATTTATGAGCAGCATTATATTACAACCCTAATTTGGAGGGCCATGCATCACTGGCCCCAAAAATGTTTTCATCTATAATTTTTTTTCATCTCAAAACCTCAGTGAGAGAATCTGGAGAGAGGTTTATCCAAGCTTGCAAAGCTTCAGGTCTAACCTTGAGTTTTATATACATTCACCTATCAAAAATCTCAAAGACAAGTCTTTAATCTCTCTGAATTTAGTTTTACCCGGTGCGCACGGGTTATGGGGAATAATATATTTGGCCTTGAAGTGATACAGAAGTGGGTGCAGTTAGAGTTGAAGGTCCACCAGTGACAAGAGAGGAAATTACATCAAACTCTGAGATAATGGAGAGAATGGAGATGTGGCTGTGATGTGTCAGTAAATCAAGACTTGAGCGTGACAGCGGTGATTTTTTACAAAATCCTGTCTTCAGGTATTAGGGCCCTGAGGAAGAATACTGAATTGAAAGGCTCTGTTAAATAATTAAATGTACATATTATTTGCTCGACCACAAGTTATGGATTTATGAAAATGTGGTTACAGCTGTGCATGTAGACCGCCCACTGTCCATTCACTGACTGCTGGATACATCCTGCATACAACAATCACAAGTGATTTAAATTTCTGAGTGCTATTTTTACAATGTCTGTACAACTGGCTGCATAGACTGCTATGCCAATAATTTAATTATTTTTTTTAATTACATTTTAATAAATATCTGTATAATTATTTAAGTTGTGGCATCTTTTCCACAAAACCAAACAGCAGTGCCCCTAATAAAGGTTTGGTTTTTATTTTCCCTAGAGTTATTGTTGGCTACTTGTTCACTGAAGAGCTTGAGAAACAGAGCTCCCCTTAGCTGACACAGGGCCGGTGCGAGGTAGGTAGCGGGGCCCCCTTATGGCGCTTTTCCACTGCATGGTACAGTACGGTTCGGCATGGCTCGGTACGGTACGGCTCAGTTCGGGTCGGTTTGCGTTTCCACTGCAGTTTAGTACCGCTATAGAGTGGGCGGGATTATTCATGCGTCGTTATAATTGCGCCGCCTCTACTGCTGTGAACGCATCGTAAACGCGCCACAAAAAAACTCACAACAAAGAAAGGAGACGGAATAGTGTTCTTCATTCTTGGCATGTGGATGTTTTTAACTGCAATGGAGAGGCCGATGAGAATGCTTGGGATTTATCCCCAGCAGCAGAGACTGTGGTGACAGTGCCACGGGCTGGAGAGCAGGGATGTTCGTGCAGGTGTGCTGCGTTAACGTTACTTGATTAGTTAACTATTCATGCAGCGTGTTCTGTAAAGTGAATTATCAATAAACCTTTGAATATTTCAACATTTACAATGTATCCCTTGTTTTTTTTGTGATGGTTTTTATAATCGTGGCATTAATCATTTGTATTTTTCAAGAGGTTCATTACATGCTCATACAATAATACATTTTTAATATAGTCTGGAGGTACACTTATTCCATCAGATTGTTTTTAATTGAAGCAAAACACACATACAAAGGTAAAAATATAAACAGAAAACATAATCTGAAAATATAGCAAGTTCAAAAGTAACGTTATATACATAAGGCTTTTTCCTTCGGAGTCGTGCCATCAAGCTCTCACTGGATCCGCTCCTCGGCTATCAACGAGAGGAACGTCTGTACTTCCTCAAAAGACAACGACATTGTTATTTTGTGGTTGATGCAAAAATTTGCATTTGTTTAAACAAAGTTGTGTCCAATCCTTCGCTGGCTGTGCTGATTTAAATCTAGCGGGTAGGGCTGTAGAGGAGGGTCTCGTGTCGCAAGTTCAGTGACGCAGTAATGACGATTTTCTCCGGCCAATCAGTGATCAGTAGAGTTTACACGTCACGTTTTGGTAACGGTACGGATCGCTTGGAACTTTGACCGAGGTGGTACTAAAAAAGTACCAGGTACCAGGTACAGTACCCAGTGGAAAACCCCCCAAAAGTGAACCATACCGTACCGTGCCGTACCATGCAGTGGAAAAGCGCCATTAGTCCGTTCCTGATCATGTTCCTTTTCCCCCTTGTTCCGTTCACCACGGGGCCCCCTCGAAGGGTTGAGAAGAAATATACGGCGTAAGGAAAATGAAGAAAAACAAGGTAAATATAATATTAAGACAATATTTGTTGTATCAGTAAGATGTAATTATTTAAAATTATAAAGAAAGTGTTCTTTAAATTAATTAGTATTTAAACTGTAACTTTGAAATCAGCCTTAGCTAGACTAGCCATTTTATATAAAAATAAATGAAGAAAAAAACACATAATAATAAACACATTTCCTTCACATAATTATTGTAAATAACAGCATGTGAGCTGTGCTTGATTTTTATTTTATTTTGTATTTTTTTGGGGGGGGGGGGGGGATTTGGATTTTTTTCTCAAATATTTTTTTTGGGGGGGATTCTAAATCATCTTTAGAAGAGGCTTCCTTCTGGGACGACAGCCATGCAGACCATTTTGATGCAGTGTGCGGCGTATGTTCTGAGCACTGACAGGCTTACCCTCCACCGATTAAACCTTTGCCGCAATGCTGGCAGCACTCATACACATATTTCCCACACATAACCTCTGGATATGACGCTGAGCATGTGCACTCAACTTCTTTGGTCGACCAAGGCGAGTTCTTAATGGAGCCTGTCCTGTTAAACTGCTGTATGGTCTTGTCCACAGTGCTGCAGCTCAGTTTCAGGGTCTTGGCAAACTTCTTATAGGCTACGCCATCTTTATTATCTTTATCAGTCTGGATCCTACCTTTAAACGATAGAGATGACCGAACACCTGAGAAGAGACTATGACAACCCCTCCGAGGACCTCCGAGATGAGCCCCAGAGACAGATCTCCAGTGAGGACCTCGTCACCTAGACATCCATCGGGGAAAGACCCCCGGAACCAGTGGACCACTTACACTCTGACTTTGCTGCAGTTGGAACAAACTACTGATTCGTCTGGCCGGAGGGGAACTGGCCCCCCCGACTGAGCCTGGTTTCTCCCAAGGTTTTTTTCTCCATTCTGTCACCGATGGAGTTTTCGTTCCTTGCCGCTGTCGCCTCTGGCTTGCTCAGTTGGGGACACTTCATTTCCAGCACAATCATCGACTTGATTGCACAGATATTATTTAAACTGAACTAAGCTGGACAATGCCATTACTAAATTCAATAATGAAATGCATTCATCAGATAATTGAGTGTTAAATCCTGTCATTTTACATTATTGACAAAATTTGCCTATTTTGATATTGTGCAGTGCTTTGTTACAATTTGTATTGTTAAAGGCGCTATATAAATAAAGGTGACTTGACTTGACTTATGTAGAGCAACAATAATTTTTTTCAGACCCTCAGATAGTTATTTGTCATGAGGTGCCATGTTGAACTTCCAGTGACCACAATGAGAGAGTGAGTGCGATGACACCAAATTTAACACATCTGCTCCCCATTCACACCTGAGACCTTGTAACTTTAAAAAGGTCACATGACACCGGGGAGAGAAAATGGCTAATTGGGCCCAATTTGGAAATTTTTACTTAGAGGTGTACTCACTTTTGTGGCCAGCGGTTTAGACATTAATCTCACTTCTGTGAGATACTGTATAATAAGCATCACCTTTTATGATATGCTGAGGTTTTTTTGTATGGATAAATGGTATTGCTTGGTCTCTGGTATAGTGAGGAATCGACATTCGGTGTTCTCTCCCTTAACCCCATGCCCTCTGACCCCTGACATCTGTCGCCAGAACAGTGACTCAGGGCAGGGCAGGAATCTGAGCAGTGAGTCACAGTGTTCGCACCTCTCCTTCTCCTCTGCAGCGCTTTCTAACGAACAGCTCCTCTCTGTGGTGTTATCTGTCTGAGCTTAACTCGTAAGCAGTAGGGTCTACAAGGATATATTCATACCTGCATTTCTTCCAGGCAATTTGGTATCCACACAGATGCTTATAATTATACCGCAGGCAGGCACGGAACTCATCATCGTCAACGCAGCAGCAAAAGCAAGAGATTATAGTTGGGTCTGCATGGGATCTCCAATCTTTTCAGTGCCAGCTCAGTGTCACATAGGGGTGAGGTGTGCTGAATACATGCACTTGCTGTATGATGCCATTAATAGATGCAGGCACTTCAAAATATTTATGTTATCCTGCAAGACAGGATGTGTAAAAGGTTTTTAAACATTAGCATGCTGAAGGGCCGTTCATATGGATACATTTAGCATTCAACTGTGCTTCTTTTTTTCCCCTTCTATTTACATTCATGCATTTAACAGATGCTTTTATCCAACACTATTTAAATCACATTCAAGGAACATCATTTTATCAGTTGGGGGTCGTTTGGACCCACACAGACCACAAGTTGAACACCCCCTACTGGCTCCACTAACACCTCTTCCTGAAGCAACCTATTTTTCCCAGGAGGTGTCCCATCTAGGTACTAACCAGGCTCAGCACTACTTGGCTTCAGTGGGCAACCAATCTTCGGCTGCAGGGTGATATGGCTGCTAGCCAAATTATATGATTGGAAGAAAATTTTATGGTCCTGCTCCTTCCAAAAATTATGTAAATCCATATAAATTACCTTACCGCTTGCCTTAGTGAATGCTATCGGGATGTGAAGAGACTTTCAACCAGCATTCAACCACGACTGGAATGAGCGGTCAACTGTGGCATAACAAAACCTCTGCTGCTTTCGAGCCATGTGTCACGCTCGTTCAGTGCCCTCATTTCACTTCGACAGCTTTCAGCCTTACCGTGCTTCATGCTATGATGTTATTAAGCCTACTTTTAAAACACAGGTCTCTCCTGCATTTTTAAATGACAATTTTATTTGTGAATCTCTCACTGCACAATGTTGCTTAATGTTTTATCTACAAGAATATGCATGTCCTCAAGGAAGGTTCTGGGTTCAATGCAAGTTAAAGCTGATGTTTCTGTGGCACCAGCCTTTTTATCACCAGACATAATTACAATAATAATAATTATTATTATTATTATTATTATACTTCGATCACTGGTTGACAAACAAATAATACCCCACTGCTTGAGTATTTTACAGTATTCCTAAAATTTCTGCAGTATTCTTAAAATATCATATACTGTCAAATATACTCTCACTTTAACTCTAAACCTTTCATTTATCTTCGGAAAACAAATTAATATATTTTGATTAAATCTGAGGGCTTTCTCACCCTGCATAGACTGCAACGCAGCTACAAGGACATCAATAAAATAGTCCATGTGACATCAGTGGTTCAACCGTAATTTTATGAAGCTACAAAAAAAAAATGTACACAAAGGAAACTAAAATAATGACTTCAACAATTACAATAACAGCGCATGCATGTTCTGTGTCAGGACTATTTTAATGATGTCCTTTCTACATTACTGGGCCTTGAATGTGGTAGTTACATTAATGTTTTTGCAGGGTCAGAAAGCTCTCAAATTTCATCACAAATATCTTAATTTGAGTTCCGTAGATGAAAAAAGTTCTTACCGGTTTGGAACTACATGAGGGTGAGTAATTAATTACAGAATTTTCATTTTTGGGTGAACTATCTCTTTAATTTAAAAGCAATTACAAACAAAAACTACTCATTAGTAGAAAACACACAGTCATGGCAAGGCAAGGCAAAGCAAGGCAAAGCAAAGGCAGAGCTGGACCCTGCAGGACACACCTACTCTTATCTCAACACCATCATATGCGCTTAACCCTTGTATGGTGTTTGAGTCTGTGGGACCCATTTTCACTTTTTGTCAAAAGAAAAATGATACGATTAATTGTTTTTTAAAACTCATTGACTTTGGCTCATTTTTTTGTGAAGAACATATATCAGAACATATTTCCAAAAAACACACACTGTATAAACCCCCCCTACAATCTTATATCACACACAGGATGTTCGGGTCCACTGGGCCCAGGGCTAATAAAAGAGTGGACATTTTAGGTCCTGTGTACCTTCACTCTGTCCACCTACTGTCCGTGCCTTCTATTAGTATGTGTATGTGTGTGTATGTTCATGTGTTTGTGAGAGAGAGAGTCTGTGAGAGTGTGAGTGTAAGTGTGAGTTTTGTGTTTCTGCCACTGCCATTCCCTCATAAGGTTGTAGCACTTTAATTCATAAATGTGATCTAACAAATGTAAAGGGACCTTAGGGACAAACCTAACAGGACAAGAGCTCATGGCAAACAAATACAATCAAGCCATGTGCTCTAAGAAACACTATACAAGAGCAAGAGCACATGGAACTGGAACAAATAACCCCTGCCATGTGCTTACAATGAAAGGCATTTAATGGAGCATGAACATCCGGATCCCGACATTGAACAAAAACCAAACAGGACTGTCACCACATTAGACGGGAAACTACATAGCCCAGAAAACGAACTCAATGTCGCACACTCACACAAGGACAGGACAATAAAACACATGGATTTCAGGATCATGTCACCAAACTACAGGCCCTGGCACACAGGCCCTGCAGTGTGTTTAGACCTCCCAGTCAGCTTTTTTGGCTGATTTTACATGTTGGGGAGTCACTGCCCTACTGAATATCCAGCATTAGCTAGCATGAATTCCATGCTGGTCCAGGCTTGTTTATTCTGTTTTGTGATAGTCTAGCTGGTGAACCAACATAATGGAGCTGGTGAAGCTGGTTCACCAGCATAAGTCTTACAGGGTTAAGTGTATGCCAGTTGTCTGTATGCAAACAGTGTGTTTGGGGACAAGCATGAGAAGTTCTATTGTTAATGAAATACTCTTAATAATGAAAGTTCAAAATTGAAAATTGTTGTTTTTAAAGGGGACATCAGATGCCCATTCCCTATCAGTCGGTCACTCTCGACGTCATGTCGGAGGACCGACGAATTGGGATATCGCTTAGAGAGACCAATCCACTTCGAGTGTAAAGTAAACGAGCCAATGCACATTGGCATGCTATTATTGCATCCAGCTGCCGCTGATCACAGCGTGAGCATAAATAGGCAGCAGGTGCAGCGCATATTCAGCTTTTCGCTTCGGAGCCGAGCGGTTACATCGTTCTGCTCCTGACTTCTGCTGAACGAGTGAATTCAACGAGTTGAGCACGCTCTTCGGAAGACTCTCGTGCTGGTGGTACGGCACTGCAGCGGTGGTGGTTCTTCCCATGTCGAGTGGACTGCACACATCAGGCTGCACTACCCCCTGTTTGTGTTGCAGATGACCATCTCCCCTGTTTTGCTTCAGCATGCTAAAATAGTTTTTTCCCTAAAAGAGCATTCACGGGTGCGTCTTTTTAAAGACGATGTTGCATCTGGCAAACTTGACGTTGCGTCTTTATAAAGACGAGTTGGGTCTTGCTTCAGACAACATGTCACCCGTGCGTTTCTGGATGCGGTCGTTGCCTGGCGCTGGGTGAATGGTCACGATCGCTGCCTCACGTGCCTGGGCGGTAGCACGCTGAGGTGGCATTCGTGGATGAGTCATCTTCTCACTGGGGATGCTCATCTCGGAGTTGCGGCCAGGCTCCGTTACCTCGACAAAGGGGCGGAGCTGTTGCCTCCGTCTCGATCTAGTTCTCGTCCTGGTTGCAGACAGGTGAGGTCTACTTCAGGCGGTAGCACGGCTGGTCTGAGGATTACAGTGGTGGCAAACCCTCAAGGGACCATCGCTCCTCTTGCGCTCCGCAACCAGTTGAGCTGCCAATGGAACGTGCTGGGCCCTCTAAAAGGAGCGTACCAGTAGTATCCTTGGCACTCCTCCCAACGACCAGATGTCGATCACTGCATCGGAGGGTGAGCCAGAGCTTCTGGAGAGGAAGATTCGGCTGCGTTGCCGCTCCGGCGATAGCAAAGACTGAGTCGGATCTGGAAGTGACGGCTATGCTTTCCTGGGCCACCGAAAGGGGCTCGAGTGGAGAAAGCCACCGTGTCCCGAACCCTCGAGGTTGGACGACTGGTTTCTCGGGGTAGCTTGTGCTGGTTCTCAGCGCCCTGCCTCGGGTGCCTCTCTCCCGGACGTGCATGAGGGGCTTACAGGTCGTGGACGGCACCTTTTACTGCCAGAAACCGACCTGCTAACTCCTCCTCCCTCACCACCTCGGTGGTGCAGCAAGGGGTTACGGGGGTCCCCCCGGTGGAGCGGTCAGTTGCGATGCAAGTGTGTCCTTATACTGTCTCCACCCAGCAGGGCAAACCGTGCCTCCTCTTCCGGGCCTGTAGGTACTCGTCTGGTCTCATCCGGCGAGGCTTATGTTGCCTGTGGAGATGCTGCCTCCACCTAATGCTACGGCGTTACTGCAGGTTCTTCCGGCTAAAAGCACTGAGGGACATGCACGGGGGCGGTTACGATCCAGAAGTTCTGAAAGAGCTCCGTACCGCACCTGACCTTGCGCTACGAGCGACGAAGGTAATGGCACGGTCTCTGGGTCGTGCGATGTCCACACTTGTGGTCCAGGAGCACCACCTCTGGCTGTGTCTGGTTGACATAGGGATGCCGACAAAGCCGGTTCCTCAAGGTTCCTGTATCCCAGACTGGCCTCTTCGGCGACGCAGCCGGTAACATGGCCCAGCAGTTCCCAGCTGCACAGGAGCAGACTGAGGCGATCTAACACTTCCTGCCTCGGCGGGCAGCTGCTGCCTCCACCCGTCCGCCGGTTGCAGCGCCCAGCCTGCTCGTCGCCGAGGGCGGCCCCCTGCATCCACCCCCGCTCCCGCATCCGCAGCAGCCTCCAAAAGCGGTGCTGTCAAGCTAGGTGTAGGCAGGCCGCCCCGCCCGTCTTGGCCCCTGGCTACTGGCGGTAAGCAGAGGAGCAAGAGGCCTCGGGACGGGCGACCCAGAGAGAGAGGAAACTGCTTCGGGAGAGAGAGAGGGTAAGTGCATCTCTCCCTCCCCCGGAGGAGGGCCAGGTGGTTCAAGAACAGGACGGCGGCACCACTGAAACAGTTTCAGAGACTCCTGGGGCATATGGCGGCTGCAGCGGCGGTCACACCGCTGGGGCTGCTCCATATGAGACCGCTTCAACACTGGCTCCATGGCCGAGTCCCGAGGTGGGCGTGGTAGAGCGGCACGCTGCGGGTCCAAGTCACTCCAGCCTGCCGCCAAACCTTCACCCCGTGGTCAGACCTTTCATTCCTTCGGGCAGGAGTGCCCCTGGAACAGGTCTCCAGGCACGCTGTGGTTTACACGGATGCCTCCGCCAAGGGCTAGGGGGGCACGTTCAACGGGCTTGCAGTGTCGGGGGTTTGGATGGGTCCCCAACTGCACTGGCCTATCAACTGCCTAGAGTTGCTGGCAGTACACCTGGACTTGAACCGTCTCAAGAGATGCTTACGAGGCGAGCACGTACTGGTCCGTATGGACAGCACTGCGACCGTTGCATACATCAACCGACAAGGTGGTCTACGCTCCCGTCGCATGTCGCAACTCGCCCGCCACCTTGTCCTCTGGAGTCGGAAGCATCTGAGGTCGCTTCGCGCCATTCATATTCCGGGCTTGCTCAACCAGACAGCCGACGAGCTGTCACGAGCTGCGCTCCCCAGAGAGTGGAGACTCCATCCCCAGTCGGTCCAGCTGATTTGCGACGTTTTGGACTCGCACAGGTAGACCTGTTCGCGTCCCTAGAGACGTCGCACTGCCAGTTGTTTTACTCCCTGCTCGAAGAAACACTCGGCACGGACGCACTGGCACACAGCTGGCCGTGGGGCCTTCGCAAGTATGCATTTCCCCCAGTGAGCCTTCTCGCACAGTGAGCCTTCTCACACAGACACTGTGCACAGTGTGCACTGTGCACTGTGCTCTTCTCACAGAAGACCCCCGGAGATGCCCGATCAGAGTCGTGCTGTCCTTCTTGCAGCAAGGGTTGGAGCGAAGGCTGTCTCCCTCCACCCTCAAGGTCTACGTGGCCGCGATTGCTGCCAACCACGACCCTGTGGAAGGGAAGTCGGTGGGGAAGCATGACTGGGTCGTCAGGTTCCTTAGGGGGGCAAGAAGGCTGAATCCTCCACGCCCCCCCTATACCCTCTTGGGACCTGTCCTTAGTGCTTAGAGCACTGCAACAGGACCCGTTTGAGCCCTTGCAGACAGTTGAGCCCAAGTTTCTCTCAATGAAAACTCTGCTCCTGCTTGCACTAGCCTCCATTAAGAGGGTTGGGGACCTGTACGCATTTTCGGTCGACGATTCGTGCCTAAAGTTTGGACCGGCGAATTCCCAGATAATCCTGAGGCCCCGGCCCGGCTATGTGCCCAAGGTTTCCACTTCTCCCTTCGGGGACCAGGTGGTGAGCCTGTGAGTGCTGCCCCCGAAGGAGGCAGACCCAGCCCAAGCTTTGCTTGTCCCGTCCGAGCATTGACATGCTACGTTGACAGGACGCGAAGCTTCAGGACCTCAGACCAGCTCTTGTTTGTTATGGAGGCCGGCAGAAAGGGAATGCCGCCTCCAAGCAGAGGATGGCCCACTGGATAGTGGAGGCCATCACCCTGGCTTATCAGGCACAGGGTGTGCCTTGCCCGTTTAGGTTGAGAGCTCACTCTACGAGAAGTGTAGCGTCCTCCTGGGCGCTGTCTCATGGCGCCTCGCTGACAGATATTTGTAGGGCTGTGGGCTGGGCGACCCCTAACACATTCGCTAGATTCTATAGCTTCGTGTGGAACCGGTTTCTTCCTGTGTTCTCACCTCAAACGGGTAGAAGCACTGAGGGGCCCCGGTTTCGGGTCGGCTTGCTAAAAACTGCTCCAGAGAGTCCAACTGTAGACCCTGTCGAGCTCCTCCATCCCCTCGGCAGCTGGACGTGGCGGAGCGTCTGGCGCCAGGCCCTCACTCGATGAATCCCTGAGAACTGGTAGAGGGCTGGGTTCCATATATAGAGACCGTTCGGATCCCATATGTGTATTTCCACGGTTTAGCCTTAGAGCCCGTGTTTCCCGGCAGACTTCCTGCTACTCCAAGAGGTTACAATCACCTCCAATCTTCCATATGCATCTGACTATTGTCCATATGTGTAACTGCTTCTGAACCTCCCTCGGGAAAGTAAGGGCTTCCGCAGCGTTCCTGTTCTGAGCTGAACGGGTATGTTTTCCCAGTGTTATCCAGTCCTACTGAGTGGGTAGTGCCATAGCAACAGTAACGGATCTTCCTATGGGGGCCCTAACCTGCGCCAAAAAATAACGGCACAGGAGGCCTCCACGGGACACTGGAAGGGGCAGTATCCGTGGCCTTTTGGTAGGGATTCCAATTCGTCGGTCCTCCGACGTGACGTCGAGAGTGACCGACTGATAAGGAACGTCTCGGTTACGTATGTAACCCTCGTTCCCTGAAGGAGGGAACGGAGACGTCACGTCCCGTCGCCACGGCTCCTGTACCACCGCTGAGCGGCCGGGCCCCGGCTTGGCTCCTCAGCGAAAACCTGAATATGCGCTGCACCTGCTGCCTATTTATGCTCACGCTGTGATCAGCGGCAGCTGGATGCAATAATCGCATGCCAATGTGCATTGGCTCGTTTAGTTTACACTCGAAGTGGATTGGTCTCTCTAAGCGATATCCCAATTCGTCGGTCCTCCGACGTGACGTCTCCATTCCCTCCTTCAGGGAACGAGGGTTACATACGTAACCGAGACGTTTTTCACAAGTTGGCATGATTCTTTAGGGTCTTCATGAAAAGTCCAGAACATACTTTGGTTAAAATGTATCAATGGTAGTATAAAACAACACCCATTTTTACATTGTCAAAAACAGCTCTGTTCATAGCGAAACATTTCAGTGTATGTCCCTTTAAATGCTAATGAGCTACTCTCTTCCATTGAGTGATGAGGGCCCTGTCCCGAATGGCACCCTGAACCATCGTGATCTTCCTCTGAGTCCACCCTTTTGTGATGTAATTCCACTTTGACTGTCGGGTTTAGTCTGCTGCGGAGCTCGCCCTAGTGCAGGCTCAGCAGAAGTGCGGATCGAGGGTGTATGTGTTGTATGTATTGTATTGTTTGTGACTGAATATTGTAATTTTGTAACACCCTGCCCAAGGACTGCAGATGCAAATTTGCTTTATAGCAAACTCTGGCACTTTTGATGTGCATTGTCCCTGTATAAATAAATGAAATAAACTAAACTAAACTAAGCATAGGCAGCAAAGGAGGCACTCGCGAGCACCCTTGTGAACATTAAAATGGTGAATGAAACACCCTACTTACAACAACCGTGGACTTAACAGACACACACACACGTGGCAGCCATTATAGATTCGTAAGACGTGCACATGAAGTGTTCAATTTAGGGCAGGGCCAAGCAGTTCTCTGCACTGCAAAAAGCAATCCATTGACATTACTTAATAAAATTATGATAATAATAATAACCTGTAGCCTTAAAATTTTGAAGTAAATAAACTTCATGCATAATGAATGAAATAAGTTAAGTTAACTTGACAATACTGAGTTACACTGACAAATAAAAGTTGGAAAATGTGTTGTTCACTTTTTATTTTAAGCTGGACTAACTTAAATTTATTAAATTTAATTTACTTAAGTGTGAATCTACGTAATTTAAAACTAACAAGTTCATCTGTTTTCCTTTTCGAAAGGGAACTTCACGCTACGTCCTCTAGAGGGCGCTATGGAAATGCCTTCAGCGTGACCTGTGTCTGAAACATGAATGAAAACATGACAGTGAACTTGACATTGGCAGGTGGCAGCCTATGACGCAAGCGTCTGCGGGTATAAAAGAACACCTGTATAATACGTCATCCTCTTCTTTGTCTTCAAGCTCTTGTGTATGGAAGCACACGTGTTTGACTCACGAGAGAATTGGACGTGTTCTTTGTTTGCATTCGCATTTACTCGAGTTTTTATCAGCATTTGCACGAGCGCGTTTGCCTCTCGAGGGAGTTGAACAAGCTTAATGCGATGTATTCTTGGCAGTTTCTGTTCTCTCCTGATTCTTGAAGAATTTAGGGTTTGAACAGAATGTGTTTGGCTCCTGGAGGGAGCTAAATGCACGCTGCGGGAAGTGATCGCGTTAAGTATGCCTCGGATGCTTTATTTCAAAAAAAAAGGTGAGAATTGAGCGTCTCCCACCTGCGGTTTCAGGTCTCGCGGCTGCCGAGGCAGTTAGACCGATCACGGGGATTGTAGGCGGTGCATGGAAGTAATCTGACGAGGAGGAATTTCTATCAGAATTCCTTTTTGTTTCTATCTGTTATCAGAATAGGAACAGTGTAAAATTAATGATATTGATTGTACTTCTTAGGTTGAGCATGGTTTGTGCTCCTCTCACCTAAGAGAGTTATGCTGAGCATTTGGCTCTCTAAAAAAAAAAAAGGTTTCAGTTATGTCAGATTGTGAGGCTCTCTCTATAAGCCTCCCTGATCAGCTGTTCTTGAGCCTGGTAGCACTCCCCTCCTTTGAGGGGATGCTATGCTTAGATTACAGTAACGCTAGAGCTCCGCTTGGGCAGGACTATTAGTATACAGGCTCTTTCTTTAGCCTCACTAACTCTCTCTAGCGCTGAGTGTAGTCAGGTCTCCTCTCATTTTAGAGAGTCGTTATGCTGGTACCTCCACTCTTAAGAGCTTCTAAACTTGGGTTGAGTGTTGTTAGGCTTCCTCTCCTTTAAGAGAGTCATTCTGCTGAAGCCTCCGCTCTCCAGGGCTCCGCTTAAGCAGCACAATTAGCAAGTAGGCTCTATTATGAGCCTCGCTAGCTGTCTCTAGCACTGAGTGTTGTCAGATCTCCTCTCGTTTTAGAGAGTCGTTAGGCTGAGACCTCCACTCTTAAGAGCTTCTCAACTTGGGTTGAGTGTTGTTAGGCTTCCTCTCAATTAGAGAGTCATCCTGCTGAAGCCTCCTCTCTTCAGAACTCCGTTTATGGCAGTAATATGAGTATGTAAAGAGCTTCCTCTCGTTTAAGAGAGTCATTATGCTGAAGCTTACGCTCTCCAGAGCTCCGCTTAGGCAGCACTATTAATATGTTGGCTCTTTAGAGCCTCACTGACTGCCTCTGACGTTGAGTGTAGCTAGGTCTTCTCTCAATTTGAGTCGCTATGCTGGGACCTCCAATCTTAAAGAGTTCCCCTACCAGGATTGAATGTTACTAGGCTTCCTTTCGTTAAGGAAGTCATTCTGCTGAAGCCTCCACTCTCCAGAGCTTCGTCAGGCAGCATTAATGTGTAGGCTCTTTCTTCTGTGCCTCACTAACTGTCTCCAGCGTTGAGTATAGCTAGGTCTCTTGGCCATGCTTTAGGCATGCCTGCGTCTCCTTCAGACAAAGAAGTGGATGAGGAATTACACAGGTGCTCTTTTATACCCACAGACACTTACGTCATAGGCTGCCGCCTTCCAACGTCAAGTTCACTGTTGTGTTTTCATTCATGCTTCAGACAACGGTCACGCTGAAGGAATTCCCACAGCACCCTCTAGAGGACAAAGAGTCTCGTTCCCTATTCTCTGGTAACCATGGTTACATGCGTAACCTGAGACGTTCTCCTCTGGCCAGACAAAACCAGCATGATGTGTTTTTCCGTGGTCTTTGCTGAGGTTTTGTCACAATGGTTGTCTATTTGACAAGGTCTTTGCTGGGGATCTATTTCTAGGGCTCATCTACTTGTCATGGTCTCCTGCTGTCATTCAGGGCTATAGAGGTCATCTCCAGGTGCTGATTCACCATCTGATATGGACACAGATTGGGTCCAGGTGGTTACGGTGACCTTGGAATAAGAAAGAGACAGACTGATATTAGTGTAGATGCCTTTCTTCTTACGATGTAAAAAAGTAAATTGGGTGTATTTGATATTGCTACTGTTATTGAACCCCTTCAGAAAGAGACATGGCCGTTTTGGGAATAGCTTCACGGGACGCTTTAAACATTACAATTACACCACCTTTTCGTTACATATTGTTAGACTGTCAAAGTAAATAACTTACCACAGTTCAGCCACACGAAAGAAGATTGCAAAATATCCATTAAATAGTCCCATACTGGGAGATAACGTCTTATGATGTCTTCTGAACATCCAATATTGGCATCCACAGGACCTCTCTAGAAGGTTAAAATTTAGTTCAGATGTATTCATTGTGAATGTATTTTCAACGGCTTATAGTATCATCTGCAATCTCATTTTGACGTTGTTTATACTGCTTCTAGACAACAAAAACAATCTTAGGCTGCATTCAATTAAAAATCATGCAAATAAACTCTGACACAGCGTTTTGTATAAAAATGAAGGAAACAAAAGAAACTTCACTCAGCATACAGTGGATAACAATTAACAAAAAATAGGGTTGGTTCACAATATAGTGAAAATATGGTGCCCCCACCTCTCCTATGGAGAGCCGGTCGAGAATTTGTCACCTAGTTTTTTCTGAATTATATTATTATATATGCCAGTGCTTCTCAAAGTCTGGAGTCCAGATCCGCCCTGGGAGGGAATTAAATCCAGTCCCGCATTCACTTCATATTTCAAGTGCACTCGTATCACTCAGACCTCCGTGCGGTGTGCATGGCACACACACGGGCGCATGAACCAGTGTTGCAGTGTTTACAGACTCTTTTGTAAGACAAAGCACATAGCAACTAGTGACATTTTGGATAAACCTTAGCTTTCATTCAGTAGAATAATGTCACCGGTTTCACCCCACGAGCGCGAGGTTTCGCCTTCGACTTGTGAATGAACGAGTACAAAACAGCGTTTCCAAAAACCTATCACTGTTGACTGTCTGGCATGTGAACATGAATGTAGTTTGTCTGTAAATGAGTCATTCCAAGAAACCATTACGATTTGAGTCTCTCTGACCTTTTTAAGTGTATTTTATCTATTGGGTCACCAAAATCTATTTTTTTTCATATTTCTTTATTAATAGAAATGTTTCCTTTAATACGGTTTAAAAACATGACATACATTTAATCTATATATTAGAATTCATCTCGTTTTTTCAGTTAACACCACCTATTTTGTCATGTGCCTCATTGTCTTCTATGGACGTGTACTTGGGATATGAATAATACAATTATAAAAAAGTCCATACATTTAGCTATTCTCATAAATATCTCTCTGTGCTTTTTTGCTGGTAATGATTTTATTATTATTTTTAAGTATTATTCATTAAAATATTATTTATTTCCGTACCTCAGTAACCCCTCAACCCCGTTACACAAATCATTCTCCCCCAATAAAAATTATATACTGATCCTTATGTGACATCATAAACAGAAAGCGACCTCATATAAGTCTTCTGAACAACATTGTGAGCAGACATAGGCAAGTTACCACCTTCTTTTATGACTATATTAATATTACTTATTAATATTGTGATTGTCAATTTTAACGTCTCAACCCTATTACATCATATAAAGATCGAAAACTATTACTTATGAAAAGTATCGTTTTTATTTTAACAATACTGTATACATGATTTCTTAATATTATATATACCATGTGCTCTCCTTTTATTTTCTACATTTAGGACAGTGGCAAAAAATTGAGCAAAAAATCCCAACCCCGTCATACTCGACTGTTACTTATTTGATCATAAAGGGGTTGTGTTTTTAACACTTTGGTTCTGAAGTAACCCAATAATTTAAATTAATTCTTTTATTTGATCAAGCTTCTTATACCACATGCCTATGTTGAATGTACATGTTAAAGCTGTGTGTGTGTGTGTGTGTGTGTGCGTGCGTGCGTGCGAGTGTGCGCGTGTTCTGCTTAGATTTTCACATCTCAGTATTAAGTAAATTCTACAAACAATACCCCATAATGACAAATGTTTGAAATCTTTGCAAATGTATTAAAAATACAAAATTAAACAAAAAATATCACATGTACATAAGTATTGGCAACCTTTGCGTAATGCTTTGTTTAAGCACATTTGACAGCAATTACAACCTCAAGTCTTTTTGAGTATGATGCTACAAGCTCTGCACATTTGGATAGTTTATCCCATTCACATTTCAGTCCCTCCGGAATTTCACGATTCTGCGATCGCTACATTTATTGCAAAATCAAGCAAAAATGAAATGCGGAAAATGGAGTCGTGAAGTTGACAGTGTGGGTGAATCAGTCCTTGAACGTTTGACCATTTTCTTGTAAATGTTTGTATATTTTGTGTAATACTGCATATATTTTTTTTACTTTAAGCACTTTCTGAACATTTAGGGGATCTTTTGGACACACTTTAATTTGTATTTTTATTTTGTGTGTGTTTGAAGTTTACGCGGACAGTTTAACTGTTAACACGGCCTTTTCTCCGTCATTATTTTTATCTTCCTTGTCAGTGCCGTGTTTAAATTTCCGGGAAGACTTTTTGGACTATGACAAAAGATAAAAAATGCAAATCTAAATCGATGGATTCATCTTTAAGTCTCATGCCTGTGTTACGGTGGACATTGATTCAGACTCAGGTGCACTCGTTCCACTACCTGAAACTCCGTTGAAGGAACCAAAGCTCAAAAAAGGCAGGAATGATGATGGTGTTGGAGATGGAGATCTACAGTCTCCTTTAGCCACGTTAATTATAACGTTGCTCAAGTACGTCATTAATGAAAGAGCCGACATCCTTGATAAAGGCATCGAGGAAGTGAAAATGTCAGTTGAATTTCTGACAGAGGAGTTAAAGGATGTGAAAGGAAAAGTGGAGCGAGTTGACAAACGGGTGACTACTGCCGAAAAAAGAATCGGTGAGCTGGAAAACAAAGTACAGGATCTCTCCAGATATCAGAGGAGGTGGAATCTGCGCCTTTACGGTTTGCCCGAACAACCAGGAAAAAACGTCAGACAGAAAGTTCTGTATATTTGTGAGGCTGTCATCCCAACATTTTCTGGCAAAGCTAATGAGTTAATCGATGTTGTACACCGTTTGGGGAAAGTGAGGAGCGAGAATGCTCTGTCATCCAGTCAAAAACCTCGAGGGATTATTCTACAGTTCACAATGCGTCACTTTCGCGACACGCTCTGGAAAGCTGCAAAGAACTCTCCTTATCTGGCAAAACACCACTTGCGGTTCGCAGGAGATCCGTCTCCCGAGGATCGAGAGCAACGCAACAAACTTTGGCCTCTGGTTGAGAAAGCTCGGCAGCAAGGACACCACGCTTACTTCGTTGGTCCAAAGGCGTACACTGATGGTAAAGAACTTGTTTTACGGGACACTGAGGTCACAGAGTGAATTTAACGAGTTAGTGTGCTGTTTTGGTCTGCTTTTCTCAACGTGTTTTTTGGCCTAAGAATGTGACGGTGTTTTTTACCTACAAAATGCTAACTTAAAAGTCGGACATTAGAATAAGGTACTTTGAGGTGCATTGGTTTATTTACAGTATGCTAATAATATGTTGAATATTAATGAACCAACAACATATAAGAGAGAGAGATTAGACAGGAAATGGAAATAAGGAGACAGAAAGAAGAGGATGAGAAGGAAGAAAAACAAGGTGCAACATGGCAGAAGTGCTTATACAAATATAAAGCCGATACAAAGTGGAGAATTTACACACAAGAGATATGGGCCTAACCAACATTGTTCTCACTTTGCCAACATTTCTGTCCTTATTCTTAAAAGTAATATAAATTATCTTTGGAACAACTAGGTTTTTGAAGTGACCTAGATGACTGTGAGACTTGTGGATGCGTTTCCCAAAAGCAACTATGGTCCCAATTCCATCTCATCAGTTGAGTTCAATGGAATTAATGACCATAGCTTTTGGGAAAAGCACCCCAGATGGCATTAAATAATTTATGAATATCGTGGTTTGAAACAGCTGGAAAATTGAAATTGTTCTGCAATTATATGGATTGTAATGCAATTTTATAAGAAGCTATTGTTTCAGCTCCGGGAATTATTCCTTAAATATTCAATATTGCTTGATTGAAGTAATATTAATATTTAACTCACAATTTATACTTTATTAAGTGATCGTCCACCGATCACTAACATCAGCATATCTCACCAATCTCAAATTCGAGCCTAGGCAGCGTTATCTTTTGTGGCAATAAGGATATAATACTTAAAAATCACATTCCAGAGACAATTCTTTATAAAATGAAACAAGGTTTATTTGTTATACTTTGTTAGATTAATCAATAAGACACAAACATGCATACATGGGTTTTAGTGAGTAAACTCAGCAAGTTAAAATTAACCCTTTTAGCTGTTTTAACACTTAAATCAACCAGAAAAGATCACGACAGATGGCTATGCTCTGTTACTGCTTTCAGATCATTTTTACCAGTTCAATCAGAAGTAGAGACTTAGTTTATGGTACTTGCTTTTGGTTGGTAAGCAGGCTGGATGTCTGGTTTCGTTTTCCGTGTGAGTTCAACGTGCTGATTCGGTTCTTTGTCTCGGGTGTCACGTGGTCGGTTCGTGCTTCTTCGGTTGCTCTCGTGTGTCAACACCGTAGTATCTGGAAGCTGCTGCGTGACGTCACGGAAAAGCTCTCCTCTCGTCTGCAATCGTGGAGTTCGTTGTTCTTTGATGTTACGGCCCTTCTATCCTTTGAATTCGACTAGATGGTTGGTTTAGTCGGTGTCAAGGCCAGAGTCCAGCAGACTGGCTTTCAGGTCGTCCTTGCACGGAAAGCGATGAAGGGTAGAAGTAAGAGCGAGAGCACGAACAGGAAGAGAGAGAGTTTTGCGACTGGTGCGTTGTTTTAAACCGTCCGACTTGGCCCTGGTCGAATTCGATTGTTCGTATGGGGCGGAACCCCGCCCATGTCCAGGCTTTCTGGGGTTGATGTCCAAGTTCTGTGATATCTCATTCATTTCGGAAAAGATAAACTTACAGATCTTTTATACATGTATAATTATGCATAGTGCTAAAGTTTAACGGTCATCAACACAATTTGTTACATACGATGCCAGCTTTTTTTTAGAGACCAAACATCGCATTTAACACACACACACACACACACACACACACACACACACACACACACATTACCCGGATTACAGTCTAAAGCACGCATAAAACTCATCCCACATTTCTTAAGAAGTTTATATTTATCACAAGCATATGAGAGAAAGAGTACAACATTAATATCCATATATTTCTTTGTGTAGATAGTTGTAATAGTCATGATTGAAATAAATGTCAGGGGTCCTGTGTTCCTTTGTCTGTCCGATGGAAAAGGGCACGACTTTGTGCTGGATGAGAGGGAGGGGAAAAATATGCACTTGGTATGTAGACATGGAGGCGCCGGGATAAGTTATTGCCTCGAGCAGTTAGTACCCTAGGTCAGATAACCATCTCACTCCCTGCAGACATGGCAAAAGGAGTAATTAATAATGTCTGTTGTTTTTGTTGAATTCTCTGTGTTTGTCTTCAGGTTGACATGGTGTTACAGGATGTTTTGCCATTCATGTAAGTTTATTAAAGTTAACTAAAACAATTGAAATATTTGTGTTAATAGGTTAAAGTTGAAATAAATGCTAAAATAAAAATAGTAGCCTAATATAAGCAATTCTATGAATGGAATAAACTGAATGAAATCACATGTGACCCTGGAGCACAAAACCAGTCTTAAGTCGCTGGGGTATATTTGTAGCAATAGCCAAAAATAGAGTGTATTTAATGTCTCACCAGCAATCTTGAAAACTTTCTATTCAGGGGCCATAGAAAGTGTATTGACTCCGTGCATCTCAGTGTGGTATAGTAACACCACAAATCAGGACTGCAAAGCTCTACAGAGAGTCGTGCGCTTAGCTGAGCGCATCTCAGGGTCTGCTCTCCCCTCTCTGCAGGACATATACCTCAAACGCTGCAAAAGCAGAGCTGCTAAAATCATCAAGGACTCAAATCACCCCAGCAACCGTCTTTTCATTTCACTGTCATCTGGCAAGCGCTTCAGGAGCATGATGGCAAAAACAGAGAGACTGAGGAGGAGCTTCTTCCCTCAAGCCATCAGGCTCCTAAACTCAGTCTCATAACCTTTACATAACATCTACATGACTCAATTTAATAAACTGTAAAACATTCATTATTCTCCATCATCCGCATTGCTGCTATGTGTACATATCCGGTACAACCTGTTTGCACATTCTTCTTGCACATCCCTGTTTATATTAATAATTATTTAATTATTGCACATTTTATTTCATTGCACATTTTACTCCTTATTTTGTTCTTATTTTTATTTTATTCTTACCTACCTTTTGTGTTATGTTTCTTTTTTTTTGCACTGTCCATTGAGCGGACCTGTCCTGATTTACATTTCACTACTGATTATATCCTGTATAATTGAGTATGTGACGAATAAAATAACCTTGACCTTGAATGGGTCAAAATTATTGATATTTCTTTTATCCCCCCAAAAATTTAAAGATCATGTTCCATGAAGATATTTTGTAAATTTACAACTGTAAATACATCAAAACATATTTTTTTATTAGTAATATGCATGGCTAAGAACTTCATTTGGACAACTTTAAAGGCGATTATTTTGCACCCTCAGATTCCAGATTTTCAAATAGATTTTCTCAGCTAAATATGGTCCTATCCTAGCAAATCATACATCAATAGAATGCTTATTTATTCAGCTTTCAGATGACATAGGCTATACAGCTTGAATCAATTTTGAAAAATGTACCTTTATAACTGGTTTTGGGGTCCAGGGTCAAATATAAAAAATGTAGAAATAGCTTTATTGCGAAATATAGGCTATTTTACTTAAAAAATGAACACATTAACAAAACGAAAAAAAAAAACTAATGTACATAAAATTCTTTCTTTACAAAATTCACTTGTAATGCAGTATTTGACCAACAGTATCTGTACTTTCACTCAAGAAAAGAAGTTATGTTATGTACTTGTCCACCTCAGAATTTCTATTTTATTATAGTAGCCTTGTGGGTTTGTTGGTCATTGTACGAGTGACTTCTCGTGGCAGGATGCGTTAACACCTATTTTTAGAGCTATTTTCCTATTTGTGCCATTATATTTTAATGTTTGTCAGTTTGCATGTTTCTTCAATGTTAATGATCACATTAAAATTGTGGTCACAGTGATTCATCACTGTCAGCAGGCGAATATGCTGTATTACACTCACTGCCCCTGAAACGGAGCAGTGAATGTATAAGCGAAGTAGTTTCGCCCATAATAAGTTTATGGAAGTTATTTCAAATGCTCTACTGATGTTATGATGTGAATTTGGAGTAAAAACATGTCAATATACTTTTGTTGGACAACAGACTTGTAATCTTTTCTTTTTAAGGTTTTTATGGTAACCAATTAGCAAGGTAGGCTAACATACAAAGCCAGTTAGCTCTACTTAACAATCAAATTAATTCAGCATATTAATGTATGTATTGCCACGTTGACTCTGGTTGGATGATTGAGAGGTACTCCTGTTTATGTAATGATCTGTTTGAATTAAGATCTCCAAATACTTTCTTACTAGTTCTTTATGAGGTTGAATAAATCTCCAAATGAACAGGTATTGGTAGTTATTCTGTTTTTGATATCATCTTTTGATTTCTGACTAGTAATTATTGCAATAGTGACTAGTATCGATTTAAATATGACTAATAAGCATTCATTAGATACTAGTACTTATTTTTTAGATACTGGTACTTATTCATTAGATACTAGTACTTATTTTTAGACACTATTATACTGGATTGGAACTGCCTTGGTGGAAAAGGGGTAATAGTCGAAGGGTTCTTTAGGTGCTTTTTTGCAAATCACAAGTGTGATTTGTGTCTTCACTGAGGAGAGGATTGAGTCTTGCCACATTGTCATAAAGCCCTGATCGGTATAGTGTTGCATTGATGTTTGTTCTTCTGTAGGTTTCTCCTATCTCCATGTATGATCATGTAGGTGGAGGAGGATCAGGTTCTTGGTCACCAGTCTAATCAAGGCCTTTTTCCATCCGTTGCTCAGTTTGGCCAGCTCTAGGAAGAGTTGTTGTTTAAAACTTCTTCCATTAAGGTTAACAGACACTGCATGCTTCTGTGAACCTTCAATGCAGCAGAAATTGTTCAGTACTCTTCCCCAGATCTGTACCTTGATACAATCCTGTCTTGGAGATCTACAGACAATTCCTTGGACTTCATGGCTTGTTTTGTGATCTGACATGCAGTGTTACCTGTGGGACCTTATATAGACATGTGTTTGCCTTTCCAAATCATGTCCAATCAGCTCAATTTACCACAGGTGGACTCCAAACAAGCTGTAGAAACATCTCAATGATTATCTGTGGAATCAGGATGCATCTGAGCTCATGTTGGTGGAAAAACAGACCCTGTATGATTCAGCACCATCTCCATGTGGAGATCTTGAAAGAGGTGTGGACCAGATATTGATTGCCACGAAGCGGTCAAACAAGTTCTACGTTTTATTTTGATGACCTATTCAGTCAGTTTATAATGTTCTAATCTATAGGCCTACTATGTTATTGTTGTTGTTTTCTTCAGTCAGGTTAATATAACTCAGTTTAATTGCAGTTTATATATTTAGTCTTTCTAGGTTATATAATTAAATAGTGTTTATAGAAAATCTCACAGTGAATTTGAGTAAAAAAATACTATTTATATGTTAAGCTGTATTTGTCTCTTCAACCCCGTTACTCTCTTCAGCCCCGTTACCCTAGTCTCAACCAGACCAAACACCTACGTTTTTTATTATAATTGTTTATGTTTATGAAAAAGTAATTACATTTTTGTTGAACTCAGACAGAAATGTCCAGAACAATCATAAGAATACTGAAGTTAACCCACTTATTTGAACAAAAATGATGAGGTTGATGTCACAAAAAGTTCAATTTCAGGCTTTAGTAAAAAGTTTGAGAGGTTATGTAACTTTTAAATTTGCAAATACTGAATTGGTGTGAGGGACATTTAATTAATAGGAAATTCTTGATTTCATTACACAAATCTATTTTTTTATCATATCCAGAGAGGTCCCATAGTGTCCACAACGGGGTTGAAGATTAATAGTGCCCATATCTTAAAACAATGACCAATACTAATATGGATTTGATGCCTGAGGTGGGGAAAATATGTTTTTCAGGAAGTTAAATATGTCATTAATTCTGTGGGGTGTTCAGAAAATCAATATTTCTTTTGTAAAAAAATCTAAAAATGTGTAAGCCCAAATCGTACCGGTTTTGTGGAATGACTCAAATATGCACATATTTTGTTACACGGATGGACGTTTGTGCTTCATGAAATATATACAAAAATAATTACATACAAATTATAATTAAAGATTTTAGCAATTCAGTTGAAGTGACCACAGGTTACATTTAAGTACTATTTCAGAAACATAAAATATGTAGGCCTAAATGAGAACTGCTTTATTGGGCATTTACAGTAGTTGTATAAACATGCAATACTGGTGAGCAACCCTTATGAAAAATAATCATGTTTTTATTATAGTAAAAGTGTGTTAACCATGTTTTTTGGCATATTGATTACAATTTATACAACCAGTTTTACTACAAATGCCATGTTAAACTATGGTTAGTGCAGCAAGACTTGACTAATGCTTTCATACGTTCAAAGTTAACAGATTACTGTTCTTTTCATACTACAAAATAGCCTGTTGTCACAAATGTATTCTCCAGTCAAAACACATTTGACACAACAGGACTTGAATCCCAGAGATGTCTAGATATTTAATTTGCTGCATGTTTCTCATCTGTGATGGATCTGATCCTCTTAGATCGTGTCTTTGATAATTCATACATAGCCATCGTCACTCACATGCATGAGCACTAATTTCCTTCCAGTCCTTCTGGCTTTTGTAGGCGTTTTCCATTAATGCCTGTGCGGAAATCATGGCTGAAATTGTGTAGTGTGTGGCATTAAAAATAGAGCATGGCGCTTGCAACACCAAGGTCATGGGTTTGATTCCCATTACTTTAATGCGTCTTCTACATGTCAATGATGAAATGCAGTTGGCCAACCTTAAGCAATGACGTGCTTTTGTAATTGTTTTTTAAAGCAGAGAATTGTCTGTGAATAAGAAACTACAGTCCTCTTGTAGCAACTTTTTCAATACTTGAAAGACACATCCAGCCTGATGTGAGGCATCATGCTGATGTGCAGATATCACCACACAGAGATAGACTTCAAAAAGTTGCAGTCTAAATACAGCATATCATGTATGACAGTGGATTAATTACATATCAAACAGAATGAGAGAGTCATATGGTCCATTTCCTCTGTTCATTACTTACGAGTCATCACATCTCTTCATGTTTGCTGCCTGACACACAAGAGAAAGCAAACGTGTATCTTCAGAGCCATCGCTGACACACTGCGATATTACACAGATAAAATAGGTATTCAGAGGTAATAATGCTCTAAATATCTCTAAATGTCTGGCCTTGGACTCCATGATAATTGGCTGCATCAATATGGGCTTTCAATAATCTGCTTACAGTTAGAAATATATTAAATGCTTTCATTAATGCATTAATCACATCTGTCAATAAACTATTTCTAAGAAACAGTTCAAGACAATGTCATTATTTAGGCCTACTCACTCTTGTTTTTCCAAACCCAAATGCTGTTACTTTGTTGTAAAACCCTTTTTTTATTGCACAATTCCAGTGAATTGGAACTGGATCTAAAGCAAATGCAAAAGTGCCACGAAGGACCCCATATAACGTCTGCGCTATTTCAAGACAAGTTAGTTTATGTTATTAGTGCATAATACATCAGCTATTTACTGAAAATCTACATCAGCTCTCCTTGAATCATGAACAAATTGTTTTGAACCAGATCTTTTCAGTGAATCAGTTGATATGTTTGCAAAACTGGGGCTGGATTTATGAAACATTATTTAGAATACAATTCTTCTTATTATTTTACTTAAAAAAAGATAGATATTCTACTAAATACTTCTTAGGATTTTCTTTTCTTGAGATTGTTTAGAATTCCAATTCTTGAAAACAATCTTCTTAAGGATCATTATTCTTAAGGTTAGGATAACGTCTGTCATGTTCATCTTAATATATTATAGAACTTCTTAAAAAAGTGTAGCTTCATTCAAACTTTATCTTAATAGATTTCTTAACTTCTTAAGAAGATCTTTGAACAAATTCTTAAAGAATCGGACATCAATTCTGGGGCCAAATGAGGTTCAGGTCACTGTTTAAATTAACTAGTAGCAGCAGTTCTCAAGTGAACAGTTCATTGTAGGGAAAGGAGATTAGTGAATGAGTGATTATCTTAAAATTTCTTAAGTGTCAACTTTTGTAACATATGAATAACTTGTAAGAGTGTCACCTGTTGCCTTTCTGACTAGATTATGAAAATAAACTGGAGTTGAACTGAATGAATCTGGAAGACTGTTGTCTGCCGCCTGACATTCAGACCTCCATGTCAGACATCATTTAAAACTAGTTTATCAAGTGCGCCTGAGATTCATGTGTTCCACTCTCCACACTAGATTAATAATTTATCTAATTAATTTCTTCATCTGCCAACAATGAAACATTCAAAAAGTTGTGCAAAATATCTCCAAGGGCTCCTCAATTACCTATCTATGCCTTTGACGATCTCACTGTCCTGGCTTTAAAAAACATATTTTCAAGCGATGTCTTCTTGATATGCGCGAGAGAACAGAAACACTTGACAGGCCTTTGCTGTCACTGAGGCAAGAACGAAAAGATTCCCCATTACCATTTTAAGTCTGTGAATGATTATATCTGTTCCGTACTTGTGGCCACAGCAGAATTTGCTGACATGACAGCAGTTTGTGTGAAGGTAGAAAGCGTAACTTATTTGGTATTAAATTGTGGCTGAAACTCCTGAAATGTGAACAAACTTTTCAGCTCTAGATAAGCTCGATGTCGGTCATAAATTCGTAAGGAGAGGTTACTAGGTACACTCTAAAAAATAAATGTAGGCTATACAATTTCCATCCAATTGGATTACAGTTATAACACAAACAAACTAAACTACAATTCTGTCATCGTTTACTCACCATCCACTTGTTTCAAACCTTTATGAGTTTCTTTCTTCTGCTGAGTGCAAAATAATATATATTTGAAGAAAGTTGGTAACCACAGTTGACAGTATCCATTGACTTCCATAGTATTTCCATAGCATTTTTTTCATTTAAATAGCAATATCTTCAAAATGCATTTATACAAATTTCTTAAAATTAGCACAAATATGTTCACTGTGAAAATAATTTAATTTATTCAGTTATAACAAGTTTAACAGAACATCTCTTCAGATTACACCAGACGCGAGAATTCAAGGAGATGGATTTAATAACAAGGTGTAAGGCGCAAGATGACATTTCCAAACAATATTACATTACTTTAAGACAGGACAAAGAAACTCTAGAAACTTAAGGATTATAAAGACAGACAAACAAAGGAGCAAACAAGATGATAACTAAGCACAGGTGAACTGAATGATAATTAGACAAATTAACTAATGAGAACAGGAACAGAACCAAATAAGGACAAACATGAAACTCGACAGGAACCTACAGATAACAACAAGTAGGTATTCATTCATTTCAAAAGTAGTATTCATTATTCATTATAAAAGTAGGAATAGGGTTAATTAAAATATGACTAACCATGGAACAAGCAAGATTCACTTAGTAAAATATATGATATTAAAATAAACTTAATTTATTTATGATAAATATGAAGAGTTAATTTGCAAAAGCAGTTAACGGGCCAGGACCCCCGCTTTGTTTGGGCTCAGACCTGGACCTTCTTGGAATGAAGGTTTTGAAGGCCGCTGAACCTAAACTTCTCAACCACCGTCTCAACGGAGGTACCGAAAAGCTGGTAGGGTGAGATTGGAGCGTCGAGAAGAAAGCCCTTCTCTTTCTTCTCGAGGTCTGCCAGATTCACCCACAGATGCCTTTCCGTTACCACCATGGCTGCCTTAGACCTGCCCATAGCAGTGGCAGCCTGCTTGGTGGCATGGAGGGCTAAATCTGTGGTGCGGCGCAGCTCGGCTACCTCGTCAGGTGACAATCCCTGACCGTTATCAGGTCCTTCAGCAGATCCGCCTGGTACGCCTGAAGCACCGCCATGGTGTGCAACGAGGCGACTGCCTGACCTGCTGCTGCGTACGCCCTGCCATTCAAGCGTGATGTAACCTGAAGGGGCATAGATGGCAAGGAGGGAACCTTTAGAGAAGCTGTCTCCCCCATAGAGAGATAGTTAGCTATCGTCTCTTCTACAGGGGGCATCCTCTCATAGCTGTTTTCGCGCATCCTTATAATGTTAGCATAACTGGTATGCTGGAATCTGTGGATGCGAGAGGAAAACGGCTTTTTCCATTCCTTCTCGACCTCCGTATGGAGATCAGGAATAAATGGAAGGTTCACTTGAGCTGGGGTTTTATGGCCAGAAAGATATCGCTCATCGAGACATCCCCGCGGCGCCGCCATTTTGGTTCGCTCCCACGGCAAGTCAAGCCTCGCCGTGGCGCATTCCATAACATCCAACAGCTCTTCGTACGCAGGGCAGGAGGTTTGAGAGAGTTCAGTCTCAACTTCCTCACTCTCAGACATCTCCTGCTCTTCCTGGGCATAACCCAGCAGAGCACTAGTCGCTGGGTCAGATGCTGTCAGAGAGATTGCATCATCGTAATCCAGCGGCTCGCCCTCGTTCTTTGCCGACTCGTGCGAAAGGGAAAGCTCCCTCTCTAACTCATCAGCCAGATCCACCTGCGAACCCCACGATTTAATTCTCCTCCGTGCCTCGGCAACGGTGGGTCTTGAATCAGACGGGAAGCAGACGGCTGACCCTCTTTTCTCAAAAAGAGGGACAGACGAGAGCAGAGCTTCCTCATAGAGAACCGCTCACAATGCATGTAAACCGCCCCCTCAAGGACATCCGTGCGTGCTCCATGCCCAAACAAATGACGCAACAGTTGTGTGTGTCATCGGGTGTCACATAACGAGGACACGGATCCACACACTTCCTAAACGCCTTGCTAGTGCTCGCCATGATAACAAAAGGAAAACTGTATTCTTACCAGAATGCACGCTTCAAACAAAACAGTCAGTGAAGACGAAGAAGTGAATTATGTATTCTCCCGGCGGCCCTTATATTGTGGTCACGCCGGTAGTGACGTCATGGGCTGTCGCCGGCCAACAGGTGGTGTTTTTACATATGTATCTTCAGACACGAGTCACGCTGAGGGCGTTCCCCATAGCGAACCCTAGGGGACGCAGTTCGAAGTTCCCATGAAGGGGAACATGATTTTTGAAAAGTTATCTGTTTTTTCAAATAAACTCTTCATATATAACCCTGTTTACTGTATTTAAAAGATATTCAGTTAGTACTATTTTATATAATTTAATTTATGTATGACTGACAAATATACATCACATCAAGTTTATTAGTTTATGTTAACATTGTGTAAACCAAATGGATATAAATTATGTAATTCAATTAAATAAACTTAATTGAATTTAAAAATAATAATACACATTTTTTGTATCACCATATATAATAATATTATAATTTACTCCTGCTTGGAAAAATCAGTCACCGGGTAACACATAAAACAGCTGCTGTCTATGGCAATGAAATTTTTCAATCTTCTTTTTCATCATACTGCAGGAACAGATGCTCAATGCAATTTATAAAGATACGTTTTCCATGCTAAAACAAAACATCAGGTGTCAGTCCTCTGTCGTGTGTGTCATGTGTCTCCTCCTCATGTTTCCATATTTGGTTTGTTTCCTGTCCTTGTTATATGTAATTATTAGTTTATTCTTGTCCAGCTGTGTTTGTCTTATTAACTTGTGTATTTATAGTCCTGTCTGTTCAGTTTGATTTCGTCTGGTCTACTCGTTACTCCCCGGTGTTCCTGTCTGTGTCAGCATTGCCTTGTCCTGCCCAGCCTTGTTTGTCTACATTAAAGACAGTGATTTTGAGTATATCCTCGTCTCCGTGTTCCTCGTTTGTCCCTAGTGTGTGCAACGTGACATCAGGGAGCTAAAATAATTATAATTAATTAATTTAAAGATAGAGTAGGAACTAAAGGGGTCATATCATACATTTGTTAATTTTATAATTATTATATTATTCTAAGATCCAATACAAATTTTAATCAATGTTTTTGCACCATAAACTGCTTAGTTTAATTTAGTTTTAATTGACACTCTCTCTGACCCTGACAATTAAATTGACTTTTTTTTTCGTTGCTGATTTGCCTTTAATATGGTTTAAACAGCTGTTAAATGACAAATACAAATTTCTACAAATACTTTCTTCTGTCTGTCTAACATCAGAAATGTGTTTTCAGAGACAGACGCTGGGTCCTAACGCCCCAGTATAGTGACGGGGACACTATACTGTCAAAAAGCACCATCTTTCGGATGAGACATTAAACCAAGTTTCATGTCTCTCTGTGGTCATTAAAAATCCCATGACACTCCTCGTAAAGAGTAGGGGTGTAACCCCGGTGTCCTGCCCAAATTCCCACCACTGGCCCTTGTCAATCATGACCTCCTAATAATCCCCATCCACTTGATTGGCTCTATGACTCTCTCTCCTCTCCACCTGTTTCTGGTGTGTGGGGAGCGCACTGGTTCCATGGTTGAGGAGAGACCCCCCCCCCCCCCCCACACATGATTGTGAAGTGCTTTGGGTGTACAGCAATACACAATAAAGCGCTAGATAAGTGCATCATTCATTCATTCATTCATAGGACAGCTAACATTCCAGACTGGACTAAATTTGAAATAGAAGAAGCTTAATTAAGCCTGAGATATTAATGAAATTGTAAAGCTCAGTCCAGGGTTCGAGGAGGGGACAAGGCCACAGTACAAAGCGCTCACTGCATAATTTATTTTCTTCAACATACGTGCTGCAATTTCAACATGTCACAACACCTGAATGTTAATTGCTCTGTTGTAATGTCACATAGATCATAACAATTATAATGTAACTGCATTAGACTCAGGAACAAACAATTCTTCATGTTTGATGCTGCTAATGCCTTTCAGGTCTGACACATTTTTGGGGAGTTATGTTTGTTTCAAGCCATAAATTGTCCAAAATGTCGCAAAAAATTCCCTAAATTAATACCAATAGTTATGAGGCTTCTATTTGGCGTTCATTGCAAGTATATATTTTTTTCTCTCTCTCTTTTTGCACAAAAATATCCACAATTCAATTTGCACTGTATTACAGGGGTTATGAATGGATAAATAAAAATTAACTTGATCTTTTGACATTTAAGAGGTAATTATACTGTAAAAACATCCTTGATGTTTTCTCAGCTCAAAAATTTGTTGTTAGTCTAAAAACAGCTTATATTGAAGCCAATCTGCCAAAATGACAGCTTGTAAAACTTTCTACTCTATGATGTAATAGTGTGGATAAACCACATCCACAGAAGATTAATGCCTGTTTCTACATCACTGCCTGTTTATCCCCGAACACCGATACATGCATGTAGTGTAAATAACGAGAAAGTCAAATATAGGTCTACGTAGGAATCAATAATAATTTAATAAACTTATTTGAATAATTTGATAGGACAGATCAAAGTTGACAGGAAGCGAAGTGGGAGAGAGAGGGGGGATAGGATCGGGAAAGGTCTGTGAGCCAGGACTCGAACCAGTGACCCCCGAAGTGCAACAGTGCTGCATATCGATACGCTGCCCACGAGGCTACCGGCACCGACATGAACTTTATTCTTAAGGAAGTGCCAGACCACGTCAGTAAGAACTTGGTCCGTTGTTCACTTAATTTTACAGCAGATTCATTTATAAACAAGGCACAATTCGGCACTGGATTTTCAGAAAGGGATTTTCTGAAACTAAAAGACAATGCTGTGCTGACTACATTGGATCCGATAGTAATGTCACAACACACAAGAGCAACTGGTCACTGTTGCTTTGTTTGTTAAACAAATATGATATGTACTGAGTATTTATGCATTTTTAACTTAAATCACTTCAGCGTCCCTCTGTGAAGTGTGTAGGCTATCAAACAACTGTTAGCTAATCATAGCAGTGGGCGTTTACATCTGCAGAGTCTACAATCTGCCATGTAAAATTGATGTAACAATCTTGATAACATTATAAGTGGACCTCAGAGAACAGTACTAAATATTGTTTATAGTTTGTTACCCTTTAAAACTCTAGAAATACCTTTATTATATGTTATAAAGCATTGTTTTTAAACTGTAAAAGGTGGTAACCTGCTATTGTTACCTTAAAGAGCATATAAAATACCTTATTTAACCCATAAAAATAGATTTGTTTGTATAAATTAATGTATTTAGGTTGATTCAAAAACTATACATTTTATGTAAAACCAGTTAAATTAGATCTTACTTTTTTTTAGATTACATTTTTGTGAGTTGCACAATCTTGGATTTCAATAGAAGCTCAACAATTACATTTTGCATAAACCCCATGTTAGGATTATTTAAATTCTTTGCATTTGACACTGCAAAACAATAATGAATAATGCTGTACTGTAAGACATTTTACTTCTGAGTTTTTAAAAAAAAAAATGTAATTCCCATTGTCTCAATTATGATTTTAGTTGTGAAATGTTTTACTCTGATGATTTTTCTATATCAACATAAAAGGTTTTACAACAAATACTTTAAAATAAATAATTCATTATTGGTTCCATGGCACTCACCCATCTGCACTGCATGTAATTTGACAAACATTCAGGTACTGCTATGGTCCAGCACATATCCAATGTGTTCTTTGTAATTGGGTCAAGGACTCTCCCCTCATATAGAGTTGCCCCACAGGAAGTGTGTGATGCTCCAAAGAATTGCTTCAGTGTTCAGCACTTAACACAGGCCTTTATTCAAGCGTAAGGGCCAAAGGACATGAGACAAAGACACGCCATAACCTAACCTTCCCTCCAAATGCTCTCGGCTTTCAGCAATTTAAGTGGCTGGAAGATTTTAAGGGCAGTGTAACGAGGAGTCAGTGGCGTTAGGATCCATGTGCAGCTTTATTAAAACAAAATGCAAGTTAAACAGGCAGAGTTCTATCACGGGCTTCAATTACATAGTAGATAGAGCAGAATCAAAGTCAGAGTTAGGGTGGAGGATCAGGGCTGGCGGCGAACATTCGGGATAATCAGATAACAAGGCAGGTTGAATCAGAGTAGGCAGGCGGCAGAGCATCAGAGTACAATAAACAGTCCAGGGGGATACACGGGGAATCAAACACGGGGTAAATGCTCAGAAATGTTTGCATGGCAAGACACGACTTTGCAATGAGGTGACGAGGAGAGCAGCTTAAATGGACCAGAGTCAATGAGAAGCACCTGTGCCGGTGATCAGCCACAGTTGCGGGGAATAATGGGAATGGGAGCTCATGACGGTTAATACTCAGGTGACAGCTCCCTCTGGTGGCGATCAGTATGTGAGATTGCATGGGGTTTTAGCCGGTGGTGGATCCGTGACCTGCGCTTCGGTGATTTCGGTCATTATGTCCCACTGCAAGGGTGCTAGAATAATGGTGGATTGAATAATGGGGTTTTGTGGAGATTTGAACATGAACAGGTTTCGGCATGGAGGACTCAATTGGAGATCTTCAGTGATGGATTGAATGCAACTGGAGCCCAGAGGTCGGCCATTTAGCGCTGCGACTACCAAGTGAGAGTCACAGGGTACAAGAGGGATACTATTATTCTTTGCGAATGACACAATGAAGTTTCCTGCTGCCCCTGAATCGATCAAGGCTACCGCCTCTATAATCCTTGCCTTAATCTCCAGAGTGACTGCAATCTAAACTGGTAGTAGATTTGGAATTCATACTCACCGCAGCCAGATTGTGAGTTGGACAGGTGGGACAGGATGCTTGTAGATGTCCCGGTAATCCGCAGTACAAGCATAAGCTCTGTCGAATGCGTCTCTCTCTCTCTCCTCCTCGCTGATGTGTGTCACGTCAATTTGCATGGTTTTCACGTCTGCGTGAGCTGCCGAGGGTGCCATGGGGAATACAGGCAGACGGTTGGGACGACGAGAGCGGAGAAGGTTGTCGAGCTTGATGGACAGTTCAATGAATTGTTCCAGTGACTTTCCCTCGTCACGACAGGCGAGTTCGGACTGCAGCTCCATACTCAAGCCTTTACAGTAATGAAGTTTAAGGGGATCGTCAGGTTAGTTGGTCGAGCTGTTGTTGGTGCATGGCCAGGACCGATGCTTGGGCAGAGACTTCTGTGGTGAAGTGGTAGAATGCTGCTGGATCGAGGCATGGCGAAGTCTTCTGTAACGAGGAGTCAGTGGCGCTAGGATCCATGTGCAGCTTTAATAAGACAGAATGCGAGTTAAACAGGCAGAGTTCAATCACGGGCTTCAAGAACAACGTAGATAGAGCAGAATCAAAGTCAGAGTTCGGGTGGAGGATCAGGGCTGGCGGCGAACACTCGGGATAATCAGATAACAAGGCAGGTTGAATCAGAGTAGGCAGGCAGCAGAGAATCAGAGTCCAATAAACAGTCCAGGTCATACACGGGGAATCAAACACGGGGTAAATGCTTGGAAATGTTTGCATGGCAAGACAAGAGTTCGCAATGAGGTGACGGGGAGAACAGCTTAAATGGACCAGAGTCCATGAGAAGCACCTATGCCAGTGATCAGCCGCAGGTGCAGGGAATTATGCGAATGGGAGCTCATGACGGTTAATTCTCAGGTGACGGTTCCCTCTGGTGGCGAACGGAGGGAGCCACAGAGGCTGAATTCGTGACAGACAGTATATCAAAATGTGCTCTAACACAGAATGTCTGCCATTGCAGCTTGACTGCTAGATATTAAATTGTTACAGAAAAAAAACATTGTATAAAATCTTGGTGCTTTTTCATGCCTAAGGTGCATCAGGGGAATGAGTTGTAACTGTTGTGAACTCAGTTCTTCTAAAGTGTAAAAAACTCAGAAGAGAAGACCAGGAGACTTCGGATTGGATCGTCAGCAGAATTTCTTTATTCTATGACATGTCTTGTTATCTGTAGTCATCGAAAATCTCATCTTAAGTAATTTTTACAGGGTATCTTATAGACAGAATTGGAGGAGGGACTTTTGGAGGTTGAGACAAAACATCAAAGAAAGCAAACATCTGAGGGAGGCGTTAGTTGGTTACGGGAAACTTCCCGTGGTCCAATAAACCTAACGAATCCACGTCTGGCCAGGACAAAGCCTATTTGCAGAACAAAGGTTGAATCTCTCAGTAGTCTGACTCATTGATCTTACCATTATCATAGAGACAAAAAGGCCCAGCTGTCTCAAGCTCAAATGGTCAGGAAGCGATCTAAAGCACATGAATTTGCCTGACACTTCTTAATCAGGAAGTGAATTTAAATTAAACATTAAAATAAAATTTGTAATCTCACAATTCCCCCTTTGAGAGTTCTAATAACTCTCACAAAATACAAATTTAGACACTTTAAAAGTTAATTCTTGTAACTTGTAATCGTTACAGGCACATTGTACATGTCCTGTGTTGCTTATATGTAATTGCATGCTGACACAGAAACAAAACATGCAATTAGGGTCCGTGAAGTTCTTACGGGTAATAATCTTTTCTGGTTGGAACTGTCATTTCCTCGTGAGAGGCGGGAGTCATTTGCTGACAGAAACACTTGATACTGTGGATGCATAGATAGTACGCAAGTAGGAGAAACAACAGCAGAATTGCTATTTCCTTGATCCACAGCCAGGGTTTACCTAACAAGTTTCCGAACCATGAAGAATTATCTTCAGTCATCTGGTGTAAGTTTGCTGAAAGACCAAGAATGTCTTGTTGGATTTTGTTCAAGTTCTCTGTTGGATCCATTAACCCGGTGCAGCATTCAGGACCGATAATGGTACAGGCTCCCCCTTGTGTTGCAAGAATGTAATCCAAGGCCACTCTGTTCTGTAAGATCATCATCTTGCGCGAGGCAAGAGTGTCCTTGATGTTGCCCAGGGCCAAAACCGTATCATTGGCCAATTTCTGTACAGAATCCGACAGGCTTCTGACTTGATCGAGAGCCTGCATGACACCATACGATGGGATTAATGCTCCAAGAGTTCTTGACCACCACGTTTGTACACAAGTGAGTCCTGGAATGCAGCCATCTTTGTTGGTAGAAGCTGAATTTTGTAGATGTGGAGAACTTGAGGTGGAGTGTGTATTTTCTCTGATGGCTGGTAGGACATAAACCAGGGTGCACCTGCCATTGAATTGGCTGGGTAGGATGCTGTAGACAGAAGTCCCACATAACCACAAAGTGCCAGTCGGTGGAGGAATCATACACCACTGATTTATGGCAAAAAATTTCGGTAGGGATGGGTTCCCGTAGAGACACTCTTTTAATTCATTCTCCTCTTTCTTATCTGATGTAGTAACGTACACATCGAATTCGGTTCTTCTTTCAATCACAAAGCTGCAACGTTCACGAGGAATTTCACCCAGTGTAGTCGATGCTGGAGCATGATTTTCCATGCACCAATAGAACATCCTTGGCATGAGTAGATCTGTCATGATGGGAGTAGCTGAAGTTAGGTTGCAGGATGGTAGTCCAGGAATGCAACACGAAGAAGCTGGAGGAATTGTTACGTTGTGACATGTATCCTTGTTGTATAATCCACTGGTATGATGATCGAATAAGGTACACGTATCACATTTGGAGATAGGGTGTGCCACCCATGGGATTCCTGCTCCTACTGAAGGTGCGTGCGGCATACAAACGTTTTTTCCAGCAAACAAGGCATTTCTTGACATATTCATCAGCTCTACGAATATGTTGTTTCTGGGGTCTACACTTTGCGTGATGTCCATGATGGTTAATAGTACGAAAATCTTGATCATGTTGATGGATGACTGAAGTTCCCGTATGTGAGTCTCTGCGTTGTGTATGTATTTTTTATTTTTTTCTTCTTCTTCTTTCTTTTCTCTTTCTTGTGTGATGGTTGGCTCGGCAATGGGTCTAGTTGTTTTCTAGAGGTTGTGGCTTCATCCGCAGGTGAGAAGGGTGGTGCATATGGATCTCAGGACAGCCATCAAATGGTATCTGCACAGAGGAAGAAAGAAACACAAACAAGAGAGAACAACGGCACAGAGCAGTATTTGTTGTGTCTGCAAACATTAGGGTTGTATCCTCTGTTCAAAATATAGTCTGCTATTGTTGTTCCTTCTTTCCCTATTTCTCAATTCCTGCGACACCTAAAGAACAGTGAGGAAAGGATGGACTAATGGAGGGGAAAGGCCTATGAGGAAATCTTCACCGCAGGGTTGGCCCCCGAAGCCTGTTGCTTTCGGTTCTTCCCTGGGCTCCTCACTGGTTCTTGTGTCTGCCCTATCCTATCCCTGCAGGGGGAGGAACAATTCTAGACACTTCCTTGACTACCTGTCCTGTGAAGTGGGTACCTTGATCTGAGTCAATGCAATCTGTGTAGATATTTGCAACCGATCCTGAAGCTAGCGTGCATGCTCTAGTTAAGGCTACAAGTTCTGCAGCTTGAGCTGAAAAATGATCTGGAAGACGACCTGAAGCAACTACTTCAGTGGTGGAAGTTACTGCATATCCTGCTCGTCTGTTACCTTCAATAACTTGAGCTGAACCATCAACAAACAACTCCAATTCTGCGTTCTCTATGGGAGTTTCTGCTATTTCACTTGTCGCTGCATATGTAAGCATAACACAATCATGAGTCATTTCGCATTCATCCTCTAACACAAATTCAGTCATTGCAGACATCATACATGAGGATGGGTTCGTGACTGGTGCACGCTGTATAACAATATTCGGGGCTGTGAGAGTTGCTAACCAATTTCCCCAACGGGAGGAGGTGACAGAAGTGACTTTTGCTTGATTCATTAGTGCGGACACTGTGTGAGGGCATTTTACGTTTACAGTCTGACCTAACACCATTCCTGATGAAGCCTGAAGCGCTAGATGAACTGCCTGTACTGCTCTGAGGCATGGGCCCATACCTTGAGCGACTATGTCAAGTTTACCGGAATAGTAATGAATTGGGCGTAAGCTGCCCCCATGATCTTGCATTAGACATGCAGTCATAAAACCTAAGTGTTCATGGACATAAAGCACAAAGGGTCTATCAGATTGGGCAATTCCTAATGCTGGTGCTTGACATAGTGCTCTCTTCAAATCATTAAAACCTTTGAGATGAAGTTCTTCCATACAAACAGTATCTGAATCTTTACCATGGCCTTTCAACAAATCATAGAGAGGCTGAGCAATCGAGGCATAGTCTTCAATCCAAGGTCTACAATAACCTGTTGTTCCTAAAAATGAGCGGAGTGTTTTAATGGTATTAGGCGGAGGTATGGCTTTGACTGAAGCCGCTCGATCCTGTGTAATGGATCTATTTCCTGCACCAATTGTTTGACCCAGAAATGTGACTTGCTTTTTAGCGATTTGAGCTTTGTGAAAGCTGCATTTGTGTCCTTTTTTATGCAAATAGTCCAACAATGATGCCAATTCAGTTTGATGTACCTCATGATCTGTTGAGGCAATCAAAATATCATCGACATATTGGATCATAGTGGACTGTTTTACCGGACATTCTGGGTCACACAAATCACGTCTGACAGCCTGATGATATATGGTTGGGGAGTTTTGAAATCCCTGTGGCAATCGTGTCCACTGGTATTGTTCATAGTCAACTGTGAAAGCTAACCATGGCTGGCTGTCAGAGTGCAACGGTACAGAAAAGAATCCATTAGACATATCAATTACTGAAAAAATCTTACAATCTAATGGTAAGCCATTACAAATTGTAGATGGATCTGCCACTAGGGGGGTGATTTTTTCAATATGTTTATTGGCTACTCTGTAGTCTATTGTAAGTCTCCATGTCCCATTAGATTTCTTGATGGGCCATATGGGTGAATTACATGGACTGTTGGTTTTAACTAGCACTCCTTGCGTCAGCAAATTTTCTACAATAAGTTTGATTCCCTGTATAGCTTCCTTATTAATCGGATATTGTTTGGTGACCGGAGGTGGAGTTCCTGTCAATTTAACTGGTTCTACACCTGTCAACAACCCACAATCATCCTTGTCTTTAGCCCAAATTGGATGATTCTGTAAGAAAGCATACTCGGGAGGGGTTGCATTATTGGTAGAAATCTGTGCTGAGGAAATTTTTATGCTAGTAGATTCTGAGGACATGTCTAAAGTTAGATTTATTTGTCTCAGAAGATCCATGCCTAAAATTGCACCTGTATTTAATGGAGCGCATAGCAATTTTGTAGTCAGAGTTTTTGGGCCAAATTGTACCTCTATGGGCGGAGTTTCATACAAAACAGAATCTTCACCTATTACACCAGTTAAACAAAGTTTGGTTTTCTTGTATGGGATGTTTAAACCTTGTGCCAATTTTGTAGGAATTACTGTAATTTCTGCACCTGTATCAAGCAAAAAATCAATCTCTTTCTCTTTTATGCTACCTTTCACAAAAATTATTTGGTCATTGTGTTGGATTACAGGGGAAAGGTAGCTACTCACAGCCCCAATAATTAGATTTTTTTCTGGTCTTGTTGTGCTCTTAGAAGAGCCTGAACTATCTGTACCACAGTTTCAGTGGTCACTGGCGGAACTACTTCAGGGTTGTGTGCAGGCTGAGAAGGAGCAGAATTATGCATAGCATTTCTTTTACTATCTTGCAACTTCTTCCTACACTCTTTCTCCCAATGTCCTAATTTTCCACAGTATTTGCATTTGCTTTCTCTTTTAGACCATCTATTGTCTTGTTTCGTTGTGTTAAACGTAGCTGCTGCTACTCTTACTTTTGCCTTGACATCAGCATCTCTTTCCCATGTAGCTAACCTGTCTAGGTTACTTCTGAGAGTTCTGTTAGACCAAGTTAGATCTAAGAATGGTAAAGCTTTTCTGTATTCGGCTACAAGGCCATCTGACCAGATACGAACCAGGGGTCCCTTGTCATCTAGCACACTTTCAGGGTCATCAACAATTCCACTGTAGATTACAGCTGACTGACAAAATCTCTCAGTATATTCACTCACAGTTTCTTCTTTCCTTTGCACACAGGTAGTAATTCTAGACCAATCTATTTTGGGCCCTAAGATATTCTTTAGGATTTTCAAAATACCTTCTCTTAAATCACCCTTACTGGCATTTCGCAGTTCAGAAGTGACAGCAGATTCAAAACTGTTGAATTCAGATTCAGTTAGTATTTGTGACATCAGCTGCGTGACTTCTGCCAACGACATGTCATAAAGACGCATTTTACTGATCAATGTTCTTCTAAATTCAGAAAAATGTGTGCGTGCTGACGGTAAACTCTGAGATAGTCTCTCTATATCTTTAGGACATAAAGCTTTGGCAGCAGTTTGTATTTGCACAACAGAAGAATTGAGAGGAACACCATCAGTGTCCTCAATCCCCTGAGATCTTCTTCTAGCCCCACACACATGGACCGAATTTACAGGCACATCAGTTACTGATTGGAGAGCTACATCTGTTTCAAAGAACGCTTGTAAATCAGGGTAAATGTTATCAGGCTGACTTACTTCCACATCAGTTTTCGCTGCAACTTTCTTGAGGTTCAATTTCTTAGTCAAAGTGGATACTCTCGCACGGAGTTCATTGTTCTGTTTCTCTAGCTCTGTGTTACGCTGAGACTGTTGTGTCGCTAGCGTTACACTGAATTCCCTGTGACAACAGATAATGCCTCTCACATTGTTCTTACGAATACTTGCTCCTAGTACCTTTTTACACTCATCTACTGACCAAGTCTTGTCTGGATGAATCTCATATTTCTGCGTTAGTTCTAGTCTAACTTTTTCAGTGACTATTAGGTCCATTTGTTCCCCTAACAGCATTTTGAATTCACTATCTGACCACAAAGGAGTCGCAAGACCACTCTTTTCTGTGCTTGGAATCAGTCTAGCACTCCTTCTAACCATTTTGTAAGTTTCTTCGGTACCACACAAACAAAACAAACAAAAAAAAAACAACAAAAAAAAACTTCTCTGATCAACAGAGGGTACACTTGTTAAAAAAAAAAAAAACTTAACTATTGTTAACTTTCCAAATTACCAACACTTCACACTTAACTTCCCTGCCTACAAAAAAAAACAGAGGATAAAACTAAATTATTAGCACGAAATGCTAACCTTCCCTGCCTGAAACAGAGGGTAACTCATTTTTAGCACGTAATGCCAAAATCTTCCCTGCCTGAAACAGAGGATACTTTAGTTAAACAAACCCTACAGATGTATGTTAACTCTTCTCTGACGGCACAGAGGATACACTGGTCTTAGGTTCTTTTGGATTAGAGACAGCACTCACCACAACCCTTGGTTGAGTGAAAAATTCAGTCTGGGAATCCTTGTTCAGCTTGAAGTTTCGCTGGATTCCAAAAGATGCAGATCTTTGTTTGAGCTTGAAGTTTTTCAGGTGAGGAAGCTGGAACTCTATCCGGGTCACGGCACCATCTGTTGTGAACTCAGTTCTTCTAAAGTGTAGAAAACTCAGAAGAGAAGACCAGGAGACTTCGGATTGGATCGTCAGCAGAATTTCTTTATTCTATGACATGTCTTGTTATCTGTAGTCATCGAAAATCTCATCTTAAGTAATTTTTACAGGGTATCTTATAGACAGAATTGGAGGAGGGACTTTTGGAGGTTGAGACAAAACATCAAAGAAAGCAAACATCTGAGGGAGGCGTTAGTTGGTTACGGGAAACTTCCCGTGGTCCAATAAACCTAACAAATCCACGTCTGGCCAGGACAACGCCTATTTGCAGAACAAAGGTTGAATCTCTCAGTAGTCTGACTCATTGATCTTACCATTATCATAGAGACAAAAAGGCCCAGCTGTCTCAAGCTCAAATGGTCAGGAAGCGATCTAAAGCACCTGAATTTGCCTGACACTTCTTAATCAGGAAGTGAATTTAAATTAAACATTAAAATAAAATTTGTAATCTCACATAACATAGCAACATATTTTTATGTAAAAAATTTTAGACTGTCTACCTGAGTTTTAATGTAAATTATATGTAACATTATATATATATATATATATATTGGGGGGTGTAACAGTTCACAAAATTCCTGGTTCGGGTTGATATGACACAGTGGTGTAATGGTTTGGTACGTTTTCGATTCGGAAGGCGGGGCAATTGGTTATGTCGCAATGTTGGAAATAGTTTTAAACCATGAAGGAGAGCCAATGGATATTGTTGAATATGTGATGTTATAATATCCAAAGTTCGTTAAATTGTAAAACTTGGTGGCGTGTCTGATTAAAACACTGGAAGAAACACCAGTCCTTTGCTCTCTTTTATTCAAAGAATCACAAATCTTTAGTAGTTGACATGACATGCAGTTCACAAATTCATATGGAGCAGGACTACCATGATGGACATGATGCACAGGATAAACAGGATGGTTTTAGGTCACTACAAACAATATAAAAGAGAGAAAACAAACTCATACAAATAACACATCAATATTGTACTCAATCCAAATAAAGATTAAATATCTAAACAAGTTCAAACTATACATACAATTGGAAAACAAACTTACTTAACGCATCGTAAGGAAAGGACATGGTTGGGTGCCCATTCAAGCACCCACACCTCACCAATGCATAAAAGGGACAAAGGAAGGAAGTGAGGTCTATTTATAGACCTAAACCAGGGGAATATGGGCAATGTAGTGCCCCATATGGAGTTCATCCTTAATGTAGTTTACTAGGAATTGTGGGAGATGTAGTGCAAAGAAAATAAGAAAAATTAAAAAAGGAAACAAATGAGTCAAATTCACAACAGATATAACACAAGCACGCTTTTGCATCAGGGTTCCCTTTCGATATTTCACTCATACTGCGTCGATTATCGACGCTTAGTATGGGAAAATCCCTTTTTTCCTCTTCAATTGAAGCCTATTTCAATCACGCAGGAATAACTGCATGTGATTGGTTCATGTAGGATTAAAAAACAAACCAATGCACGTCGGTGGTGAGCGAGTCAATGGCTATGCAGCTGCTTGCTGCTATATAATCAGCTGCTTGCCACCGCATCTCATATTTCTTCTCTTCAGCGACGAAGATCCTTCTTCACTGACTCTTTGCTGATGCCGAGATCTGCTGTTGAAGCGCCTCAGCAGCCGGATTAAGACCTCTTGCAGCGACCAGCTTGCAAACTCGGTCATCCCCTACGGCTATCCGGTAAGATCTAAGCCTTACTAGAATAGCAAATTTCAGCGCAGTATTGTTGCAAATGCCGCACCGCAGGAATCCCCTGCACGCTGATGACACTCACGCTGATTGTGTGTCACGTAGGGGAAATCCTACCCTGACGCTGTGCTCAGCAGGGCAGAATGCTCGCACTGCGAATGTGTTTCAGTCTTGCCCCTCTGCGCTCGCAGTTAGCTTTTTTTTCAGAGAGCGACTCCGCCCCTCGTGCCCTCCCGTTTTCTTCCTCCGAAGGATCTGTGAGAAAAAAAAACAGTGGGCAGAGGATTTGAGCAACCGGTGACAAGCAAGCTCACATCGGCTCAATGCCCGCCTGCCTTGCCTACACTGCAGAGGGAGAGAGCATTCGCCCGTCCACTTCACTCAAAATGATCACTCCGCTGTGAGCGACATGATCTCATTTGGTGCGAGTGACGGCGAAATAGATGACAGACTTTTTTCTGGCATTTTTTTTATCTGCTCTGTGACTGACCCCGCCCTCTTACCGTCGTCCTCTTCACGTAACGCATCCGCATCATGACAAAGGCTGTCAATGAGCTCGGGCTCGAATGGTCTCTGCTGAGGAGCCATCCCTGCTCTGCCCTGTCAGGGCCCTGAAAGTATACATTGAGCATTCTACCTCATATAGAAAGTCAGAACAGCTTTTGGTTGGCTTCAGTAACTGCGCTAAAGGTGGCCCTGTTACGAAGAAGATAATTTCTACGTGGTTAGTGGATGCTATCACATTAGCATACTCCTCCTTGGGGTTGCAGTGCCCCATCGGAGTCGGAGCCCATTCCACAAGAGGCATCGCCTCTTCCTGGGCATGGTCCAGTGGGGTGTCCATTTCAGACATTTGTGAGGCTTTGTAAGGTTTTACGACCTGGATGTCCCTGCCTTGCAGGCCAGAGTCCTTTCTGCTTAAGTAGCAATCTTCCGGGTTCACTTGACTAACATTGTTCAAGCCCCTCTTTTGCTTGATCTGTTCATAACTATATGGACGCCAGGTATCACTTACGGGATGACACCCAGGCCATGGATGACCCTCATGGCTCACCCTGTGCTTGGTGTATTCTATTGATTCCCCCGAGCCTAATCCCACATTAGTCTTTGTTTCCGCGTCATTCCGAGTCATTCCGCATCATAGCATGGTGCGATTAGACTGGTTCCTATACTAAGCGTCGATACTCGATGCAATACGAGTGAAATATCGAAAGGGAATGTACTCGGTTACTATCGTAACCTCGGTTCCCTGAGATATGTGAATGAGTACTGCGTTCCTGGCTGTGCTATGAGCTGCACGCTCGGTTGCTTCCTTCGAAGAAATCTGAGATGCAGTGGCAGGTAGCTGATTATATAGCCAGACGCCCCTCCCATTTTGACGGGTATGGTGGGCTGCATAGCCATTGGCTCGCTCGCCACCGCCGTGCATTGGTTCGTTTTTTAATCCTACACGAACCAATCACGTGCAGTTATAACTGCGTGATTGAAATAGGCTTCAGTTGAAGAGGATAGATTTTCCCATACTAAGAGTCGATACTCGATGCAGTACTTGTTCCCATATCTCAGGGAACTAAGGTTAGGATAGTAACCGAGTACAATTTGCACACGTGCAAACTTTGCGCAAGATTTATGCCGGTGAACGTCTTAGTCTCAGTCAATTCACTACAAGCAGAAAGTGAAAGTAAAAACGGAATGACGGAGTAATGATGGAGCTTTCAACATCTGACGCCACTTATTCTATCAGAGATAAAGAGAGACAAATCTATTTCAACATATGCTGATAACGGTATAGCCTATAGCCATTTTCATTTATCTAATTTATATTTCTCTTGTGGCCAGTACATACAGAAAGAAAAGAAAGAACCGTATTTCGTGTTAAACAGGTTGTTTTTGAAAGTTGGTGCTTGAAATAAAAGCTTTTTATTTCATTGATTTTTATTGATGACTGCATTGTTAATATTTTAATTATAGGACTACAGTTTATTCTATAGCCAAATAGACCTGTTTTAAAATAACTTTTTTTTAAATATTTTAATTGAGGAGTAAATATAGCCTAATCTTATAATCGCAGCATGTCAGTTATGCATTAATTATTTCGGGCAAATTAATTGTACTTTTTTATTTAATAATAAAAGTACCTTCATAATAATAATATGCCTACTAAAAATAAGAACATTATTTGGATATTTTCACTTAGAGTGTACTCACTTTTGTGGTCAGCGGTTTAGACATTAATGGCTGTGTGTTGAGTTATTTTGAGGGGACATCAACTTTACACAGTTAAACAAGCTGTACACTCACTACTTTACACTGTAGCAAAGTGTCATTTCTTCAGTGTTGTCACATGACACAATATAATAAAATATTTACAAAAAAGTGAGGGGTGTACTCACTTCTGTGAGATACTGTATAAACAAATAAATATATATATATATATATATCATTAGGTGCATAAACTTGCATACAGTTCATTTAAATTCAGATCTATTTGTAAATCACTTTTGACAATAAAAATAAATCAGAAAATTCATTAAATTATTGCATTAAGAATATGTAATAGACTTGTAATAAACATTTTAAGTTCCACGATAACTTTGAAACTTAAATATTTTTTTTATTATTCAAATCATCCTGGACCCCAGTTTGACAGATCCGGGACTAGATTGATGAAATAAAGAAGAGGAGCAAAAACCCAACTGCTCATAATGTGCCCTTAAAAGCATGTACACATGCTATTTAAACCCGTACATTTGTCTTGTGAAGTGACTGCTTATTGAGGGTGACAATAAAAGTGGGCTGAAGTTTAAAGTATCCAAGAACATCTTGCTTAAATCTGGCATAATATTTCAAAACATGAAAACATATTGTATGGTTCATTTTTGTTGCAGGACAATGACAATCACGTACAGTAAATGCTACTAATAATTATTATTTTTTTCTGAGCCAAAATGTGGATCGCTCTTGGCTGGAAAATCAGGCACCTGACCTCAATCCAAATGAGCATGTTTTACTTGCCTGAAGACAAGGCTGAAGGCAAAAAGACTTCCAAGCAAGGGAATTTGGATAAAACAGGCTGGAACTGAAAACAACAGCAGTAAAGGCCTGCAGACATTCAGTGTTTGAGGATACATGTATGGATCATATCCGCCAGGAAGCCCTCAGGAGTTCACTGATCAAATAAAAATACTAAGTATGACTGCTGTATTTAAAATTATTTCCTCATGTTATATTCTAAAATGTGTCCATTATTAGGGAAACCTGGACTAGAGTTATCTCAAGGTCTTATATTTATTATAAGGTTTTGAGTTAAAAGTTTATGTGTATGATTGAGTTTTCACTAGTAGTAACTTTGCATGTTTGTATAACTTATTTAAAACAAAAAGCAGTGAGGGTGCTCCCATTGAGGTAAATTAACTTATATCTCACAATTTGACTTATATCTCATTCCATAAAGATCATGCAGATGTTTCTAAATATTAACCTCTCCAAAAATGATGTGCGTTTTCAGGATATGTCTTCTCACTCCCTGGGACAATATTTTTCAGATTGGCCCTATAGCACAACACTCAACAAGGTAAGATACATTTAAGTAGGTCCCCTTCATAACCCGGGACTGGGACAATGTTCCTGGTTTCCTCCGTTGTAAGCAAGCATGCGACTCCTGTCTAAAATTATGGGTGAACAGCAGCCGATACTGGAATGTCCTTAGTATATTCTTAAACAAACTTCTGCTTATCCCATTAAATGTATACATTTGGGTGGAGGATACAGTGAAGTTTCTGGACCATTCAGATAAGGATTCTAATTTTGCACTTTGTGTTGGCCACAAATGGCTAATGGAGTAAATAATTACAAAAGCAGCCTGCGATAAATCTGATTAGGCTTCTTCTCTGAGCTAAAGGAAGCTATGGAAAGACTGTTTTGCTGTAATTTTATAGACTGCAGCATAATGTTAATCCACGAGTCTTTCAGGGAAAGTAGTGCAATCTGTCCACAGCATTAGATTATTACTATGAAATAAAAAATTTAGCACAATTATGATTTAGATTAATCATCCTGACCTTTTCCCTTAATAGATAGTGTGGTGGAAGCAAAGATGTATGCTAGAGTATGTATGTATAGCATATATACAGATGAATGCTAGAGCTATATCAACAGGTAGAGTTTGAATAATTGCCACAACAAGAATTGCAAATGCAAATGCAAGTTTAAGATATAGAGATTTACTGTCATTTGCATTTTTCCTATAGCATATAGTATGTAAATCATGCACATTGTTCTTCTCCTTCTCCTAAAACAGTATACAGAATCTCTTGGATCACAATTTGCAACTAGACGGATGTCCTATTCCTTCCTTTACAGTTAAAAATCTGTGTGTTGTATTAGACAGCAGCTTATCTTTTGAAAATCATATTTCTCATGTAACAAAAACAGCATTCTTCCATCTTAGAAACATTTCCAAGCTATGGGACATGTTAAGTTTTTCTGATGCAGAAAAGCTAGTTCATGCATTCATGACCTCTAGACTGGACTATTGTAATGCACTGCTAGGTGATTGTCCTGCATCTTCAATAAACGAGCTACAGATAGTACAAAATAGTGCGGATAGAGTCCTTACCAAGTCAAGAAAATATGATCATATTACTCCAATTTTACAGTCTCTGCACTGGCTACCTATTAAGTTCCGTATCAGTTACAAAATATTATTACTTACTTATAAGGCCCTAAATGGTTTAGCTCCTGCGTACCTAACTAATCTACTATCACGCTACAATCCAACCTGCTCCCTAAGGTCGCAAAACTCTGGACACTTGGTAGTACCTAGAATAGCAAAGTACTAAAGGAGGTAGAACTTTTTCATATTTGGCTTCCAAACTCTGGAATAGCCTTCCTGATAACGTTCGTGGTTCATACACACTCTCTCTGTTTAAATCTAGATCAAAGACACATCTCTTTAGCCAAGCATTCATATAATGCATCTTATAATCTTGTACTGCAATTATATCTGATCAAATGCACATTATTATGCTTTAGCTTGGGTTGATAAAATGATTTTAGCTTGGATGGAACAACAGCTATGCTAATTGTGTCTCTATGTGTTTCTCTGTTTCTGCCACGGGATTAACATCTATGAATTATTAACTAGGAATTACACAAGCTTCAGTCTGGATCCAACACTTAAATTATCTGAGATGACCAAACACCTTGGAAGAGATGATGCCAATCCCTCAGAGAATATACATAATTAACCAAATGTTGCCATAAGTTAAATATATTCAGTTTCTGCTATATATAAATGTATTGTAAAAACTTAATTTCCTGTAAAGCTGCTATGCAACGATTGTATTGTGAAAAGCGCTATACAAATAATTTTGAATATTATGGGATTTATTTCTCCCTGAAGATTAAATATAATGCCTTAGAATAGAAAAAAGATTTCTTAGCATTTTGGAGCATAGTGTGTCTATGATAACGTGAATGTATTCTATGTGGATAAATTCAATAATTGACATGATTTTCACTGGGAATTCTTTTTTTTAATTTTTTCTGGCATGTGTTCTAATATTATAATATATGTACTTTACGCATTACTAGTTCTAAAACATTTTTATTTTTATTTATTTAACCTTTATTTAACCAGAAGAGACTCTCTGAGATTAAAAATCTCTTTCACAGGAGTGTTCTGGCCAAAATGGACAGCAATACATCAGTTTCATCACAAGATATTACAACACAGACAGACTAGAGACACTTAAATAAAACAGTTACATGTCATTGAGTCAATTTCCAGCATTTTGGAATACATACAATGTGAATTTCTATGGTAGATTTCGACATATTAGAACAGTTACGGTAAATTACATGTAGATTAAAAGTATTACGGTAAATGACATGAGGTGTGCAATTTCTGTTTAGACATGATATTTAATTCAAATACATTGTTTGTGGATTTTGTGCCGTTTTGACTTTGATTAGCCATAAAATGTGTAAGAAGATCAGAAACCTGGATCTCTTATCACTGTAGAAGTAAAATGCCAGAGGCCCATAGGAAAAATCATGAAGAAAGCATTAAGATAACAAAAGGACAAAGTGAATGAATGTGAGCAGAGATAATACAGGCAGAGAGAGAAATGAGAGATGTAGAAAAGGGCACATAAGAGCTCTCCCAACCCTCGCACAAGCCCGAAGGCACCTCAAACTTTTCTCTCCGGTATGCAAGAAATTGTAGTCCTGGCAGTGGAAACTGGAGAGGGAGCAGCAAGCTCCTGTCTCTCAGCTCTCTCGATGCCGCTGTGTTGTTTGCAGGGACTTGTGGGTGAAGAGGGCAGAATGCAATTTAGCATTGGAGTGGGCTCAAAAGAGTCGCTTCTGCCTGCGGACTCTAAATAAGTGCATCAGTCCGAGTAACTGCTGGTTATCTGACATGGGAGAGAGTCACGGAGAATCAGTCCCAATTCTCCTACTCCAGCCGCCTCTGGGTCAACAGGGACAGAGAAACACGGAGTGGGTACCACAGTGGATACCACAGTCTTCTGTCCTTTACAGTGTAGCCTTCAGTCATGCTAAAATAGAGGGAGGAATGTTACAATTATGTAACCTTGAAAAGGCAAAACATATCTTTGGAATCTGCCTCAACTTTAACAAATTATTCTGAGAACCAAACTGCATTTGGTTAAAACGATGAGTTTTGTATTTAAGATTTCTGGCTTTTTAAAATTGATGCACTCGAGTATGTTGTAAAGTTTTACCATTTTAATCTTTGTATAAAAGTCTCACTTGCACTCTTTCATGCATATTTGTTCATAAACATAAGTGATACACACTCATCTATATTATTTTCCAGTCTTTCTCCGTCTTTAAATGCAGTTTTATTGCATGAATTTACCATAAAATTAAATCAAATCAAATCCCTTTTATTGTCACATCACCACAGCACATGTGCCTTGGCGCCTTGGTGAGTGAAATTCTAGAGGGCGTGCTCCAGACAACAATTGACATATAGACAGTACATACTTACAGACTTATACAGATTACAATGTGCAATATACACATAAAGATACTCAGTGCACACAGTGTACTATTAGACATACTTACAGTTATCAATACACATTATACACCATATGTACACATTCTATATTATGTACACATCTATACACACAATAATATGCGAAGGTGCAACAGATTATACATAAGCTGGATAGGCAATGTCATGGATGTGCATTGGATGGTATCCAGTGGTAGCAGATAGATTGTTGATAGATAGTCCAGTTTGAACTGTGTCAGAGGTAAAGTTAAAGTGCAGTGCATGGTATACCTTAAAGTGGGAGTATGCTGTAGGGTGTATTAGTTCTAGTGATGGGAAGTTATTTCAGACAGTTCGTTTCAATTAACTGGTTCAACAAATTGGTCAATTGGTTATTTTATGCCCTGACGTAATGACGTCATTCGCGATGACGTAATGATATAATCTATTGTCCCGGGGATGAAAATATACATTCAGATATATAAAGTCAGTAATCATAACTTCAGTCAGTTTACAATTAAGTTTTGCAAGCACCCAAAATACGTAGAGGCAGTGATGTGCATACAACGATTTAAGTCTTGAGTGAATACATTAGTTGTCATCAGGCAGAAACCATAATCCACTTACTATACATAATTCATAGCGATTTATTTGCTATTAAATAAACGTACATTTCGCCCTCATTCGGGTCCTCGGTTCATGAGCTCCATAGCATTAGCACAGAATCAGTTGTCCAAAATAACTAGATTGGTTCAGATGTGCTGTGTCAGTCATAGTAGGCAATCACTGTTCGCTGAATCACACAGACACAGTAACATCAGTTCATCGGTTCTCAAATCGGACGTGTCTAAAAAGAAACAGTTCTCGGTTCAGTGTACTGGGGATCCGAAAACCGTTGCAACCGATTCTTGACTTGAGAATGAGAACTGCTCTAACCGGCACACTAAATGCACATTCAGGGTATCAGCTGCTCTGCTTGTGCTCATCATCAGTTCTATTTCATACAAACTCAATTTGTAAATTGTGTCATCATTAACTATAATTACAGCACAGCACACAAATCATCCCTTATACCTATTAGTCTTAATTATGGTCCAACATCCCTTCCAAACCGAAATCTTCAATTAAACAAAGTACACAGATTAGATACATACATATTTTTTATAAAATATAATATGTTTTATATTATCACAATTTATGATGTTAAACAAGATACTTGGATATTGGATAACATGCTTTTCGTCCGCTTGAAAAATCAAGTAGTCCACAAACAGCATTCTCACATAGGTGTTCTTATTTTCCAGGTGGGAGAAAGCAGTGTGCAGGGTGAAGGCAATAGCATCGTCTGTGGAACGGTTACTGTGATATGCAAATTGTAGAGGATCCAGTGAGGCAGGCAGCACAGAGCAGATGTAGTCTCTGGTGAGTTTCTCAAAACACTTGCTGAAGATGGGTGTCAGAGCAACAAGCCTCCAATCATTCAAGCATGTGATTTTATTTTTCTTTGGTATGGGCACAATGGCGATTTTTTTTTAGCTTGAGGGAACCACAGACAGAGAGAGGAAAACATTGAACATGTCTATAAAAATCCCAGCTAGTTGGAATGCGCATGCTCAGAGCACACAGCCTGGGATGCCATCCGGACCCACAGCCTTGCGGATATTCACCCGTGGGAAGGATCGGATTACATTCACGAGGGAAATGGAGAGTGCACTCACCTCTTTTGCAGCAGCCACGGGAGCGCTCTCTGTGTGGGCGGTGTTGTTAGCCTCGAAACGAGCAAAAAAATGTTTAAGCTCATCAGACGCTGCCCGGAACATGACCCAGTCCACGTGATCAAAACAGTCCTGTAGTATAGTCCTGTAGCACTATCAGATGCAAATTCAGCGATTTATCGAGAACTCAAGTGGATGTTCTGTTGTAATTGAGCTCTGAAACTGCCAGAGAGCTCTTTGAATAATGACTCCATCCATCTGTTTTATAATCACAGATGTTTTATTATTGCTGATTACACCGCATCAATGTACATCAATGTATTTCTTCTCTAGTGTGCTATATCGTCACATATTCAATTATGTATATAACTGCAGTACACGATTATGAGATGTATTATATGAATGCTTGGCTAAAGGGATGTGTCTTTAATCTAGATTTAAACAGAGAGAGTGTGCCTGAACCCCAAACATTATCAGGAATGCTATTCCAGAGTTTGGGAGCCAAATATGAAAAAGGTCTACCTCCTTTAGTGGACTTCTCCACGTGCTCTCCTAGGTACTACCAAGAGTCCAGAGTTTTGCGACCTTAGGGAGCGGTTTAAATTGCAGCATTGTTGAAGACTAGTTTGGTACGCATGAGCAAAACCATTTTGGGCCTTATAGGTAAGTAATAATATTTTGTAACTGATACGGAACTTAATAAGTAGCCAGTGCAGAGACTGTAAAATTGGGGTAATACGATCATATTTTATTGACCTGGTAAGGACTCTAGCTGCAGCATTTTGTACTATCTGTAGCTTGTTTATTGAAGATGCAGGACAACCACCTAGCAGTGCATTACAATAAGTCCAGTCCAATTAGTCCAGTCTAGAGGTCATGAATGTATGAACTAGCTTTAGTATTACCAAGGTGCAACATGTATATTGGAAATAGCAGAGGACCTAGGACAGATCCTTGTGTTACCCCATACTTTACTGGCAGTGTTGGGAGTAACGCATTACAAAAGTAATGCGATTACAGTAGTATATTACTTTTTGCTGTAACGCAGTAATATAACGCATTACTAATAAACTTATTGTAATATTATTACTCGTCACAATCTCAGTAACGCAAGTTACAACACATTTTAAACCGAAATTAAGTGGTGTTAGGTTTTTTTAAGAATTTACTAGCACCGCAAGACATTCCCGCACCAGAGACAAAAATCTGCGGGTAAAATAGTATGTCTGTTTACTGTTGCTGGAGCTTGATGTTTGATGACTGCAGAGATGGATTCAATATTTATTAGATAGACATAGTCAAATTATTTTCAGTTTGTCAAAGAAAAGGACAATAACATAATAGTCAAGCGCAATCTATGTGTGACACCAAGGGTATTCTCAACATCAAGAAACAGCATGAGTAATTTGAAGAAACACCTGGACTGGTGCCACTCTAACACTAAGCTAATGTCATGAATCTGGTTGCCACTCACTACAACTGCACATCACCCATGGACTACATCTCCCATCATGCACTGCACACACACACTCCCGTCCACCATTACACTAATCACACAGCTGTCACCATTCACTCATTAGTCTTGATTGTCTCACCTCACCTGCACCTCTTTCACTCACACACATTTAAGCAGCACTCTCACATGCACTCATTGCGAAGTCTTGTTTTCTCCTGGCTAACATTTCCGAGCGTTTTCCCCTTGTCTGTCTACCTGTTTACTACCTGGACCGTTGACTCTCTCTCCTGATCGTTTGCTGCCTGCCTTACTGACCCCGCCTGCCTACTGGTTATCCTCTCTGTCTGCTGCCTGCCCTGACCCATTGCTCTGCCTCTGTTTACGAATCTGTCTTATCTACGTTGCCCTCGATACCACTGTTTGATATTTGCCTGTCTGACCACCTCTTTGTTTCATTAAAGCTGCAAGTGGATCTACTCTCGCCTCTGACCAGTCATTCGTTACAGAAGACTTCGCCAAAACAGCGATCCAGCGGCTTTTCTAAGGAACCCGGCCAGGTATGGAAGCATTCAACCAACTGCTCGACCTGAAACAGGGGAGTTTGCCTATTGAGGAATACGTCACTCGATCCTACGAGATATCTTGCAAGGCACCATTTGATGAGGTTGCATTCAAAGACATTTTTCGTTTTGGATTAAATGAGCCTATCAAATCATGCTTACCTGCCGGGAGGTTTAATTGTAGCTTAAAGGACTTTATTGACTATGCATTGCTGTGTGCTGGCTCCTCCCTTACGGTGGGCGTCTCAGAGGAGGAATGCAACACCGCGTCTGAAACCAAGATGGCGGACGCACCAGAGCACGATCGCAACATGTCGGCCACGCCTGAGTCCCCGGCCAAGATGGCCCCCAAGCCTGCAGACGCACCTCTTCGGCCAGGTCTGATTGCTTGTGTGTTGGACCCACCACTGGTGTCGGTGCGAGCAGCTGGTGTCCCCAGGTCCGCAGCATTATCCGCTCCGTCCCAGGAGCTTGCAGAGTCCGCTCCAGAGCCCGCTCCGTCCCAGGAGCTTGCAGAGTCCGCTCCAGAGCCCGCTCCGTCCCAGGAGCTTGCAGAGTCTGCTCCAGAGCCCGCTCCGTCCCAGGAGCTTGCAGAGTCCGCTCCAGAGCCCGCTCCGTCCCAGGAGCTTGCAGAGTCCGCTCCAGAGCCCGCTCTGTCCCAGGAGCTTGCAGAGCCCGCTCTGTCCCAGGAGCTTGCAGAGTCCGCTCCAGAGCCCGCTCTGTCCCGGGAGTTTGCAGAGTCCGCTCCAGAGCCCGCTCCGTCCCGGGAGCTCGCAGAGTCCGCTCCAGAGCCCGCTCCGTCCCGGGAGCTCGCAGAGTCCGCTCCAGAGCCCGCTCCGTCCCGGCAGCTCGCAGAGTCCGCTCCAGAGCCCGCTCCGTCCCGGGAGCTCGCAGAGTCTGCTCCAGAGCCCGCTCCGTGCCAGGAGCTCGCAGAGTCCGCCCCAGAGGCCGCTCCGTTCCAGGAGCTCACAGAGTGCGCACCAGAGGCAGCTCCGATCCAGGAGCTCACAGAGTTCGCTCCAGGGGCCGCTCTGATCCAGGAGCCCACAGAGTTCGCTCCAGAGGCCGCTCCGATCCAGGAGCTCACAGAGTTCGCTCCAGAGGCCGCTCCGATCCAGGAGCTCACAGAGTTCGCTCCAGAGGCCGCTCCGATCCAGGAGCTCACAGAGTTCGCTCCAGAGGCCGCTCCGATCCAGGAGCTCACAGAGTTCGCTCCAGAGTTCGCTCCAGAGGCCGCTCCGATCCAGGAGCTCACAGAGGCCGCTCCAGAGGCCGCTCCAGAGGCCGCTCCAGAGGCCGCTCCGATCCAGGAGCTCACAGAGTTCGCTCCAGAGGCTGCTCCGATCCAGGAGCTCACAGAGTTCGCTCCAGAGGCCGTCCCAATCCAGGAGTTCACAGAGTTCGGCACTCCGGGTCCTCTCCTGGTTCCATCCGGTTCCCCAGAGCCTCTGCTGGCCCTGTCCGGCTCTCCTTCTTCTCCGCTGGTCCCGCCCAGCTCTCCTTCGTCTCCGCTGGTCCCACCCAGCTCTCCTTCGTCTCCGCTGGTCCCACCCAGCTCTCCTTCGTCTCCGCTGGTCCCGCCCAGCTCGCCTTCGCCGCTGGTCCCGCCCAGCTCTCCTTCGTCTCCGCTAGTCCCGCCCAGCTCATCGATGCCTCCGCTGGTTCCGTCCAGTTCTACCAAGCGCCCAAGAGAGTCAGAGCCACCTGAGTGCCCAAGAGAGTCAGAGCCGCCCGAGCGCCACCGAGATTCAGCGCTTCCAGAGTGCCCCCTCGAGGTGGTGGAGTTCACCAAGAACTTTCATGGAGGGAGCTCCCCTCCATTGCTCACGGAGACCCCGGACCCGCCATGGCCCATGAGGTCCCCTGATCCATCATGGCTGCCCGAGGCCCCGGATTTACCATGGCCGCTTAAACTCCCTGCCTCGGTCCCTGAAACCAAAAATGCTCTCTCTGCCTCTTGTGTCTCCATCTCCTCTAGGTCCCAGTCTCGGCCAGGGATCTCTGCTCCGCCCTGGAGGGCACCTGCTCCATTTTGGAGGTCTCCTGTCTCGTCTGCTCCGCCCTGGAGGGCGCCTGTCTCGTCTGCTCCGCCCTGGTGGACGTCTGTCTCGCCTGTTCCGCCCTGGAGGGCGCCTGTCTCGTCTGCTCCGCCCTGGTGGGCGTCTGTCTCGTCTGCTCCGCCTTGGTGGGCGTCTGTCTCGTCTGCTCCGCCCTGGTGGGCGCCTGACCTGCCAGAGTCACTCCACGCCTCCGCCGACCTGCCAGAGTCACCTCACGCCTCCGCCGACCTGCCAGAGTCACCTCACGCCTCCGCCGACCTGCCAGAGTCACCTCACGCCTCCGCCGACCTGCCAGAGTCACCTCACGCCTCCGCCGACCTGCCAGAGTCACCTCACGCCTCCGCCGACCTGCCAGAGTCACCTCACGCCTCCGCTGACCTGCCAGAGTCACCTCACGCCACAGCGGTCTACCCAGTGTCACCTCACGCCACAGCGGTCTACCCAGTGTCCCGTCACGTCCCTGCTGTCTCGTCCGCCCTGCCCTGGTGGGCTCCTGTCTCATTGGCCCCACATGGACCTGGCCCTCCATTCCCTCCCCCGGTTCCACCTCCACTCCACCGCCCTCCTGGATTGTGCCGTGTGTGTGTGAAGCGTCTGGAAGCCGCTTTTTGGGGGGGGGCTCTGTCATGAATCTGGTTGCCACTCACTACAACTGCACATCACCCATGGACTACATCTCCCATCATGCACTGCACACACACAGTCCCGTCCACCATTACACTAATCACACAGCTGTCACCATTCACTCATTAGTCTTGATTGTCTCATCTCACCTGTACCTCATTCACTCACACACATTTTAGCAGCACTCTCACATGCACTCATTGCGAAGTCTTGTTTTCCCCTGGCTAACATTTCCGAGCGTTTTCCCCTTGTCTGTCTACCTGTTTACTACCTGGACCGTTGACTCTCTCTCCTGATCATTTGCTGCCTGCCTTACTGACCCCGCCTGCCTACTGGTTATCCTCTCTGTCTGCTGCCTGCCCTGACCCATTGCTCTGCCTCTGTTTACGAATCTGTCTTATCTACGTTGCCCTCGATACCACTGTTTGATATTTGCCTGTCTGACCACCTCTTTGTTTCATTAAAGCTGCAAGTGGATCTACTCTCGCCTCTGACCAGTCATTCGTTACAGCTAACAAGCAGAGCTCAGGGATAAGATTTTTCCATATAAATATGTATTTCCCGACCTCCGAGGGACAACCCATGTGATTCGGAGGGGGGGGGGGGGAGGGGATTACTGCATGATGATTGAAATCGCTGAAATTAGAGCTATTACCTAAATAAACTGTGAAAAGATTGTTTTCTGAAACATCATGGACAGAATGATCCTGAGAGTGCTGCACAAGCTCACAACGCCATGGTGCTTTAATTTGCATTTGGGAAAGCAACATTCGTCATTAGACATTTGTATAAATCTGTTGTTTACAAAAAGAAGTTTTAGTGCGACATAATCCTTCAGAAATCATTCTAATATGCTGATTTGCTGCCCAAGAAACATTTATAGTTAATATTAAATGTTAAAAATAGTTTTGCTGCTTGATATTTTTGTGGAAACAATGATACGACTCAAACATTTGTATAAGATAAAAAAGAGAGAGAAATTAATAATTTTATTAATGCATGAAAGTGATAAAAAATTGAGTGAAGACATTTAAAATTATTTATTTTCTATAGCAGTCATTAGCACATCGCCCTTTACTGGACGTTTAGTGAGCAGCAGAAAACTACATTTTAGCATTTTAGAATGCCTAGTCATACTTCTGTGGTTATTTTAGTGAAAGTAACTTAAAAGTAATACAAAGTAGTGTAACGCATTACATTTCAGATATAGTAATATTGTAATGTAACTAATTACATTCAAATGACAGTAAATAGTAATATAAAATGTATTACATTTTGGAAGTAACTTGCCCAACTCTGTTTACTGGTAATAATTCAGATGACTCCCTGTTTAAATAAACAAAGTGGTAGCGATCGGAGAGGTAGGATCTAAACCATCTTAAAGCCTATGCTTGAATACCCATACAGTTTATACAGTTATATTATGGGCTGTTGGCCTTGAATTGTACTCGGGATGGAGCGGTGGTGGAGTGCTCTTGGAGCAAGTGAAAACCACAACGTTACGACTTTTAATAAATCCGCTCCTCACTCCATTCAGAATCACACCGCTCATACTCTGATTGTGAGTAACTGTTGATGTCATGACAGATCTATTTCAGAACCAGCCGCTATCAAAATAATCTGGCTACGGGCGTGGGCCAGAAATTATTGCTGGCGGGCCACATGGCCGCAGGCCGCCTGTTGCCGACCACTGATCTGTTGTGTCGAACGCAGCACTATGATCAAGTAAAACTAGCAATGAGATGCAGCCTTGGTCTGACACAAGAAGCAAGTCATTTGTCATTTTAACAAGTGCAGTTTCTGTGCTATGGTGGAGCCTGAAACCTGACTGAAATTCTTCATAGATACAATTTTTTTGCAAGAAGGAGCACAATTGAGCAGAGACAACCTTTTCCAAAACATTTGACACAAACGGAAGATTTGAAATAGGTCTGTAATTTGCCAATTGACTAGGATCTAGTTGTGGTTTCTTAATAAGAGACTTAATATCCGCCAGCTTGAATGGTTTTGGGACTTGACCTAAATATAACGATGAGTTAATAATATTGAGAAGCGGTTCTTCTGCTACAGGTAACAACTATTTCAGTTATTTAGTGGGTACAGGATCTAGTAAACATGTTGTTGGTTTAGATGCAATTCAAATTTAAACAATAAATTGTTGGTTTGTGTGGAGACGTGCTGAAATCGCGTTTAGTCTCGTACTGTATCGCATCCCTTGTCAGTATCGGGCGCTTGCTTGGCCATTTATTGTGATTAACCGGAAATTGTGTTTAAGCGCCAGCAGAAGATAGAAGTGTGAAGTAATACTCTTTGAGAGAAGCAGTCTATCAGCGGAAGTTAAAAACAACTAGTAAGTGTATTCACTTGTCTCATTAGTGTTTAGCGCAGTTGTTGTTGCTAGGAAATGCTTTTTTTATTTATTGTGTGGAGACGTGCTGAAATTGCGTTTGGTCTCGTACTGTATCGCATCCCTTGTCAGTGTCGGGCGCTTGCTTGGCCATTTATTGTGATTAACCGGAAATTGTGTTTAAGCGCCAGAAGAAGATAGAAGTGTAAAGTTGTAACACTCAGCCTATATAAGGCAGGCTACACAAATACAATTATCCTGTTACCTCTTTAAGCAGAGCGTTAGATTGTATGCCTTCACAAAAAGTAACCAGCAGAACAAGGAATAAATGCCAACCCTTAGTGTATTATGCAAAAAAAACACAGAAAAACATATGTACAGTATGTCCAAGTATGTATACAAGTGAATAAGTCCATTGGTGTGTGTGTGTGTGTGTGTGTGAATGCTTCGGTCTCACCGGTGAACCACTTTTAGTCCGGGAGCACGATAAGGAACAGCGCTGTTCTGTGACGAAGTCCCAGGAAAAATAATTCCAGAAGATCGATTATATCCTCCAGGACGAAACGCATGAGTCACAGTCATTAAACAGCAGGATGCAAAGACGATCGATCGTTAGAATCCACTTTGAGCATGAAGAACACAGCTTTATAAATCACTCCCTCTTATGAGGCCGTGCTACAAAGTAATATTCTTTGAGAGAAGCAGTCTATCAGCGGAAGTTAAAAACAACTAGTAAGTGTATTTAATTGTCCCATTAGTGTTTAGCGCAGTTGTTGTTGCTAGGAAATGCTTGTTTTGTTTATTTTGTGGAGACGTGCTGAAATCGCTTTGGCCTTGATTTGTTATCTATTTTAATTTTAGATAAATTATGTATGAATTTATTATGTCTTTATAGGTATTTTCTTTAGTTTAAGTTTGAATAAATTGTATTTATTTTAGTAACGTTATTTCAACATACTACATGGAAATGAAATAACATATATATATATATATATTTATATATATATAGGTGTTTGGCTTAGTGTCATGTTAGAATAATTTTTATACTCATACCTTTTGTTGTTTTAATATTTTGAAATGTTTTTAGCTTTATTTTTTGTTTTCATTTAAATGTTTAGTTTTGAAATGTTGTTGTATGCATTTGTCATTTTATTTAATGTCTCCATTTTCTTAAATGTGTATATATAGTATTTATAGACTTTTAACTTATAGTTTTAGTTACTTTTTCTTATTTGTAAATCGCTTTGGATGAAAGTGTCTGCTAAATGACTAAAAAGTAAAGTAAAAAAAAAGATGCAGTGATACGTTTATTTTGCTCATCCTGTCCTATAGTTGGAAAGCACTGTAGTTTTTATTTGGGTGTGATGAATGAAGCTGAAGTACTAGACACTGTAGAATCTACATTCCCCTTCATGGGAACTTCGAACTGCGTCCCCTAGGGGTCACTATGGGGAACGCCTCCAGCGTGACTCGTGCCTGAAGAAACATATGTAAAAACACCATCTGTTGGCCGGCGACAGCCCATGACGTCACTACCGGCGCGACCATAATATAAGGACTGCCGGGAGAATACATCATCAGCTTTTTCGTCTTCACTGACTGGTCTGTTTGAAGAAACGTGCATTCTGGTAGGAATACAGTTTTCCTTTATTTATCATGGCGAGCACTAGCAAGATGTTTAGAAAGTGTGTGGATCCGTGTCTTCGTTATTTGACACCAGATGACACACACGATTATTGCGTCTTTTGTTTGGGCGAAGAGCACGCGCGCGATGTCCTTGAGGGGGCAATCTGTGTGCATTATGAGCTGTTCTCCATGAGAAAGCTTCGTTCTCGTTTGTCCCTCTTTTCGAGTAAAGAGGGACAGCCATCTGCCTCCCGCGATTTGAGACCCACCGTTGCTGAGGCACGGAGGGGAATGAAATCGTGGGGTTCGCGGGTGGATCTGGCCGATGAGTTAGAAAGGGAGCTTTCCCTTTCGCATGAGTCGGCTAGGAACGAGAATGAGCCGTTGGATTATGATGATGTGATCTCTTTGACATCATCTGATCCAGCGGCTAGTGCTCTGCTGGGTTATACCCTGGATGAGCAGGAGATGGCTGAGGATGAGGATGTGGAAACTGAATCCTCTCAAATCTCCTGCCCTGCGTACGAAGAGCTGTTGGAGGTTATGGAACGTGCCACGTCAAGGCTTGACTTGCCGTGGGAGCGAACCAAGATGGCGGTGCCGCGGGGACGTCTCGATGAGCGATATCTTTCCGGCCATAAACACCCAGCTCAAGTGAACCTCCCATTCCTTCCTGAGCTCCATTCGGAGGTCGAGAAGGAATGGAAAAAGCCGTTTTCTTCTCGCATCCATAGGTTCCAGCATACCAGTTATGCGAACATTAAAGGGATGCGTGAAAGCGGCTATGAGAAGATGCCCCCTGTTGAAGAGACGCTAGCTAGCTATCTCTCCATGGGTAAGACAGCTTCTCTAAAGGTTCCCACCTTGCCGTCTAAGCCCCTTCAGGATACATCTCGCTTAAATGGCAAGGCGTACGCAGCAGCAGGTCAGGCGGTCGCCTCATTGCACACCATGGCGGTGCTCCAGGCGTACCAAGCGGATCTGCTGAAAGACCTGGATAACGGTCAGGGCTTGTCACCTGACGAAGTAGCCGAGCTGCGCCGCACCACGGATTTAGCCCTCCGTGCCACCAAGCAGGCTGCCACTGCTATGGGCAGGTCTATGGCAGCCATGGTGGTAACGGAGAGGCATCTATGGGTGAACTTGGCAGACCTCGAGAAGAAAGAGAGGGGCTTTCTTCTTGATGCTCCAGTCTCGCCTTCCGAGCTTTTTGGTACCTCCGTCGATACGGTGGTCGAGAAGTTCAGGGAGGCGAGGGCGCGGTCGGCGGCTTTTATCTATGAGCATACAGCTCCCTTCTGAGCATCTAGTCCCCCGACATAGAACGTAAATAAAACAATATATATAAGTGCACACGCTAAAGCAATGGGCACTTTCTAAAATCCACTTAGTGGTAAGATCGCACATCAAATGTTCTGCGTTCTTTCTAAAATCCATGCTATGGTAAGTGCACACGCTAGACTTTGGGCATTTTTCTAAAATCCACCCAGTGGTAAGTTAGCACATCGAATGTTCTGCTTTCTTTCTAAAAGCCCTTAGGGGTAGGGTTACGCGCGCAGCTTCGTGCCCTTATTTGAGTTGGTCAAGCCCCGGTTTGTGCCTTGGGCCCCACTCCATGTAACCAAATATTTTGGTTTAAAAAGGGTAATGCTACCAAGGGGTCTGTTGAGACAGCTCCCTCAGCGAGCTCATGTAGAGTGATATTTTGCTTGACTCAAAAAGAGTTTATTAGCTCAGTAAACGCAAGTCATAATGCATCATTTGTATTATGAACGTGAATGTTAAAATCGCAGACAATTAGTGCTTTATCAACATTAAACAATAGGTCTGAGAAGAAATCTACAAATTATTTTATAAAATCTGTATATGGCCATGGCGGTCTATACACAGTAACCAGAGCAAGAGATAGGACAGATTTATTTTGAATATCTGTCAGTGTAAAATTAAGCACAAGTATTTCTAATGAGTTAAACCTGTATCCTGTTTTCTGAGTAACCATTCGGTGAGTGCTCTAAAAAGAGCAAATTTTGTGGCGTTGTTGCAAATGTGTGGCTCGTGCAGGGAATCTTGCACGAAGCAAAAGAGCAGTGAGCACGCTACCTGTCTGGTTCACGCCCACACAGAGACTACGCGAGACGTAACCAAGACGGAATGTTCGTTCGGAGTATGAGTCTCACTCTTCCCCGCTTGCTGACCGCCTTCTACGAAGGTAGCTCCGCCATCCAGTTTCTCCTCTCTCAGCAAAGCTCGGAGAATGAAACATCAGGGCCACGGAGCTCCCCACAGCGCTCTGATCCACCAGTGTTCACGCGTAAGAATCAGAGCTCCTCATTCATTGAGCGGCTCTTTCCTCTTGTGAGAGGGGACAGAAGCACGGCAAGCGTGGAGGTATACAAGCTAGGCTAAGGGCTAGCCCCACTAGACCAGCGATTCCATCATTCATGCTCTCAAATGTTCGTTCTCTGGAAAATAAACTGGACTTAATTAAACTCAGTCGCTCTACACAGCATGAGACAAGGGATTGTTGTGTGTTTGTTTTCACTTAAACATGGTTAAATGACAACATCCCAGACTCCGTCATTCGGCTGCACGGACTAACCTGCTGCCGAGTGGACAGAGATTCATCACTGTCTGGTAAGACTCGCGGGGGTGGCTTGTGTGTGTATATCGACAAAGAATGGTGTAACAATGCTATGGTATTATCAAACCACTGTTCATCACTGATGGAGTTTATGGTTGTGAAGTGTTGACCATTCTTTGTTATTGTTATTGTCGCGGTGTACATTCCACCATGTGCAAACGCTAATGACACACTTCCTGAACTGTACAGCGCCATCAGCGAACAACAAACCAATAACCCCGATGGCTTTTTCATCAAAGCCGGTGACTTCAACCACGCTAACTTAAAGACAGTTTTGCCAAAATTCTACCAACATGTGAACTTTGCAACAAGGGGAAACAACACACTTGTTGAAAAATGCATACAAAGATGAACCCCGCCCCCACCTCGGTTGCTCAGACCACATCTCGGTTATGCTAATCCCAGCATACAGACCACTTCTCAAACTGGTTCAAAGCAGATCACGGTATGGCCAGACAATGCCACCTCAGCACTGCAGGACTGCTTCCAGGACACAGACTGGAACATATTTAAAGAGGCGGCCACCTACAACAACCACACAGACCTGCAGGAGTACACTGAAACTGTGACTGCCTACATCAAAACGTGCATTGATGATGTGACAGTCACCAAGACCATCGCCACACATGCTAACCAGAAGCCATGGATGACAGCAGAGGTTCGTGGGCTGCTAAAGACCAGAGATGAAGCTTTCAGACCAGGAGATAAAGCAGCCCTCAAAACAGCAAGAGCCAATCTGTCAGGTGGCATCAAAAATGTGAAACGGTCATATACTCAAAAAATCAATAATCACTTCACAGACAGCAAAGATACACGGACACATAGCAGTCATCCCCACATGTCTTAAATCCACAACAATCATATCGGTACCAAAGAAATCACCTGTGTCCTTTCTAAATGACAAAATGAAGTGCTTTGAGAGGCTAGTGTAACCCAGATCATTCATCTAGGTCACTAATATTTATAGGAAATATAATTTTATTCTTGCTGCTGTAAAATTATTAGACTGAGAATCCCCACCCCATAAAGTTAAATTTATTTATATTGTTATAAATAATTAAAAGAAATAAACATTTCCTAAACCGATTTCTGATTGGTAAGGTAAAAGGTTAGCTCCGCCTTTGGATGGGAAAGTTATTAGCTGGATGCCAACCGCCGTTAAAAATCAAAAAGAAGAAGAAGGATGGGAAAGTTCCAGAAGAGTGCGTGCGAGAAAGAGAATACGAGACGCGAACGACGCAAGAGTGAGAGCAAACAGTTTAATGATTTAGATTGTTAGCCAATTAAGAGATAACTTAAGATATAATTTCTTATAAATTCACGCAGTGAGAAAGACGCGATTAGAAACAGCACTGAGAAAGACTTAGAAACAGCACTGAGAAAGACTCGATTAGAAACAGCACTGAGAAAGACGCGAAGAGAAGCTGATGAAATAGAGCCTAATTAGTATTTTTTTGGAGGAATACTTAATTTCTTGTTTTTTTTTACTGATACATTTCTCCTTGGTGAGTACAAATTTCGTTATAAGAAATGTATTCAATTAGATTGAATGTGAATACAGTTATTGGAGATTGTAAAGTTAACAAGGAATGTGAGGGAATAATGTAAACATGTTGAAAATGCTTTAATTTGTGCTTCAATACGATCTGTGAGTGTATATGACTGTTCAAGTTGTAGAAGGGTGTTTTATTTGTGAAGACATTATATTTTCTCATGTGAAATGTACACCATGTGGTGCCAGCTTTGCTAACACTGTGCTTTGACTCTAGTGGGTTAGTTGAGCACATGGGTGACTAGCATGTATGTGTTGTGTATTTGAAAATAATTGAAGCAGACGCTTTAGTCATTTGAAACTGTTTATTTGAATGAGTTACTGATGATTGTTTTTGGCTTTGTTTTTCCAAGGGCGGTTTCTTTTTGTTTTTTTTGTTTGTTTTTCTTCTCTTCCTTGAGTGTTTGAAGAACTGCTGTTGTGATCCTGAATTTTGTCCGGGCCGTGGATTCCTATTCCTGGTTTGGACTGGCGAGCCATCCTATTGTTCGTACCTGGAAACCGAGTAAAAATATTTTTTTTCCTGATCGGGTAGGACAGAATTGCGCACAATAATTTTTTTCCTCAAATTCACCTGGATTTCGTTGGAGACAAAGTTTTGTGTTATTTCCTCATGGATTGAACTGTTCTTCTATTAATGAACATTACTGTTCATTAACAATTGGAAGTGAGACTCTGATTTGAAGACTGTTCTGAACTTGATATTGAGATACTGACATTGAAATTGAGAAAAACTGAGGTTGAATTTCAAAGATCGATGTTGAAATTTGTAAATCGGTTTTGATACACTGAACTGGTTTTGAACTCTCAAATTTGTATTTTTGTTTTGAACTATTATTACTTTAATTGGGTTTTGTCTATTTCTATTGAAATTATTTTAATTTCAAAAGGATTACAATTTATTCAAAGAAACAAACTCTCAGAACAATACACTTACCTTTTCTTTCAGTAACTGCATCCCAGTGGTCCTAGTATTTATTTTGTTTCATTGTTATTTCGATATCCTCTGCTGCCTTTTGCTCTAGTGAGTCGACCTTGATCTTCTGATTTCTGGTCCAAGAAATCTCACAGTAACTTATTAATTGTGAACTGGGCGCTACTTAGTACGTGCTACACTAGTCATGCACAACATCAAAACCAGCCTCCCCAACACACTCGATCCTCTCCAGTTTGCATATCCCCCAAACCGCTCTACGGATGATGCAATTTCCTCCACCTGGTTCTTAGAAAATAAAGACTCTAATGTTGGAATGCTGTTCATTGACTTCAGCTCAGCATTCAACACAATAATCCCACAACAGCTCATTAACAAGGAAAACCTGCTGGGCTTAACAATTCCCTGTGTAACTGGATCCTGGTCTTTCTAGCCAGAAGACCTGTATGCTCAGCCCGCTGCTCTTCACGCTGCTGACTCACACTACTGCACTGCCATGTTCAGCTTCAACCACATCATCAAGTTTGGCAATGACACATCAGTGGTAGGTCTCATCAGCAACAACGATGAAATGCACTACAGAGAGGAAGTGGCACAGCTGGCTGGATGGTGTGGTGCTAACAACCTGTCCCTCAATGTAAGACAAAGGAGTTTGTGATGGACTTTAGGGCGAAACTCAGGTAACCACCCCCCCACTGATCATCGGCAGCTCGACTGTGGAGAGAGTCAGCAGCACTATATTCATGGGGGTGCACATCAAAGAGGACCTCACCTGGACCACCAACACTACATCACTCTCCAAGAAGGCGCAACAGTGCCTATACTTTCTCCGCCGGCTGAAAAGTGCAAGTCTCCCTCCACCCATCCTCACCACTTTCTACAGAGGAACCATTACTATCTTACGCCCTGCAATAAAGATTTACTCAAGCTCTCTTTTATGAGATAAAGAAAATCGGGCAAATGCATCAGCCAAAAAAATCAGCATCTAATATCGGCCATCGGCTGCCCTGATTTCTAAATATCGGCACCGGCCAGAGAAAAACCCTTGTTGGCCAACCTTTATTGCAGACACATAAATTACCATTTTGCCTCTTTTGCTCATAAACCTATATATTTATATAAAAATATATGTTTATTTGTTGTGCATGTTATGTAGGCTACTGTATGTGAATTAAAAACAAGTTTTGTAGTAACCAATTGTTCCAGTCTGGACCTTTGACACTGATGAGAAATCAGATTTGAACCCTTGAATGCAGACTTTGAGAACCCCTGGTTTATAGTGCTCTTTTTTACTTCATTGTCGTATGCCTGTATTTATGTAGCACCGTGGTCCTGTGACGCACAACGTTTCGTTCCACTGTATGTACCCACATGTAGCGGAATGACAATAAAGCTTGACTTGACTCTTGTAGTAGGCCCCGCCTCCCCCGCTCTCATGTTTCTCTTCTCCCAGTCACCTCAGAGACAGGATTGGCGAGGTTGAGAGATCAAACTTGAGTGATCTGCGCGCCAGCATATCCCGCATGCTCACTTTGATTTGTTAACACGTGAGGATTAGCGCCCCTCATTACATAGAGTAGCTCAATCTTTCTGTGCAGATCGTTGAAGTGCTGAGCTGGGCGGCCCTGCCTCTCACGTTTCTCTTCGGCCCCGCATTTCACTCTCCACATTGCTCTTTGATCTGCCAGCGCGAGAGTTTGTGTCTTGCTCTGCTGCGCTCACGGCTCGCCTTCTTCAAATGAAGGCGGTCCCTCTCCTTGTCTGCTACAAGCGGATCTGAGAAGATGCATGCAGCATTTTGATCTGTTTACACATAATAATAATAATAATAAATAAATACCCGTCTTCTAATGAGCGTTTTGATCTTTTTAAGCAGATCAAAAGAAAAGGCTGTCACTATGATTATAACTGAGAGCTTCAGACTCTTGACGCTTCTGGGCCGTGGGCCCATTGACCCTGCAGCTCCACCTTGGCTCCTAGCTCCCTCCTCTCCACCGTGGCCCATCAGTCCACCAGCTCCGCCGGGCTCCCTCGTCCCTCTGGCTCTGCCTTTGTCGGTCGTTGACCATCTGCTGCCTCGGGACTCCACTCCTCCGGCTACACCTCATCCATCTGGCTCTGTCAGGCTCCTCCTTCTCTCCAGCTCCACCTTGGTCCTCAGTCGCTCCAGCTCCACTGCGGCTTTATGGATCTGCTCTGTCTGCTCTGCCTTGGCCCTCTGGATCCTCAGCATCACCCTGGCTCGTCGGCTCTCCATCTCGGGCTCCACCACCACCTGCTCTGCCATTGTCGGTTGGCCCCCCGGAGCCGTCAGCTCTTCAACTCCACCATGGATCGCCATTATAGCTACGGTCTGGGTCCCGCCTGGCTCCTACTGCTCCAAGTCCCGCATGTCTTCTCCCTGGCTCCTCCCTCCGTTTAATCCACCCTGGTTCCTCCTTTTTCCTCCATGGCTCTTCCCTCTGTCTTCTCAAAATCCACACCTGAGACATTTTTTATAAAAGCTGCTTAAATATCTTAATTTAACTAAGGCCTAGTCCTGGTCTGTGAAACTGGGTCTATATGTTTTTGGACTGTTAATAGACGAACATAATTATTCTAAATAAATCTGATGTAATGTTTGGCAACACAATCTTTTTTTTTATTAGCCTCTAATATACAGTGGGCCAAGATTTATGTGATCACATTGCATATTATAAATAATTATGCACTATGTAATACATTTTTGACATTGTTACTCATTTGTATAAAAAGGCAGATGTTCTTGCTTCCATCTTTCTATTGAGACTATAGAGTTATGATACCCTTAAAACTGCAATATAGGAAGGTCAAATATTCAGTGCATGGGGAAAGACAAAGAAATTAGCCACAAAGTAACAGATAAACAAATGCAGATAATTAATATGCGACCGCAGAGAGGGAATAGGATGATGTCACATCAGAAGAATTTACTTAGGAACAGTGGGCTATTTCCTTCCCTCCTGCTACACTCAAAGGGATATAACATTTTAATTGGGTCAGGCATAGGCTAAATAATGTACAAATAAGTACCTTTTGAAAATGTACCACCCCAGTGGCCTTTTTTGTACCTTTTTTCTGCATATACCGCAAACCCTTTGGTCCCAATGTATCATTGCTTATTCAACATGTGCTATTGGTTTTCCTGAGACTAAAATGTAATCTCCAAAGGTCTTGAATCAGATAGCATGAAATGTGTCTTACAATAATGCAATGTTGCCACTGAGCTGGATGAACTTTAGATTCCCATAAACTGCATGTCAATATCAAGGATGTAACCAAATAGTGACGACTAGAAGGACAAGAGGTATGAAGATTCAAGAATCTGCCGTTGAAAAGCCCATCAATCACTAATCTGACTATTGAATGTAGAGGGGGTTGACTTATCCCCATGTATGTTGGGGAACTGTCATTTTTGTATGATGGTTAAAACCTCTGGTCAATATATATTAATTGAGAGCAACGAGGTGTCATTTTCCACAAATTTTTGCAATAGTTTGTTGCCAGAATAATTTGTTATAAAAGTAATCAATATAGCTGCTATTATTTGACTTCAGGAAGAAAATATAATGCAATCAACTGACCTTCATGCTAAATTGAAGTGACAAGTAAGAATGACCAAGTCTGGAAATGTTTCTTTGTTCCTCTGATTGAGAGAGCCAAATTGTGGCTTTAGCATCCAGACAGGCCAAAATTATGAATCACTCATGGTTATAGCAACATAAAAAGGGAATTACTAAGCCAGATGCTATGTTTGGAGTGGAATACTAACTTACTACTTTTTGTGCCCTTGTGAAAAAGTACACTTTAGCAAAAGACTATACTTAAGTGCCAATTGAATGTAATGTTTTCAGACACTTGATTGCATGTTATTTATGGTCTAGTGAAAATATAATGCAACTAAATGCAATTGCAAGTAAAAAACAGTCATGAAATTGTCTCTCTTTAAATACACTGAGGTAGTCTTCTATTTCATAATATAATATAATTTTCTATTTACTTTTAAGATATGAAGTACACAATAAGTATTCAATTCAATTAAGCACACTTCTTTTTTACAAGGGTTTACAGTATACTGCCTATAATTTAAAAGAAAAAAGCTAAATAGTAATAACAAATAAATTATTATTATTGTTCTCTTTCATAGGTAACTCTACACTGCGTAGCTTAGCTTTACGCATCGGGAACGCCTTCCGCGTGACCGAGTCTGAGCCCATATAGAATCACGCCAATTCATTGGCTGATGGCGCGACGCCGTCTCTGACGCAATGACGTCGTCAGGTCATACTGGCGAACGCGCCATCCACTCCTCAGATTTCTCTGCCTTCACGAAGCGGTTACATCGCCCTTCGTTGTTGCGATTTCTGACCCAATTACTACCCTTGCGATTATCCATTTGCACTTCGGCGACTGCCTTAGTGGAACTTTGTTCTCCTCGCGGTGAAGTGCCATGGAATTTCGCCGCTGTATGCCACCGTGCACGCGTTTCATCGCTCGCGAAGACCCACACAGTAAGTGTATTTTGTGTTTGGGTTTTTCGCATGCACGTGAGGCGGTTTATGGGACCTCTAACTGCAAAATTTGCGACGATTTCCGTCTCATAACCCTCCGCTCTCGGCTTGGGGATTATGAACGTGAATCCTCCAATTTGTCCCGGCGCGCATCGAGAACCAACGCCCCGCCTCGTGAGGTCGCGGCCTCTCGTGAGGCCGCGGCTTCTCGTAGAGACGCGAGCTGGGGTTCGGATGTCGAGCTCGAGGAGATGGAGAGTGAGCGGACAGGCCTCGCCTTTTCTCTCCCTCCCTCTCCCAATCACGCACGTGCGAATTCGCCGGTTGAATTTTTGCCTGATTTTCAGTTTCCTAGCCCAAAAGCACGTGATTTCGTTTCTTTCGGGCTAGATGATATTCTGCACACGGCAGCCTCCGACTCTGAGGATTTCGGGCCTGCTTCAGCAGATGCGCTCCCGCCTAACGGCCAAGAGGCGCGGCCTTCAGCGGCCTACTCCGAGCTCGTGGACGTGCTTTCGCGCGCCACCGAAAAGCTTGCGCTGGATTGGCCAGATGAGCCCCGCGAGTCTCGAGCTTCGAAGCTCGACGATCGCTTCCTCATCGGCGCGCATTCCAAGCTTGAAAGGAGGAAGCTGCCATTTTTCAGTGATCTGCATCGCGAGATCTCCAGTTCCTGGAAGCAGCCATTTTCCTCTCGCCTTACTAACGCGGCAGCCTCTGACTTCACCAACCTTGTGGGTTCTGTGGAGCAGGGTTACACCGCCATGCCGGTGATTGAGGATACTTTGGCCTCACATCTTTCACCCTCTTTGGCTCCTTCTTGGAAGTCCCGCCCCCTCCTTCCTTCCAAGCCATGTAGGACCACTTCCGCCCGGGAAGTCCTACATCGCGGCCGGTCAGGCAGGTATGGCCCTTCACACAATGGCCATCCTTCAGGCCTACCAGGCGGATGTCCTGAAGGAAATGGATGAAGGGACCGGCTTGACTCCTGAAGCCGTGATGGAGCTACGAAGAGCCACTGACTTGGCTCTGAGAGCCACCAAACACACCGCACGTGCCGTGGGGCGCTCTATGGCGGCTTCGGTGGCCGCAGAACGCCATCTGTGGCTCAACCTGACCGAGATTCGGGAGAAGGAAAAGGTGTTTTTAATGGACGCACCCATCTCACAATCTGGGTTGTTTGGGGAGGCTGTTAGCGCTGTAGTGGATAAGTTCCGCTCAGCCAAAACTCAGTCGGCTGCTCTCAAACAATTTATGCCAAGGAGAGCAAGGGACTTTTCAACTCCCTCCTCCTCTGTGTCTAGGGAGCAGCCGCTCCCCAGGAGAGAGCCCCCTAGCGGCGGAGCCCAGGCCACGCGCCCTCCCCCCACTACGGTTTTGGGGAGCCCGCGGCCGGTCTTCTTCCCGCCAACAACCACGCAAGCGGGTTAACATGAAGCGGCCCAACAAGCCTGCCGCTTCGGCTAACCCGGGTCGTTCCTGACCTCCGGGTCGGAATGAGGAGAGTCGTTTCACCGTTACGGGGCGAGGCCAGACCGCAAAAGCGTTTCTGCCCGCCCCGAACGCGCTCTCCTCACTTAAATTTGTCACAGCCACCCTTCGAGGCTTGGTGTGCAGATCCAATTCACCCTCTTTTTCACTCGGGCTGGCAGTTGGGGGACGCGTTCGTCTTTCCCCCTTTACAGCCCGTCCATTCGCCGCCGGCGAGCCGCATGTTAGGAGACACAGCTGTTTCTCTCCTGCAGTGTACGGAACCCGTGCCGGCCACCCGTCAGCCCAGCACTTCTCTCTCCGTCATCCCGAGCAAGGACGCCGAGGGCTCTCCTTCACGGTGGAGTGTGCCACTGCTTCCAGGCCTTCTCGACACCCCATCTCAGGTATGTCTTCCCTTGCACGACACTATGATTCCTCTGTCACACTTCCTTCACGAATGGGAGTGTTTACCCGGGGTATCGCTGTGGGTTCTCCGCACAATTCGAACCGGTTACACTTCAGTTTGGGAAAAATCCCCCCCGTTTCGACGGGGTTCACCTGACAGTAGTAAACAGCGCCGCCAAGGCTTCTGTTCTACAACAGGAACTTTCCTCCCTCCTGCAGAAAGGAGCAATAGAGGAAGTACCGCAGTCGGAAGTCGAACGAGGTTTCTTCAGCCACTACTTCCTCGTTCCAAAGAGGGACGGCGGCTTGAGGCCTATCCTGGATCTACGGCGTTTGAATCTTTCCCTCTACAAAGGGAAGTTCAAAATGCTGACGATGAGAACCATCATGTCTCAGGTCCAGGAGGGAGACTGGTTTGTCACCATCGACCTGAAGGATGCGTATTTTCACATCCAGGTCGTTCATAGACACAGGAGATTCCTTCGGTTCGCTTTTGGAGGGAAGGCTTACCAATACAAGGTTCTGCCCTTCGGCCTGGCTTTGGCCCCGAGGACATTTACCAAATGCATGGATGCTGCACTGGCCCATTTGAGGCTCCAGGGCATCCGTGTACTGAACTATCTGGACGACTGGCTCATTCTGGCTCACTCCAGGGAGCTAGTGAGTCGTCACAGGGATATCGTTCTCGGCCACATCCATTCTCTTGGCCTCAGGATGAACGCCAAGAAGAGTGTGCTCCTCCCATCTCAACGAACTGTATTTCTAGGAGTTCGTTTGGATTCCGTTCAGATGCAGGCCCGTTTGGCTCCTGCCTGGATACCAGTTTTTACAGCATGTTTGGCCCGCTTCAAGCTAGGCCATCATGTCTCTGTAGGTACCTGCCGCAGGCTGTTGGGCCTTATGGCAGCAGCCTCCCCTGTGTTGCCCCTAGGGCTGCTTCACATGAGGCCATTCCTTTGGTGGATGAAGGAGCTGAGGTTACACTCCACTGTACCAGCTACTCGCCTTGTCAGAGTGTCGCGCAGTTGCTGTCGACTCCTGTTAATGTGGCGAGACCCCGTCTTTCTCCGGAGCGGGGTGAGAATGGGTGCGATCCACCGTCGCCATATGATCACGACGGACGCATCAATGACAGGCTGGGGCGCGGTCTTCGAAGGAAGGCCGGCGAGTGGAGAGTGGAAGGAAGAGTTCCTCTTTTGGCATATAAACTGCCTGGAACTCAGGGCTGTCTTCCTGGCTTTGAAGTATTTTCTCCCCGTTCTCGGGGAGCATCATGTCATAGTCAGGACGGACAATATGGTGGTTGTGTCCCACATAAACCGCCAAGGAGGTTCAAGCACCCTGGACAGGCTTGCGCGCCATCTTCTCCTTTGGTCCCAAGACAAGTTCCTCTCTTTGAGGGCGGTTCACGTTCCGGGAGTACTGAACCTGGCGGCCGATTTTCTGTCGAGACAGAAGCTCAAGCCGGGGGAATGGATGTTGAACCGTCAGACGGTATCCCAGATCTGGGATCTGTTTGGCAAAGCGGAGGTGGACCTCTTTGCTTCTCAAGAGTCATCCCAGTGCCCGCTCTGGTTCTCTCTGAATTTCCTGACGACTCTAGGCATAGATGCGTTCGCCCAGCCATGGCCGAATTTCAGTCTGTACGCATTTCCGCCAATAAAGCTGATTCCGGCAGTACTATGCAGAGTGAAGGTGAGCGGTGCCCGTCTCCTTCTCATAGCCCCATTCTGGCCCTCCCAGACCTGGTTCTCGGAGCTAACTCCCCTCTTGTATCGCCTCCTTGGGAGATTCTTAGGCGGGACTTACTGTCCCAGCTTCAGGGCAAGATCTGGCATCCTCAGCCGGAGCTCTGGAAGTTGTGGGTATGACCCATACAGGGCCAAGGGCTGTGATTGATGGTTTGCCTGCCGAAGTTCAGGAAACCATAGCCAGTGCCAGAGCCCCCGCTACCAGGAAGCTATACTCTTCCAAGTGGGGCGTCTTTGAATCGTGGTGTTTGACTCGTGCAATCGACCCAGTTAACTGCCCTGTTGGTCCAGTGCTGGAGTTTTTGCAAGAAAGGCTGACAGCGGGGGCAGCTGCTACCACCCTTAGGGTTTATGTAGCGGCCATTGCAGCTCGGAGAGAGCTGGATGAGATCCCCTTGGGGAGGCATCGGTTGGTCTCCGCTTTCATGCGTGGGGCCAGACGCCTTAGGCCTGTTCGCCCCACGGCAGTTCCTTCTTGGGACTTGTCAGTCGTCCTCGAAGGACTAGTGACGGCCCCTTTTGAGCCCTTAGAGTCAGCTTCGGATCGGATTCTGACTCTTAAGGTTGTTCTTTTACTGGCGCTTATGTCACTGAAAAGAGTTGGAGATCTGCAGGCTTTTTCTGTCAGTGAAACCTGTATGGATTTTGCCCCGGGTTTAGTCAAAGTTACCCTGCAGCCTAGGCCGGGTTACATTCCCAAGGTCTTGTCCACGTCGTTTCGTTCTCAAGTGGTCACTCTTCACTCTTTCCATCCCCCTCCCTTTGCTTCAAGTGAGGATGAGAGACTCCACATGCTCTGCCCGGTCAGGGCATTGAAGCTGTATGTGGATCGCTCCAAGGTTTGGAGAAAATCTCCCCAGTTATTGATCTGTTTTGGTACTGGTCGCCGCGGGCTTGCCACGTCAAAGCAGAGGATTTCTCACTGGGTGAGAGACGCCATTTCGCTGGCTTATGAGGCGCGGGAACTCCCTTCACCTCTTAGTCTTCGGGCGCATTCTACTAGAGGCGTAGCCTCCTCTCAAGCTCTTTTTAGAGGGGTACCCTTGGAGGATATTTGTGTTGCGGCAGGATGGTCCTCTCCGCACACCTTTGTCAGGTTTTACAACCTTGACGTTGATACGGCTCCAGGTTCTCAGGTCCTGTCTGTTTGAACCGACCGTATGTTGTTGGTTCATTATTGGGCCAGATAGGCAGCGTATTCAGCTTGGCGTGTTTGGTATATCGTTCCCGATGCGTAAAGCTAAGCTATGCAGCGTAGAGTTACCTATGAAAGAGAACGTCTCGGGTTACTCGCGTAACCCTTGTTCTCTGAATAGGGAACGAGACGCTGCGTTTGCTGCCAAGCTCCTCACGCTGCCGACAGGGTTCTTTTCGGCAGAGAAATCTGAGGAGTGGATGGCGCGTTCGCCAGTATGACCTGACGACGTCATTGCGTCAGAGACGGCGTCGCGCCATCAGCCAATGAATTGGTGTGATTCTACATGGGCTCAGACTCGGTCACGCGGAAGGCGTTCCCGATGCGTAAAGCTAAGCTACGCAGCATCTCGTTCCCTATTCAGAGAACAAGGGTTACGCGAGTAACCCGAGACGTTTTCATCATATGCATGTTTAAAGGTATCATAGAATGGAAAACTGTCTTTACCATGGCATACTTGAATAATAAGAATTATGTACATGGAAATGACATACGTGAGCCTTAAATACCATTGTTTCCTCCTTCTTATGTAAATCTTGTGAATAAAAAGATCACTGAACAATAGGTGAATCAGAACATAAGAAAGACTGTAATGTAACAGTCGGCATCACTAATAGTTATGCCCCCAACATTTGCATAATGTATTACAGCCCATTTTCTATGCCAGACGCCAGCCGAACCATCAGAAGTTCTGCAGGTATTGTGAAGAAACAAGCGAGGATAATAGCGAAAATGGCAGATCATAAAAATGAAAGTTATGTTCCAGGCTGTGCAGGGGATGTGAAGTGCAGGGATGGGTTAGTGTCTGTATTCAGAAAGGCACGTTTAGCAAATAACGCGTTCTAATAAAATAACGCGAGCCACTAAAAGGACATGGTTAGCTCCTTGCTAGCTGTAGCCTGTTACAATACATAATATTTAATTTACCACATAAACAGAGTAAGGAGAGATGACTGAGGATGATGGCAAATGATTTATAGATCCTCAGCATCACTGACAAGCATCTGATCTTGTAAAATGTGTGGTAAATTATCGGATAAGATTCCCGCCAAAAGTATTGCAGTCACAGATTAAAAAAATAACAAGCGTGAAAACAAAATTTAAAACGCAAGTAAAAATATATTGCACAAGATTTAAAAATGAAAGCAATTTTTTCAGAATAGTAAACAATGGTCAAAGATAGAAAAATAGTAAGCGTAAACCAGAAAAATGATAACGCTTTTTTTTATAATAAGCATGAATCAAAACTTTAAACACATTTAAAATCATATTGCACAAATTTGAAATATTAATGCAAAATTATCTGAATGGTGGACAAAATCTAAATTTCCTTGTTTATATTTCTCAGTTTTTTCTGCTCTCAGACATTTTCTGCTTATATTTGTATATTTGTATTTTTGTATGCTTACACTGTTTTTTCCTTCACTCTTGTTTCCAAATTTCGCTTCCGGCGCTGCGTTGTACAGTTGATGTTAGGGATGGCTCCGCTCAATTTGTGCTTTAATATACTTTTGTACGTATTTTTACTTTCTCTTTTTACACGCATAACGTCTGCACTATTTATATACGACAAAAGAACACTTTTGGACATTGGGCACCACTGCACTAACCTGCTTCAGGACACTTTATCCACGGATCCAGCGTGGCCATTGGAGATACTTCGGAGCACCGAGGTTAACAAAGGCCACCTCAATAATCCCAGGAGGCGAAGGAAACACCGTGGGAGACTCGCTGGAATTCGTAACAGACTGAGAAAAAGGGCATGCCAGAATCGGGCACATGTAGAATAAAAATACCTGGCAAAACTGACTTTTTCACCTTGTATTATAGTGGAGAAGAGGCCCAACGACAGGGCCTCAATGGTGTTGGTATTGCTATTTCCAAAACCGTCAATGATGCCCTAATGGAATGGAATCCTATTACTGCTCGTATTGCCAAACTTCACCTAAAGGCTAAACCTGCCAATATTACAATCATTGCAGTGTATGCTCCAAAAAATATAGCCGCAGACGATATTAAGGAAACTTTCTATGAGGCACTTGACCTCGCAATTGAAGATACCCCAAAGAATGATTACCTCATATTGGCAGGAGATTTCAATGCTCAGCTTGGACATCCAGTTCATGATCGTCAAGAGACTGGTCATAACTCCCTTGGAACACTGACTGATAATGGAGAGCGCCTCTTGTTCCTAGCATCAAACCACCATCTTATAGTGGCTAACACTCTATTCAGCCACAAAACGGTGCCATCAACAAACCTGGATTAGCCCAGATGGAAAGACCCGCAATCAAATTGACTTTATTCTAATCCGCAAACATTGGCGTCACACCCTACTGGATGCTCGTTCCCACTGGGGTATAAATATTGTTACAGACCATGCTCTAGTATTGGCCAAGATAAAAGTGCGCCCCATATGTGAAAAGCGAAGAAAGCCACTCCAAAAGTTCGACATTACACAACTAAAAATCCCAGACAAGAAAACAGAGTTTGTCTCTAAGTATAGCAGTTCTAAACCGCAGCTCGTATCCTACTCAGTCGATGGGATATGGACACAAATCAAGCAAAGCCTCACCACCTCTGCAAAAGCTGTATTAGGACACACAAAAAATAAGAATGATGACTGGATTAGCACAAATACCATTTCCCTATCCAATCAAAGGAAGACTGCACGAAATAATAACAATCATATCCTTGCAGCTGAATTAGCCAGGCAGATAAAACGCTCTGCAAAGCAGGACAGGGAAATCTTTTGGACAAATCAAGCTATAGAATTGGAAAATGCCCAAAATCGAGGAGATTGCAAGAAATTATTCTGATTGGTCAACAACCTGGCAAGAAAATATTCAAAACCTATCAGCGGAATCATACTGGACAAGCATGACCAGGTCATTAAAAGCAATGAGCAGCTACATGACAGATGGTGTGAATATTTTGCCGAATTGTTAAATCGAAATCCTCCACAGGCAACCCAAGCCATACCCCAACACAAACCGCCATTAACTCACAATATAAGTGAAGTGCCTCCTTCCTTGGATGAAATTCAAAAAGCCATTAAATGCCTTAAGAGCAGCCGTGCCCCTGGTGTAGATGGTCTACCTCCTGACCTCTTTAAAACTGACAACCCTAGCCTGATACAAGACCTACACCACCTTTATACCAAAATATGGGCGGATGAAAAGATTCCTACAGATTGGCAAACTGCTATCATAATACCCATCTTCAAGAAAGGTGAAAAGAGAAACTGCAAGAACTACCGTGGTATTTCCCTTCTAGCCATTGCCTACAAACTCATGGAGCGAATTCTCCTAAATCAGATCCTGCCCATTCGTGAAATGTTCACAAGAGAAAACCAAGCTGGTTTCCGACCAGGTCGTAGCTGTACCGACCAAATTTTTTCCCTTCTGCAAATAATAGAACTGCGACATGAATTTAGGCAACCAACTGTAGTCACATTCCTGGACTTCACAGCAGCCTTTGATAGTGTCGACAGAGGAACTATCTGTTCTCTACTAAAAATGGAAGGAATCCCTAATAAGCTGGTTAATCTATGTGCATCAATGTATGAAAACACAAACTTCAGAGTCAGAGCCTATGGCGAAGATGGCCATGCCTTTGCCACTAAAACAGGGGTGCGAGAAGGGGGCACACTATCACCTTGCCTCTTTAATATTGCTATTGACCATGTGCTGAAAAAAGCCCTAGATGATAACCCTATTGGAATAACCATTTACCCGTCAGAACGACCGATCACTGATCTTACATTTGCAGATGATATAGCAGTCCTTGCAGAATCAATGGACTCCATGCAAATAATGATTGACCATATTATCCGTATGGCAGCTTCTGTTGGTTTGAAGTTAAACTGCCAAAAATGAAAATACATGACTGTCAACACTGACCCCATAAACCCCAATAGCAGCTTAACCATCGAAAATGAACCAATGGAACAAGTCACCTCATTTACATATCTAGGAAGCAACATTGCCCTATTAGGAAGCTCGAATGAAGAAGTTCAAACAAGAATACAAAGAGCTTCCTCAATCTTCGCAGCACTGAAATATTTCTGGAATAGACGTGACATCCGAATCAAAACCAAAACAAGAATATACTGTGCTATAGTTCGGGCAACACTACTGTATGCCTCTGAAACATGGCCTCTGAAAGCCGATCAACAAAAAAGGATGGCATAACCAAAATCCGTTGGTCTGACTTCATCTCAAATGAACAGGTCCGTGAACGCTGCGGCCTAAAGGAACCCCTGTCCTCAGTGCTTATGCAACGTCGCTGGAAATGGAACGGGCATGTCTTACGTATGCAAAATAACCGCCTACCATTACAAACTTTTATGGCCATTCCTGGCCCTCTTTGGAAGCGCCCCAAAGGAGGCGTTCGTATGACAACCAAAAGATACTTTCACAAGGCTGCCGAATCCTTTATCATGGTACCCTTTGGATTGAGTAGAAAGAAATTTGACAGAGAATAGCAAGAACATATTCAAACCTTGGCAATGGACCGAGTACAATGGAGGTGCATTACACAGGATACCGTCCAAACCCTGCAAGGGTGTAATGGACGCTAAGACTAAGACTAAGAGAGAAAAAGGGCTCACAGTCCTCCTCTACCGAGTATTCTGGTCGCTAACGTCCAATCCTTGGAGAATAAGATAGACGATCTTAGAGCCAGGATAAGTTTCCAACGGGACATTAGGGACTGTAACATCCTTTGTTTGACTGAAACATGGCTCACTCCCTCAGTCCCGGATGCCGCTGTTACACCGTCTGATAACTTTTCTGTTTTACGGATGGACAGAACAGCCGAGGCCAGAAAAACCAAAGGTGGTGGAGTGTATTTCATGATTAACAAGAAATGGTGTGACCCCAGGAATATCTCCATTCTGTCGCGTTCCTGCTCGCCTCATCTGGAACATCTCTCCATTATCTGCCGCCCATTCTATCTGCCCCGGGAGTTTACATCGATCATCGTTACTGCCGTTTACATTCCACCTCAGGCAGACACTAGCTTGGCTTTGTCCAAACTCCACGATGAGCTCAGCGGCTACATCAATAAACACCCTGACGCTGCATGTATCATCGCCGGGGACTTCAACAAAGCCAACCTGAGGAAGGTCATGCCGAACTTTCAACAACATATATCCTGTCCAACTCGAGGACATAATACACTGGATCATTGCTACACCCAGTTTAAGAATGCATACAAAGCTCATTCCCTGCCGGCTTTTGGCAAATCGGACCACGCCGTCATTTTCCTCACACCGGAATATAAACAAAGGATCGTTCAGAAACCCCCGGTGGAGAGGGAATTGACGCGCTGGTCCTCCCACTCTGAAGCTATGCTACAGGCGTCTCTTGATGACGTCGACTGGGACATGTTCCGGGCGAGTTCAGCTGACGTCAGCGAGTTCACGGATGTAGCAGTAAGCTTTATCAACACGCTAACCGACCAAACCACTGAAACGGTAACAATAAGGACATTTTCTAATCAGAAAACGTGGGTGGACAGATCAATCCGTGATGTGGTTAACCATCGCACTGCCGCATACAACGCTGGTCTTTTTTCGGGAAACATGAGCGAATACAAAACATCGTGCTACGCTCTCCGTCGGGCAGTTAGAGCTGCTAAACTCAGATACAGGGAGAGAATTGAGTCACATTTTCAGCTCAATGACTCTCGATGCATGTGGCAGGGACTGAAGACCATCTGTTCCTCTGGAAATAACTCCTCCGCTGATGTGAGAGCAGATCCGGTGCTGACCGAAGAGCTAAACACCTTCTACGGCCGCTTTGAATGTAACGGCTGCGTGACTCTGCCGATCAGCGCGTCAGGAAGCAGCAGACAGAGCAGCGATCATGTATTCACCCTGTCAGAGGACGCAGTTCGGAGGGAACTAAGGAGAGTGAACATCAGGAAAGCAGCCGGACCTGATGGGATTACTGGCCGTGTTCTGAAGTCCTGCGCCGATCAGCTTGCTGGTTTGTTTACTTCCATCTTTAATGAGTCCCTTACTACCTCTGTGGTTCCCACCTCTTTTAAAAAATCTGTCATCATCCCTGTGCCTAAGAACAGTAAACCCTCTTGCCTGAATGACTATCGTCCAGTTGCCCTCACATCGACAGTCATGAAGGTTTTTGAGAGACTTTTAAAGAAACACATTTGCTCCTCCATCCCTGCTACTTTGGACCCTCTTCAGTTTGCCTATCGCCCAAATAGGTCTACTGATGATACCATCTCCCAGGTACTGCACTCCTCCCTCACTCACATTGACAGCAAAAATGGCAACTATTTCAGGCTGCTATTCATTGACTATAGCTCAGCTTTCAACAATATAGTCCCCACCAAGCTAGCTGTCAAACTCGCAGACCTCGGCCTAAACACTTCACTCTGTGACTGGATTCAAGACTTCCTCACTGGCAGACCGCAAGTGGTGAAAGTCGGCCAGTTCACCTCCAACTCCATCACCCTGAACATAGTAACCCCACAGGGCTGTGTCCTGAGTTCCCTGCTCTACTCTCTCTACACATACGAGTGTGTCCTCTCACAGCTCCACTTCTATTATTAAATTTGCTGATGATACTGTGGTTCTGGGCCTCATTTCCAACAATGATGAGATCGCATACTTGGGTGAGGTAGAGAGACTTACATCATGGTGCCAGGACAACTGTCTCTCTCTGAACGTGAGCAAAACTAAAGAGCTGATTGTAGACTTCAGGAAGAGACAGCAGCGGCCCTAAACTCCTCTTATGATCAGTGGGACCCCTGTGGAGAGGGTGAGCAGCTTCAAGTACCTCGGTGTAAACATCTCCGAGGACCTGACATGGACTACACACATTCAGACTCCGGTTAAGAAAGCCAGGCAAAGACTGTACCATCTGCGACAGCTGAGGAAATTCAGGGTCTCACCAGCTATCCTGAAAACTTTCTATTCAGGGGCCATAGAAAGTGTATTGACTCAGTGCATCTCAGTGTGGTATGGTAATTCCTCGAACCAGGACTGCAAAGCTCTACAGAGAGTCGTGCGCTTAGCTGAGCGCATCTCAAGATCTGCTCTCCCCTCTCTGCAGGACATCTACCTCAAACGCTACAAAAGCAGAGCTGCTAAAATCATCAAGGACTCGAATCACCCTGGTAACCATTTTTTCATTTCACTGCCATCTGGCAAGCGCTTCAGGAGCATGATGGCAAAAACTGAGAGACCGAGGAGGAGCTTCTTCCCTCAGACCATCAGGCTCCTAAACTCAGTCTCATAACATCTACATAACATAACATCTACAGGACTCAATTTAATAAACTGTAAAAACATATATTATTCTCCATCATCCGCATTGCTGCTATGTGTACATACCCGGTACAACCTATTTGCACATTCCTCTTGCACATCCGTGTTTATATTAATATTTATTATTCCACAGTATACTGTATTGCACATTTTATCTCATAGCACATTTTACTCCTTATTTTATTTTATTATTTGTTCCTTTTTTCATTTTTATTTGCAATTATATTTATATATATTCTCTTGTGTTATGTTTCATTGTTTTATTTTTTATTATTTTGCACTGTCCATTGAGCGGACCTGTCCTGACTTACATTTCACTACTGATTATACCCTGTATGATTGTGTATGTGACGAATAATAAAGAACCTTGAACCTTGAACCAAATTCTGCACTTGCTTTCCCGAATTTGCAGTTAGAGTTTTATGTAAATCAGGGCATGTTTATGAGTCATCATTGATCCACTAGTTATTGATTGACAGCTCCTCCTCAGCCAATCAGTCGAAGAGGGGTGGTGACGACTACCCTCATCACTCCATTTCAGGATCCGCTCTTCTGGATTCCGCCTCCTCTGGAAATTTCATCTCCCAAAACCTCCTTAAATGGCTCAACCTGCCCCACGGTGCAGTTCCTCGGATACATCCTCAGTGCAGCTGGCATTCAAATGGACCAGGGGAAGGTCCATGCCATCCGTGACTGGCCCCAGCCACAGTCCGTTAAGGAACTCCAACGATTCCTTTGATTCGCTAACTTCTAACGCAGATTCATTCAGGGCTTCAGCCTCCTCTCGGCTCCCCTCACTTCCATGTTCTGTAAAAAAAACAAGCCTCTGCCCTGCAACCCCAATGTTCAGGCTGCCTTTAAGAAGCTCCAGGAGGCCTTCTGCACTGCTCCCATCCGGATCCTCAGCTCCCGTTCTTAGTGGAGGTGGATGCCTCCACCACCGGCATTGGAGCAGTGCTATCCAAACACCACGGCGAGGCTCCTCGCCTCCTTCCTTGCGCTTTCTTCTCCAGGAAGCTTTTCCCGGTGGAGCGCGACAACGACATGGGTAACAGAGAACTGCTCGCCCTGGAGGAGTGGCAGCACTGGCTGGAGGGAGCACAACACCCCTTTTCAGTGACCACCAAACATAAGAGCCTGGAATATCTTTGGAGCGCTAAGAGGCTAAATCAACGTCAGGCCCGTTGGGCACTCTTCTTCACTCGGTTCCAATTCACCACCACCTATTGACCAGGAGAGAAAAATGTCAAGGCAGACTCCCTCTCCTGTATCCTTACTCCTGAAGAACCCTCCATGACAGAACCCATCCTCCATCCAGCCGTTCTCGTCAGCCCCATCCGATGGGCTCTGGAGGAACAGATCCGTGTTGCTACCCTCAGCGAGCCTGCTCAGCCGGGAGGCCCAGAAGGGAAGCACACCTGCTTGCGATCCACCCTTCTGGGCTCCATTCATGCTTCCCCGGGCTCTGGACATCCTGGCAGCCAGCGTACTCTCTCACTCCTCCAAGCTCGGAACCCACAGCCCTGATGTGACTTGAGAATGTGTTCAATAATCAAAAGTGATCCAAGAAGTCTGAAAGTGGTCGAGCCCCTGATGATATAGTTATTTTAGTACTTACATAGCACCTGTAGAAGTGAGTTGATGGGGTGGAAATTCACTGTCTCTGACAGGCTCCTGAAACACAAGTATAAGAATATGTCTTCACAGCTAAGTGTAAGGACCTTACTTTCACTGAGCAAAAACATGTAAAAGTCACAAAGAATTAGGTTGGTGATACCTGTGACTAGAGTCTCTCCTCCCATATGTTTCCATATTTTTATCAGGCATGGCACAGTAAGTAATGCGTGAACAATACGACTGCTTCCTCAAAGCTTCTTTAGAATGGAAATAAAGACAGCCTTAAAGACTTAATGAATGTTGTGAATGCCAAGGTGAATAGCTTATGAAGATATTTAGTAATACTGAGGCAAGGCTGTATAAAGCCTGCAAGGAAGGTTCAGTGTTGTCAAGGTTAGTGACAATTAAGAGCCATGCATTCTCGCCAACAAGAATTAAAACATAATAGTTGGCTTGCAAAAGGAAGTTTCTTTAGCTATGAGACATTTAGAAAAGTAATAAAATATAGATTGTTTAGGTTATAATTTGTATGTGGTAAAATATGGTCAAAACAGTTTAAAGTCACCTTTATATAATAAAATAAATGTTTATGCAAAGAAAATGAAAACCTGAAAAATCAACCCCTGAAACATAAAATTGCCTCAAGTTGAAGCACCCATACATTTAAAGAAAGACAGAGAAGCACACATTGAAGACAGGCTGACTAACTGTGGTATAAGAGAATACATTTGTTTCAAGTAACATAGAATATGCACCCCATTAAATATAAAGCCACTGCTTGTGCATAACGAAAAATGCCTACATGTCCATCTTTATTTACGGTTGTTCACTGTACGTTTCAAATAGCAGAGGAATATCAATATGAGCTGGAGTTTCAAGCCATCTGTATGCAGTTTCAGCTCTCCTTTCCTTTGGTGGTATGAGTTGAACTGTCCTGAGTAATATTATCAGAACAAGTCTAAAATCAATAGACACCCGGGGAGCGTCTTACTCTCCAGAATTACATTTCAAACAGAGGCAAGAGAATTCCGCTCATTCTCTATGATATTGAGAAACAGAAAGTGTGTGCACTCTATTGTGAAGTCAAGCTTTATATGCATGGTTCTTTGCATGGCCTTGCTTTATGATCTTGTTGCTTTATGACCAATTGTTTTAGTTGTTTCGAAATTGTAAATAAGTCATGGAAAAACATTTTGACATGACTTATTGATCATATCGATTCCTGAGTGAAAACTGTTTTAAAGTAAATCCTATACCAAATTGTATTCAGTTTCATTCAGTTCTGTTCCAAAACCTGTCTAGAGGCCAATACCTGTAGGTCTTTGCTGGGGTGTACCTCTAGGCTCTGTCATGAGCCCATGTATGTTTCGTTTGAGTTTCTTGGTGCAGTGTGAACCAGGCTTTAGGCAGCATCCTAAACATCAAGCTTACACTTGATTCATATAAATGCAGATGCCTGTTGCTAAGCTAATGACATAATTCTATAGTGAGCACAAAAATGTGAAACACACATTGTGATTGTCTGATCCATGATGGATGTGTCAATCTTGACATCTAAAACATGCTTATCGTAAAATGCTGTTTATAGTCAGCTCACTAGGATCTGGAATACAGCTTTCTCTTTTTGTCTAATTTTGATAATTATTAATGCTATCAGGACTGAAATACCTCTGTTCAGGTACACTGTCAATGTTACTGCAATAAGTGATTAAAACCACACACAGCTGTGAAGATGTTCTTAATCACTCTATTACTGGTGTTAGAGTCTTGTGACCTTCTCTTCCTCTGTCACGGGCATTGCGGTAAATCTTTTTGCATGCTTATTAACAAAGATTAATATTCCTCTGCAAAACAAGGTCATTGCACCGAAAACCCCATAAACAGCACCAAATTCAAAGGATTTACAGCATCCAGTAGTGTGTGCACTTAACAAAATCTATGTGTTTATCAATAACTTAAAAAATCCATTGTTTTACCGCCAACCAAAATTAAATTGATCATTGAAATGGTAAAGTGCCTGAATTGTGTAATTTCAATATTGTACATATTACACAAAGAAGAATTGTATAGATTTATGGTTTATAAACACTCATTAATTAGATTTCAATCTATCATCGACTATGATGATAATCATAGTATATTAACAATTAATGTGGTGGTACTATGGAACAGTGATACAGGATATGGTTTTACCTTGGTATTTTATATGGTGCTCCAAGCTACTTCAAAGAATACCATTGTATAACCATTGTACAATTTCCCTGGAACAAGTGCCATTGTGCATTTCCCATAAGATTTTCTCAGAAAATCAGAAGAAAATACTCTTGTGAAAAATAAGTGAAAAGAGGATATATATTACAGAAATACTATTCTTCAAAAGCACTTCAGTGTGAACTTCAGGACACCTTTATATGTAATGTCATAACTCTATCATGCTTGAAATGTGGTTAAAAGTATACTACTGAATATACTGAAAAGGGTGGTAAACTAAAATGTAATTCTGTTCTTTTCATATCTATTGGAACTGTAAGTCAGATTTGAAATATATAAAAAAATTATATTAATACATATGCATTAATGATGAAGTTTAGAACATTTAAATACATTTACTTTAAATATAAATACCTAGAAGTACACTTTACAGGTGCTTCAGTACATCAAGTGTATTTCTTCAAAGCACAACAAAAGGTTAAAACACAATTACAATTTTAACTTAATTTGACATTATTACAAAGTATACTTAGGTACAGTATAGAATATATATATATATATATATATAATTTTGGAGTATATACTTTTAAAGTTCTTTACAAGAGTACATTCAATACTATTAAGCACACTTCTTTTTCACAAGGACATGTACTATTAATTTTTTTTATGGGGGAACAAACTGCTCATCCCTTGAAGCATTGTACAGTAAATGGTGTTGCTGAATGAAAAAATAATGTCACAAAATAAAATTACTGAAATGGAGAAGGTGTTGCAAACATTATTTTATATTCATGATTTTATGTAATTTGCAATGCTACGTGGGAGTGCAATATGATTGTAACACAGAGTCAGTGGCGTTGGGATCTATAAGCAGCTTTATTAGAGGTACAACAAGTCAGACAGGCACAGATCTGATAACAGCGTCAGGGATATCGTAGAACGGCTGAATCGTAAACGGAGAGAAGGCAAGGGTCGAGGCAGGCGGCAGACAGGTGATAGAGTAAACGCAAGGCAGCCGGGGTCAAGGGCAGGCGGTAGACGGTCAGAGTGGGTAAACAGATCAGGTAGGCAACAGGTAATCGAAACAGGATAACGCTTGGAATTGTCAACTGGGCAGAACAAGACTTCGCACTGATGCGTGAGCGAGCTCAGCTTAAGTAGCCCAGCTAATGACTGACACCTGTACGGGTGATCAGTCCCAGGCACGGGGTTTTGTGGGAATTGGAATCCGGATGAACTGATTAGTACTCGGGTGAGAGATCCCTCTGGTGGTGCTCGGAGAGAGCCACAGAGGCTTGATTCGTGACAGAGCCACCCTCCTGCGAGCGGCTCCTGACGCGAGGGGGCAAACGACGCCAGGGTCTACCACGGGTCTTGGGGCCGGTTTATCCAGATGGGCCCTATGGAAGTCGGTGGTAAGAGATGAGTCAGCATTGGACCGCTCCCAGGACCGCTCCTCCGGACCGTACCCTTCCCAATCGACCAAGTACTGAAGTACTCTGCCCCGGCGACGGGAGTCCAGAACCTCCTGGACTCGGTAGACCTCCTCGCCGTCCATGATGATCGGGGGGCTCCCTGGTCACCCGCCTCCTCCTGGTCCTCCACTCCACTCGCACCACCAGCGGGTTTAAGCAAAGACATATGGAATGTGGTTGAGATACGGTAGTTTGCAGGTAAAGCCAATCTAAATGAAACAGGAGTTATTTGTCTGAGAATTTTGAAGGGACCCACATACCTAGGACTGAGTTTCCTGCAAGGCAGCCGAAGATGCTGATCACGGGTAGACAGCCAGACCCACTGACCCGGTTGATAGTTGGGATTGGGACGCCGTCGACGATCAGCCTGCTCCTTGGTGCGCCTGACTGCCCGCTGGAGATGGACATGGGCCTCGTTCCAGGTTCTCTCGCTTCGTTGGAGCCAGGAGTTCACAGCAGGCAGGTCCGAGGGTTCCCCTGACCAGGGGAATAAGGGAGGTTGAAATCCTAACACACACTGAAATGGAGTGAGACCAGTGGCTGGTTTGCGGAGGGAATTCTGGGCATATTCGGCCCAAAGGAGATAGCGACTCCAGTCGGCCTGATTCTTGTGGCAATATGAGCGGAGGAATCGGGTGAGCTCCTGGTTTAGACGTTCTACCTGACCGTTGGCTTGAGGGTGGTAACCTGAGGTGAGACTGACGTTGATGTTAAGTTTCTGACAGAAGGCAGACCAGACGCGGGAGGTGAACTGGGGTCCACGATCCGAGACTATATCCTCCGGCAGACCATAGAATCTAAATACGTGATCACATAAGGATTCTGCAGTTTCAAGGGCTGTAGGCAGTTTGGGCAGAGGGATCAGACGACAGGCCTTGGAAAAGCGGTCAATGACGGAGAGAATGGTGGTGTGACCTCTGGACGGTGGCAGGTCTGTGACAAAGTCAATGGCTATATGCGACCAGGGGCGTTGTATAGTGGGCAGAGGTTGTAAAAGACCGGCAGGAAGTTGGTGAGAGGATTTTGACATGTTGCATGTGGGACAGTTCCGGATGTGGGTGATGGTGTCTGCCGGCAGAGTGGGCAACCAGAAGCGATTGGTGAGCAGTTGGATAGTGGCCGCTATGCCGGGATGGCCTGAACTGGGGGTAGAGTGAACTAGCTGGATGACTCTGTGGCGTAGTGTATGCGGGACGTATGTGAGGTTAGGTGGACTTTCAGCCGGAGGTGGGTCGGTGACCTGGGCCTCGGAGATCTCGGTCATGATATCCCATTGGATAGGGGCGACAATGAGGGCTGGCGAGATGATGGATTCCTTAGTGGGTGGTAGTATGGATGATTCATATTGTCTGGAAAGGGCATCGGCCTTGGTATTCAAGGAACCTGGGCGGTATGTTACAGTAAAATCAAAGCGCGTGAAGAACAGGGCCCATCTTGCCTGCCTGTGGTTGAGTCTTTTGGCGGATCTCAGATATTCAAGGTTGCGGTGATCGGTCAGAACGGTGAAGGGGTGTTTAGCTCCCTCAAGCCAGTGACGCCATTCCTCGAAGGCTGCTTTCATGGCGAGAAGTTCTCGGTTGCCCACATCGTAGTTCTGTTCAGCCGGGTTGAGTTTACGGGAGTAGAAAGCACAGGGGTATGCTTTGTGAGGGTCTCCCTGTCGTTGGGAGAGAACTGCTCCAATGCCTGTGCTGGATGCATCAACCTCCACGATGAACTCTAGTTTGGGATCCGGGTGATGTAGGACGGGAGCCGTGGTAAACCTTTTCCCTCCTGAGCTGATCACATACCCAAGGAAGGATACCGTGCTTTGGTGAAATTCACACTTCTCTGTCTTAGCGTAGAGTTGGTGGGCAATGAGGCGCTGGAGAACCACATGTACGTTCTGGACATGATCTTCGTAGGAGTCTGAGTAGATTAGTATGTCATCAATGTAGACGACGACCCAGTGATTCAGCATATCTCGAAATACCTCATTGATGAAGGCCTGGAAGACGGACGGACTATTGGGCAGCCCGAAAGGCATGACAAGAAAAAGGCCATCTTCCACTCGTCTCCTTCACGGATGCGGATGAGGTTGTATGCACTCCGAAGGTCTAGCTTGGTGAAATACTGTGCCTTGCGTAGTTGTTCTAAGGATGCTGGTACTAAGGGTAGAGGGTAGCGGAACTTGACCAAGATATCATTGAGTCCTCGGTAGTCGATGCACGGACGAAGCCCTCCATCCTTCTTCTTCACAAAGAAGAATCCGGCTGATGCAGGTGAAATCGATGGACGAATGAAGCCCTTGGCCAACTCCTCCTCGATGTAGCTTTTCATGGCTTCGGACTCAGGTTGTGATAGGGGGAACACTCGGCCTTTGGATGGTTGTGAACCGGGTAGCAGGTCTCTGGCACAGTCACATGAGCGATGAGGAGGTAACTGAGAAGCCTTGGTTTTGCTAAAGGCTGTAGCGAGGTCATGGTACTGCCCGGGAATATTGGAGGTAGTACAGGGCTCTGGTTGTTACCCTGGACAGGTGCCGCTGAGGCAGTTTTGTAAACAGAATTCAGACCACCGACTAATCTGCCTCTCTGACCAGGAGATATGCGGGTTATGTCTTCCTAGCCAGGGTAGGCCTAAGATGAGAGGAGTTTGAGGAGACTGGGAGACGAATAGGCGAATGGTTTCGGTGTAAAGCGCTCCGGTGAGAAGTGTTAAGTCCTCCGTGGTGAAGTGAATTCGACTGGAGCCCAGTGGTCTTCCGTCTAGCGCTGCCACTGCCAGATGAGATTCACAGGGAACAAAGGGAATATTTTGAGTTTTGGCAAATTCAGCATCAATGAAATTCCCTGCAGCCCCTGAATCGATAAAAGCTGCGGTGTCAATGATGGTCCCTTTAACCCTCAGCCTGACTGGTATCTTTAAGAAGGTGGATTGACTGAGATTTTGACTCACCAAGGCATTGTTGCGAGACGGGCGAGTGGGACAGGATGCCCTCATATGTCCCGGAAGACCGCAGTATAGGCAGAGGTTCAGACGAACCCGTCTCTCCCTCTCCTCTCCGCTGAGATGTGTCACGCCAATCTGCATGGGCTCAGCTGCAGGGGGCGCTGTTGTCGTGGCGGCGGACGAGAACGAGGAACGAGGAAGTCACAGAGAGCGAAGGAGATTATTGAGGCGGATAGCCAGATTAATGAACTGTTCCAGGGTCTTGCCCTCATCACGGCAGGCTAGTTCGGATTGTAAATCATGGTTGAGACCTTTGCGGAAGAGAAGTTTGAGAGGCTCCGCGTCCCTCCATCCTGTTTGTGCAGCGAGTGTACAGAACGATAGTGCATAGTCCGCGGCTGAGCCTCCTCCCTGACGGAGAGACAACAGTTGTTCACCAACCTCTTTACCACCAGCGGGATGCTCGAACACCTCCTTGAAGTTCTGAGTGAAGCTGGCGAATGAGGGGAATGCAGCGTGATCATCTTCCCAAATGGCAGTGGCCCACTCCAACGCTCGTCCCGTTAATAACGAACAGACGAAAGCAATGCGGCTGTCGTCCGTGGGATATAGCGTGGGCTGCTGGCCGATAAACATGGAGCACTGAAGCAGAAATCCCTTACATCTCGTAGGTGATCCGTCAAACTTATCCGGAAATGCCAGACGAGGGCTGGCAGTTGCGGGCGGAGGTGGATTCTGCGGAGAAGCGTTCATGCTGGGTGCTGGAAGATGAAGGGCTCGCAGAGACCTTACCAGCTCCTCCGTGAGAGAGGTAAGGTGGTTCAACTGTTGTTGCTGGGTAGCAAGTACGGTCGCTTGAGCAGATACTTCCGTGGTGAAACGGTAAATGACTACTGGATCGATATCTGGCGAAGTCTTCTGTAACACAGAGTCAGTGGCATTGGGATCCATAAGCAGCTTTATTAGAGGTACAACAAGTCAGACAGGCACAGATCTGGTAACAGCGTCAGGGATATCATAGAACGGCTGAATCGTAAACAGAGAGAAGGCAAGGGTCGAGGCAGGCGGCAGACAAGTGATAGAGTAAACGCAAGGCAGGCGGGGTCAAGGGCAGGCGGCAGACAGTCAGAGTGGGTAAACAGATCAGGTAGGCAACAGGTAATCGAAACAGGATAACGCTTGGAATTGTCAGCTGGGCAGAACAAGACTTCGCACTGATGCGTGAGCGAGCTCATCTTAAGTAGCCCAGCTAATGACTGACACTGTACGGGTGATTAGTCCCAGGCACGGGGTTTTGTGGGAATTGGAGTCCGGATGAACTGGTTAGTACTCGGGTGAGAGATCCCTCTGGTGGTGCTCGGAGGGAGCCACAGAGGCTTGATTCGTGACAATGATACTCTTTTGATGAGATATTTTTACAAATTAAAGGGAAAACATTACACACTATCTAAGCATATCATCATTCATTGACCCCAGAGCTCACTCTAGAACAGTCTTGAAAGTTTTTTTCCACAAAAAAAACAATTACTTCATGGAGAAAATCAATGGGGTTTCACTTATCCAACTGTTGTATTTCTGTAAATCCACTCATAAGTACCACTTCCTGAATGAGCTGAATGTTTTTTTTTAATGCACCGTAGACCTAATGGTATCCTGCACCACTTTTCTTTTGGAGTTTGTTAAACTATTGAGCCTTTCTAAAGAGCTTATCTCTTAAGGGAGAAGCTCAAGATGTCTTCAGAGACCTTTATCAATAAAATTACCCACATAAACATAATTGGATATAGAGAGTGTGGTCCTTTTATCTGAATGTCAATGCCTACCGACCGATGGATACAGTTGCAAGCCTCCAACAGATACCACTAAATGTTCTCCAATTGATAACTGCCAAACATGGGTCCAGCAAAACAGGCTGTGGTAACACTTGCCAATACATAACAAATATTTTTTTTCTTTATCTACCTTTCACTCTCTTTCTTTACTTTGAAGAAAAGTCGGCTGCATTATAAAGTTTGAAGTCTTCCAAAAAAACTGAAAACAAACAGGTCATTCGGTCAGTATTATGTTTGCAAATGGGAATGGTTGCATCTAAGACATAGTGTTTTTCCTTCAATAAAACTCAACTGTTTGTTTTCAAAGACGTTTCCCTGGTGCCCAACGCTGATAACTATCCCATTTACCTTCTCTGCTCTATTTGTAAGCCGTATTCTAATGGGATGGACTTTCGTGACTTCCCCGCATGCAAAGGCTCACATACAAAGTCTATTTGATTCTTGCTGTTTGTTGTATAAAGTCTGCCAGGAATGTCAAACCTCCTTTTACCTACTTTATTAAATAATAAAGAGTCAGCCTGCAGGCAGATCTATACGCTGGCTGGTTACACTCCTTTATACAACATGACACCATGGTCTCAGTTTGCTAAAAAGTCTACATACTGTAGGGAAAAGAGGCCGACAACATGTGCCACTGTCCCAAATGTGACCCATATTTCAGTAGTCATTTATCTTTAGAGCATGTAGGAGAAAAATAAAATTAATTTCGGACCCCTCCTTTCTAGAAAACATCAATAGCGAAGGCTTCAAATGCCGTTCATGATTTCTTTATGTGCTGCATTGTTTCATGGGGATATGAAGGTCTCCATCAGGGAATGGATTACAAACTTTTATTCATTTCTAAAAAGCCAAAAGGGGGAGGTGGGCATAATGGTGGGCCGTAAAGAAGCTGCTACAATGCTCCATAAAGAATGATAATGAGGAAAAGAGTAACATATGTCACAGGTGACCAAATATATGCAAGATTTTGTGGCAAATTTATGAGCTGAAATAAAAGTTGAAAAATAATTTCCTATAAACTGTATGCAAGGTTTATTATGGCAGAAAGTCTTTCTGAAAAAGTGTAATTTGGCAGACTTAGCACCTAGTTATTAACAGTAGGGACAATGAATCATCTAATTAAGGTTTAAACCCTGCTGGAAGTACACATACACTTAAAAACATGCAGTTATGGAGGGGGAAAAAGTTAAATATGTAATAGATATTTTGGTTCCTCTAATCCTTTTAATATGTTTAATGAAAACATGTATTTTCTTTCTATTCTGCTTTTTATGATACTCTAAGCTCTTAAGTGCGTGTTCCTCTGAAAAAAAAGTTTTTTATTCTCTTGGCTGCATTAAATATGGAAAAGCTCTTGTGTTTTTCAGTAAGGAAACATTACTTTGTCTTTAGCAGAGTACAACATAGATTTGAAGCTAAAAGTATTCATGAGATCAGTATATTTTTATTGAGGATGAACATTCTCTTTAAAATGCCAAGCTGGATTTGACCGCTGTGACCCCTGTCATGTGTGACATGAATGTATGCAGACGTACACAGTGACTTAAAAAAATATTTAAAGCCACACCTTAAAATATCTAAATATCATTGCATTAAATATAAAGATATCAAAACAAATGACATTGTATTTAAGTTAGCATAAGCACATTTTCGAGTAAAGAATTTCACAAAAACAAATAATAATAATAATTTATCAGGTTTGATAAAGAAAAGGTTTAGGCAGAGTTATTTTAGTATCATTGATATGCTATTGTTTCTGTTTTCTGTGTTCTGTGTTCTGTTTTACTTTTAGTTTTAGGGATTTAGTTGTGTTATTTTCATTTATTTAAGTACTTAAACTAAAACAAAATGAATATATTGCATATATATATATATACATATACAGTATATATATATATGAAGAGCTCTTTTCCAAAACGCGATAAACGCCAAATTTAATTTTGCTGTGTACTGAACCTATTCACTGCTCCATCAATGTTTCATGGCAAATCGCTATATTTCCTTGTTTAAAATGTACTGCAAGATGCAGTTCTTTTCCAAACCGCTATAAGCGCCGAACCTGTTTTTAGCCTAAATGCGATATATCCTCATATGACTGGACAAAGAAAATCAAAAAAAAAAGAAGGTTCGTCACTCAGGTGGCGCGTTAATACCCACTGTGGGATGTCAATGTAACAGATGTGTATGCCAGTAAGGGCTGTGTGTAAACCTCACTCTCCTGACCTCAAAAAGAGGCGCTCTAGCAACTGACGCTAGAGGCTGTAGCCTTTGGCGTTCCTTGTTAGAGCGGGGGGAGTTACATCAACACAAGGCTGGTGCGACCGGCTTATAGTATGAGTCCCATATATTGCATGTTCTCTTTTTTTTTTAAAGACATAAACCAACATAAAAAAAGGATGGATTTGTAGCGTTTTGAAAAAAATAAAATAAAACTTGGAATTTATAATCGACAATATTGTTGTTTCATTTAACAATCATTGTTTAACATGTTCAGACTGAGCCAACAGACCATTTTAACAGGATAAATTGAATATTAACAAAATGTATGGGTCTAGGTAAAAAAATTTCATTTTCTCTAAAACTATTAAAATGGATTTATAGCGTTTTGGAAAAGAGCTCTTCATATATATATATATATATATATATTAGTGGTGGGCCGTTATCGGCGTTAACGTGCTGCGTTAACGCGAGACTCTTATCGGGCGATAAAAAAAATATCGCCGTTAATCTATTCTCAAAGTTGGGTTGGGAGCTGGGTCTATACTACGCAAGCTATGATGATTTTCACCCTGATATTTTAGCGCGGATGTATACCTAGCCGAATTGCACTGTAGGGGGCAAGAACGAGTCTTCGAACTAGAGGCTCGCAGTCCGTGATGGACAGATTGTTAACGGCTGGTCTATGTGGTAATACAATCGGGCAGGACATCCAAACGCTCACCTATCATTCATCAACCTCAAATATGGCTTTTCATCTGAAAGATGTATGTAGTAGCAACTTTACATGGATGCTCAATATGATGTTAACCTAGAGAAATGTGCGCTATTGAAGTGTTTGTGTGGAAGCGCGTTTGCTGCAGGACAGGCTCCGGTGCGCTCACTTGCTCTTAACATCTCCGTCATTCTTGGTCATACAGATAAAAGTAGCCTAATACATCTTTCGAATCTGTAAAGACTCTACGTTTATTTGTGTTTACTCAGAATAACAACGAAACGTTGCGCTTTTAAGCAAACAGGATGCGCTTTAGGTCTCATGTGAACTTGAGCTAGAAACTCCGTCTTTGAAAAATATATCTAAAGAGAGTGAAATGTCTAAAAAATAAAAATAGAAGACGTGTGTGTTAGCATGGATGATTTACATGAAATTTAATCTGTGCAACACTGTGCATAAGATGGCTTTCAGTTCAATATAATAACAAAAAACGACATTTTGGGTTTTTATTCAACTAATAAGGTGGGCACGCTGTGATCTGTACTATATTTTTACTGTAATTGACAGTTATCGGCAAAAAAAAAAAAAAAAACAACAACACGGGAGTGGGAGGGAATGGGAGTCATTCTTCCGGGAGTGGAACGGGATTTTCCTCCAGTTTTTTCGTGGGATTGGGACGGGAAGAGATTAAAGTTTGTGATGCATTTTGGAAACAGGAGATGAGCCCCTGGTCTAATGCGCCACCTGGCTTGAGAAACCCGTTCTCAAAGACTTACTTTTAGTCATTATTTGGGTAGCACACATATTCTGAATGCCTTCGGCAGAATTCAAATGAGCCATTTTAATCTAGATTAATCTAGATTAATTCCAAAATTAATCTAGATTAATCTAGATTAAAAAAATTAATCTATGCCCACCTCTAATATATATATATATATATATATATATATATGTGTATGTACAACCACACACACACATGCACACACACACATATATATATATATATATATAGTGTATATATATGTATACTGTATATATATATATATACACACATTTATAAAATCAATATATGAAGGGTTCAGATGCAAAACCCTCCATATATATATACCCTAGTGAAAGATAAATATACTAAAATATATCTCAAATTTATTTATGTCATGCTAAGTATACAACACATACATTTACATATGCAGGTGCTTAATAAAATACCCTGCAATTGTACTTTTGATTTACTAAACTGGTATACTTAAAGTCTGATAAATTGGAACAACTAATGTTGGGCTTAAAGCACTTTAAATGTGCGGAAGTACTGCTGAACTCCAACTTAAGATATACTGAAGTATATTTGATTGTGTTAAAGTGGAACTATTTCAAGTATACTTTAGGTACACTTTAAATGTCTTGCATTTAAAGACTGTTATTACTCAAAGATCATACAATCCTCATCAATAGTGACATTAAAAAAACAGTTTAGGCTTAATAATATTGTGCAAAAGTACTCCTAAAGAATTTGAATGATACTTTTTATATCAGTAAGTCTCGAGCTATATGTCAGTAAATATTTTTATAGATTTTAACTATACTTAGTAAGAAATATATATAATAAATATAGGTGAGTTTGTTTCTTTACAGATTTGGAGAAATGTAACATTATATTACTTGCTCATCAATGGATCCTCTGCAGTGAATGGTGCAGTCAGAATGAGAGTACAAACAGCTGATAAAAATATCACAATAAACCACAAGTAATCGACACCACTCCAGTCCAACGGTTAACATCTTGTGAAGTGAAAAGCTGTGTTTTGTTTGCTTGTTTGTTTTACAAACATATGCTTTAAAAAAATAACATTTTAACTTCAAAAGTTGCTTCCTTTCTCCTCATCTAAATCAGGAGAGAAATGTGCATAGATCAAGCACCGTTTACAAGCAAACCAGTCCAAAACAGCTCTAATTAAATATGTGATTTGATTTTGATGTAGGACTGAGAGAGATTTGTACATTTTCAACAGTTTTTTATATTTTGGGTGAACTATTCCTTTAACTGCTTTATGATAGTCCACCATGTGAGAAGGAAAACTCATGGTTACTGTCTATTAGTTCACAGTAATTTACCCATCTGCCAGAGTGATGTCAGGCTCTGCAGGAGCAAGCATTGGAACACAAACACTCTGATATGGTTTGATAAAAAAGGGGAGATGATGTAACCTGGGCATTATAAGAGATTCTGTGTGATCTGGAGGGAAATTTTCTGCTTAGAGCTCTATAAAATTACACTATATATTCTAGCAGAGATGTCCAATTTCAACAGGCTTTTGAGGCGAATTCTTACAAATTTCCAGTCCACCCGCTGTGAGAGATCACACTGATAAAGCTTGCATCCTGCAAAGGAACCATTTACTGCATATTTACACTGGGGGTTCTTTAGTAAGGAGTTCGCTTTCATCTAGAATGAAAAATAAGATCAGTTCCCCTCCGGGAACATCGAGCTGCGTCGAGACGCTACGGGGAACGCCATAAGCGATGTCCAGCTCCGAATCATATGTGTAATCAGTCAAATTGATGGCCAGACGTCAGGTGCGGGTGACGTCATGACCAGGATACTTAAAAGCACGTGATGTGCAGCCGGCGCCAACTTCCAGGAATTTTTTCCAGGAATTTTCCAGCTTTCCCTTACGGTTCAGGCATGTGTCACCAGCTAAAAGTACCTGCCAATTAACACCTCTTTAAACCTGTTAAAAAAATGCTGTCAAAGCAAGCCACTTGTTCTGTTCCAAATAAAGCAAGATGTAAGCAGTGCATTTGCATAAATAACGATTCACTCAAGATGTGCACTCTTTTGTCTGTGTGTGTGTGTGTGTGTGTGTGTGTGTGTGTGTGTGTGTGTGTGTGTGTGTGTGTGTGAATATCTGTATGTATAATGCATAATATGCATATCCATTTCAGAACAAAAACCTGTAAAAGTACAAAACTCCAAAATACAAGATTGAACATTAATTTGCTGAAAATGTGATATTTTTAACTTCAAAGACTGCAAAAGATGAAATCTTGGCAGTCGCGGTGTAACATGCACATCCAGTTGTCTCACAGAACAAAAATATTTCAAAAATTATTTGTGAGATTTGACCCATCGTGCAGTAAATTAGAAAGTGGTATGTTTCTAAAATGAAGAACGCTAACATTGATCTTTTCTCATTTAACGTGCTTTCCATTTGGCTGGCACACTGCTTAGTTTGCTATCGGTTAATGTGCTCTTTTTAGCATCAAAGCAGCAATTATTAGCAATCTCAGTGGGTAACCCAGACTCATGGAGTCATTCGTTCACCTTCAGCAATGTCAACTGCTCACTTTATGCAAATTGGAGAACTGTTACAAATATAAAATCCCCTAATATCTCTTTAATAATAACATTTACATTTAAGCCTGTATTAAACATTTTTATACATAATGTATCACCCCTGACATATATTTAACACTCATTACTTTTAAGAGAACAATGAATAAAAACATGTTTAGCATAATTTAATTTATTTTATTACAGATATTTAAACCAAGAATAGGAACGTTTTTATGTATTTTAAATGTTGCCCATTTTAATTTGAGCTTGATAGTTAACAGTGGAGGTAAAATTAGTCCAATTTAATGAGTTTTATCCTCTCATTTGTAAAGCTGATAATAAATGCCACATTGAACAGACAGTTAGTAATTCAGTGTTCAATAAAAAATATTTTTTAAAGGTGTATGCATTTTGAAATATACATCTGATTAGAAATTGCCACCTCCCTTGAAAAAAATGTAATTGCAACTTTTTGTATTGCAATTCTAACTTTTTCTCCTCACAGTTCTCCTCACCAGTCATAAGTGTCAATTTCAATCAATTGATATTTATACATCACATGAAAGCTGAAAAAAGCTTTCCATTGATGTATGGTTTGTTAGGATCTGACAATATTTGGCTGAGATACAACTATTTGAAAATCTGGAATCTTAGGGTGCAAAAAATTGTCTTTAAATTTGTCCAAATAATGTTCTTAGCAATGCATATTACTAATCAAAAATTAAGTTTTTATATATTTACGGTAAAAAATGTACTAAATATCTTCATGGAACATGATCTTTACTCAATATCCTAATGATTTTTGACATAAAATAAAAAACAAAATTTTGACCCATACAAAACAAGGTACACTTTAAATGTCTTGCATTTAAAGACTGATATTACTCAAAGATCATACAATTCTCATCAATAGTGACATTAAAACACAGTTTAGGCTTAATAATATTGTGCACAATTTTGTCCAAAAAAAGGGTGAATTCCCATCCCAAGAGGTAATAACGGAGGGTGAGGACGGCCCATCTAATGGCCAGACATTCTTTCTCAGTGGTGCTGTATCTGGTCTCTCTCTTTGAGAGCTTATGACTTAGATACAGCACCGGCCTCTCCTCTCCTCCGACCACCTGGGACAGGGCTGCACCCAGCCCACTGTCCGACATGTCCGTCTGCAACAAGAAAGGGAGATCAAAGTTAGGAGAGTGTAAGAGCGACCCGCTGCACAGGGCAGCCTTCACCTTGGTTAGGGCCTGTTGGCACAGCTCCGTCCAGGATCTGGGACCGGATCTGGGGCTTCCTTTTTAGTAAGATCAGTCAGCGGGCTGGTGAGCTCCGAATAATTAGGAATAAACCTTAAATAATATCCAGGAGAGGCTGTCCGTTGATGGTGCGGACCCAGTCATACGTGTTTTTAAGCATCTCATCACGAGACTGCTCAAGATGAAAGTCCTCTGAGCAGGTCCCGAAACCACATCTCCGTCTGTGCCACCGCTTCTCTGTTTCCCCACCCTGTCCCCCAAGAAGCATCCACACACAAAATCCCCAATAATTGTGTAAATGCTGCCCAACCTGTCCCCAAAATCAGCGGATACCTGAGGTGGCAATTAACCGCCACCTTCATTCTATGCATTTTCCCCCAAAATTGAATACTATCAGGCACTAAGGGAAGTTCACCACATCCCCATGCACACACCTCACTTTAACCTTGCAGCTCCTATCCAATTTCCTTTGTTGCATCAGGCTTTGATGAATGGAGGTTTGGTTACAGCCTGAATCCACCAAAGCCTGATAGGTACCCTGGAGAGTCGGGGACCCAGATTAACGCTCGTTGGAGGATGGCCCGCTTTAGATCATCGTAGGCCAGGAGGCTTGCAACCGGCAGCTCTTGTGCTGCCACCTGCGCTTCCCCAGTCAGCAGCAGGATCAGGCACACCGGCCATTGAGTGCGTGCCCAGTCGCATGCCTCCACTGTTCTCTCAAAGAGGTCCACAAATGCCTCCGGGTCGTCCTGTAGACCCATTTTCATAAGCGGGACGTGGGTGATGAAGGGGGCTGTGACTTGACCCAGCCAAGCAAGCTCTGGAGGACCTGCCGGTCTTCATCCTGCGCCAGGACCAACAAGCGAAAACATTAGGTCCATCAGTGCCTGATGATGGGTTTGGTGAAGACCAGCAAGTGACTTCACAAGCTCCGCAAGTGGCGTTGGTTGGGCTGACTGCATGGTAGCAGGCTCACTTCCTCGTCTCGGGTTTCGGCACCAGTGTAATGAAGTTTGATGAAGAGGAAGGACGAGGAAGTCAAGGGTGGTAAGCAACGCTTTTATTGTTCATAAAATAAAGAAACAAATGAAACAAAATAACGGCTGTCAGGCTCTCTGTCTTCACCTTCTTGCTCTGCACACACACAAAAAAACAATACTCTCTCCTGGGGAATCAGTCTCTCTCTCTCTCTCTCTCTCTCTCTCTTGTCCCAGGTTATCAGGATGGTTTTATTTCGTCTCCCCCCAATCACTGGAATAAGTGACAGACGTAAGTCATTATTCACTTGACGTCCTTATCACCGCTCGTCTCCTCACCCACTCTCCCGCTGCAGCCTTCTCATTCCCACGCCCCGCTCGCCACAATGTCCATGCTACTTAAGACTGGTTCTGTGGTCCAGGGTCACAACTTTAAGAAAAGTCAGAATTGCAAGATATAAACTGAGTTTTTTTTCTCTAAATTCTGAGTTTGCATCTTGCAATTCTGTTTTTTTCCTTCTCATGAAAAGCTGTTGAGATTTTTTTGTATCTCACAATTCTTTATCAGAATAGTGTTAACATCTTGCAATTCTACCTTTTTTCTAAGAACTGCAAGTTACAAACTTGCACATAAAATTCAGAACCGTGGCAGAAAAGAAAGTAGAAAGTATGTTTATCCTATAATGTATTCATATATAATGCAGTATATAAAGGCTTGAGTAGAGCATTGCTGAAGTGGAATTATTAAAATAGAGGAAGTTGTGGTGCGATGTGTGTATTTAGTTCATGCATTCAGAAAAAAAAGTTCACCCTCAGTTTCCTTTTGTACGTTGTATTTAAATGGTTGTCACACACAATAATAAGTGTGTGTTTACACATGTCCATGGCTAACTGGATTAACTCGCTTAATGTATTTCAAGGGAACCAGGGAAATGCAGATCCAGGCAGGTCCCTCTGTACAGATGTCAGTATAAACTTCACTGGAAACCGTCATAGGGTCTGTATCCGTTGCTGTAATTCACTGAGCTTTTTCTTCATCTCTGCCAGCATGTGTCTAATATGGGGATTAGCCGGTGATGGCAGTTAGCCTGACCACTGGAGTAGAGGGCAAATCACTAACCCTGTTTTTTAAGGCTGGGGCCTGGGAGGGCTGGCCATGTAATTGCATAAGGCTAGTCACAATCTGCTGGCATGGCACTTGCCATAACCCTCATAACCAATGCTCATAACCAACCCAAACTCATCAATCTTCCTCATGTTGCTTTGCTAACTAGGAGCACAGACAAGATGGCTGCCACCATTTCACTCTGTAAAGTACAGGCAGATACTTTTACAGACCCCGATATGAGAATTATCGTGGCCAGTTAGCAAATGATTCGAAAATAGTATTGACGCTGGGTTAAACATTTTAGCATTTGTTATCATTGGTTTTATTTAGAATAAACCGATACACAATCATAAACAAACACTAATTTCAAAACCAAGACCTTTATTTAAACAAAACTGAAAATCATAAAGAAGACCTTTGTCTCAAAATATATGAATTAATGTTAGCGATTCTTATTTGCTACTTAAATCTACAACATCTTAAAAAACATAAAGTATTTGATCAAGTAAGCACAGAATCAACAGTGCGCTGCTGCACTGAGATCGCATAAAAGATCAGTCAAAGATCGGATGTTTTGGAAAGTGCTAAGCCACGTTTTTGTGCCATCTAGTGGTTTAGATGAAAATAATATCAAAGGCGCCTTTTACCCCGGGACACCTATAGCCCCGTTGTACCCTACACGTCTTAGGCCATTAGTATTTTCACCCTCCAAAAAATGTAAATGGTCTTAAAGCAATAGTTCACCCAAGATATTTTGAAGAACGTTTGTAACCAGGCTGTTTTGGGGCAACATTGACTTCCATAGTAGGAAAAAAAATACTATGGAAGTCAATGGTGCCCCAGACATTCTTCAGAATACATTCCTTTGTGTTCAGCAGAACAAAGAAATACATGTTTGGAACTACTTGAGGGTGAGTAAATGAAGATAGAATTTTTATTTTTGGGTGAACTATCCCTTTAAGGATGATGAGATCAGATCTCTGTGTGGAGCACTGGCTGTTGTCAGGCTCCTTTTGCATACAAAATTCTCACCAAAAAAATTCACACTACAGCAAAATATAGAAATAACTAACAATGTTTTGTTTTCGTTGGTGAGCCTAAGACTTTTGCACGGTAGTGAATAACAAAAAAAAAAAGTTAAGAACCTTCATGTATGTTTGGTCACTCTTTATTTTAAGGTCCAATTCTTACTATTAGCTAACTTTTGTCTTTTACCTCAATAAACTCTGCTGCTTATTAATAGTTAATGGGGTAGTTGTTAAGTTTAGGTATGGGGTAGGGCAGAAATATTCAACCCTGCTCCTGGGGACCCACTCTCCTGGACATTTTATTCCCAAACAGCTTCAGCACACCTGCCTGCAATTTTCTTGAGGAGCTTGATTGGCCGTTTCAGGTGTGTTTGATTAGGGTTGTAGCTAAACTCTTCAGGATAGTGGGTCCCCAGGAACAGGGTTGAAGACCTTTGGGGTTGGGTTAAGAGATCTAAAACGTGCTCATGCAGAATGAGACATTAATGTGCTGTATAAGTACTAATAAACAGCCAACATACTTTTGAAATGTATGCTAATAAGTAATTAGTTATTAGTGAGAATTGGTCCCTAAACAAATATGTTATGTTCAATCTGAGGTGCACGAAATGTCAGAACTTAGCCACTTATTGGCACTGTAACAAGACAAAACATTAACAGGACATGAAATTAGTTTTCACTATGTTGGTCTGATTGGCTTAAGCTCTACACTTTGTCTTATCTTTGTCCAAGGTCCAAAAACTACATACTGAAATAAGTCACATATCTCGACAAACATAACTTTTTTTTAGCAGCTATTAGACATTAAGGTTAACAAATGTTGATCATATCAAACTTTGTGGAACTGTTTGACTAATGGCCCCACTACTAATAATACAGTGTTAATTATCTTAAAGCAACAGTTTTTAAATAACGAAAGAATGTGTAAACATGTATGGTATTTAGGGTAAAAAGCATCCCAGCTGTTGGGGCTAAAGGCGCACAGTAATTAACATGATAGTTAGTAGATGGCTGACTTTTCCATTTGTTGACATGACATGGTTAGATTCAGATGGTAAATATCATAGGCTATATTTGTCACGGTTCAGGGTGCCTTCTCGGCTCCCCTTGTTGTCCTGTCATGTTCGGCAGCTCATGGTCTGGGCAAACAGTGCTGATCGTGCAGCAGGAGTGCATGGATCACGAGCTGATCCTCCCTCACCTGTCTCTCATTACCCCTCTCCCATATATGTTCCTGTGTTTCTACTCCTCATTGTGAGTAGATTGTTTTGTTCTTGCTCATGGTTCATGTAACTTTCACTGTCCCCTCTGTTCCCTTGTGCGGCAGGACTCATAGCACGGAGATCCAGCAGCTCGTGTGGTCCGCAGACACTGCCAGCCAGCTCTGAAATCTCTGCTTCCCTAAGCAGCCTGTTAAATATAGTTTTTGTTACTTTGTGTTTTTTGGCGAGAATAAATATCTCCCCTTTCTCTAACTCTGCATCTGAGTCCTCTATCACCCACACCTGACAATATTATGTTGGGTGTCCATATTAGATATAATCATATAATCATTCTGGTTTAGAATAAAACCATCATATTTAAAAAAATGATATTACTCATATCATTGAATAAAATATAATTTGTTGTTACTACTGTAAATATATATAAAATTATTATTGGATCGCCTTCAATACTTTCAGAATCTTTACTTATTAAAATTATTTTGCTTCTGTATTTTAAAATATATTTTTTATATTAACATATTTTAATGATAGTATATTTAAATTAACAAAAAAAGGTATATTATTTTTAAAAATAAGTAGCAAATAGTACAAACTTTGCTAAAGTGATTTTTTTTAACAAGTACTAACTTAGACATTGTGAATACAAACATTATTTTTGCTGAAGTATTTGTATCAATACTGTGTGCCATTTACCCCATGCTAATGAGCTTTTTACCCCGTGTGTGGGGTAAAAGGCCCCTCTTGCCAGCTCATATATTTTTAAGACTTTTAAACAAAATAAACAACTTGAATTATTTATTTTCACACACAATCTGTTGCTCCATTAATGTTCAATACAACATATATATTTTTCTGCAAGAATAAATTTTAGGCGCAGTGAATAGCACATTATCTTTCTTAAGATGGGCCTTTAGTCCCGTTGTACCCTATTTGCTTTATTGTTCTTAAGCCAAGAATTTCAAAAATATAAGCAATGGAAATAATAGTTTTTTCTTTGCCATATGCTATTTACACTAAATGTAAATAGCTATAGATGGTAAAATGTCAGGATTTTCTGCTATGTATGCTATTTATTGCAAATAGTGCCAATTATCTGTACCTCGTTATTGTAGTATACATTATAAACAATATGCAATAATAAAGTATAATTTTAATTAAAATTATTAAATGGATGCCACCTGCGTCAATATAAGCCTTCCTACACCTACCCCATACTTTATTTTCAACTTTTCGATTATATACTGCATTTTTATTGAAAATAAATGTCTTTCTGATGTGATATGAGATTTGAAAGAGAGAAAAAAGTTTGGCAAAATGCGGATTTTACCTCAGGTTGATTGTGTCAAAAATGACTCTAGCACATTTTTTTCCATCTAAAACACTGGTACTGTTGTTAGACAAGTGTCTTTTGTAGTGTTGACTTGTCCAATCACAGATTGGTGGGTGGAGTGGCAAATAGACACTCCTCTAATTTAAGTGATGCTGATTAGCACTGAATAAAGATCTATTGTCTCTATAGGATTTTCTTGCTTGCGTGGTGGTGCAAGCATCATGCTATAGGTTTGCTTCTATTCAGATAAGATTAAGAAGTTAAGTTAGGTTAAGAAGGATTGCAAATAACTTGGTTTGCAAATTATTCAAGAGGGAATCAAGGATAGGCAGCTAATAATAAAAGACCTTTAAAAAAAATGCAGGCCTCCATTAGAAATCTTAAAATGAAGAGAAATTTAATCAGAAGCTAGCCCTAAATCCATTGGAAAAAACTTGAATGGCTTGAACAGGATGGTACACATAAGATCCCCCACAATATGATACAGAGCTCTTTTGAAAGGAAGAATGGGGAGGGGGATTGACAAATCAGTTGGTAGACTCTTATTCAAAAAGACTTGCTGCTGTATTCAAAGCAAAAGGTGTTTCAGCTGAGTATTACTTGTGAAACCAGGTTATTTTAAGTCTTTTACGTTTCTAATTTTGTTTGTTATTTGAAAATTTTTGGTTTTAATATGGCATTAGAGCTCGTAAAATGTCTGCCATGACTTAATCCTGAAAAAAACGGATAGTCTCAAAAAGCTAACATTTTAACCAGTGCGTGTACTGTTTTTATACCCGCTTTTAGACCATTTTTTTATAATTTGTGTACCGTATAACCATGATCAGGAAAGTATCATTATTATTCACATCCACCACCCAGCAGGTGACACACAAACCCCATTTTAAGGCACTCTGTTTGACGTGTTATAGATGGGTCATATTATAGAGCACTGGGCTGTTGCAGTCGTGCAAAGCTATAATAGGGGCCATGGACAGCCTTTCTTTTGTCGAAAAGAGGTCAGATACTTGAACTTCAAAGAGAGCAGAGAATCGCAATGGTTTCCCTTGATAGCTTATGATGCATCCGACCATGTCAAAGACATTGGTTTGTGCTTTGCCTGTGACTTACTTCTGTTCTGCTTGGATGGCCATTGTAAAAACAATAATGTTGTAATAACACATACAATAATTTATTGTCCTAAAATAATACATCAAGATTTTAAATTAAATAAAATTTTCTTTAGTAGATCATTTTATTTTATGCATTTTGGCCATCTACATTATCTGTAACGTACACCACAAGAACCAGGCACTTACTGTAATTTCTTGCTTTTTCTCAATTATTGCTCATTTTATGACCACTTAGTGATAAATTACTCTGAAGGGAGTAACTAACCAGTTGCAAATTTTCGCAATACACTTAGAATCTGTGCCTGAATTCACATGCCTGTTTTATGTACAGTATGTCTTTGTGTTTGGCAGAGATCCTGACTATGTAAGGCTATGCCAAAACTCCACCTCTGGGGGTGACTGCCCAATAATTGCCTTTTGTGATCATATAAAAGCCGCAGCCATTACAGTTAATTAGGCCTCTTTGTCACCTGGGTTTCATCCATTTTTTCTCCTGCGTGCTTGTTCTCCAGGCTTATTCTCCTGCTGTATACTCCGCCGTCCACAAATACATGGAGACACACAAATATACACACCCCAGGTCTCTCAAAAATGCAATCTCTTACTGGCCATCTCACCGGTATTGATCAGAGTAGAGCGGTCGATCCGCTGCACGTTCCAATCAGACCAATAAGATCTATTTAAGTTAGTCTTGGTCTCAGTTCGTCCATTGACAGCCATTGATCATTGTTAGCAGGGAATATAAAAATAATGAATTATCCCAGACACTGATTCTGGACTCCTGCGCCATTCACGCTGTTTGATAAAAGGCTTGGACATGATCTTGTTATCGCTGCTGGTGATTTGAAACTCCACAGGGTTTCTCAAGCAAAACTGCAGCCCCCTAATTTTGTTCACTCAGTGGAGTAATAGAAATCTCTCCCAAGAACTCACAGACCTTCCTGCATCTCGTGTTGGGAAATAAATTATCTTTTCACAATGGGAAAGCATTATCTATCTTTTGAAATCCAAGGCCCTGCTATTTAATATATAATTTTACACATTATCATGTAATAATTCAGACTGCCGTTTTCAATAACACACTGTTCTAATAAAGCACAGGTGGTGTTAGTGTGTATTATCTTTCTGATACATTGTAGTATCTAGTTAAATTCAGCTTTAAGCCTGCATCAGGAGAGACGCTGTGTCTTTTAATCTTTTCTGCATATTTTTTCAATGTTTTAGAAGCAAAAGAGAAAACTAAGTGAAATAGCTTTTATTTATTATTGATTAATACAAGCTATATAATTACATAAATGTACAAAATAAGCTGACAGCCCTAAACAATAATATTTCTAAATATTTATAATCTTTTTAATGAGAAATATATGTTTTAAAGTGCTACTCCACTCCACAATGAAAATGTAGTCACTAATCACTTACAACATGTTGTTCCAAACCTGTAAAAATTTGTTCGTCTTCAGAACACAATTTAAGATAGTTTGGATAAAAACAGGGAGGTTTGTGACTGTCCCATTGACTACCAAGTAATAACACTGTCAAGGCCCAGAAAAGTATGAAAAGCATCATCAGAATAGTCCATCTGCCATCAATGGTTCAATCTGAATTTAATGAAGTGACAAGAACACTTTTTCTGTGCAAAGAAAATAAAAACAACGACTTAATAAAATTTGTCTCCTCTGTGTCAGTAGCGCCATTTTCGAGAATATTCGCTGGACGCAAGCAGCGTATGTTGTTCTGTGTCAGCCGCATACTCTGTTTTTGTTCAAATCAAAGAGTAAACAAGACGTATCCGTGCAGTGCGGTTGACACAGAAGGGCATACGCTGATTGAGTCCAGCAGATATTCTCCAAAATGGCGAGTCAATGGGACAGTTACAAGCCTCCCGGTCTTCATCCAAAATATCTTACATTGTGTTCCGAAGATGAACTAAGTTTTACGGGTTTGAAACGAAAAGGGGATATGTGATTAATGACATCATTTTCATTTTGGGGAGGAGTAACCCTTTAAATGTTACATATGAAGCATGCACATCAAAATATGACTAAACAATAATACAATATTTTAAATATTACATCCAAAAGCAATTGTACTACAGATAACAGGTCAAGAAATAAAAAACAAGATGTCTGGTAACACTTTATTGTACTTGTTATACGTTATATGAATTTACAATAGTAATAACAGTAAATTGTGCTTATTTTGTCTAATTACAATGTTATGAAGTGTAACCTACATTTACGTTTATGTATTTAGCAAACGCTTTTATCCAAAGCAACTTACAGTGCATTCATGCTATACATGTTTTATCAGTATGTGTGTTCCCTAGGAATTGAACCCACAACCTTTTGTTCTGCTAACGCAATGCTCTACCACTGAGCCACAGGAACACTAATATCACAAAATTACCTTACATACATAGAGGTGCTGCTAATCATAAATAGGATTGTATTTGTTACAACAGTTTGCTGATAATATTTGTTGATCAATATTTTATTCAGTCTGATACAGTAAGAAATATGTCTTGGAGTCCACCAGCCTTGAGTTGCTCATATCCACTGAAGTCTATTCAATTGGCTGTCCAAAAATATAAAATAACCAAAAAAAAATCCAGTTTTTGATTGAAATTACGGGCAGAAAAAAAATCTGATTTATAACAACTCCAATTTTGTAAAGTGAATTGTGAGTGCTATAACAACTCTAAAAAGCATCATCAATTAATATCAACACCCCTGAGTGGAGTGCAAACTCTTGATCATCCAGACAAAATTTATGCACCACTCTCAAAACCATTTTTAAACATAATGGTCTGAAGGCAAAATCTATGAATACACTGCAATATGACTTTTGGAAAAAGCCAAAACCACACTTGATCTTGAAAGCTCTCAGAAACCCAATATTGGAGGAACTAGAGGAAAGAGGGTAGAGAAGAAAAGCCAAGCTGAGCCAAGGTCAAGAAAAATTAAAGTCAACTTCTGGATTATTGCAAAATAACAATTTAATTATTATTGTTTCAAACAGTTTTACTGCCATTTCATTTCATTGGACTGTTGGGTGTTTAATATTTGCTTCTATACTATGCACATATCAGTGATTTTTGCTTCAAGAACTTGAAGGAATACAATCAGCATCACACCTAAAAATCTTTTTTTTGTGATCCATGGAAGGAATAAAGCAATATTGGTTTGCAACAAGATTAGGGTGAGTAAATGATGGCAGTGAAAATTTATTTTAATTTTGAGTTATCAGGTTATTTTTGTATGATCACCAATACTTGAAAAGAGACAACAAAGACATTGAATATTTCTGCCCTAAATTCAAAGCATCGGAGGAGCCAGTGTTACTTTGTTGGGCTGATGTGTTTTTCCCAAAAGCATCATTAGCTAACTTTTGTGGCAAGTTCCTTCGTGACCAATCCAGTTCAATGATTCGATGTTCCCTGAAAGCATTGTTAAAATGAACATTCATGAACATCATCACAAAGTTGTGTGGTTAGATTTACAGCTGTCAACCTGTGGTTTAAATCATAGTTTCTTAAAGTGGACTTAAATAGATGATACTCTTGAACAAAATAAGTAAGTTAACATGCAGTACAATTGATATACTCCATATATTGTCTATGCATATACAAATGTCATTATATAGGCCATATATACTAACAACTTGCCTGAGCAAACCCTCTTTTGGTGTTAAAAAACTACTGTCAGGATTTACTAGAGACACACAGTGACACATTAGTGATGGAAATGCATAAACCCAGTTACTTTTACAGTTGACCTTATTGCATATACATTTGTAGGAGTTTCCCTTTCAGATGAAAAATTTATGGGAGGAGAGTATTTGAATACATGATGCAACATTATTTAATAAGGTTATCTTTTGTCAGTGCGTTGGTATGTTCACCATTATTTGATGCCCAAAATAGTATGTCTTAAACTGCGATAGTTGCTAATTTGCACTGCTTTTGGTAGATTACATTGGCCATTATGGAAATGCGCTGGCTGCTTATGTGTTCTTTAATTCACTCTTTGTCAGTAAATCACCCCCAGAACTTTTCCACTCCCATCTGCACCTTTATGGGATTGCGGTCTTGTGGTAATTTTCTCTGTTTAGTAAATCTGGCCCCATATTTTTTTATCAAAAGAATAACACTGTTGAACGATGTTTGGGGTAACGCATTACAAGCAACGTGAGTTTTGTAATCAGATAGCTTTTTTCAAGTAACTAGTAAAGTAATTACTTAGAAATTACAAGAAAATATCTGAGTTACTTTTTTTTTAAATAAGTACGCCACTTAGGCATTTTGTGCTGTGTAAACATAGTACTTACTGTAGTTCTAGACTAAATGTGAACATGCATTTACTTATCACACTTGCTCAAACAGTAAAATGCAAACTTAGAATATGATGCAAAAAATTAAATGTGTTAAATTAAATATCCTATCAAACATAGCATTTATGTATTTAATCCCATTTTGTTAACCAGTGCCTTTGCTGCTGACCTTCAATTACCTAATTCAACCATAATAATAAACACAAATTGTTTTTAGAAAGGTTGGTTTTAGCTGCACCATCTTCTGCACAGATGTGTACAAAGCGACCATTGAAAATCATTTGAAATTTGTGTCAATATGTCATAAATAGAACGCGGCATCAGTTTACTGTATAAACTGCCACACTGTATAAAATACCACGCTGCATCCAGTGTAGACAGCATGACAGATTATAATGAGTTATATAGTATTTTGTTGCGCTGCGCCGCAAAAGCATGCTCGCTGAAAGCGCCTTTCAGTCAGCGAGTGAATGCATGCTATTGCTGCACACTTGCATGAAAAGTACTGTCAAAATGCATGTCTTGGACACTATTCATGTGAATATTGTCTTAAGTGAACCTGAACAGTTGGGAGGAATACAGTTGTGTCAAAATATGTATGATATGTCAAAATTGTTTGTATTTTTGATTAATACGTTTATTTATGCTTTTGCCTATAATTAATAATTAGACTGTTTACAGTAAGCTTGAGAAAGTTTTACTTACTATCACAGTCTGTCATTCATTGACTCATTCATGGGCTTGAATTGGACTCAACTGGTTGAAGACTCAGACACGACTTAGGTGGACTCATACCCAAAACTATCATAAACAAAAATAATTATATATAAATATAAACAACACTATTATTTCACCCCCGAGGAATGACATTGTTAACAACTGCTCTATATTGTTGAACCAACATGTTTCAATTGATGGATGTGCGACAATTACTAAGGTTTCAGGAAACAGTTGCAACTAGTTAGTTAGTTTCTCCAGTGAGGCATTGCATTATAGTTGTTAACCCTCGATGAAGGCACATTTGTATCATTTTTTTTTTCTTCTGAACATTGAAAACAACAGTTTCTTAACAGTGGAAAGAACACTGTTAAAATATAAATATAAATGCTCCAACATTTATATTTATGCATATAAGAGTAAAGCATCATTCAAAACTGTAAAGTGTAATCAGACATTAGTTATTAAAATAGTTAAGTAACTGAAATAAGCACAAATGTCAGGCCATGTTAAAACACATCCACCACAGACTCCAGAAGGTTAATAAGCGAAATATAGTATGTCAATGTGCACAATGCACCCGCTAAGGCTAAGCAGTAACTGGTATAGGTGAAAACATTTGACCATAGACAGAAAATACACAGTTGAAATGTCACATGTCAAGTGTTGAAGTAAGGAAGTGTCTGCCCGTTGTGCTCTCTCAGAACTCACGAGTGGCTGACCTGGACACCGCAGACCAGTGAGGCCAGGCATTTAAAAAGGGGTCCATCTGACCCAAGGTCTTGATAAAAACCCCAAATATCCCTGCACGCCGGCCCGTCTTAATTAGCCTTGTCTGATGTGCGGCAGATCCATTATGTTTCTAATTAAGTTCCTATCAGCCGCCCAGAAATAATGGGATACTGCACATCAAAAATGAGGCATTACCACTCCGACAAGATTATGCAACTATCGCGTGGCAATCTGCCCGACATTGGGATGGGTGGAGTAGGGCATCCTTTAAGGATTTGAATGGGCTCATCAGAGGAGCTCTATCAGCGACTGGAGTCCTAAATGCATTCAGGACTTGAATTAGACTTATCTCCACAACACAGAGGAAAAACCTCCATCACTCCTGAGTCTATCTCCACAGTGCAGCGAGACACAAAGCTGGGGGAAAGAAGAAAGACAAGTATCCAGCTCCCTAGGAGACACGCACGCCTAATTTGATGCAAACACAGCGTTCGGTTTACCCAGAGTGCTCGCTGATAGATAGTCTGTGTGACACTTGGACTGCTCTCCTCCCATGAGTGACTGATCCATACAAGGTGACACGGATCTATTAAAAACAGCTAATAGATAGAGTCCCAGTCGAAGCACACAGAGGTTAATAATAAGGCATCTTTTATTTGGAATGGCCAAATTTGTTATCCTCACAGGTGACGGTTGCTGATTTGAGATGCAAGTGTCACCACGACGGCTTTTTTATTTATAAGGAGGGCAAGTGGCAATGTGCAATGATGTAGTCAAAACACCCAGTCATTATTATTTTTATTTTTTTTCAAAACATTTTTCAACATTTTTTCAAACATTAAGAACACATCATATATATATATATATATATATATATATATATATAAGGATGTTTTTGCTGGATCGAGGAATGGAACCACCATAAATCTAAGGGTTGAAATTTAGATTAACTGTAGTTTTGATTGAACTTAACTTGCAGGGTTAGTTGCCCCCCAAAAAAGAAAATGCTCTCATAATTGACTCACCCTCAAGCCTGTATGAGTTCCTTTCTTCTGTTGAGCACAAAAGAAAACATTCTGAAGAATGTTAGTAACCAAACACCTGACGGTAGCCCTTAACTTCCATGTGGAAAAAAATTCCATGGAAGTCAATGACCGCTGTCAACTGACAGAATTTTGAGAATGACCGAATTTTCATTTTTGGGTGAACTATCCCTTATACACATTTTACACATATTTTCCTTTTATCCATAAAACAGCTTGCGATAAAACAATAATTACCAAACCCCCTGTATTACTGCCATACAGCCCTGATTTACTCAGAGGACACTATGTCAAATGTTCTTGTTTGAAATGAACAAACTGTCATTGATGATCAAGTACACCATGTCCTTCTTTTAAACTTATGTCTTACTGTGACTAACCAAGAAAAGACCATCATAATGGATCATACTTTTGAGCTATAGGGATGGATTTTCTTGGAAAATGCATACTTTCATCATTTGCCTGCGTGAATAAGGATAGGAATGTCCGGTTATAACAGCATGTGTTAAGTGTAGTGTTTAATAGTCCTTAAAGCTTGTAGTCATAACTAATAAGTATCAATCATTGTCAGTGGCATTTGTGTTGATCAGATGATTGCCGAGAACCATACTTCAAACTTTGCCAGAGCTTAACTCAATAAACAAAAGACTCATAATTTGCAATTTAATGCTTTAACTCCTAAAAAGAGACCAATATATCTACTTTTTTAGCTTTTATGTGCATTTCTAGATATGTTGTGGGGCATGTGGATAATTTTTATTCCATCATGCATTTTATTTCATATAGTTGTACGTATAGAAATATAGCTTTATTTGTTTAAGAAATTGCTACATTTAATTCTAGGGAAAATGCTTCCTCAATTTAATCAAGTTTTACATTTTAACTTTTTTAATAGCTGCTGGAAATATAAGTAAAACCACCAGCAACTGCTTCAAAGGGGGATTTCAACCTCAACCATCATCATTGTGATGGAGAACCCTTTAAAATTATGCTACAATATCTCAAGAGCAACCCTTCATTCAACAATTCATCAGTTTACAGACACTTGTAATTAAGAACGTTGTGCTCCTTCAAGAGCATTGGGCTGGATGGAGCCTGAAGACCTTACAATGTCTTGCAAGGGACTTGAAATTAATGCATTTATGGTTGATAGCACCTTGTGCATAGCTGCTCATATTTGTACACACATAAATAAGTATCTTCCATCGCTCAGGTACGCTAATTTGAACACAGATACATGCAGCCCATCAGCATTGTTTGGGTAAGGCTCGTAGGAGGATTTCACAAGAAAGAAAACCGCCATTATGCTGGTCTACAACACAGTGGTTGGCTTTCACCCGCCATTGCACATTGTCAGAATTGGCTAAACATTTATATTCTCTCAGAGCACAGGCTGTTTCTCTATAAGCCGCTGTGTTTGAGAACCTTTTTATTGCTGCTTGCACCTTGCGGAGCCGAAGTCTATTGTGTAACCAAGCAGACTCACTTCAGGCTATTGGGGAGACATTTGCTTCTGAGGTGCTTAATTTGTCATGCATAGCTTTGCCTCTAAATCACTCTGACCCAAATTAAAAGGCTATTGGAAAGGCAGTGCAGCCTGGAACGACAAGTGCTGGGGCTGAGTTTAGAGCTGCGGGCCAGCAGGACATTTATTTAACTCTCCACTGGAGCAGAAATATCAAAAAGAGGCAGAAGTCCAATCTGTTGAGGGACAGTACATTAGGCCAGACAGCATTCCCTCTGGATAAGACTAGACCAGTGTAAGACAGAGTCTGATGACAGAAAGAGGAGAGGAATTGAAGCAGCACCAGTACCCCATGATTTGTCACCTAAGCACTTAAAAGAAAATCCAACTTTGGCTCATCGTAAAAATGTGCCAAAAAACAAACAAAACAAAACCTATATACAATTCATTGAAGTTTTAGAATAAAATGGACACTAGTGGCAGTAAAACTATTTTTTACAACGATAAAAGTATTTTATTTTCAAAACAATACTATGTTATGACCTCAGAACACTTTTATCATGATTTGACGTTTCCATCACATAAGTCCATATGTATGGCTTTTTTTGACATAGGTGAGCTACTGAGCAAGTTTACTGGAACAGCATTGCACTTGTGATGCCAGATACTCGGGTAATTTCCTTGCAACACGAGTCTCACAATAAAAGAGCACATAAACTTGTATAAGCAAGCTAAAATAACATGCCATTTTTCTCTCATTTGCTTTTGTTTACGCTATTGTTTAAATTTAGGGTGGAGTTTAGTGTAGCTAGTATGTTATTTTCCAACGTGATAAATCATTAACCTTTTTAACACAACTCACTCACTTCCAAACGTCCCATTACATACAATATCCAACAAAAAATAACATTCTCGTTTGGCACTCAACAGAGGTAGTCGCTTATATTTCACTCCCCGCCCTACCCTTTTTTTCCTCCCTGCTTGCTTCTGCTGTCTCGTCTCATCTCATCTATTGAAGAGACTCCTTCTGCACGGCTCTCCAAACTACAAAATTATGGATTTGATCAACTGGTCTCTCAGCGCGATTGATACCATCTTCTCAACGAGAAGTCTGGGTTCTGGGGAACCTGTTTGTTCTGACGGGACGTTCGCGGCCGGATATACGAGGGATGCATGGGAGAAGTGGCAAATCGTGTGTCTGGCGGCTCTTTCCGTTGAGGACGCTGGATATCTACCTTTTCGGCACCATGATAACAGGTATTCTGCTGATTGGATTAGGCGTTACCCTGGGTTATCGAAAAATTCATAAGACGGGAACAGCTGTCCAAAGTCTCACAAGGCTGCCCGTTTTGATTGAAGCTGTGGGAAGAGCGGTCAGCAATGAGACTGAGACTATAAACCGGAATATGGATACCATCATGATGAAACTCGCAGCTTTGGAAGTGAAACTTGATGTTTTCAGAGATCAGAATGGACAAAGAGAATGAGCTGCGGTAGTTTGCAGCTGTTCGCCCCAAAGTCACAATAATTCAATCTTATCTTTTCTGGCTCCCCGTACCGGCGCCTTGGCCAAGGCCGTCTGGATAACCACCCTGAGAGAGTGATGGAGTGGGACTCTCTTGCTCCCTTCCCCCGACTACAGACATTACCCCCCTCCCCCATTCAACTGCCTCTGTAACGCTTTGTACCGCCACTAGGGCGAGCAGGTCTGCGACCGGCGCCGTAATAAATGGCACTGGACCGGATGGCTGCTTGCCAGAGCTGGATATGTTCCCCTGTTGCAATGTCATGTGTTTATGGTATATGTGCTTTTGTGCTGAGGTGTTTTTTTTTCTGTTCTCAGACTGTACTCCAAATGGAGCATAGTCTGGGGGTTAAAAAATTTTTTTTTCCTCCTCTCTCTCCTCATGTAAAAGCTGTATTTTTCTAAAATACCCTGTCTCCTGTTCTGTCTACCCCGTTGTCATATGTATGTTGTGCATGTATGGACAGGTTGATGGCTAATTTCGCTGGTACTTGTACTAGTGACAATAAAGGGCTACTACTACTACTACTACTACTAACATTGCCAAATTCACGTTATCTGTTTCAGATAAAACTGACCATGCTTTTAGTGCCACTCACTGGATATATTACTTTGAAAGTGTCATCACAGGCATGTGTTTACAAGGTTTTTTATATATATATATATATATAATTATCTAGCAGTGTTTATATTTGTGACCCTGGACCACAAAACCAGTCATAAGGTTTTTTTTAAATTGAGATTTATAATATCATATTTATAAATACACTTCCCATTGATGTATGGTTTGTTAGGATAGGACTATATTTGGCTGAGATATGACTATTTGAAAATCTGGAACCTGAGAGTGAAAGAAAATCACCTTTAAAGTTGTCCAAATTAAGCTCTTAGCACATCAAATCAAAAATAAAGTTTTTATATATTTACCATAGGGAATTTACAAAATATATTCATGGAACACAATATTTACTTAATATACTAATGATTTTGGCAAAAAGAAGAATCTATCATTTGACCCACACAATGTATTGTTGGCTATTTCTACAAATATACCCTGCTACTTATGACTGGTTTTGTGGTCCAGAGTCACATTTAGCCATTACATAGAAAACTATCACTCCAAAATAAATATACTAAGTGCAAGTACATAAAAATAAATGCAACTTTTTGCAACTTATATTGAGATAATCTTGCCAATCTGTCAGGGGTGGGGATAAAGGGATGAAGCAAGGTCTCACTAATGCAGGAGAATGGGTTTTTATTGGAAAAATAAACAAAACAAACAAACTAAAACTACCCCGTAAGGGAAAAACAGGACAGCTGGCAACAAAGCTTGGCAGGACAAGACGAAGCACAACCAGGGTTGATACAAAGACGAACTGGCACAGGACTGCAAGTACAAGGAGATTATAAAGGGGGCAAATGAGGAGAGTTAAGAGGAAAGATGAGGCAAATGAACCAATAATTAGGTAACAAGGTGGGTGGGGTCAATACGATTGACATGAAATGCTCACAAAAAACACAAGCACATGGCCAGCAAAACAAATCACCAGCCATGTGCAAAACAGGACACGGACATGCAGCTAATGAAAAACACAAGCTGCATGCCACACAGCACAAGAAATGAATGCACGCAGCTGATAAAACACGAACTGCGTGCAACAAAACAAAACACAACACATATGGACAGAAGAAAATGAGACAGAACATGAAGCGTGAGTGTCCGAACCCTGTCACAAAACCGAAACTCAAGACATGAGTGCAGGTTTCCGAACACCATGCTCCAACATGAAACAAGGCACGCAGATGAGAGAGCGCACGGCTCGAGCACGCTCAAAGCCACATGCTCACGTGAAAACAGGACATGACGGAAGTGTCAGGGCTCTGTCACAAAACCCATGACACCAGACTGAAGTGGCAGAACCCTGACACTACCCACCCCCCACCCCCCTCAAAAGGGCCGCCACCTGGTGTCCCTAATGAGTAACACCAAAAACAAGACAGGAACATGACAGCACAAGAACGTGACACACAACAACAGACAAGACTGACCAGTGCCAGCAGTCCTGTTTTTACCCTACGGGGTAGTTTTAGTTTGTTTATGTTTATTTTTCCAATAAAAAAAAAATTCTCCTGCATCAGCGAGTCCACGCCTCATCCCTTCATCCCCATACCCCTGACAGTACAAACTTTCCAACAGAGGACTCAGCAGAGATGGGCATCTTCCTTTTTTTCATCTCCCACCACCGTATTGTCCACCCGCCAGCTAAGGGCCCAGCATGTAAACTCTTGCTACTTCCGTCAGCAGGGGACTGATGTGAGGGAGTTTGCATGTGACTTCCTCATTTAAGTGGATCACCTGGAATACAGTGATGCTGATATTAAGGAGGTTTTCAACATCTGCCTCAATCAGCCTGGTGGCCCAAGACGCTGCAGCTCCATCAGAGGCAGCCAAAGACGCTGCAGCTCCCCCAGAGGCGGCCGACTACGCCATGGCAGCTCCCCCAGAGGCTGTTATGCCGCTGCCTCACTCTCAAAGGAGGAGGAGGGAGAGGAAGGCTTCCTCCGTCCCACAAGGCTTGGAGGCCATCCAGGAGATCGCTGCCAGCCCGGAGGCCGTCCCAGAGCCATCCTTGCTTCCTGCCTTGCTGACGCCGCCCAAGCTCCTTGCCATGCCAGCTCCACCCAAGCTCCTTGCCCTGCAAGCGCCTCCCAAGCTCCTTGCCCTGCTCGGGCTCAAGCTCCTTGCCCTGCCGGCTCCAACCTTGCTTCCTGTCCTGCTGTTGCTGGCTCCGCCCTGGCCACCTGCTGAGACTCCTGATGTGCTAGTGCCCACCTGGTCTGTCCCTCTGGCCCCGCCCTGGCCGCTCGCCTGAGCTCCTATTCAGCCGGAGCCTCCTTGGTCTGTCCCTCCGGCCCCGCCCTGGCCCCCTGCCGAGACTCCTGAACTGCCTGAGCCTTCCTGGCTCAATCCTCTCGCCCCTCCCTGGCTCCCTTTATGATTTTCTGGGCTGTCCTGCAGGCACTGGCTTAGCTCCCCTCCCTCCCCTCCTTGTCTCTGTGTTTAGATTTTTTTTCTTGTCTTGTCTGTTGTGTGTCGGTCTTGTGTAGTCATGTTGGTCATATTCTTGTGCTGTCATGTTCCTGTCTTGTTTTTGGTCTTCCTTGTTCCTTTTGAGGGTGTTAGTGTCAGGGTTCTGTCACTTCGGTCTGGTGTCATTCATGGGTTTTGTGACAGAGCCCTGACACTCCCGTCATGTCCTGTTTTCACGTGAGCGTGTGGCTTCGAGCGTGCTCAAGTCGTGTGCTCTCTCGTCTGCGTGCCTTGTTTCGTGTTGGAGCGTGGTGTTCAGATCCCGGAACTCATGTCTTGAGTTTCAGTTTTTGTGTCGGGATTCGGAAACTCACGCTCAGTGTTCTGTCTCGTTGTGTGAGCGTGCAATCTCGAGTTCGCTTGGCCGCTCGCTCTTCTGTCAACGTGTGTTTTGTGGCATTGCACGCAGCTCTTGTTTTTTTCAGCTGCCTGCATTCATGTTATGTCTTGTGCTGTGTGGCACGCAGCTTGTGTATTTCATTGACTGTGTGCATTCAGGTTGTCATGTCTTGTGTGAACATGCAGCTTATTGCGTGTTCGTGTTATGTTTTGCACATGGCTGGTGATTTTGTTTTGCTGGCCATGTGCTTGTGTTTTTGTTTTGTGTGAGCACATGGTTTTGTCTTAATTTTCTGTGTGCCATGTGCTCTCAGGTCAATTGTCTTGACCCCACCCATCTTGTTACCTGATTATTGGTTAATATGCCCCACCTGTCTTACCTCGTTACCCTCATTTGCTCCCTTTAATAATCTCCTTGTGTTTGCAGTCCTGTGTTAGTTCGTCGTTGATGCAACCCTGCTTGAATCCTGCCCTGCCCTGCCCTGCCCTGCCTTGCCGTGTCCTGTCCTGTCCTGTCCAGTCTGGTCCTGTCCAGCCTTGCCAAGCCTTTTACTTTGTTCCTGTTTTTCCCCCACGGGGTAGTTTTTGTTGTTTTTGTTTTATTTTATGAATAAAAGGGCCATTTTCCTGTACAACTGAGTCCTCGCCTCATCCCTTCACCCCAACCCTGACAATCAGGGGTAGTCAAAGTTAAATAATCTGTTATTTACAATGCTACCTAAATAATAATACATTTGGTTTAACAGCACAACATTTGAAAGTAACTACATTGCCCCATTAAGTAGGCTACTGAGGTTTGCTACTGATAAAGAGTGTGTTAGCCTGGTTAACATTAGCACTTAGTATGTATCTTGTGTGGCCAAAACACATATTTCTCCATTGACAGTCATTCAAACGTAGACTACAGACTACATGCATTTCCTTGCAAGTAACTTATAAATAACAAGTATTTAATTACACAATAATGCAAGGGAGCTATAACATTGTTAGTGAGTTGCACTTGCAATGTGGCCAGCTATTCAAGCCTGCATTTGTATACTTATGTATAGTGTTTTCTAGTTTATGTCTGGTTTGGATAGTGCATCAGAGAAAGTCTTTAAGTTGTCTATATAAGAAAGACATATTGAAATATACTCTCCTGATTAGTCACACTCTGTATTATGCATTCCATACTCTACACAACATAGGCAGCATATTTATGTTTTTCCTGAGCAGAGCTTTGAACGTTGTTTGCCATTGGATTCATATTCAGTCTTTCATATGGAGGCCAGCACTTTGAGTCAGATCATGCATCATTCATGAAAGGTTCTAAGGCCGTCTGACTCACAAAACTGATTTTTGGAGACAACATGCACATTATATTAGCCTACGTTTGTTTTCCATTTGATGAAAGTGTGCGTGGACAAATCTTTGACTGAAGAAAGAGGTATAATGTCTGTTTAGCATGCTGGAGAAACGTATGATTATGTGTCATGTCTGTATGAAGCATTACATTATTACATAGAAAATCAATGCATAACTTACTCATTAGAATAGCATATTTATATACACACATACATACATACATAAGTAAACAATCTTATAAAACAAAGTCTCTTTAAGACAAGTCATGTCACTCGGCAGCCATCTTTGAAACGCCTCCTGGGCATCCAAGTGTAGCTCCTATCATGTTGTATGGGGAAACATCAAATTCTCCAACGGTTCACTAAGCTTACAATTAAATTTCATATTTGAAATCACCAAAGAAATCGGACAACAACTGTGTCATAAATGTTGTTTCTTTTGCTCAAATAGCATTATAAAAAGCTTATATTTCAGGCAAGACCAGCCAGTGGGCATGCACAGTCCTGAACGCCCGTCTCAGAGTGGTGACTGTTTCTATAGTAATCGGGCCTTCTAACGGCAGCTACAGTGACGTGCTGACTTTACCGATTAGCGATTGGCTCTTTCATATTAAGCGTTGCATTTTTCCCCATTCAAAACTATACGAGTGACATGTCTTAGGTATTCTAATAGTCTTTGACAATGCTAATTTAAATCTAACGTAAAGCTTTAAAAGAACTGTCAGAAAATGTCTGGGTTATATTTTATCCCAAAATCAAAAGAAAAAGAAATTATATTCTGGGTGAGCAAATATCTACTTCCGTTGACTCTGGTGTTAGTCATACAAACTAATCCCTTGAAATTCAAAATATCCCAAATTCCTCACTATAGAAACTGCTACATTTATTTCCTCTGATCTGAAGAAAGATGGTTTTGTTTTATCATTTTCCCTTGAGTTGCCAAAAATAAATAAAAAAATGAAGCATATATTATAGCTGTAGCTTTATTTTGCATGAAGAATATGAATCCTTTTCTTATGACCAATATATTTTGCCTTGTGATATTTTCATGATAATTAAGCATTTTGATATCATATTACTGTAATTGTAATGAGACCCTTGCTTATTAAAGTAATTGAAATTTGAGGTGGGAAATATGCAACATTTTCATGAATATAAAGTCTCAAAAATAAATAATTAAGATAATGAATCTTAATAAATTGTAATAAATAATGTCTTTGTTTTCTTTACGCAAAATATAATTTCCTGGTTTTCCCCTTTTCAGTTTTGTAGCAGGCTTGAACTAATCACCACAACACAAATATTTATCTGAATAGAGAAATTCAGCTCTTATTCTCTTCGAAAACGAAATGTAATTCACAGCAGACATGGTCCTGGATGTGATTTTCAGTAAAACAGCTTTTGGTGAGTAGAATTGTCTCTAAGTCCCAGTTGTGCACAAGTCTGGAACACCGTTTGGAGAGAGTGGCTTCTTACACAGAATGAAAGGGACAGAGAGGAAGTGAGTTTGCTGGAAGCAGGAAATGGCAGATGAAGTAATGCTTCAGAGACCCCAATTAGCAACATTGTAAAGATGCTTAAATATTAGTGGTGGGCCGTTATCGGCGTTAACGTGCTGCGTTAATGCGAGACTCTTATCGGGCGATAAAAAAAATATCGCCGTTAATCTATTCTCAAAGTTGGGTTGGGAGCTGGGTCTATACTACGCAAGCTATGATGACTTTCACCCTGATATTTTAGCGCGGATGTATACCTAGCCGAATTGCACTGTAGGGGGCGAGAACGAGTCTTCGAACTAGAGGCTCGCAGTCCGTGATGGACAGATTGTTAACGGCTGGTCTATGTGGTAATACAATCGGGCAGGACATCCAAACGCTCACCTATCATTCATCAACCTCAAATATGGCTTTTCATCTGAAAGATGTATGTAGTAGCAACTTTACATGGCCGCTCAATATGATGTTAACCTAGAGAAATGTGCGCTATTGAAGTGTTTGTGTGGAAGCGCGTTTGCTGCAGGACAGGCTCCGGTGTGCTCACTTGCTCTTAAAATCTCCGTCATTCTTGGTCATACAGATAAAAGTAGCCTAATACATCTTTCGAATCTGTAAAGACTCTACGTTTATTTGTGTGCACTCAGAATAACAACGAAACGTTGCGCTTTTAAGCAAACAGGATGCGCTTTAGGTCTCATGTGAACTTGAGCAAGAAACTTCGAAAATCCGTCTTTGAAAAATATATCTATAGAGAGTGAAATGTCTAAAAAATAAAAATAGAAGACGTGTGTGTTAGCATGGATGATTTACATGAAATTGAATCTGTGCAACACTGTGCATAAGATGGCTTTCAGTTCAATATAATAACAAAAAACGACATTTTGGGTTTTTATTCAACTAATAAGGTGGGCACGCTGTGATCTGTACTATATTTTTACTGTAATTGACAGTTATCGAAAAAAAAAAAAAATAACAACACGGGAGTGGGAGGGAATGGGAGTCATTCTTCCGGGAGTGGAACGGGACGGGATTTTCCTCCAGTTTTTTCGTGGGATTGGGACGGGAAGAGATTAAAGTTTGTGATGCATTTTGGAAACAGGAGATGAGCCCCTGGTCTAATGCGCCACCTGGCTTGAGAAACCCGTTCTCAAAGACTTACTTTTAGTCATTATTTGGGTAGCACACATATTCTGAATGCCTTCGGCAGAATTCAAATGAGCCATTTTAATCTAGATTAATTCCAAAATTAATCTAGATTAAAAAAAAATTAATCTATGCCCACCACTATTAAATATACTTTTAAGATTTGAAGTACACTACAATTGCACATTTTGTTTACAATTAAGTTTCATGCTTAAGCTCTAAAACATGCCTTTGCACAGGTACAACTCAACCAGGAGAACCAATCTGACCTTGATTTGTTTGCATTCCCTTACAGGTCTTGATGTGCTTTTATGATGCATCTGAGAGCACGACCAAGCCTTTTGTTGGAAATCTTTGTGCCAGAACTCATATATGCAGCAATAGGAATGTCAGGGGACATCTGTGGCAATATTGTGTGTGTATATGATGGAGAACATAAGAGAGAGACTTTCGACAGGTGTAGCCATGCATTGGTTGCATTAAAAACATTTCTGATTTCTATCAGCTATGGTTCAGGGCTCATCGATAAGGACTCATCCTAAAAAAAAAATCATTTTCTAGTGCCCACTAGCTCTGACCCACAATGGAGCTCTCATCTGGCCTTTGAGTGATTGAGAGTCAGACGGTGCGGTGTGGCCATGGAACCATTTAATACCAAGGTTTAATACCATCTCTCTCAGCAGAAATCATTAAACTATTGTCAGAGCCGCTGTGAAGTTTATAATACGTCATGAGGGAATATACTATTATCCCTAAAACAAAAATAAATAAATACATATAAAAATAAATAAATAAATAAATGTAAACTTTACAGAAATATGTAGCACACATCCGTTGACCTAAGTGGGTTAAATTCTAGTTTTATTGCAATCTTTAATTTTAAAAGAATATGATTATTTCAGACATACCTCTTGACCATGGCAAGGAGGAGGCGGTAGCCCTTGTTGAGTGGCCCCTAATGTGCAAAGGGCATTCCAAACCTTGGCTCATATAAGCAGCCTTGATAGCTTCCACAATCCAGTGAGAAAGTCTCTGTTTTGATATGGCCTGGCCCTTCGCACAACCACCATAGCACACGAAAAGCTGGTCAGATTGCCGAAAGCTGGCCGAACGGTCTGTGTAAGTCCACAAAGCCCTGACAGGGCACACCGAAGTATGAACGTCCAGGTCACGCAAGGCTGATGACTTGGAAGACAGGGCAGACAGTGAAGCGGTCTTGAAACTTGGGGGATGCAATCTTCTCGCTCCCTTAAGAAAACTCACCACCAGCGTGTGCCTATCAATCGATTGCCCGCCCTGTGGGAAATTAAACAAGGCAATAGCTGCCACATAAACCTTCAGAGTTGATGGTAGAGATCCACTATCCAGCCTGTACTGTAGAAAACTCAGAACATCCGACACGGTGCAAGTAGACGGGTCGTTATGAGCCTGACCGCACCATTTCACAAACACTCCCCATTTTAAGGCATACAAATGTCTTGTAGAGAGTGCTCGTGCCTCCGAGTGCGTGTCGACCACACGAGAATGCAGGGTGCTCAGCCTCTCTGATATTCCTGAAGCAGCCACACAAGAAGGCTTCACAACTCCAGGTTCGGGTGCCACACTGAGCCATCCACCTGGGATAGTACATCCCTCCAGATGGGGATCGGCCAGGGTGGTGCCTCCAGCAGTTCTGTCAGATCTGGGAACCAAGGCTGGTTCGGCCAGTTCGGGGCGATGAGTATCACTGAAGCTCGCTCCTCCATGATCTTGTATAACACCAGTGACAGTATCTTGATCAGAGCAAATGCATACAGTCTGGCAGCTGGCCATCGCGATGTCAGCGCGTCCCCTTCCAGCGGGGAGTGAGACAGGGAGAAGAACAGCGGGCAGTGCGCATTCTCGCTCGTGGCGAACAGATCCACCTCCGCTCTCCTGAAGCAGTTCCAAATCATCCGAACCCGACTCTTGGTGCAACCTCCACTCTCCTTGAGGAATCCCCTTCCTCGAAAGCATGTCCGCCCGTGGTTCAGGAGACCGAGGATGTGTGCTGCTCTGATGGAGAGGAAGTGGCAATCCGCCTATAGCAGGAGATTCATGGCCTGCTTGTACAGAGCTTTGGAGTGTACGCCGCCTTGGCGATTTATGTATGAGACCACAGATGTGTTATCGGTGTGAATCAGTACATGCTGCTGTTCAAGCTGCGGCCGAAAATCATTTAGAGCCAAGAAGACTGCTTCCAGCTCCAAGAGGTTTATATGGCACCGACTCTGAGGTTCTGACCACAGCCCCGAAGCCGGCATGCCTTCGCAAACTACTCCCCAGCTGCGAGTCGATGCGTCCGTCTTGCCTACAATGCACAATGTTACCAAGCCCAGGGGAAGCTCTTGCGTTTGTGGGGAAAAAGCATACCTGTCTCAGCAGGTTAAAAAAAAAAACCTTGCAAGGGTTTTTAATGCTAATTTAGCATTAGCACTAGTCAGTCTTGTTAGGTTTTTTTGTTTGTTTGTTTGTTTTTATCAACTAGTCAAATGTGTTTATTAAACTTTAATCATTACTGCTTGCTATGGTGATATGACAATATAAATGTAGGTGATGATATAAAGTGTAAATCAATTGAACCTTTTCTATAGTGTTTGTATATCGTCGTGATGTGCAAATATATCTGTGGAGCTTTTAGTGAGCAGCAGCTATTGATACTTAGCGATAAAGAAACATGGATAAAGGAGTAAAAAGCAGCTTTCTGTGTATGTGTACCCCAAGACAAAGATAACGTCTCAGGTTACGTATGTAGCCATGGTTCCCCGAGTGGGGAACGAGACACTGCGTCCCCTAGGGGTTTCTATGGGGAACGCCGTCAACATGACTCGTGTCTGAAGCATACATACAAAAACACAACTTCTTGGCCGGCGACAGCCTATGACGTCGCTACCGGCGCGACCACAGTACAAAGGGCGCCGGGAGAATACATCATCCACTTCTTCGTCTGAAGCTTGCATCCGAAGCATGGCACATAGCCTAGGGGACACAGTGTCTCGTTCCCCACTCAGGGAACCATGGTTCCCTATCTGTCGGTCACTACGAGTTATGTCGTGACGACATAGGGGATTTACTTGGAAGCCCCGAACATCTCTGACTAAGAGAAAACGCCAATGAAATTGATTTTGCATACCTGAGCCACTCCCCGTGCATACGGGTATAAAAGGGTGACAGGTGCATCCACTCATTAGATTTTTGCTTCGGAGCCGAGTGGATGAGAAGAGTGCTGATCTCCACAAAGCCGTTCATCTTTGTTTTGTTCCCGGTTGGCGTAACGGTGCGATCAGCGGAGTCCCTCTCATCAGCGATTCCCCTGGGCACTTCAACTGAGAGAGCAAATTCTAAAAGAGCAAATCACGGACGATCGCGTCTTTTTCAAGATGCCGTTTCGTCCGTGTCCTTCTGGTTATGGTCGTTTTCTGTCTGCGGATGACGGACACGATCGTTGTCTTCAGTGTCTGGGCCGCCGACACGCTGAAGCTGCGTTCGTGGATGACTCATGCGTCTGTTGTGGGCGTATGCGCATGATTTCGCTGCGATCTCGCCTTTCCTTTATGAAAGGATTGGCACCCTCTGCCGCCACCCGTGCTGATCTCTCTGGCTCGAGCAGAGGATCGCCGGCTGACGCTCTGGGAGATCTGAGGGTTACAGTAAGAGCCTCTCCGCCGGGCACGCCCCCACGGACCTCTTACTCCTCACGCAGCGAACATCCCGTCCGGTTCCCGGGTGATTTCGCTGGTCTGTCCCACGGGGCGCCCAGCATTTCATTCGGTGCGCCATCTGTAGATAGGATGTTGATCGCAGCATCGGGGGATGGGTTCACGTCCTCTGAGGATGAAGGTGTGGTGGGGCTGCCCCCCTCGGGTGTTGTCGCCACCGCCGCACCGGACCCAGAGCTGACGGCCATGCTTGCCCGGGCAGCCGTGAGCATCGGGCTGGAGGTCAACAGTACCCTCGACGGCGGAGTGGCCAGGGGGTACACGGCATTCCCCAGGTGGAGAGAGCGGTCGCGGTGCACTTGTGCCCACGAAACGCTGCCACTTGGAGGAACCGTCCGCGTCTCCCGTCCAAGGCCTGTAAACTGACAGCCGCTCTCGCGGCCAAATCTTACAGTGCTGCGGGCCAGGCAGCCTCCGCCCTGCACGCCATGGCTATCCTGCAGGTTCACCAAGCCAAGGCCCTCAAACGAGGGTAGTACCGACCCGGGGTTGATGCAGGAGCTGCGCACGGCGACTGACCTCGCTCTACGAGCGACGAAAGTCACGGCGCGGTCCCTCGGGAAGGTGATGTCCGCCATGGTGGTCCAGGAGCGCCATCTCTGGCTCAACCTAGCAGAGATGAAGGACGTCGACAAAGCACGCTTTCTCGACGCCCCCATCTCCCAGGGAGGGCTGTTCGGTGACACCGTCGAGGGCTTCGCCCAGCAGTTCTCGGCGGAACAGCAGCAGACCGAGGCGATCCAGCACATCCTGCTCCGGCGTGAGGCACCATCCACCGCTGCCCCCGGGGCCAGGCCTCAGTCTGCCCGTCGCCGTGGGCGCCCTCCTGCGTCCTCCAGAGCTGCTCCGCCCCAGGCCGAATCGACACATAGGCCGGTGCGTCGAGCCTCTCGCAGGAGAGCGGCGCCCCCCGCGTCCCAGCCAGGCCCCAAGTCGTCCAGGAAATCGACGAAGCGGCCCTGACGCGGGCTACCCGGAGATGTTGGAGTTTGCTCTTTCTCAGGAGACGGCGAGAACAGCGCCGCTCCTTCCCCCGGTGGAGGGCCGGGAGGAGAATCTTCTGTTTTGTTTCTGTTCCCACCTTCTCAAAGAAAGAGCAATTTCCATTTCCTCCGGGTTCTCAGGTCCATGGGACGACAGTGTGCGACACCCTGCCTCCTCACTCTCGCCCACGACCCATTTTGCCAGTAGCCAAGAGAGTACGGTTCGGGGATGACATTCCTCCCCACGCACCTCTGGCCAGTCCCGTTCGGGACCCAGGGAGTTCGGTGAGGATGCCTCAGAACACACCGCCTTCTGTGCCATCCACCCCTACTCCCTTTCGCTGCACCACCACAGGTACGTCGATTGTGCCGTTGGAGCCGCTTGCACAGCGACTGGAGGCGTGGCTCACGCTGCCCAGCCTGTCTCGCTGGCTCACGCGCACAATTCGACTCGGCTACGCGATTCAGTTCGCCAGGCGACCTCCCAAGTTCAACGGCGTTCTCGAGACGTCGGTGGCAGTCCGGAACGCCCCTGTCTTGCGCGAGGAGATTGCTGTCCTCCTGGCAAAGGATGCAATCGAGCCGGTCCCTCCAGCCGAGATGAGGCAGGGGTTTTACAGCCCTTACTTCATCGTACCCAAGAAAGGTGGTGGCCTTCGGCCAATCCTGGATCTGCGAGTCTTGAACCGGGCTTTGCACAAGCTCCCGTTCAAGATGCTGACGTACAGGCGCATGATCAAATGCATTCAGCCCCAGGATTGGTTTGCAGCGATCGACCTGAAGGACGCTTACTTTCACGTTTCGATCCTTCCGCGACACAGACCGTTCTACGGTTTGCGTTCGAAGGTCGGGCATGGCAGTACAGGGTCCTCCCCTTCGGGCTCTCCCTGTCTCCCTGTGTGTTCACGAAGGTTGTAGAGGGCGCCCTTACCCCGTTACGGGAAGTGGGCGTCAGGATCCTCAACTACCTCGACGATTGGCTTATCCTAGCCCAATCCAGAGAGCAGTTGGGCGATCACAGGGACTTGGTGCTCCGGCACCTCAGCCAGTTGGGGCTTCGGGTCAACTGGGAAAAGAGCAAGCTCTCCCCTGTGCAGAGAATCTCTTTTCTCGGTGTGGAGTTAGACTCGGTGAGTATGACGGCACGCCTCACGGAGGAACGTGCCCAAGCAGTGCTGAACTGCCTGAGTTCCTTCAGAGGAAGGAATGTGGTACCACTGAAACAGTTTCAGAGGCTCCTGGGGCATATGGCATCCGCAGCTGCAATCACGCCACTCGGATTGCTTCATATGAGACCACTTCAGCACTGGCTACACTCCCGGGTCCCGAGGTGGGCATGGCGCCGCGGTACACTGCGAGTAGGTATCTCCCAGCAGTGTCGCCGCTCCCTCAGCCCCTGGACAGACCTTGCCTTCTACGGGCCGGGGTGCCCCTAGAACAAGTGTCCCGGCATACTGTTGTCACAACAGATGCCTCCAGCACGGGCTGGGGTGCTACATGCAACGGGCAGGCAGCCTTGGGGCTCTGGACAGGGCCCCGACTGCTTTGGCACATCAACTGCCTGGAGCTGTGGGCAGTGCATTTAGCCTTGCGGCAGTTCCGGCCACTGCTGTTGGGCAAGCACGTGCTAGTCCGCACGGACAACACTGCGGCGGTCTCGTATATCAACCGGCTGGGGGGTATACGATCACACCGCATGTCACAGCTCGCCCGCCATCTCCTCCTCTGGAGTCACACGCAGTTCAAGTCACTGCGTGCTGTTCACATCCCGGAGCAGCTCAATCGTGCGGCCGACGCGCTCTCACGACAGCTCACGTTCCCCGGAGAGTGGCGACTCCATCCCGAGACGATCCAGCTGATCTGGAGTCGATTCGGGGAAGCTCAGGTAGACCTGTTTGCCTCCCCCGAGTCCTCCCAATGCCAGCTGTACTTCTCCCTGACCGAGGGCCCCCTCGGCACAGACGCACTGGCACACAGCTGGCCTCGGGCCTTACGCAAGTATGCGTTTCCCCCAGTGAGCCTACTCGCACAGACATTGTGCAAGCTCAGGGAGGACGAGGAGCAGGTCCTGCTGGTTGCGCCCCATTGGCCCACCCGGACCTGGTTTCCCGAACTCATTTCCCTCGAGACAGCACCTCCCTGGCGCATTCCTCTGAGGAAGGACCTCCTTTCTCAGGGGCTCGGCACCATATGGCACCCGCGTCCAGATCTATGGAACCTCCATGTGTGGCTCCTGGACGGGACGCGGCAGACTTGACTGGTCTACCACCGGCGGTGGTAGAGACCATCATTCAGGCTAGAGCTCCTTCAACAAGGCAAACCTACGCACTGAAATGGAGTCTGTTCGCGACCTGGTGTTCTTCTCGCCGAGAAGACCCCCGAAGATGCACGATTGGAGTAGTGCTTTCTTTCCTGCAAGAAAGGTTGGAGCGTAGGCTGTCACCCTCCACCTTGAAAGTGTATGTAGCCGCTATTGCGGCTCACCACGATGCAGTGGACGGCCGGTCCCTGGGAAAGCATGATCTCATCGTGAGGTTCCTGAAGGGGGCCAGGAGGATGAATCCCTCCAGGCCTCCCCTTGTGCCCTCTTGGGACCTCTCTATCGTCCTGGCTGGACTTCAGAGGGGCCCCTTTGAGCCGCTGGACTCAGTCGAGCTGAAGTTCCTGTCTCTTAAGACAGCGCTCCTGACCGCGCTCACTTCCATCAAACGGGTCGGGGACCTCCAGGCGTTTTCGGTAAGCGAAGAGTGCCTTGTGTTCGGGCCGGTCTACTCTCACGTTGTCTTGAGACCCCGGCCTGGATACGTGCCCAAGGTTCCCACCACGCCCTTCCGCGATCAGGTGGTGAACCTGCAAGCACTGCCCTCGGAGGAGGCAGATCCAGCCTTAGCGTTGCTGTGTCCCGTAAGAGCATTGCGCATATACGTGACCCGCACCCGGAGCATCAGAAGCTCCGAGCAGCTCTTTGTCTGCCACGGAGGGCAGCAGAAAGGGAAGGCTGTCTCCAAACAGAGGTTGGCCCACTGGATAGTGGAGGCCGTCGCCTTGGCGTACCAGTCGCAAGGCGAGCCGTGCCCCCTGAGGGTGAGGGCTCACTCCACCAGGAGTGTTGCCTCCTCCCATGCGTTGGCGCACGGCGCCTCTTTGGCAGACATCTGCAGAGCTGCGGGCTGGGCGACACCGAACACCTTCGCAAGATTCTACAATCTCCGCGTTGAGCCAGTTTCTTCCCGTGTGTTGGGTAAGTAATGGGCGGGAAGAACTGGCCGGTGTCACGCTTGCTGCGCCATTCCCCCTCACCCGGGGATACGAGCGCCTTTTTCTCCCCCAGTTCAGTTCCCCGGACGGTGAACCCTGGTGGAATCCTCCAAGCACCCCCGGCAGTCAGACTGGGTGGAGCAGTCTGACACCAGGCCCAGTACTGGTGTTAGCTCGCCCGGGTCTCCGGTCAGCCCCTGTACTGGGCTAGGTGGCCGTATGGCCTGATTCCCCTTCGGGTAATCCCATATGTGTATTCTTCCACGGTAAGGTTTCCCTCACGGTAAACCCGTGTCTTCCCTGTGACAGAGCTTCTGTCAGGTTCTGCTGGCAGCCCTCCTCCCTACTCCTAGGTAGGATCTGCCCCAGAGTCCAGTCGTATGTAGTACTGCCCCAAGCCTGGGCCAGTCCATATCAGTGTCTCCACATGTTACCTCCCTTCGGGCAGGATGTGGCCTCCTGAAGCTTTCTTTCACTGAAGGTCGAAATCCCTTCCGATTCCGTGGGGAAAGGAACAGCGGCTTGGCTATCTCCAGCAGCGATGTACTCAGTGGTCCCGGTGGGCACCAAGGTTAGCGAATTTGCACTGGAGCGGTAGGAAGGTTGCAACCTCTTGCATGGCATTTGTCTGTCACGCACTCGCTTGTCAACATCTGCATGCCACAAGGTTGTGACGGGGTTCAGCTTGTGGCGCTTTCCATAGGACCCCTATGTCGTCACGACATAACTCGTAGTGACCGACAGATAGGGAACGTTTAGGTTACGTACGTAACCCCCGTTCCCTGATGGAGGGAACGGAGACGTTATGTCCCCATGCCACAATCTTGAACCATCGCTGGTTGCCAGGGACTCGTCTCAGCTCCTCAGCGTAAAACCTAATGAGTGGATGCACCTGTCGCCCTTTTATACCCGTATGCACGGGGAGTGGCTCAGGTATGCAAAATCCACTAGCCAATTTCATTGGCGTTTTCTCTTAGTCAGAGATGTTCGGGGCTTCCAAGTAAATCCCCTATGTCGTCACGACATAACGTCTCCGTTCCCTCCATCAGGGAACGGGGGTTACGTACGTAACCTAGACGTTACATACGTAACCTGAGACGTTCCCCTTCATGGGAACTCGAACTGCGTCCCCTAGGGGTCGCTACGGGGAACGTTATACCCACTTTACCATGCTGAGGGGAATGCAAGCCAATTTCTCAAAAAAGGCGAGCACCAAGCCAGCTCTGCCCGGCTAAGGGAGTTGCCCCTGGGACGGCTGATGGCTGTCAGTGATATTATCCCCTTCGGCCAAAGGCCCGAGCTGCATACCCTAGTACTTACCTGCTTTTCTATGTGCCGGGATTACCGGGCCTAGGGTAGAGCTCAAAGTCTTGGAATCAGAAAAAGATTCCTTTAAGGGGATATGGCCAGGCACCTGCTCACTAGGTCCTGGCCGATCACTCAGGGGTTATCACTTGCTCTCAAGCTTACCGAGGGAACTGTCTCAACAGACCTCTTGGTAGCGTACACCCCTTTCTTTTCCCTTTTTTTTTTTTTTGGACCCAACATATATGGGACAGGGGAGCGGGGCCCAAGGCACAAGCCGGGGCTTTAACCAACTCAAAAAAGGGCACGAAGCTGTGCGCGTAACCCTACCCTTTCGGGATTTTAGAAAGAACGCAGAACCTTTGATGTGCGGACTTACCACTGAGTGGATTTTAGAAAGTGCCCAAAGTCTAACGTGCGCACTTACCATAACATGGATTTTTAGAAAAGAACGCAGAACACTTGATGTGCGATCTTACCACTGAGTGGATTTTAGAAAGTGCCCAAAGTCTCGCGTGTGCACTTATTAGAAGAACGTTCTATGCTCTGGAGCGGAGAACTACTCATTCCTCGGAGTGAGAGGGAACTCAGACGCTCAGAAGGGAGCGGCAAGCTCATAGATGACCCTCTGGTTGAGGGGAGCAATGCTGGCTCGACCAACAAGGCGAGCGACCTATCACAGAGATCACAGAGCTCGGAGGAGCGGAGAACTCATTCCTCAGAATGAGAGGGAAACTCAGACGCTCCGCAGGGAGCGGCATGCTCAAAGATGACCCTCTAATGAGGGGAGTAATGCTGGCTCTACCTATAACGAGCTCTGGGGAGCGGAGAACTCATTCCTCAGAATGAGAAGGAACTCAGACGCTCAGCAGGGAGCGGCATGCTCAAGATAACCCTCTATAGTGAGGGGAGCAATGCTAGCTCGACCAGCAAGGAGAGCGACCTATCACAGAGCTCTGAGGAGCGGAGAACTCATTCCTCAGAATGAGTGGGAACTCAGACGCTCCGCAGGGAGCGGCATGCTCAAAGGTGACCCTCTAACGAGGGGAGCAATGCTAGCTCTACCTATAACGAGCTCTGGAGAGTGGAGAACTCATTCCTCAGAATGAAAAGACACTCCGCCGCTCAGAAGGGAGCGGCATACTCATAGGTAACCCTCTTATCGTGAGGGGAGTAATGCTGGCTCTACCCTTGCAGTGGTGACCAGAATGACTGAAGATCTAGGAGGATCCGCAGAAACCTCCGAGGGGACTCACGTCCAGACCATCAGTAAGGCAGTTCGAGAATACAGAACCTGCCTGAAATCATCATAGGTTCAGCCTGACTGCAGTTCTTAGTTGGGAACTCATTCCTCAGAATGAGAGCCTATAATGCTACCTATATCGAGCTCTGGAGAGCGGAGAACTCATTCCTCGGAATGAGAGGAACTCCGCTACCAATGATGAGCTCTAGAGCGGAGAACTCACTCCTCAGAGTGAGACCTATAACGAGCTCTGGAGAGTGGAGAACTCATTCCTCAGAATGTGAAGGCACTCTGCCGCTCAGAAGGGAGCGGCAAGCCCAACCATGAGCTCTGGAGAGCGGGCAACTCATTCCTCAGAATGAGACCGCCGGAGGGCATAGGTGACCCCGGAAAACTCATTCCTCAGAATGAGAGGGCTTTAACTCACCCTTTTTTTTTTTTTTTTTTTGCCTTTGCTTAGCCGTAAATTTCCACCTAACCTCGGTCAGGTGAAGTTTACGGTGGTTACAGGGGAATTAGAGAGGAATGAGAGGGCTTGCCTCTCTCTGACCCGCGCCTTTCTCTCACCCTAGCCGCAGGAGGGGGAGGGGCATAAGTCGCGAGACTAGCCTTCTGAGCCCATCTCTGACCCTCAGACCGAGATGGGCTAGGACCCCTGGTTGTTCGGGCTCAGACCTGGATTATATAGAACTTTATCCAGGTCTTTCAGCAGATCAGTCTGGTACGCCTTAGTGTGCAACGAAGCGACGGTCTGACCTGCTGCTGCATATACCCTGCCATTTAAGCGAGATTCAGGGGCTTAGGTGGCCAGGGGGGAGCCTTGAGAGAGGATGTCTGCCACAGAGAGATAAGCTGTTTATCATCTCTTGCACAGGGGACATCCCCTCATAGCCATTTTCACACAATGTCAGCATAACTAGTATGCTGAAACCTATGAATACGAGAAAAATAGCTTTTTTTCACTCCTTCTCAATCTCCACATCGAGATTTATGAAGAAAGGAAGGCTCACTCGAGCTGGGGGTGATTTGGCCAGAAAGATTAATTTTTATGATCCACAACCCCCAAAAACTCGTTCATATGCAGAGAAGAGCACTAGCCGCTGAATCTGATTATGTCAGAAAGATCGCATTGTCACAATCCAGCAGCTCACTCTCGTTCTCGGCCGACGCGCGCGAAAAGGGGCGGTCCCTCTTTTCACTCATCGGCCATATCCAACTGCTAATTTCATTACCTCCGTGCCTCGGCAGCGGTGGGTCCCGAATAGCGGGAAGCAGACGGCTGCCCCTCTTCCTCGGAAAGGGACAGGACGAGAGCGGAGCTTTTATCTCACAGTGCACGCAGATTCCCCTCAAGGACATCGCGTGCGTGCTCCTTTGCCCAAACAAAAGACGCAAAGATTGTGTGTGTCATCGCGGTGGGTCCCGATTTTATCCACACACAATCTTAAACGCCTTGCTAGTGCTCGCCATAGTAGAAAGGAAAACTGTACTCTTACCAGATTCAGTTGCACGCTTCAAACAAACCAGTCAGTGAAGACGAAAAAGCTGATGATGTATTCTCCCGGCGGCACTTTTATTGTGGCACGCCGGTAGTGACGTCATGGGCTGTCGCCGGCCAACAGGTGGTGTTTTTTCATATGTATCTTCAGACCGAGTCACGCTGAGGGCGTTCCCCGTAGCGACCCCTAGGGGACGCAGTTCGAGTTCCCATGAAGGGGAACCAATCTGACCTTGATTTGTTTGCATTCCCTTACAGGTCTTGATGTGCTTTTATGATGCATCTGAGAGCACGACCAAGCCTTTTGTTGGAAATCTTTGTGCCAGAACTCATATATGCAGCAATAGGAATGTCAGGGGACATCTGTGGCAATATTGTGTGTGTATATGATGGAGAACATAAGAGAGAGACTTTCGACAGGTGTAGCCATGCATTGGTTGCATTAAAAACATTTCTGATTTCTATCAGCTATGGTTCAGGGCTCATCGATAAGGACTCATCCTAAAAAAAAAATCATTTTCTAGTGCCCACTAGCTCTGACCCACAATGGAGCTCTCATCTGGCCTTTGAGTGATTGAGAGTCAGACGGTGCGGTGTGGCCATGGAACCATTTAATACCAAGGTTTAATACCATCTCTCTCAGCAGAAATCATTAAACTATTGTCAGAGCCGCTGTGAAGTTTATAATACGTCATGAGGGAATATACTATTATCCCTAAAACAAAAATAAATAAATACATATAAAAATAAATAAATAAATAAATGTAAACTTTACAGAAATATGTAGCACACATCCGTTGACCTAAGTGGGTTAAATTCTAGTTTTATTGCAATCTTTAATTTTAAAAGAATATGATTATTTCAGACATACCTCTTGACCATGGCAAGGAGGAGGCGGTAGCCCTTGTTGAGTGGCCCCTAATGTGCAAAGGGCATTCCAAACCTTGGCTCATATAAGCAGCCTTGATAGCTTCCACAATCCAGTGAGAAAGTCTCTTTTGATATGGCCTGGCCCTTCGCACAACCACCATAGCACACGAAAAGCTGGTCAGATTGCCGAAAGCTGGCCGAACGGTCTGTGTAAGTCCACAAAGCCCTGACAGGGCACACCGAAGTATGAACGTCCAGGTCACGCAAGGCTGATGACTTGGAAGACAGGGCAGACAGTGAAGCGGTCTTGAAACTTGGGGGATGCAATCTTCTCGCTCCCTTAAGAAAACTCACCACCAGCGTGTGCCTATCAATCGATTGCCCGCCCTGTGGGAAATTAAACAAGGCAATAGCTGCCACATAAACCTTCAGAGTTGATGGTAGAGATCCACTATCCAGCCTGTACTGTAGAAAACTCAGAACATCCGACACGGTGCAAGTAGACGGGTCGTTATGAGCCTGACCGCACCATTTCACAAACACTCCCCATTTTAAGGCATACAAATGTCTTGTAGAGAGTGCTCGTGCCTCCGAGTGCGTGTCGACCACACGAGAATGCAGGGTGCTCAGCCTCTCTGATATTCCTGAAGCAGCCACACAAGAAGGCTTCACAACTCCAGGTTCGGGTGCCACACTGAGCCATCCACCTGGGATAGTACATCCCTCCAGATGGGGATCGGCCAGGGTGGTGCCTCCAGCAGTTCTGTCAGATCTGGGAACCAAGGCTGGTTCGGCCAGTTCGGGGCGATGAGTATCACTGAAGCTCGCTCCTCCATGATCTTGTATAACACCAGTGACAGTATCTTGATCAGAGCAAATGCATACAGTCTGGCAGCTGGCCATCGCGATGTCAGCACGTCCCCTTCCAGCGGGGAGTGAGACAGGGAGAAGAACAGCGGGCAGTGCGCATTCTCGCTCGTGGCGAACAGATCCACCTCCGCTCTCCTGAAGCAGTTCCAAATCATCCGAACCCGACTCTTGGTGCAACCTCCACTCTCCTTGAGGAATCCCCTTCCTCGAAAGCATGTCCGCCCGTGGTTCAGGAGACCGAGGATGTGTGCTGCTCTGATGGAGAGGAAGTGGCAATCCGCCTATAGCAGGAGATTCATGGCCTGCTTGTACAGAGCTTTGGAGTGTACGCCGCCTTGGCGATTTATGTATGAGACCACAGATGTGTTATCGGTGTGAATCAGTACATGCTGCTGTTCAAGCTGCGGCCGAAAATCATTTAGAGCCAAGAAGACTGCTTCCAGCTCCAAGAGGTTTATATGGCACCGACTCTGAGGTTCTGACCACAGCCCCGAAGCCGGCATGCCTTCGCAAACTACTCCCCAGCTGCGAGTCGATGCGTCCGTCTTGCCTACAATGCACAATGTTACCAAGCCCAGGGGAAGCTCTTGCGTTTGTGGGGAAAAAGCATACCTGTCTCAGCAGGTTAAAAAAAAAAACCTTGCAAGGGTTTTTAATGCTAATTTAGCATTAGCACTAGTCAGTCTTGTTAGGTTTTTTTGTTTGTTTGTTTGTTTTTATCAACTAGTCAAATGTGTTTATTAAACTTTAATCATTACTGCTTGCTATGGTGATATGACAATATAAATGTAGGTGATGATATAAAGTGTAAATCAATTGAACCTTTTCTATAGTGTTTGTATATCGTCGTGATGTGCAAATATATCTGTGGAGCTTTTAGTGAGCAGCAGCTATTGATACTTAGCGATAAAGAAACATGGATAAAGGAGTAAAAAGCAGCTTTCTGTGTATGTGTACCCCAAGACAAAGATAACGTCTCAGGTTACGTATGTAGCCATGGTTCCCCGAGTGGGGAACGAGACACTGCGTCCCCTAGGGGTTTCTATGGGGAACGCCGTCAACATGACTCGTGTCTGAAGCATACATACAAAAACACAACTTCTTGGCCGGCGACAGCCTATGACGTCGCTACCGGCGCGACCACAGTACAAAGGGCGCCGGGAGAATACATCATCCACTTCTTCGTCTGAAGCTTGCATCCGAAGCATGGCACATAGCCTAGGGGACACAGTGTCTCGTTCCCCACTCAGGGAACCATGGTTCCCTATCTGTCGGTCACTACGAGTTATGTCGTGACGACATAGGGGATTTACTTGGAAGCCCCGAACATCTCTGACTAAGAGAAAACGCCAATGAAATTGATTTTGCATACCTGAGCCACTCCCCGTGCATACGGGTATAAAAGGGTGACAGGTGCATCCACTCATTAGATTTTTGCTTCGGAGCCGAGTGGATGAGAAGAGTGCTGATCTCCACAAAGCCGTTCATCTTTGTTTTGTTCCCGGTTGGCGTAACGGTGCGATCAGCGGAGTCCCTCTCATCAGCGATTCCCCTGGGCACTTCAACTGAGAGAGCAAATTCTAAAAGAGCAAATCACGGACGATCGCGTCTTTTTCAAGATGCCGTTTCGTCCGTGTCCTTCTGGTTATGGTCGTTTTCTGTCTGCGGATGACGGACACGATCGTTGTCTTCAGTGTCTGGGCCGCCGACACGCTGAAGCTGCGTTCGTGGATGACTCATGCGTCTGTTGTGGGCGTATGCGCATGATTTCGCTGCGATCTCGCCTTTCCTTTATGAAAGGATTGGCACCCTCTGCCGCCACCCGTGCTGATCTCTCTGGCTCGAGCAGAGGATCGCCGGCTGACGCTCTGGGAGATCTGAGGGTTACAGTAAGAGCCTCTCCGCCGGGCACGCCCCCACGGACCTCTTACTCCTCACGCAGCGAACATCCCGTCCGGTTCCCGGGTGATTTCGCTGGTCTGTCCCACGGGGCGCCCAGCATTTCATTCGGTGCGCCATCTGTAGATAGGATGTTGATCGCAGCATCGGGGGATGGGTTCACGTCCTCTGAGGATGAAGGTGTGGTGGGGCTGCCCCCCTCGGGTGTTGTCGCCACCGCCGCACCGGACCCAGAGCTGACGGCCATGCTTGCCCGGGCAGCCGTGAGCATCGGGCTGGAGGTCAACAGTACCCTCGACGGCGGAGTGGCCAGGGGGTACACGGCATTCCCCAGGTGGAGAGAGCGGTCGCGGTGCACTTGTGCCCACGAAACGCTGCCACTTGGAGGAACCGTCCGCGTCTCCCGTCCAAGGCCTGTAAACTGACAGCCGCTCTCGCGGCCAAATCTTACAGTGCTGCGGGCCAGGCAGCCTCCGCCCTGCACGCCATGGCTATCCTGCAGGTTCACCAAGCCAAGGCCCTCAAACGAGGGTAGTACCGACCCGGGGTTGATGCAGGAGCTGCGCACGGCGACTGACCTCGCTCTACGAGCGACGAAAGTCACGGCGCGGTCCCTCGGGAAGGTGATGTCCGCCATGGTGGTCCAGGAGCGCCATCTCTGGCTCAACCTAGCAGAGATGAAGGACGTCGACAAAGCACGCTTTCTCGACGCCCCCATCTCCCAGGGAGGGCTGTTCGGTGACACCGTCGAGGGCTTCGCCCAGCAGTTCTCGGCGGAACAGCAGCAGACCGAGGCGATCCAGCACATCCTGCTCCGGCGTGAGGCACCATCCACCGCTGCCCCCGGGGCCAGGCCTCAGTCTGCCCGTCGCCGTGGGCGCCCTCCTGCGTCCTCCAGAGCTGCTCCGCCCCAGGCCGAATCGACACATAGGCCGGTGCGTCGAGCCTCTCGCAGGAGAGCGGCGCCCCCCGCGTCCCAGCCAGGCCCCAAGTCGTCCAGGAAATCGACGAAGCGGCCCTGACGCGGGCTACCCGGAGATGTTGGAGTTTGCTCTTTCTCAGGAGACGGCGAGAACAGCGCCGCTCCTTCCCCCGGTGGAGGGCCGGGAGGAGAATCTTCTGTTTTGTTTCTGTTCCCACCTTCTCAAAGAAAGAGCAATTTCCATTTCCTCCGGGTTCTCAGGTCCATGGGACGACAGTGTGCGACACCCTGCCTCCTCACTCTCGCCCACGACCCATTTTGCCAGTAGCCAAGAGAGTACGGTTCGGGGATGACATTCCTCCCCACGCACCTCTGGCCAGTCCCGTTCGGGACCCAGGGAGTTCGGTGAGGATGCCTCAGAACACACCGCCTTCTGTGCCATCCACCCCTACTCCCTTTCGCTGCACCACCACAGGTACGTCGATTGTGCCGTTGGAGCCGCTTGCACAGCGACTGGAGGCGTGGCTCACGCTGCCCAGCCTGTCTCGCTGGCTCACGCGCACAATTCGACTCGGCTACGCGATTCAGTTCGCCAGGCGACCTCCCAAGTTCAACGGCGTTCTCGAGACGTCGGTGGCAGTCCGGAACGCCCCTGTCTTGCGCGAGGAGATTGCTGTCCTCCTGGCAAAGGATGCAATCGAGCCGGTCCCTCCAGCCGAGATGAGGCAGGGGTTTTACAGCCCTTACTTCATCGTACCCAAGAAAGGTGGTGGCCTTCGGCCAATCCTGGATCTGCGAGTCTTGAACCGGGCTTTGCACAAGCTCCCGTTCAAGATGCTGACGCACAGGCGCATGATCAAATGCATTCAGCCCCAGGATTGGTTTGCAGCGATCGACCTGAAGGACGCTTACTTTCACGTTTCGATCCTTCCGCGACACAGACCGTTCTACGGTTTGCGTTCGAAGGTCGGGCATGGCAGTACAGGGTCCTCCCCTTCGGGCTCTCCCTGTCTCCCTGTGTGTTCACGAAGGTTGTAGAGGGCGCCCTTACCCCGTTACGGGAAGTGGGCGTCAGGATCCTCAACTACCTCGACGATTGGCTTATCCTAGCCCAATCCAGAGAGCAGTTGGGCGATCACAGGGACTTGGTGCTCCGGCACCTCAGCCAGTTGGGGCTTCGGGTCAACTGGGAAAAGAGCAAGCTCTCCCCTGTGCAGAGAATCTCTTTTCTCGGTGTGGAGTTAGACTCGGTGAGTATGACGGCACGCCTCACGGAGGAACGTGCCCAAGCAGTGCTGAACTGCCTGAGTTCCTTCAGAGGCAGGAATGTGGTACCACTGAAACAGTTTCAGAGGCTCCTGGGGCATATGGCATCCGCAGCTGCAATCACGCCACTCGGATTGCTTCATATGAGACCACTTCAGCACTGGCTACACTCCCGGGTCCCGAGGTGGGCATGGCGCCGCGGTACACTGCGAGTAGGTATCTCCCAGCAGTGTCGCCGCTCCCTCAGCCCCTGGACAGACCTTGCCTTCTACGGGCCGGGGTGCCCCTAGAACAAGTGTCCCGGCATACTGTTGTCACAACAGATGCCTCCAGCACGGGCTGGGGTGCTACATGCAACGGGCAGGCAGCCTTGGGGCTCTGGACAGGGCCCCGACTGCTTTGGCACATCAACTGCCTGGAGCTGTGGGCAGTGCATTTAGCCTTGCGGCAGTTCCGGCCACTGCTGTTGGGCAAGCACGTGCTAGTCCGCACGGACAACACTGCGGCGGTCTCGTATATCAACCGGCTGGGGGGTATACGATCACACCGCATGTCACAGCTCGCCCGCCATCTCCTCCTCTGGAGTCACACGCAGTTCAAGTCACTGCGTGCTGTTCACATCCCGGAGCAGCTCAATCGTGCGGCCGACGCGCTCTCACGACAGCTCACGTTCCCCGGAGAGTGGCGACTCCATCCCGAGACGATCCGGCTGATCTGGAGTCGATTCGGGGAAGCTCAGGTAGACCTGTTTGCCTCCCCCGAGTCCTCCCAATGCCAGCTGTACTTCTCCCTGACCGAGGGCCCCCTCGGCACAGACGCACTGGCACACAGCTGGCCTCGGGCCTTACGCAAGTATGCGTTTCCCCCAGTGAGCCTACTCGCACAGACATTGTGCAAGCTCAGGGAGGACGAGGAGCAGGTCCTGCTGGTTGCGCCCCATTGGCCCACCCGGACCTGGTTTCCCGAACTCATTTCCCTCGAGACAGCACCTCCCTGGCGCATTCCTCTGAGGAAGGACCTCCTTTCTCAGGGGCTCGGCACCATATGGCACCCGCGTCCAGATCTATGGAACCTCCATGTGTGGCTCCTGGACGGGACGCGGCAGACTTGACTGGTCTACCACCGGCGGTGGTAGAGACCATCATTCAGGCTAGAGCTCCTTCAACAAGGCAAACCTACGCACTGAAATGGAGTCTGTTCGCGACCTGGTGTTCTTCTCGCCGAGAAGACCCCCGAAGATGCACGATTGGAGTAGTGCTTTCTTTCCTGCAAGAAAGGTTGGAGCGTAGGCTGTCACCCTCCACCTTGAAAGTGTATGTAGCCGCTATTGCGGCTCACCACGATGCAGTGGACGGCCGGTCCCTGGGAAAGCATGATCTCATCGTGAGGTTCCTGAAGGGGGCCAGGAGGATGAATCCCTCCAGGCCTCCCCTTGTGCCCTCTTGGGACCTCTCTATCGTCCTGGCTGGACTTCAGAGGGGCCCCTTTGAGCCGCTGGACTCAGTCGAGCTGAAGTTCCTGTCTCTTAAGACAGCGCTCCTGACCGCGCTCACTTCCATCAAACGGGTCGGGGACCTCCAGGCGTTTTCGGTAAGCGAAGAGTGCCTTGTGTTCGGGCCGGTCTACTCTCACGTTGTCTTGAGACCCCGGCCTGGATACGTGCCCAAGGTTCCCACCACGCCCTTCCGCGATCAGGTGGTGAACCTGCAAGCACTGCCCTCGGAGGAGGCAGATCCAGCCTTAGCGTTGCTGTGTCCCGTAAGAGCATTGCGCATATACGTGACCCGCACCCGGAGCATCAGAAGCTCCGAGCAGCTCTTTGTCTGCCACGGAGGGCAGCAGAAAGGGAAGGCTGTCTCCAAACAGAGGTTGGCCCACTGGATAGTGGAGGCCGTCGCCTTGGCGTACCAGTCGCAAGGCGAGCCGTGCCCCCTGAGGGTGAGGGCTCACTCCACCAGGAGTGTTGCCTCCTCCCATGCGTTGGCGCACGGCGCCTCTTTGGCAGACATCTGCAGAGCTGCGGGCTGGGCGACACCGAACACCTTCGCAAGATTCTACAATCTCCGCGTTGAGCCAGTTTCTTCCCGTGTGTTGGGTAAGTAATGGGCGGGAAGAACTGGCCGGTGTCACGCTTGCTGCGCCATTCCCCCTCACCCGGGGATACGAGCGCCTTTTTCTCCCCCAGTTCAGTTCCCCGGACGGTGAACCCTGGTGGAATCCTCCAAGCACCCCCGGCAGTCAGACTGGGTGGAGCTGTCTGACGCCAGGCCCAGTACTGGTGTTAGCTCGCCCGGGTCTCCGGTCAGCCCCTGTACTGGGCTAGGTGGCCGTATGGCCTGATTCCCCTTCGGGTAATCCCATATGTGTATTCTTCCACGGTAAGGTTTCCCTCACGGTAAACCCGTGTCTTCCCTGTGACAGAGCTTCTGTCAGGTTCTGCTGGCAGCCCTCCTCCCTACTCCTAGGTAGGATCTGCCCCAGAGTCCAGTCGTATGTAGTACTGCCCCAAGCCTGGGCCAGTCCATATCAGTGTCTCCACATGTTACCTCCCTTCGGGCAGGATGTGGCCTCCTGAAGCTTTCTTTCACTGAAGGTCGAAATCCCTTCCGATTCCGTGGGGAAAGGAACAGCGGCTTGGCTATCTCCAGCAGCGATGTACTCAGTGGTCCCGGTGGGCACCAAGGTTAGCGAATTTGCACTGGAGCGGTAGGAAGGTTGCAACCTCTTGCATGGCATTTGTCTGTCACGCACTCGCTTGTCAACATCTGCATGCCACAAGGTTGTGACGGGGTTCAGCTTGTGGCGCTTTCCATAGGACCCCTATGTCGTCACGACATAACTCGTAGTGACCGACAGATAGGGAACGTTTAGGTTACGTACGTAACCCCCGTTCCCTGATGGAGGGAACGGAGACGTTATGTCCCCATGCCACAATCTTGAACCATCGCTGGTTGCCAGGGACTCGTCTCAGCTCCTCAGCGTAAAACCTAATGAGTGGATGCACCTGTCGCCCTTTTATACCCGTATGCACGGGGAGTGGCTCAGGTATGCAAAATCCACTAGCCAATTTCATTGGCGTTTTCTCTTAGTCAGAGATGTTCGGGGCTTCCAAGTAAATCCCCTATGTCGTCACGACATAACGTCTCCGTTCCCTCCATCAGGGAACGGGGGTTACGTACGTAACCTAGACGTTACATACGTAACCTGAGACATTCCCCTTCATGATAACTTCAAACTGCGTCCCCTAGGGGTCGCTATGGGGAACAATATACCCACGCCACCATGCTGAGGGGAGCGCAAGCCAATTTCATACAAAAGGCGAGTACTAAGCCAACTCTACCAGGCTAAGGGAGTTGTCCCTGGGACGGTTGATGGCTGTCAGTGACCTTATCCCCTTTGGCCAAAGACCCGAACTGCATACCGTAAAACTTTACCTGTTAGGTGCCGGGACAACTGGACCCAGGGTAGAGCTCAAAGGCTTGGAATCAGAAAAAGATTAATTTAAGGGGATATGGCCAAGCGCCTAGAGGTAGTAACTAGGTTCTGGCCAGTCACCCAGGGGCTACCGCTTGCTCTGCATGAGCTCGCTGAGGGAACTGTCTCAACAGACCCTTTGGTAGCGACACACTGTTCAAACCCAAAATATTGGGACAAAAAGGTAGAGTGGGGCCCAAGGCACAAACTGGGGCCTGACCAACTCAAAGAAAGGCCATGAAGCTACAGCGCGTAACCCTACCATACAGGTTTTTAGAAAGAACGCAGAACACTTAATGTGCGATCTTACCACCGGGTGGATTTTAGAAAGTGCACAGAGCTTTAGCGAAAACTACTCATTCCTCAGAATGAGAGGGAACTCAGACTCTCAGAAGGGAGCGGTATGCTCATAGGTGGCCCTCTAAGGTGTGGGGAGCAATGCTAGCTCGATCAACAAGGAACTCTGGAGAGTAGGAAACTCATTCCTCAGAATGAGAGGGAACTCAGACGCCCAGAAGGGAGCAGCATGCTCATAGGTGACCCTCTATGGTGAGGGGAGCAGTAATAGCTCAACCATCAATGAGCTCTGGAGAGCGGAGAACTCATTCCTCAGAATGAGAGGGAACTTACATGCTCAGAAGGGAGCGGCATGCTCATAGGTGACCCTCTATGGTGAGGGGAGCAATGCTAGCTCAACCAACAAGGAGAGCAACCTATCACAGAGCTCTGGGGAGCGGAGAACTCAATCCTCAGAATGAGAGGGAACTCAGATGCTCAGAAGGGAGCGGAATGTTCATAGATGACCCTCTAAGGTGAGGGGAGCAATGCTAGCTCAACCAACAAGGAGAGCCACCTATCAGAGAGCTCTGGGGAGCGGAGAACTCAATCCTCAGAATGAGAGGGAACTCAGATGCTCAGAGGGGAGCGGCATGCTCACAGGTGACCCTCTATAGTGAGGGGAGCAATGCAAGCTCTACCACTGTGCCCTGATGGCCAAGGAGGCTCTCACAGAGACCTACGACTTGGCAATATGATCCTGGGGTAGAGGTCGTTGGAACAGGGCTCTCATCCTAGCCTGGATCTAGTATCGACGAGAGAAGTAATCACTGCGATAGCCGATAGCCTTTAGAAATGAATCGTACTCCTCCATTGTATCCTGCGCATGAGACTAGTCCCGGAGCGAAGTCTGAAGAGTCAGGTCCGGACCGTCAGGAAGGTAGTTTCTAGGAAACATAGAACTTAACCTAAAACATCAGAAGTCCAGTATAGAGACTTCAATGTTAAGCGCAGGAAGTTTCCACCTAACCTAGGTCAGGTGGAGTTAACGGTGGTTGTAGGGGAATTAGAGAGGAAGATGAGAGCAGAGGGAAAGGAGTAGATGTTCTTACTCTGATCCGGATGAGAGTGTTGTTTAGGACGCCTCGTCTGGAAAACCTCCCTCAGGTTTTGCCTCTCTCTGACCCGCGCCTCCCTCTAGCCCTACCCGCAGGCAGGGGAGGGGCACGAGTCGCGACACTAGCCTTCTGAGCCCATCTCTGATCCCCAGATCGAGATGGGCTAGGACCCCTGCGTTGTTCGGGCTCAGACCTAGACTTTATTGGAAACCCATATCCAGGTCTTTCAGCAGATCAGCCTGATATGCCTGAAGCACCGCCATAGTGTGCAACGAAGCGACGGTCTGACCTGCTGCTGCATATGCCCTGCCATTTAAGCGAGATTGAGGGGCTTAGATGGCAAGGAGGGAGCCTTGAGATAGGATGTCTCGCCCGCAGAGAGATAGCTGGCTATCATCTCTTCCACAGGGGACATTCCCTCATAGATAATTTTCACACATCCCTTCAATGTCACCATAACTAGTATGCTGAACCTATGAACGTGAGAAAAAATAGCTCTCCTTTTTTGCACTCCTCCTCAACCTACGCATGAGATCAGGAAGAAAAGGAACGCTCACTCGAGCTGGAGGTTTATGGCCAGAAAATGTTTTGATGCTCCATAACTTCCAATAACTCGTCATACGCAGGGCAGGAGGATTGAGAGGGTTCAGTCTCAACTTCCTCACCCTCAAATATCTCCTTCTCTTCCTGGGCATAACCCAGCAGAGCACTTGCCCTCGTTCTCGACTGATGCACGTTCTCTAACTCATCGACCAGATCCAACTGTGAACGCCATGATTTCATTCTCCTCCGTTCCTCGGCAGCGGTGGGTCCTGAATCGCGGGAAGCAGACGCCTGCCACTCTTTCCTCGGAAAGAGGGACAGACGAGAGCAGAGCTTTTTCATAAACTCAGTGCCCGCAGATTTCCCCCTCGAGGACATCGCGTGCGTGCTTCTCGCCCAAACAAAAAATGCAATGATTGTGTGTGTCATCGAGTGTCAAATAGCGAGGACACGGATCCACATACTTATTAAGCATCATACTAGTGCTCGCCATGATAATATATAGAAAACTGCACTCTTAACAGAATGCACGCTTCAAACAAAGCAGTCAGTGAAGACGAAAGATGTGGATGATGTATTCTCCCGGCGCCCTTTGTACTGTGGTCATGCCGGTAGTGACGTCATAGGCTGTCGCCAGCCAACAAGTTGTATTTTTGTATGTATGCTTCAGACACGAGTCACGCTGACGGCATTCCCCATAGCGACCCCTAGGGGACGCAGTTCGAAGTTTCTCATGAAGGGGAACTATAATAAAAGACAAACTATAAAAAAACAACAAAAAGGTTTTTAATTGTTCTAGGCACAACTGCCTTGTATGAAAGCCTGAGCGCGATTGTCCTTTCGCTAATAAACAGATATCACAGGATTATTACAGCGACAGCTGAGTAAAATGGAGGAATTTGCGGCTTTACTCACAAACTATAAAATCTGTTTATCAATAAGATGAGAACCAGACCCATTGTAAATCTAAATGTACTTAAATTAAATTTAATTTAAAAGTGTGATATCCAAGAAGTTAAAGATTTCTGCTGTCATAATGATAACAACATCGCATACAAAAGTAGTAAATTAACTGTTCCATGCTCTGGCTTCGTTAGAGAACACACTACATGTGTACCACACACGAGCCTCTTCAAGCAGGTCAAGCCATGGTTAAACAAACCGCATTGGACACGGTACAGAGCAGTCACACTTGTGAAATGAACTGGACTTTGGGGGTTGATCGTGCTCAAGCATGGATCAGATCCCCTAGTGTAGGTACACCACAACTATAACAGCACAAAAAATGATGAATGATAAAAACATGGACAGCCAATCTGAATAATTTCTGCTTTAAAGAGCTTGAGCATTTAGTGAGAGATGACACAACTGCATAATATACTTAGAATACACTAATATAGTTACCTTTTATAATTGTCGTTCTCAATGGAAACAGGCCTCAATAGTGTTACTTCACTGGATAGCCAATTTCAAATGTATTTTGTGTATTTTCAAAATACAAAATACTGTATTTGTAGTTAAATACATTTGCCCCACATAGTATTTTGTATTTGTATTTAAATACATTTCTCCACACGGTATTTTGTATTTTTATTTTAAATACATTTTGATGTATTTGTGCCCATGTCTGCTTACAGGCACATTGTTAAAAATGTGAGACAGACACTCCCTTAGTCAGACGTGTATGTGGTTCCCCTCCTTTAAGATCCCCTCATGGTGTTAGCTAGCAAACTTGACATTATCTCTGTCTGGGCTTTTATTAGCTCTCTATCTCAGTCTATCATCACTTCTCACTTTAACCTGAGATGACAGCTTATGATGAAGAGGAAGCTCCACCCCGTCTGGACCAGCGCTCAACACAAACCTCCAGTACATACGACACATTAAACAGGCCTCACTGTAATTACTGCTGTCAGTCACCACTTGAGTCTCACACCATCATTAATACACTATCTGCTGTTTCATCTCTGGAGGCCTGTGTCAGACTTAAAGGGATAGTTCACCGGAAAATGAATATCATGTCATAATTTACTCATCCTCAAGTTGAGTTTCCTTCTTCTTTTGAACACCAAAGTAGATATTTTGAAAGATTTTAAGCAGTTGATAGTAGCCATTGACTTCCATAGGATGGGAAAAAATATTATGGAAGTCAATGGTTTTAGCAACTGTTTGGTTACCAGCATTCTTCAAAATATCTTCTTTTTGTGTTCAACAGCAGATAGAATACAGATTTGGAACAAGCAGAGGGTCATTAAATGATGAAAGAATGTTTCTCTTTTCTCAGATTTTCAACAAGCTTTGTATTGTTATAATGTCAATAGTATTTATAAATGAACAATGTGCACTTTTTCTCTATTACCCGCTCTCAAATATTTCAGAAACACATCATCCATATTTTTGACAGCTCCAGAACTTCTGTGAAAACTACAAATGTTACTTCTGCATTTTTGAATCTGGGTCATTTCTACACTCGGGTGAATTCTACGTCCCAATGAAACCATACTGAATACTTTACTTAAAATGATGACCAGCTTTTATGCCACATTGTTTTCCATGTAAATATGTTCCCCATTTACAGAGTGATACTTAAGATAAATAAATAAATGATAACATTCTACAATCTACCATTTAACTTAAGGGAATACCCTAGACCACATGACTTGCTAGAAGTGACTCCAAGCAACTCCAAGAACAAAGTAAGCATTAGTCATAAACCTTTAGCTCTTTTTCTCATTAACTAATAGCATAACATATCCACCCTGTTATACTGATAATTAAAATGTTTTTTTTACAGGTTTATATAGCTATAAAAAGTCTTCCTACATATTAATCTTCTGCTATCATGTTATTCTCTCCTAGCTAGTAATGGGTGTAACTAGCTTTAAATGTCTACCCTGTTAAGGTCCATCCTGTTACACATTGTGTAAAAAATCATGTAACGAGGTGGATGAATTTCCTACATTATATATCAAATATTTGGTCAAGATTATTAGTTGTATTTATTTCTAAATTTTCTTCAAAAAACATGTTTAGTCCAAAATCCACAAACTGACGAATAATGCCTAGTGCATTATAAGTTTACCTACCATTCTGGGAGGGAAAAAATATTTTGATAATAAGACAAATTAATTAATTAAATAAATAACTTTTATACTGCACAGTCAGCCAAGTTTTCAAAAAGGCCCATCTTGTCAGTGGTAAATTACCAGTTTAATAACAAAATATGAAAAAAGAAATGAAACAGTGTATGATGAACTGGTGACAGAAAGACACATCTATACAGTATAGTAATTAAGTCGACAGTTCTTTCCAAAGCAGCATACACGTCCAGTATTGCAAGATTGCACATGGAAATTCACCCCACAATGAAAATCCGGTCATAATTTACTCACTTTCATGTCATTCCAAACCTGTGTGACTTTCTTTCTTTTTTAGAACACAAAAACAACATATTTCTCAAGTCAAAAAGGGGCCACAACAACAACACAACAATCTTGCAAAAAAACATGACTCAAGCTTGGAGATGCATGACAAATGAAAGCAGTATGTGTTCTAAAATTGGCTCAAAATATCAAGCATGTTTGATCAACTCCAACTCCAAAAACATAGTCTGAAGCTAAAAAAAAAAATCTGACTCAGACTTTCGGCAACGTTGACTCATCCAGACTGTAAATCATGGCAAACATCTGGACAAAAACAGCCTTAAATGATGACACATTTTTCTTTTCTGGGTCCCTTTAAGTCATCAAAATCACACGGGTGGTAGCTCATGAATTTCCCATTCTGGAGTTCAATCCTACATGTTTTTGTTTACCAGCTCCGATGTTTAAACACTAAGTCACTTTCTATATTAAATGTGGTATCCAATAAAGGAGACTGTGCCTTCTCTCAGCATCAATGAGTATTATCTGATGATATTATTGCTGCGTGTTTTATCTTTGAAGCAAGTCAAAGCATCTCATGTGAGAGAATGTGGCTATCAAAACGTCATCGCTCTTGTGGAACTGAACACCTCATCCTGCAGCGTGACATACGTGTTAAACAAATGCGTGGCTCAGTGGAGAATGGCCTGGACAAATGATGGCTTTTAAATCTTTGTACTCTGCTCTTGGTATTGTGCCCTTGTCATTTACGCTATTGATTGCTGTAACGATGGTTAAGGTTTTAGTGCTTTTAGGTTTGACATCAAAAACGAATAAAAAATTGGATAGACAGGATATTGATGTGCTATCTGTGTAGAGAAACTATTGACCCCTGACTAATAAAAAACTGCAAATATTACAATAGATGGAGACGGCCTAACGTTTCCCTTGGGACCAGAGAGAATAAACACATTTTTAGAGGAAAAAGCCTACAATTAGTTTAAGCTGGGAGTAGCCTGTGAGAATGCACTACACTGTAATCAGTCTGTCAAACATATGCATTAAATTGTACAGAGCTTTACTATCATTATGGGAACATAACTTCTTTGTAAGTTATGGAATGACTTTGCAGTAAAAATAATCCATAATAGTTAATGATCAGTTAATCATTAAAATAGATCAATGACATACAAGAGTGTATAAAGAAAAGCAAAAATCTTGTTTAAATAATGTGCCAAATTCTTAGAAATGTGCTTCTTGTATTCATGTTTGTTTATATTTTTTTTAATATACATTTTCCAGAAATGTTTCAATTTAATGACTTTATCCACATGCATTTTTTCTTCCATCAGTAAATTAAAATGTGCATATCTTCATCATTATTTTCAAAAACAAAATTATAAAAAAATATTTTCAAGGTATACTTTTACATTTTTATATATGTATAAATATAAATAGCATTAATTATTCATAATTATCATTACGTTTTTCAGAAGTCACACCACATGCATGGCATTAATTTGGTGGATATGTTTTTTAAATACACAGTAAAGCAGCTTTGTTAATATAATATAATTATTGTCTAAGAAATAATTGAAAAATAACTAAAAAAAATAATTCTCTCTCATTCTTTTATTGTCACTTTCTCTTTCTTTTATTATATCATGACAGTTTCACCCTGACATTTCTGACTTTATAGTTTTCAATAAAAAATATATAAATAACTTTATTATTATGCTTATATAAATATATAGATAGATATTATATATTATATAGATTTCATTGAACAAGTCTTAAATCAAACAATAGTTTCACAGTAATTTGAACATGCAACATTGGGCAATGTGTGAAATTTAAATATTATTTTGTATGAATTTTATGGCTAGATTAAAAACAATATTTTAAATAGATAAGTTTAAATATAGTTTAATTAAATAAATAAATAAATAAATAAAAGCCCTGCCGTCATCTACATTTTGAAATCCATATATTTAATCTAAACTTATTTTGATGAAACTGAATCAATGAAGCAATGACTGTAGAACCAAGTTAATGTTGATTCATTTAGCAAACATGGCTGTCTGCTGCTTAAGAAATAGCTTTAAGTATAAAAAACAAATCGTGTGCCATTTCATTTTACACATCATTTAACAGGCTAAGCAGATAACCCATTATTGCCTTGTGGCAGAAGGCAGTTTCAGAAGAGAATGCCTCTGTAATGGCGCTGGAATTAGTGCAGCTAAGTGCTTCACACTCCAAAGGTCAGGGCTAGCAGTGACGGAATATTAGCTTGTGTTGCACAAATGAAATCAATTACCTATGCGCTCTTAAGGAGAGATTAGGTTTGAAAATGAGAGGAAAGTGGAAACGTGTTTAACTGGCACTGTGTGGTCAGCATATGTCACTTCATTCTGTCCGAAGGGATTGCTTGAAAGAATCACAATTTAGTAATGCTTATAACTTATAGTGCTTAGTTTTAACATTAACTGCAATACGTGAGTGTTTTTAAAATACTGTTTCATTTACATTTATGCCTTTAGCTGCTTTTATCCAAAGTGACTTACAATGAATTCAAGGAATACATTTTTCCCAGTATGTTTGTTCCCTGGGAATTGAACCCACAACATTTTGCGCTGCTGACGCAATGCTCTACCACTGAGCCACAGGAACAGTATATGAAACTATATGAAATCTGACTTAGCATTATATTAGATATTCGACATGACTTCTTTTCGATTTTTCAGCTTGATATGAACCAAATAAGCAAATTACATGATACCGCACTTGTAAAAAGTACAGTTTCACATACTTTTAAAAATCAAAATAAGGGTATTTAAAGCTTGACAAAAATTATTAAAACATGATTTACAATGTACAGTTTTTTTAAGTATAATTAAATGTGTTAACAATGCCTTGCAATTCTATGGAAGTACACTAAATTGGCCTTTTATTTCAGTAATAATTAATTGTTTTTGTGTTAAATACTTTTGTAGTAGTTTTATTATTAGGTCGTATTATTGTTATTAATAGTTAGAACCATTACTTTTAATTTTTCTGTTTTATTATAATTTTTGTTAGATTTAGCGCAACTTTTTTTGTATGTCATTTTTCATGTCATTTTATAGTTTTCAGCAATTAAAATTATTATTTATTTCAAGTTAAACTAAATAAAATTGTGAAATGTTTGTGTAGAAATAGATGTGTAACTAGTTAGAGGTAAAAGTTTTGTGTGTGTGTGTGTGGGGGGGGGGTTATTTGCATCTAAAAAAATTGTATTTTATGGTTTCAGTTTTCTTTTGTTTTGTATTGTTTATACACAAGAGCATATTACATAAATAGTTTTTTTTTTTCAATTAAAGTTGTAAAGATTTATTTCTCCTATTAGAAAAAGTACCTGCATGACAAACCAGAAACCATCACCTCTACTCCCGTGACCAACGAATTCAAAGACTATATTTGATCTATCTACAGGTGCATCTCAATAAGTTGGAATGTCATGGAAAAGTAAATTTATTTCAGTAGTTCAACCGAAAAAAAATTTCACCATATCAACAAATTAGAATATGGTGACATGCCAATCAGCTAATCAACTCAAAACACCTGCAAAGGTTTCCAAGCCTTCAAAATGGTCTCTCAGTTTGGTTCACTAGGCTACAAAATCATGGGGAAGACTGCTGATCTGACAGTTGTCCAGAAGACAATCATTGACACCCTTCACAAGGATGGTAAGCCACCAACATTCATTGCCAAAGAAGCTGGCTTTTCACAGAGTGCTGTATCCAAGCATGTTAACAGAAAGTTGAGTGGAAGGAAAAAGTGTGGAAGAAAAAGATGCACAACCAACCGAGAGAACTGCAGCCTTATGAGGATTGTCAAGCAAAATAGATTCAAGAATTTGGTTGAACTTCACAAGGAATGGACTGAGACTGGGGTCAAGGTATCAAGAGCCACCACACACAGACGTGTCAAGGAATTTGGCTACAGTTGTCATCAGAGGCGTCTTACCTGGGCTAAGGAGAAGAAGAACTGGACTGTTGCCCAGTGGTCCAAAGTCCTCTTTTCAGATGAGAGCAAGTTTTGTATTTAATTTGGAAACCAAGGTCCTAGAGTCTGGAGGAAGGGTGGAGAAGCTCATAGCCAAAGTTGCTTGAAGTCAAGTGTTAAGTTTCCACAGTCTGTGATGATTTGGGGTGCAATGTCATCTGCTGGTGTTGGTCCATTGTGTTTTTTGAAAACCAACGTCACTGCACCCGTTTACCAAGAAAATTTGGAGCACTTCATGCTTCCTTCTGCTGACCAGCTTTTTAAAGATGCTGATTTCATTTTCCATCAGGATTTGGCCCCTGCCCACACTGCCAAAAGCACCAAAAGTTGGTTAAATGAGCATGGTGTTGGTGTACTTGTCTGGCCAGCAAACTCACCAGACCTGAAACCCATAGAGAATCTATGGTGTATTGTCAAGAAGAAAATGAGAAACTAGAGACCCAAAAATGCAAATGAGCTGAAGGCCACTGTCAAAGAAACCTGGGCTTCCATACCACCTCAGCAGTGCCACAAACTGATCACCTCCATGCCACGCCGAATTGAGGCAGTAATTAAAGCAAAAGGAGCCCCTACCAAGTATTGAGTACAGATACAGTAAATTAACATACTTTCCAGAAGGCCAACAATTCACTAAAAATGTTTTTTATTGGTCTTATGAAGTATTCTAATTGTTTGAGATAGTGAATTGGTGGGTTTTTGTTAAATGTGTGCCAAAATCATCAAAATTAAAAGAACCAAATACTTAACTACTTCAGTCTGTGTGCATTGAATTTATTTAATACACAAGTTTCACAATTTGAGTTGAATTACTGAAATAAAGGAACTTTTCCACGACATTCTAATTTATTGAGATGCACCTGTATACTGACACCTATCCACCTTTAATGACATTACCTTTTGTCTTTCTAATAAATTGTCTTATTAATTCAGATACTGAGGTTTTGTTACAACTCTTATCCCAGTTGCAGCTGTTAACTGGAGGGCAAGATTATCAGCACAGGCCTCCGGAGGGGCAGGTGCGAAATGGTGTTACGAGGGCACAATCGCGGAACTTGGATGGTGTTGTTCCCCCTCGGCTAGGGGTATCACTATTCACGATTTTATCACGATTCTTTGTGATGTTGGTTTTTCTATTTTGCAAGCTGTTTGAGCAATACAGCCAAACTAATTTCCCTATTATAAAGACAAAGCTTTTCAAGGTAACAAAATATTTAAAAGTATGGCAGATATTTAGGCCAAAGTGGGTGAAGATAAAAGTCTTTGTCATTGTGAGGCTCCCTGCCGACAGTCTCTCAGCCCAGCCTTCCGCGTTCCACAAACGCTCCTCCTCTTCACAGGTGAACGGGCTGCTATATCTGTCTCCTCACCAATCACTGGAATTTAAGACGGGTGTTAGGTTGGGGATAGTTACTTTTAAATGTAATTCATTATAATATTGCGTTACTAGCTAAAAACGTAACTAATTACGTTACTTAGTTACTTTTTATGGAAAGTAATGCGTTACATTACTTTTGCGTTACTTTTTAAATATGAGCAGGGCTTGTTTGTTTGTTTTTAATACAAGAAGTTCTATTTATAGCAAATGTAAAAGCCCTTTTACACCAAAAAGTGTAATGAATAAACCTCAGGCTGAAGGAAAAGTAAATTCACGTCTGTACAGTAGAACGCAGAAAAAGAAGGTTCAACACTCTTCAGCAATAAAAAACAAAACAACGAAGTACAGTTGTTAGTTTATCTAAAGTAATTTTTTCTTCTTAGTATGGTTGAACTGGATCATCAAAGGTCGGAAGCAAACACATTGGTTAATAAAATGAGATTAGATATATTTGTGTTGTTTAACATATTTAATTATTGCAGGTTTGCGTCATGTTCTGAGTTTGCATTTCACGGGTTGTAATTCATTTTGATGAATACTAAATCTGTTTTTTGCGAGTGGGATGAATTAATACACATTCACATTTAGTCTAGATTAGAACTACAGTAAGATCATGTTCACACAGCAGTCAATAAATGAAAAAAAAGTAACTCAAATATTTTCTAGTAAATTAAAAAGTAATGCGTTACTTTACTAGTTACTTGAAAAAAGTAATATTATTACGTAACTCGCGTTACTTGTAATGAGTTACCCCCAACACTGGTCATCATTCACTTGGCCTCCTTATCACCACTCGTCTCCACGCTCATCCCCCCGCTGCAGACTCCACTCTACCACGCCCCCCTCGCCACAGTCATTATTTTATCTTTGTTATAAAAAAAATGAGAACAAAGACACATAATATACAAATAAAATAAACTGTGTTTTAATTTCAGGTATGCTTCTACAATAGGAGTATTTAGAAGGAGCATTCAAGAAACTGAATGAACAAATAAAAATAAAACACTATATAGATTGATTCCTATTAAAAAAAACTGTATTAAAGTTTCAGTCAAGAGTAGTAAGAGATTTTTCTCTTTGTGTTTGGTGTTTTATTAACATTAAATTAATAATTCACCCAAAAATTAAATTAGGCTAGTATTTTATGTTTATACCTTAATTTACTCAAAAGTTGTTTTAAACCTGACTTTCCTTCTTCTGCTAAACAAACGCTATTTTGAAGGTGGAAAACCAAACAGTTGCTGGTCCACAGTGTTCCTGTAATGAGAGGGGTCAGGGAAGTTGAGATCCAGGTGCAGCTTTATTAAACAAGAGGAGGTCAGACAGGCAAAGTTCTGTCAACAGTAACGTAGGCAAGGCTGGTACATAGGCAGGGACAATGCAAAGGTTGGGGCAGGTGGAAGACAGAGAGAAAATCCAAGAGGCAGGCAGGGTCAAAGAGGCAGGCAGCAAACAGTCAGATGAGAATAAACAGTCCAGGTAGTCAACAGGATATACACAGAGAAAACGCTCAGAGATCTAGATAGTGGCAAAACAATACTCGGCAATAAGAGAGGAAGTCCAAGGCTTATATAGAATGTGTGATCAGTGCAATCAGCTTTGTGAAGTCAGTGCAAAGGGTTATGGGAAATGTAGACGTGCAGTAGTAGTGTGTTGCAAGCGTCAATGTGTTGGAAGGGCAACCAGATTCGTGACAGAGTGACAGCGGATCTGGGGACTCGGGCGGTCCTGGCGGATCTGGGGACTCGGGCGGCCCTGGCGGATCTGGGGACTCCGTCGGCCGGTAGGCAGGTGGCCCCCCCAAAAAAAAAAATATTGGGGAAATCCACAACCTCGGTGGGGCGCTCTGGAGACGCGGACGCCAGGGTGTGCTCTGGAGGCACTGAGTCTCGGGGGTGCTCGGAAAGCGCTAAACTGGACGGAACCAACAGAGAAGGTGAGCTGGACAGGGCCAGCGGAGACGAAGGTGAGCTTGGCCGGACCAGCGGAGACGAAGGAGAGATGGACGGGACCAACTCTAGGGGGTACTCGGGAGAGCCGGACGGAACCAGCAGGGGCTCTGGAGCGGACTCTGCGAGCTCCTGGAACGGAGCGGCCCTGGGGATGCCAACTGCTCGCACCGACACCAGTGGTGGGTCCAACACACTAGCAATCAGTCCTGGCCAAAGAGGCGCATCCGCAGACATGGTAGCCATCTTGGCCGGGGACACAGGCGTGGCCGGCCTGGCAGGCATGACGAGAGAAGATTCTGGCTTGGCAGGCATGACATGAGCAGACTCTGGTTTCGCAGGCATGTTATGAGACTCTGGCAGATCAGCGGAGACGTGATGAGACTCTGGCAGATCAGCGGAGACGTGATGAGACTCTGGCAGATCAGCGGAGACGTGATGAGACTCAAGACAATCGGCAGCGTATTGGCTTGATTCAGGATTGGCAGAACGGGATGTTGCTGTGTCCGCCATTTTGCAATCAAACTAATCTTAGTTAGACGCGGTGTTGCGTTCCTCCTCTGCGACACCCACAGTAAATGAGGAGCCAGCACACAACAGAGCATAGTCCATGAAGCCCCTCAAACTGCCATTAAACTCTCCTCCAGGAAAAAGGGATTTGTGAAAAAGGGATTTGATAGGTTCATTGAGTCCGAAATGAAACAAGTCTTTAAACTAAATTTTATCGTACAGCAGTACCTGATATGACAGCTCACAGAACTGGTGAACATACTTCTCAATAGACAGGCCTCCCTGGCGAAGATGTAGGAGTTTGTCTATAGAGTCCATGGTTGGGCTGGGTAGCCGAAATAAAGCCGCTGGATCGGAGTAGGCCAAGTATTCTGTAATGAGAGGGGTCAGGGACGTTGAGATCCAGGTGCAGCTTTATTAAACAAGAGGAGGTCAGACAGGCAAAGTTCAGTCAACAGTAACTAGAGTAACGGAGGCAAGGCTGGTACATAGGCAGGGACAATGCAAAGGTCGGGGCAGGCGGCAGACAGAGAGAAAATCTAAGAGGCAGGCAGGGTCAAAGAGGTAGGCAGCAAACGGTCAGATGAGAATAAACAGTCCAGGTAGTAAACAGGATAAACACACAGAGAAAACACGCAGAGATCTAGATAGTGGCAAAACAATACTCGGCAATGAGAGAGAGGAAGTCCAAGGCTTATATAGAGTGTGTGATCAGTGCAATCAGTGATCAGTGCAATCAGCTGTGTGATTAGTGCGATCAGCTGTGTGACCTCAGTGCAATGGGTTATGGGAAATGTAGTCCGTTGGTGATGTGCAGTAGTAGTTTGGTGCAAGCATCAATGTGTTGGAAGGGCAAAGTCAATGTGGACCAGCAATTGTTTAGTTACCCACATTCTTTAAAATATCTTCTCACTGATGTGACTGTATGTGGCGCTGTACACTATGTTGATAAGCCGGTGCCAGAACTGCAGCTGATAGAATGTGCGCTGTAGCAAGAAACAACGATATTTCTTAAAAAGCAGATCGTGGAGACATTTTTACCAGGGCTGCTGCTGGCCAAATGGGTGCCCAATGAGAAGGATTTTATTGTTGTGCCACCTCCCTCAAATGTTATGGGAGTAAAAAGAAAAAAAACTAGTATAGGGGTCAAAATATAACTTTAATAAAATATAAAATAAATTCATCGTTATTAAATTGTATTATTTACAAAATTGTAGCTCTAAACAGTTACCTATTGTCAGGGTTGGTGGAAGGAAGAGAGCGAGGACCCAATCGCTGGAGGAAAATTAGCTTTATTTTACAAAAAACAAAACAAACGAACAAAAACTACCCCGTAGGGGAAAAAACAGACTGACTGGACTGGGCAGGGCAGGGCAGGGCAGGGCAGGGCAGGGCAGGGCAGGGCAGGGCAGGGCAGGGCAGGGCAGGGCAGGGCAGGGCAGGGCAGGGCTGGACAGAACACAGACGACATCTAACATAGGTAACGAACCCACACGGAACTGCAAACACAAGGAGATTATAAAGGGAGCAAATGATGAGGGTAATGAGGGAAAGCAGCTGGGGAAAATTAATCAATAAACAGGTAACAAGATGGGTGGGGTGAAGACAAATTGACATGAGAGCACGTGGCACACAGAAAACTAGGACAGAAGCCACGTGCTCACACAAAACAGAAACACAAGCACATGGCCAGCAAACAAATCACCAGCCATGTGCAAAACAGGACATGAACACGCAGCTAATGAGAAAACTCATAAGCCACGTGTTCACACAAGACATGACAACATGAAAGCACGCAGCCAATGAATATACAAGCTGCGTGCCACACAGCACAAGATACAACATAAATGCACGCAGCCGATAGAAACACGAACTGCGTGCAACACAACAAAACACACGTGGACAAGAGTGCGAGGTGCCGAGCGAACTCGAGACCGCGCACTCACACAATGACAGAAAATGGAGCGCGAGTGTCCGAACCCCGTCACGTGACCAAAACTCAAGACATGAGTGCCGGGATCCAAACACCACGCTCCAACATGAAACAAGGCACGCAGACGAGAGCGCGTGACTCGAGCACACTCGAAGCCGCGCGCTCACATGAAAACGCGGACATGATGGGTGTATCAGGGCTCTGTCACAAAACCATGAATAACACTAGACCGAAGTGACAGAACCCTGACACCTATGGCAGTAATACAGTTGTCTGATTTATTTTATGGTCTTAAGCATTCAGAAATCACGCAAAAACATGTAAGCAGTTTTACTACGAAAACCATGGTTAATTATTTATTGTAAGGGTTGTGATGTCCACATGTTTTTTTGTTGAAGAAATTATAGAGGCTGTGTCATCTATAGCAAAAAGGTGGCAAAAAGATTCAGTGCATATTTGATTTAAATGTTTGGTCAATAGCCTATTAAACAAGGATATGATCGCCCTGTAAGTGTAACAGCAGAAATTACCAGGCATTTGTAACATGTAATGTTGAAGAAAATAATAGACACCATCACAACATTTTTAATGGTTTTACTGGTTATAATGGGACTTGAATTGTTTTTACTGGAAACTTTAATGGACCCTGTTGGTCTCTACTGGTAATTGGCCAACTTCTATTGGTGGCTTGTTAAAACCAACAAATCCTAATGGATTATGTCCCAAAAACTCACTACAGAATTTTTATAAACAAATAGTTTTAATGGTTAAAAGTTGATGGTTTGTAATGGCATTTGTAATTTATTTGAGATTAATTTGTGATGGTGTTAGAATTTTATGTGATGGTTCTATAGTTTTTTTTCAGCAGAGTTGTCTCATTGTTTTTATATCATGCATTTTAAGTCATTTTGATAGCACGTGTACGTTTGCAAGATGTCTGTTAAAGATTCTCTTGATCTGGAAAGCATCTGCTGTCTACAAACGTCTGACACACGTCATTTAGATGTCAGTTTTACATACATTCTAAATAATAAACATCTTAAAGACATCTAATAAAAGGAAACGTCCTGTAGACATATTGCAGATGAGCAAAATGCAGACATCAAATAGACATCTCCTAGATGTACATTGCTATCAGGGTTGTTATTTATATATATATATATATGGAATGGCGCGTCAGGTTTGTTTTGCCATTAACTGGGATGGTGCCCGCCCCGGGACTTGGTGCCCTACGCAAACTGCATACTCTGCATATTTGTATAGTTCATATCGCAGAGACCGGACCGCACGGGCACTTTAGCTTCGGACCTCAAAGAGACAGGGGCTCGAGCCCCCTTGTGCACACCACTGATTGATTATCAGTGAATAACAAATTACATTTTAGTCTTTCAAACAAAGATATCAAATAGATTAAAATGTTTTAGAGTGTAGTGCATATGAAAGTTTTGATGACACTGTTATAGTTCTTTCACATGAACAATGTTACTTCATTGAAAAGGAAAACATTGGAAACCAGTCCTCAAATTTTCTCCTTTTGTGGTTTTAAAACAACCCAAGGGTGAGCAAACAATGACCTAATTGTAGTTTATGAAAGCACTAATCCTTTAAAAATCCAGTTTGGACACATTATAGAACATTACAGGCCTTTTTAACAAGACTGTTTTGCTTTGAACAAAATCCATCCAGTTTTTCTTCCCAGAATCCCTAAATCTGGTGGAAAGCTTCAACAGAACAGTCCATTTGGATATTTGGCTTAGCATAATGGATTTGGTCTCAATAAAATAAAACATTAATTACACCACGTCGGTCAAAAATTACAGCTTTGACCTTTGCCTGACAGGTAAAAACATATGAGATGGGGCTTTCAGCTCTGTGAGAGCCACTTAAGATCACAAGACCCTGGGGCTCAGGCATCAGACAATTATAGCAGCTGACATTTAGTCGTGATAGTAACACCAACAGCGGTCAATATTCACGCATCCAGCCATGGATTATAAGTCACATTTTTAACGTCCAATTACATCCCCAGCAGAATGGTATGAATGGATTAGCGGCTTGGGAACACAATGGAACTTGACAGCGGCCTCCAGAACATATATTTAATTCTCCCCACTGTCAGTCTCACAGACACGGGCACTGAGATCTTCACAGCCGAAGAACAAAGCCATTTTGTAAAGAGAAACCATTTGGCAGCAAAGATACATTTTACCAGACTGTGTTGGTTCAATTACAATCACTGATGAAAATATGCCACATTTAATTCTACATTTTTTGATATTAACTCTAGTAATGGTTCACTCCAAAAATAAAAATAAATAAAAAAATGGAACACAAACATTGATTCTGAAGAATATTCCATTCATATAATTAATAGGCTATCACATTCGAAAAATTACAAATACACCATTAAAATAGCATAATTCACGTCCTGTGAAGCATATTTTATGACTTCTGAATCCATATGATCATAATTTGTTGTTTTTGACTTATTAGTTAATTATTCTTGGCGTATTAATGAGAAGTTCGAAGGTCCAACGTGAATTAATTATTCTTTGAAGTCAGATCTTTTAAATTAATCACTTTATCCAGTACACAAAAAGTATTTTAAATGATTTGTTCACAATCAAAGCTATGTTTTCCCCACTGGAGATGGATAATCTGTTAATAACAGCTTACATTTATGTCTGGTTCATCACGTAAAGGTAACATATGAATTCAGAAAACTTGAAATTTTGAGCACGAATCATGTGGAATATTTTCAAGAAACTTTTTTATGGTTTTTCCACTGATAAAACAAAGAGATTGATCTTGATATTTCTTTGGGCAAAACTTTGCTTAACATACTTCATATGCTTTTATACTCTAAAAAGGCACATTATCAGGGACATTATATATTTAAGAATGGTTTAGCTCCACAACAAAGTAACTTAAAACCATACAAATCAACATAAAATGTGAGCGATAAAATTTCATGGGCCGAGTTTTATCAAATTTCACCATTATTCCAATCACTATGGCTTCCTCACACAATCACTCTTCTAAATTACCGTCCAATGTGATAAGGAAATCAGATGAGACTCTCTCGGCCACAATGGGTACATCTTTTAGCCTCAGCTACGAAATGTATTTCCTGCCATTTTCCAGGCAAATTTCAATTGTGACCTCCCATTTCCTTCCTCTTCATATAAGTAAAGGGATATTCAGCCATTTATCATGCAAGGAACTGGATCTGTTTGTGTTGCACATCATCATACTGTATAAATGAGTTATAGACCCATTTAGCCCCTCATCATGGACAGATTGTGCCAACGTGGCCAGAGTTAAGAACTCGATGAACGACAGAAAAATCCCTGCAAATTACCCAACCCATCCCCCTCTGACAATCTTCTTTTGGCAGTTCATTCAATTAATTTGTTATTCTCTCGGTTGGAGTTACATGTGCGACATTAAAGAGATCTGAAGGTTTATGTTAGGGATGGATGAGTTTTTGTCCATGCATTTTGTTGAAAAAAGTCAGAGGATATTTTACAGTCAAGAAAGGTTAGGTACAGATCAAACACACTTATAAATCTCTTAAAGGTGCAGTAACACATTTTATTTTACTGTTAAAAATAATGTATACTCTCACAAAATGCCCTCATGAGAGCTGTCTCATGAGGATCAACACATTAAGTTCATATAAAAAGCTGAATAATACATGTTTTATCTCAGTAACCCTCCCTGTTATTGGACACTTTTGCTTGTGGAATATATTAATCATGTCTGGGTACAAAGGCATTCATACAGTGGCATAAATAGTGGAAAATGTCTCAGGTTACGTATGTAACCCTAGTTCCTCGAGGGAACGAGAAGCTGCGTTGAATGCTTTGGGAACGACTTCAGCGTGACCATGCTCTAAATAACGTGTGTAATCAGACCAATGGATGAGAGAGACGTCACAGGCGGGGTGACGTATAGACCAGGAAGCATAAAAGCGCGTGCGGTGGAACCGGCGTCAGCTTGTAGGAATGAAGCAAGCGCTTGCAGGGATGCCGGGAGTGTGGCCCCAAGACGCAGCATATTATTTCCTCAAGGAACTAGGGTTACATACGGAATAGCATCCTAATCCACCACTTTTTATCATGAGCTTCTCTGGCCGGAGGAGCTGGATGAGTCAGAGAGAACAAGAGGGGGGCAGTGCAATCTCGAGTCGCAAATAGGTCCACCTGAGCCTGGGAAAACTCTACAAGTCTGCCTCAGGGTGAAGCATCCATTCCCCAGGCCTCGGTCCCTGCCTCGACAGGATGTCTGCTCCCATATTCAGATGCCCAGGAATATGAACTGTTCTCAGCGAGAAGAGTTTGCCCTCAGACCACCCAAGGATCTGGTGCGCCAGCCTGTCCAGGGGGCGTGAACGCAGACCTCCTTAGTGGTTGATATAAGAGACCACCACTGTGTTGCCGGTACGCACCAACACATGGCGATCTCTTAATTCCAGGAGAAAGTTTTTAATGCTAGAAATATGGGCAGCATCTCCAGGCAGTTGACGTGCCACGTGAGATGGCGACCACTCCACAGACCGCGGGCCGAGCAGCCACTCATGACCACTCCCCAACCGGTGAGAGATGCATCCGCCGCTAGTGTATGCGGTGTCAAGGAGCTCTCAGCACCGGGCGCTAAGATAAGAACCAAGGTTTCCTCCACAGGATTACCTTCAGGAAGAGCGCCTTGGTCTTGAGCCACCATTATAAGGGTCTCATGCACAGCAGGCCAAAAGTAACCATGTTGGACGCAGCTGCCATTAGACCCAGCAGTCCTGAAACTGCTTGGCAGTGAGTGACCAGCCTTCTTTCCCCCTCTTGACTGTCGTGAGAATCGACTCGAAACCGAGCAGGATACAATCGTGCCTGCATCGTGGTCGAATCCCAAACCACGCCGAGATAAGTGGTCCTCTGTAATGGAGAAAGCACATCTTTCTTGGCGTTTAGTCTTAACCCCCAGCTCTTTCATACGAGCAAGAACGACATCTCGATGTTAAATCGCCTCAAGCTCTACATTAACCAATCCACCGATGTGGTTGAGTATGCGGACGCCCTGGGATCATGGAAAGCATGGAAAAGCAGACACTTTTTCCATACTGCACAAGTAGCATGTATAATAACCCATGTCAGATCTATACAAGTGGAGCTGGGGAGGTTGAGGGTTTCAGAGGAATTCTGAAAGCGCACTGTGAAATTCTCTAGAGGATGCTAACCAGCCATTTAAATGTAAAGCAGTAAGCTCATTGGCTTCATATGCAACATGAACCAATTAGCTTGTACCAAGTAGTTTAATGCTGTTAATATCATCAGTTTTCATTAACAATCCATCAGCCTTCACCATCTAGAGTTTCATGACAGAACTGGGCATTGATTTTAACACTATAATCTTACTGTGTGAACATGGCCAATTTGTGTCTATTTCAATTCAGAAATATCAGAGACAGTTGCTACTCAAATTAAACCTAACCATTAAGTCTTCTGAGCTATGAAGGAGAAACCTCAACGCATAACATATAACTCTGATTTGTTCTTATTTAGATGAGCTCTGGACACTCTATTTTCTTCTTTTCTCTTTCCTCAACATTTAAATTAGCTCCCTTCACATCACTTCTCTTCACAATGATATTGGTTGCTACCATAACTCTGTACTCTCCAGCTCGGCTCCTCGGGCTTGGAACTGACCCCATCCAAGTCACGAGACGGAACCAAACGTTGGGCGGAAATGCCAGCTTGCAGGGGCGAGTCGCGTCAATCAACAGTCCCCCGTGTAATTAAGAGAAAAGCTGCTGCATCCACTACTATCACTCGCCGTGCCTCCATATTCCCCACCTCATCTACAAAGACAACAGATCGGTTAACCTATCAGCCAACAGAAAATCAAAGGGGGCATTTGTCAATTCCTTGCACCTCCCATTGACATTTGAAACGATGCCGCTCTTTCACCAACTGTGGTAAATATCATACTGTTCCAATACCTCTTTCTGAAACCTGCTTTTTCCCCTGGCAGTATGTGGTGGACAGATGCCAAGGAAAGTAAAGGCAAGTAGTTTTTCTAAAGGCAGAGATTTAGATGAACCGAAGGAGGGGAAATCCACAAGTTGCCACAACTGACCACTCACGCCCACTCGTCTGCATTCCTGTCCTGAACCTCAGAGTGACCAGCAACATGAACAGACAAACACAGACACACATGCATGACACTCCTACATAAAAAAACAGCACATCTCCACCACCCAGGTAAAATGTACATAGACAGGGTCCAAGCACCAATTACATGAAAATTTGTATTTTGCAGTTGGATAGAAACTACTGCATGATACATTCTTTAAATCAAATTTTACAAATGATAGTATGGTTTTGATTATGTACGTGACATCTAAAGTTTTGTATTTTGTATTTTTAATACAGTTGCTGTCATTGACAGGAGTGGCAAAAAGTCGACTGGGTATCCTGATATAATGTACACACAGCAAACATGCTTCCTGACAAACTGTGATTTGAGGGGTCAGCGGGGATGATTGAATGTGAACAGAGCCCTTTGACATCTGTCGGTGTTCATATACTCAAATTCAGCACTTTTAACTTTGACCCTCACAGTAGTGTTTAAATGCACATCACTGCAACATTCACAAGTGCTGAGCATGCACAAAATCCTAAATTAATTAGTATCATGCAGTAATAATTCCACATGGATTATTCCACATGGTCTCCATTACCTGACTGCTTAGAGACATAGTTCAGATTCCTTCAAAGATTTATGTCATTAGTACTGTGAAACTGATTGTGTTGTTTTATCTGTGAATGAGATTGGCTTAAAGCGGTAGAGAAAAGCATCACTCTTACACACCTGAAAGGCCTTTGGATTATGCTCTTTGTAATCTGTGAGAATCTGAGTATGTGCTTTTATTATTGAAGTGCATCGTTACTCTAGAAACACAGCTTCCACAATATATTAACCTAATTCCATTGGAAAATATCCCACGAGACAACTGAAAACCTTTAGTGGAGAAACTTTTAGAGTTCCTATATGATGTGAGGGGGGGGGGGGGGGTGTTTTTAACGATAGCATTACTGGAGAACCATTTTACCATGACACCTAGTTCCAATAACACCATAGGAAAAAACGGCATAAGTTGTATGATGTCATTGGAAACCCAAAAGTAGTTCTTATTTTACTGGAGAACCATAATACATTCTTAAAATGGCATCAGAGCTCTTCGTATGATGGAGAGTTCCTGTGATATCATTATCTTTTGAATTGTTCTATAGGAGAATGTTATTATCTAGTGTTAATGGAGAAGATTTTGAACTTTACTTATTTTAAGGCCCTGTTTACACTAGTGCATTTTCATTTTAAAATGGCGTTTTAAAATGAAAACAATCCTCGTCTTCACTGGTGTTTTTAGAATCGAATTCCATCCACGCTAAACTACCGAAAATACATGTCACATGACCATTCATGCAGGTACAACATTGAGCATGACGTTATTGTTTGCACGGTCATCAAGGATATGCAGAGTCCAGTGTTAAGTTTCCACAGTCTGTGGTGATTTGGGGTGCAATGTCATCTGCTGGTGTTGGTCCATTGTTGGTGTTTTTTTGAAAACCAATGTCACTGCATCTGTTTACCAAGAAATTTTGGAGCACTTCATGCTTCCTTCTGCTGACCAGCTTTTTAAAGATGTTGATTTCATTTCCCAGCAGGATTTGGCTCCTGCCCACACTGCCAAAAGCACCAAAAGTTGGTTAAATGACCATGGTGTTGGTGTGCTTGACTGACCAGCAAACTCACCAGACCTGAACCCCATAGAGAATCGCCAAATTGAGGCAGACATCAAAGCAAAAGGAGCCCCTACCAAGTATTGACTACATATACAGTAAATGAACATTTTCCAGAAGGCCAACAATTCACTAAAAATGTTTTTTTTTAATTGGTCTTATGAAGTATTCTAATTTGTTGAGATATTGAAATGGTGATTTTTTGTTAAATGTGAGCCAAAATCATCACAATTACAAGAACCTTAGACTTAAACTACTTCAGTCTGTGTGCATTGAATTTAATACATAAGTTTCACAATTTGTGTTGAATTACTGAAATAAATGAACTTTTCCACTACTAATTTAATTTATTGAGATGCACCTGTATATATATATATATATATACACACATTGAAAAAAATGATAAACGCAACACTTGTTTTTTGCCCCCATTTTTCATGAGCTGAACTCAAATATCTAAGACTTTTTCTATGTGCACAAAAGGCTTATTTCTCTCAAATATTGTTCACAAATCTGTCTAAATCTGTGTTGGTGAGCACTTCTCCTTTGCCGAAATAATCCATCCACCTCACAGGTGTGGCATATTAAGATATTGATTAGACAGAATGATTATTGCACAGGTGTGTCTTAGACTGGCCACAATAAATGGCCACTCTAAAATCACAGACAGATCCAGCGTTTTAGGAGAGTGAAACTCCTATTCTTTTTTAACCGGGTCCCAGAGTGGATAAATCTGAAAACGACACCTAGTCCAAGTGTAACAAATGACAGGTCAGAGGCGAGAGTAGATCCACTAGCAGCTTTATTTGTACAAGGTCAAACAGGCAAAAATCAAGCAGAGGTATCGAGGGCAACGTAGAAAAGGCAGAGTCGAAATCAGAGGCAGAGCAATGGGTCAGGGCAGGTGGCAGACAGAGGATTACCATTAAACAGGCGAGGTCAGAGAGGCAGGCAGCAAACGATCAGGAGAGGAGGTCAACAGTCCAGGTAGTACACGGAAAGACAAACTGGGAAAAATACACGGAAAGACAAACTGGGAAAAATGCTCGGAAATGTTAGCCGGGGGAAACAAGACTTCGCAATGGGTGCATGTGAGAGTGCTGCTTAAATGTGTGTGAGTGAATGAGGTGCAGGTGAGGTGAGACAATCAAGACTAATGAGTGAATGGTGACAGCTGTATGATTGGTGTAATGGTGGACGGGAATGTGTGTGTGCAGTGCATGATGGGAGATGTAGTCCATGGGTGATGTGCAGTTGTAGTGAGTGGCAACCAGATTCATGACACCAAGTCTTCTTTTCTGTTTTTAGTCTATCTCTGTGGCAGAATTACAGCGCCACATACTCGTCTGGCATGTATAAAAAATATTTTTTGGGTGGTTTCGTACACAGATATTTCTTGAGACAAGGGAGAACAATATCAGATAGGGAAAGCTCTGGCTTCGTGTGGATGTAGCCTAATACTATGAATTTGACTTCAAGGCCTTTTTTTATCCACAAAGAGCTACATAGGTCAGTCAACTTAAGACAACTTTACAATAAATCAGAATAGGTCTCTCTGCTGAACCTTGGGTGTTGCACAGAACCATTAAGAGATTTGTATTTTAGTGTTAATTCATCACAGCCTAAAATGTTCTGTGGAGTTTTCTTAATAATCAGATGTGCATAATGAATGCACAAGGTTAGCAAAATCTGTCAAGGTAAGAAAAGGCATTTATTACTTAGCAGAGCTGCTTAGCCAATTTAGCGAACTCCATGGAGTACAAATAAAATTGGTTACAAAAGAAAAACGTAAAATGTATTTTCCTCGCTGAGAAAGAGAGAGTGGCGTGCTACAGCAGATCTGGGGTAAATTAATGCAGTTAGCTTCCCTCCCTTATTTCTCCATGAAAATATTCTCCTTTAAAACCCTCTTCTTTGGACTCTATCAGTATGACAACGAAGCAGGAAAGGTCCTTGCTTTTGTCATTTACACTTTATAAGACCTGTCATTATCAGTTTATAGGTACATTAGAAGCAAGCCATTTAAATGCATTTAATTATAATGTGAGATATATGGGTAGAACAATCAGCGCTGTGCAGTGCCGCTTCCTAGCACAAACCCAAAGGGAGGCTATTTTTGGCTTCTCAACAATTTCAGCCCCAGCATGTAGGATCACTGTGAGCTTGAGTTTTCTCCCCAGGGCTTCAACAGAAGCAGGCACACCAAACAAGAAAAGCCTTGGGGATACAGAAACAACTTTGAAGACAAAGCCATGGAATCAGCCTCAATAGCAGGCTAATATCAAAGAAAAGAGATGTAGGAGATGCTTGTGTACGTAATGCAGATGGGTATTACACAGAACTGAGAAATTAATTAACCTTGTGTTTACAGAGTTTATTTTAAAGCCAGCCAGAACTGACTTTTGAAAAAAAAATGTATGTTTCTATTCATCAAATGACTTGTAAATCATACACAAGATCAGGCATGGAGAACCAATACTGAATCTAGCCAAAAACGTCTGATCTCAGTGTCAAATTATTAAGTTACATGTTCAGTGGGTGACACATTAACGGTGACAGCACCTCTACCAGATAGTCAGCCATCCAGCAAGCAGGGAAATGGAGAAAAATAAAGATGCACCTTGTCACTGAGACACCAAGAACTTCAGCAGAAAAAAAGTTAAACTTCATATGCTGTCACAGCACCCATGACAACAGTTATATTAGTTCACCAAGGACCAAAAGCAGTCCTAACACCTGTTAGTAACTTCATGATTTTAATAACGAGTACAGTACCATAGGTACTCATGCTATTCCTCATTATCACAACAACCCCAAAAAAGGGCAATTTGGTTACATAACTTTACAATTTGCGTTATAATTTGGTTACATAATTCAAACAAATACCAAACTAAGTGGCATGTGCAAGTCATTTTTGCTCACTGACTATAAAACTATATAAAGCACACATAATAGCACTGAATTTGCACATGTAGTGCACATCAAACTACTGTACTTGGAGATAATGTTTAATTGATTAAATTACATTTAATTAAAATTTCAAATTTATCATTGCATACTTGTATTTACAAATATATATTAAATACTTGGCATAGGAATTTCAGTAAAAATTACATGAAAGTGCATTTTAGTTTATCATAAATCCTTTAACCATATTTAAAAAACAATGGAATATTAAAATTACATATAAAGCATAATTAAATTACATATAATTACTTACATATCCAAATTGTAAGTAAAACTAATATTATTGGAGTTAATTGTACAAATAAATTTTCTATCTTTTTACCTCACAATTTCATATTTAATTAAGTGCATTTCCTTGTAATTTGTGACATTTACTAGCAATTTCTAAGAAATTTCAAAGTATGTTTTTTTCTTCTGTGTACTCCAAATTTCAGTTTATTTGTATTTAATGTACATTTGAACTATAATACATTTCTCACTTAATACAGTTAGTAGTGTACAAGTTAGTTGTTTAAATTCTTTAAAATAATACATTTACATAAATGCACTTTTTTGCTCAAGTGTACTTGTTTTTCACAAGGGAAAGCCTGTCAATGAAAGTTATTTTATCAGAGAAAAAGATTAACTTCTCTTTCATCAGTGTTAGAGAGATTCAGCAAGTATTTGAGAGATACCAATGGAGAAAAATTATAAATAGTCTATGTCATTATTGCGTAGAAGAGTATATATTGCATATAACAGGTCACAGCAGTACGGTTATAAAATCCTTCCTATCTTGCAGCTCAATAATCATATAGATATTCTACAGCTGTGGCACAATGTGATTCTTTGACTTAGGGGTGTATTCAGAAACATCTGTTCAGTTTTTTCCCACTTTCAAACCTCCAGAGTGCATTAGCCAGCAGCTCCTGCAGTGCTTATCTTCAGTTTCTCATGAACGATAAGATTTTCAGCAAGCTGAGCAATATTGAATATCACTTTTCCCGTTATCAGCATCATTGTGTGTTTGTGTATAGTGGAGGAATCTGTATGGCATAAAGCGTTTAAGGATTTCACACACTACATTTTGACAACATTGAGTATAAAAGCGAATTATTTAATTTGTAAATGAAATGTAATGTTAGAAACTATAGAATCAAGTCAAACAATACCATCACAGCATAATACCTGCATCAATTCAATCAGTCCGGCTCTATAGCAACTATTCTAGAGATATTTTTGTACCGAAGTCAATACTTACAGACATGGCGGTTAGAGGGGGAAAACACAATTTAGCTTAATAATCATCCAAGGCTGCTTACAGACATTGAAAATTCCTTAACAAATATACACTACCGTTCAAAAGTGAGGGTCCCGTATGTTTTTTAATTAAGAAAAATAATAATAATTATTATAAAATTAACTAATAGTGACACTGAAGACTGGAATAATAATGCTGAAAATTCAGCTTTGCGTCACAGGAATATAAATGCATTTTAAAATATATTTAAATAGAAAAAAAGTTCATTTAAATTGCAAAAATACTTCACAATATTACTGTTTTTAACTGTACTGCTGATCAAATAAATGTAGCCTTGGTGAGCAGAGCATACAATGTGGTGCAAATTTTGTCAGCAATGCTTAAGATGAATACGTATGTGAGAATAATATGGAATAATAAGAATTGTGTGAATATACTTTGTTCTCTCTGCTGTTATGGGGAAAAAGGTGTCTGTTATACAGTAAATCTGCTGAACCAGTGTAGACCAGCCTAAAGATTTTTTTCCTGTCTTAGTTTTTTGTGTGTGTTTTCCCCCTAGCCTGACCACCTGACAAGTTTTCAAAACTCCTCTAAAATCATCTAACCAGACCAACCTAACAAGCCTGGTGCTTTAAACAGTGACTGCAGAGCCTCAGGGTGTGTGTCACTCAAGTAGGTATGATGGACCAAAACCAAAAGTCAACGTTGGGTTATTGTCATTTTTCTCCTGTGCTATGGAGGAAGGAATAAAATACTGGCTTTGTTTTAAAACATAGTGAACTACCTACTGTCTACATCCCCTAAAGCAGCACACCAAACCTCCTGAGTGACTGATTTGAAACACTCTATTTCTGTTAACAGTCACTCACTTTTGTCACAAAATGCTTACAGTCTGATGTATGCTTGTTGTTAAGATAATTATAATTTAAAAAGTACAAACAATGCTTAGTTAAAATAATTCTGTATTGTGTTGAGTATTGAGCATTGATGTGGTGTGAATGTGGACATTGAGCATTGATTTGGTGTGATGTGGACATTGTTGAGAGATTAAGGCAGGAGATGCAGTTGATGGTAGTGGAGCATGCACACCCATAGGCCTAGTCTCTGTAGTGGTGGGAAATATCTCTGCTTTACTAATCTTATTTGCTCTTACTTTTGAAACATGAGTCATGCAGTGAATACTTTGATTCTTCTGCCTCTAGTAGGACTCACAAGCACACATTCTTCACCAGCATGGACTCTCACTCCACTGAATCCCAGCATGCACATCTCGCTGTAACTCATTCTAATTATCTACCTGTTTTTAAGTGCAAAACAAACACCTCTTTGGGACAATTTTGCGATCTCCCCATGCTGGACCTCATTCGTCACCACCATTTTTTTCCAAAATCAAGAAGAACATTTAAAACACTTATGTGATTAAAGTTTAGTTAAGCAATAATTACATTTCCTATATTTTATGTAGTAGAGTGCTTCCATGTTTTTTATGTCTCAGGAGTAGGTCATTTGTTTTTTTTGTTTTTTTGTCATATGAAGGTCACATTAAAATTGTCTTGAAAACTTTTTACAATGCCTTCACCATTTATATTTGCTACTTTTCCACACTCAAATATCAGGCAATTTTATTCCATAAATTACAAACATTTTATAACACGCAATATTATTTAACACAATACTGTACATAATTTGTGATCACGTAAGGAAATGCAGTATATTAATTTTTTTCCCCATACGTCAATCAGTGATATTGCTATATAGCGATATATATATTTTTTTCACATACATACATTATATGTCTACAGTTTATAAAAATGTATAACATATATACTGAACAAACTTATAAACGCATCACTTATGTTTTTGCCCCCAATTTTCATGAGCTGAACTCTAAGATCTAAGACTTTTTCTATGCACAGAAAAGGCCTATTTCTCTAAAATATTGTTTAAAAATCTGTTTAAATCTTTGTTAGTGAGCACTTCTCCTTTGCAGAGATAATCCATCCACCTCACAGGTGTGGCATATCAAGATGCTGATTGCACAGCATGATTATTGCACAGGTGTGCCTTAGGCTGGCCACAATAAAAAATCACTCTAAAATGTGCAGTTTTATCACACAGCACAATGCCATAGATGTCACAAGTTTTGAGGGAGCGTGCAATTGGCATGCTGACTGCAGGAATGTCCACAAGAGCTGTTGACTGTGAATTGAATGTACATTTCTCTGTAAGCCGTTTCAGAAAATTTGGCAATGCATCCAACCGGCCTCACAACCGCAGACCACGTGAAAACACACCAGCTCAGGACCTCCACATCAAGCATCTTCACATCCAGGACCGTCTGAGACCAGCCACCCGGACAGCTGCTGCAACAATCGGTTTGCATAACCAAATAATTTCTGCACAATCTGTCAGAAACCATCTCAGGGAAGCTCATCTGCATGCTCATCGTCCTAATCTGGGTCTCGACCTGACCACTCCCCATGCATACGGGTATAAAAGGGCGACAGGTGCGTCCACTGATTAGATTTTTGCTTCGGAGCCGAGTGAATGAGAAGTGTGCTGATCTCCACAAGCCTTTCATCTCTTATTTGTTCCTGGTTGGCGTAACGGTGCGATCAGCGGAGTCCCTCTCAACAGCGATTCCTCTGGGAACTTCAACTAAAAGAGCAAATTCTGAAAGAGCACTCTCCCTGACTCCCCGTGCCTTTACGAAGGTCGTAGAGGGTGCCCTTAGCCCGCTTCGGGAAGTGGGCGCCAGGGTCACCAACTACCTCGACGATTGGCCTATCTTGGCCCAATCCAGAGAGAAATTGTGCGATCACAGGGACTTGGTGCTTCGGCACCTCAGCCAGTGGGGGCTTCGGGTCAACTGGGAAAAGAGCAAGCTATCCCCTGTGCAGAGAATCTCTTTTCTCGGTGTGGAGTTAGACTCTGTGAGTATGATGGCACGCCTCACGGAGGAACCTGCCCAAGCAGTGCTGAACTGCCTGAGTTCCTTCAGAGGCAGGAATGTGGTACCACTGAAACAGTTTCAGAGGCTCCTGGGGCATATGACATCCGCAGCGGCAGTCACGCCGCTCGGATTGCTTCATATGAGACCACTTCAGCACTGGCTACACTCCCGGGTCCCGAGGTGGGCATGGCGCCGCGGTACACTGCGAGTGGGTATCACCCAGCAGTGTCGCCGCTCCCTCAGCCCCTGGACAGACCCTGCCTTTCTACGGGCTGGGGTGCCCCTAGAACAAGTGTCCCGGCATACTGTTGTCACAACAGCACGGGCTGGGGCGCTACATGCAACAGGCAGGCAGCCTCGGGGCTCTGGACAGGGCCCCGACTGCTTTGGCACATCAACTGCCTAGAGCTGTGGACAGTGCATCTAGCCTTACCGCAGTTCTGGCCACTGCTTTTGGGCAAGCACATGCTATTCTGCAAGGACAACACTGCAGCTGTCTCGTATATCAACTGGTTCCCCGGAGAATGGCGACTCCATCCCGAGACGATCCGGCTGATCTGGAGTCGATTCGGGGAAGCTCAGGTGAACCTGTTTGCTTCCCACGAGTCCTCCCACCGCCAGCTGTATTTTTCCCTGACCGAGGGCCCCCTCGGCACGGACACACTGGCACACAGCTGGCCTCAGGATTTACGCAAGTATGCGTTTCCCCAAGTGAGCCTACTCGCACAGACGCTGTGCAAGCTCAGGGAGGACGAGGAGCAGGTCCTGCTGGTTGCAGCCGCTTGGCCCACCCGGACCTGGTTTTCCGAACTCATTCTCCTCACGACAGCACTTCCCTGACGCATTCCTCTGAGAAAGGACCTCCTCACTCAGGGGCTCGGCACCATATGGCACCCACGTCCAGATCTGTGGAACCTCCATGTGTGGCTCCTGGATGGGACACGGCAGACTTGAGCGGTCAACCACTGGCAGTGGTAGAGACCATCACTCAGGCTAGAGCTCCTTCAACAAGGTAAACCTACACACTGAAATGGAGTCTGTTCACGAGCTGGTGTTCTTCTCGCCGAGAAGACCCCCGAAGATGCACGATTGGAGTAGTGCTTTCTTTCCTGCAAGAAAGGTTGGAGCGTAGGCTGTCACCCTCCACCTTGAAGTGTATGTGGCCGCTATCGCAGCCCACCACGATTCAGTGGACGGCCGGTCCCTGGGAAAGCATGATCTCATCGTGAGGTTCCTGAAGGGTGCCAGGAGGATGAACCCCTCCAGGCCACCCCTTGTGTCCTCTTGGTACCTCTCTATCATCCTGGCTGGACTTCAGAGGGGCCCCTTTGAGACGCTGGACTCAGTCGAGCTGAAATTCCTGTCTGCTAAGACAGCGCTCCTGACCGCGCTCACTTCCATCAAAAAGGTTGGGGACCTCCGAGCGTTTTCGGTAAGCGAAGAGTGCCTTGTGTTCGGGCCGGTCTACTCTCACGTTGTCTTGAGACCCCGGCCTGGATACGTTCCCAAGGTTCCCAACAAGCCCTTTGGCGATCAGGTGGTGAACCTGCAAGCACTGCCCTCGGAGGAGACAGATCCAGCCTTAGAGTTGCTGTGTCCCGTAAGTGCATTGCGCATATACGTGGACCGCACCTGGAGCTTCAGAAGCTCTGAGCAGCTCTTTGTCTGCCACAGGGGTCAGCAGAAAGGGAAGGCTGTCTCCAAGCAGAGGTTGACCCACTGGATAGTGGATGCCATCGCCTTGGCATTCCAATCTCAAGGTGAGCCCCGCCCCCTGGGAGTGAGGGCTCACTCCACTCGGAGTGTTGCCTCCTTATAAGCGTTGGCGCACAGCACCTCTCTGGCGGATATCTGCAGAGCTGCGGACTGGGCGACACCGAATACATTCGCAAGATTCAACAGTCTCCGCATTGAGCCAGTTTCTTCCTGTGTGTTGGGTAACAAGTAATGGGCAGGAAGAACTGGCCAGTGTCACACTTCCTGTGCCATTCCCCCTCACCCCGGGGATGCGTGCACCTTTTTCCTCAGTTCAGTTCCCCGGATGGCGAACCCTGATGGAGTTCCTCCAGCACCCCCGGCAGTCAAACTGGGCGGAGCAGTCTGACGCCAGACCCAGTACTGGTGTTAGTTCGCCCGGGTCTCCGGTCAGCCCCAGTACTAGGCTAGTTGTCCGTATGGCCTGATTCCCCTTCGGGAAATCCCATATGTGTATTCTTCCACTGTAAGGTTTCCCTCACGGTAAACCAGTGTCTTCCCTTTGACAGAGCTCTCTGTCAGGCTCAGCTGGCAGCTCTCCTCCCTACACCTAGGTAGGATCTGCCCCAGTGTCCAGTTGTATGTAGTACTGCCCCAAACCTGGGTCAGTCCATATCAGTGTTTTCACATGTTACCTCCCTTCAGGCAGGATGTGGCCTTTGTAGCGCCCTTCTCCAGAAGGCTCGCTTCCCTGTCGTTACTGCCAAACTGTAACAACAAATAGGAAAGACTTGAAGCTATCTTTCACTGAAGGTTGAAATCCCTTCCGATTTCTGTGGGAAAAGGAACAGCGGCTTGGCTATCTCCAGCAGCGATGTACTTACTGGTCCCTGCGGTCACCAAGGCAAGCAAATTTGCGCTGGGGTGATGGGAAGGTTGCAACGTCTTGCATGTTATTTGTCTGTCACACGCTCGCTTGTCAGCATCTGCATGCCACAAGGTTGTGACGGGGTTCAGCTTGTGGCGCTTTCCATAGGACCCCTATGTCGTCACGACATAACTCATAATGACCGACAGATAGGGAACTTCTAGGTTACGTAGGTAACCTCCATTCCCTGATGGAAGGAACGGAGACGTTATGTCCCCATGCCACAATCGTGAAACATCGCTGATTGCCAGGGACTCGTTCTCGGCTCCTGAGCCTAAAACCTAATGAGTGGATGCACCTGTTGCCCTTTTATACCCGTATGCATGGGGAGTGGCTCGGGTATACAAAATCTACTAGCCAATTTCATTGGCATTTTCTCTTAAAGTCGGAGATGATTGGGGCTTCCAAGTAAATTCCCTATGTCGTCCCGACTTAATGTCTCCATTGCCTCCATCAAGGAAACAGGGGTTACGTACATAACCTAGATGTTTTGCCACCAAGTACTAAGTCATGTTTTGTGAAGGGGTCAAATACTCATTTCACTCATTAAAATGCAAATCTGTTTACAACTGTTTAGAAATTATGTTGTGTTGTTATTCTGTCTCTTACTGTTCAAATAAACCTACCATTTAAATTATAGACTGATCATTTCTTTGTCAGTGGGCAAATATATGTTTCCCACTGTGTGTATATATGTGTGTGTGTGTGTGTGTGTGTGTGTGTGTGTGTGTGTTGTTGCTGTTATGTTAAAAACATTACATTTTATTAAGTATGTTACAAGGGCAATAAGAAAGAAAAATGTGTATATTTAGAAGGCTGGGGAATATAGAACAGGATTAATGGCTTTGCTCTTAGCTCAATTAAGGCCATTAAGCATATTCACAGCATACTAATCTGAACCAATTAGCTTTTAATAAGCCAGCCCAAAGACGTCCTTCTTAAATTATACTTGACCTTTTTGCAGTTTATTAGAACTGTTTAGGGCAAACATTAAAGGACCCTCAGTGTGGACACAAAACTTCATCTAAAGCCATTTACCATCAAATGCATGAGGATTAACAAAGACTTACAATGTGTTTATCAGTCAGAATGTGTCTCATAATTGAATAATGTGCAAAATCTAAATCAAGCATTTTGCCTCTGAAAATGCATGGGATTTGAAAACCTTCCAGCGTATCTTGATGTGAGCTTTGAAATGAGTGTCCGAGAACGGAGGCGCATGTCATTGTGCACTAACAGAATGCAGAATCAAACCTCATTTTCCCCCATTTTTCATAAACATTGAAAGCCAAAATAGCCTCGACATTACCATATTTCAATATCAACCTTTTCAACCTCCTTTTGCTACTTTGATGAATATGTCAAAGCTTCAGTTCTTTCCTCTAACTTTCGATTTGGCTCTTCACTTTTGGCTCGTTGAAGCTGTCACTCACATGTTTATCCAATACCTCAACAGATTCCCTCTGATTGAACAGAAACAACAGCTGCTGGAGCATTCGAACACAGCAGAGATTTGAAGCATATGAAAAAAGTATTAACCTGAATGACATTTTACATTTGCTTAACTTTTACATTTTAACATACTTATTTCTCTGAGACACTCCCTAGAGGTAAACATGAAAACAAGAGGGGACGGACAAACGGCACTCTTTGCATGTCAAAAGAACTATTGCTTGATTCATTTTAATTGGTTGTTTGATGCTGCCCACTTACAGAGAAGTTGAACCAATCACTGTAAACACATTTGTACTTATTTACATGCATATTTATCTATTCTTACAAGTATATCTTATAAATATCAAAATAGTAGCCTCTGGGAGGAAATATTCACAATCCATTTGAACCATATCAAGGTTGTTTTTGTTGTCCACTTGTGATAAAAAGTGAAGGCTATCCCTAACGGATTTAAAATCAACTCAAATGTGTCATTGTAAAGGGGTAATGTATACAGGCTCAGTATCATCAGGATCATCTGAACCAGTTTGACCTTGTGGTTAATGAGTTACTTTCACCCACAGGGCACCATATTGGGCAGAATCCAGCTCTAAAAGTGTCTCGTTGTCTTTTCTGACTGAAGGGCTCCAATTAGACTCTCCTCTGTACAGTCTTTCTGTTGGTATGAATAAAACATTAAATACCTTGAAATGAAAAAAAAATGAAAAAGCTATTATGCAAATCATTTTATCGCCATTTTTCTTTTCTTTTTTTGCCAGTTTTCATAAGACAATAAGAGATACAAGTCAGATTCACCACAGATATGTGACGTCCATGTGTGAGGCCATGGCTCTGAAAATACTTGAAAGAGTTTGGCTGCATTCTCATTAGCCAAATTTAGAGGGCAATAAAGGTGAAAGTGTAGCGATGTATGAAGAACTCCTACAGATGTAACTTTCAAACCAAGCAGCTTTCAGTTGGTCAATGTGATGAATTTCACGTTATGAAATCTGCATGAGGAACTCTTTCGCCCAATAAATTCACAGAACAACAAGAACATCATGACTGTAATTACTAAACAAAATGATTATATATTTTTTCGCTAAAGATAATTAAACAACATTTTGCTTAGTGTTTTTATGCTGGTACCATGGCTGGTTTAGGCCTGTCAAGGATAAATAAATATGATACTAAATCTGCCATTAGGTGGCGGCAAGTTCCTTAATGAGTGATTCATTGAATCTTTCATTTAAACGGTTCATTCACAATGGAAATAAAGCAAATTGATTATTTAGGAGTGAAACACTGCAGTGTTGCTCTGAGTCGCACAAATGTTCTGCTCTTGCTTTGTTATGGCAAAAAAAACTCCCTCAGTATTAACTTCTATTTTTTTTATTGTTGTATAAAATGAATATTACATTTGCTCATGTGCTAATATAAAAAAAAACGGAACTCTTGCCTTATGTAATATTATTAACATCTGATGTTCAACTACACTGGGCTCAATTATGGTAAATAGCTCCATGACTACTGATGATAGGGCAATTTTTTCTTGAATCTATGGAAAGAAGCAGCAAACACTTTTTTAAAATACCAGGCATGGTTTACTTCACACTTCTGTGTGTGTGTGTGTGTGTGTGTGTGTGTGTATTCATTTTAATTATGACAAGTGCAGCATCTGCTCTATTACAACACTGTATTATGACAGTACGATAGCATTTTTCCATAAGGAAAGTGAATAGTTATATCCAGATTATTTTATCAAACTGAAAAGTGACATTGTAGCCACAGGACCCAACTGATCCTGCTTGTTGTTTACTGACTGGTCTGTGTTCAGGACGTGGTCACCAGACCATCATGACCTAGTAGAGGCTGCCAGGATGACCGATAAGGGAGGGAAAATCTCATCAGTGAAATGTAAACCAGAACATGTTCTTTTGTGAGAAGACATCCTATAGTCAGCTGTTGTAAGACGGTCTGTAGAGATCGGATGAATCAAAACTATTGTCTAGGTTGGTTGGTTGGTTGGCTCACACCCATCAGGCCAACAAGGAATATCAGTCTCACACACAAACAGCAAAGACCAAAATACTTATTGATTTATAGGTAGAGAAAGAGATGACCTCTGTGTCAGCAAAAGATAAATAAATATGTGATAAAGTTCATTTTAAACAGTTTGGGTTCAGGTCATTTTTTAAACATTAAATGACATATTAAAGTGGATGTTATGTTAACATTTGTTAAGCATTTGTTTTAACACATTCAACACTACACTATGTGTCCCTTCCTGATAGCTGTGACCAATTGGTTTTGAAAGCATTTGAAGTCCAAAATAGATTTCTTTCTTTATTTAATGTAAGAAGCAGATGTTTTTGAGCGTTACAGCAATTCGATTTTGATTGTGTCTAGCTGTACCCATCACAATCAATTTTAAAGAAACAGTTCACTCAAAACTGAAAAGATGAGAATTTCAGAAGAATCTTAACACAGCTCTTTCCATACAACAAACAACCATTATAGTGAGTGAGTGTGGCTTTTAAACTTTAGAAGAAGAAGAAAAACACATTATAAAAGTAGTCTGTAATTCCACTTTTTTATGTATTTATTTTATATATTCCAGTTTGTTCCTTTCACAAAATGTGCAAAAGCTGTATGGACCAATTTAATGGTGTTTTGCTATGTTTAATGGTATTTTATGGTCATTTTTGGCACTCTGTTCTGTGTTCAATAGAAAACTTCTTTCTTTCTTTCTTTCTTTTTCCCTGTGGATTTGTTGGCATAATTAGAAATATTTCATATCACTTCTACATACACTTAATTGCATTTTAATCAAATCGCATTCAAAATCAAATGAATATGTATTATAATTTACATTTAACGAGTGCTTTTTTGAACCACTTAAGTAGGACTTCAGTACACTTTATATGTAATTTCATAATTGTTTTGCCTTTGAATATGGTTAAAATATACTATTAATACTAATACTATTAATAATAATACTAGTACTATTAATAATAATAATAAGTTGTTACATTTATATAGCGCTTTTCTGGGTACTCAAAGCACTTTACACAGAAGGGGGGAATCTCCTCAACCACCACCAATGTGCAGTATCCACCTGGATGGTGCGACGGCAGCCATAGTGCGCCAGAACGCCCACCACACATCAGTGGAGAGGAGACAAAGTGATGAAGCCAATCAGTGTATGGGGATAATTTGGAGGCCATGATGGTCAGAGGCCAATGGGCAAATTTGGCCAGGATGCCAGGGTAACACCCCTATTCTTTTTCGAAGGACATCCTGGGATTTTTAATGACCACAGAGAGTCAGGACCTCGGTTTAACGGCTTGTCTCGACGGTGCTTGTTGACAGTATAGTGTCCCCGTCACTATACCGGGGCGTTAGGACCTACACAGACTGCAGGGTGAGCACCTCCTGCTGGTCTCTCTAACACCTCTCCAGCAGCAACCTAGTTTTCCCAGGAGGTCTCCCATCCAGGTACTGACCAGCTCAACCCTGCTTAGCTTCAGTGAGCAACCTTGGGCTACAGGTCTTGGGTGATATGGCTGCTGGTACTGACAAGGATTTGTGGTCAACTAAAATATACTATAATGTAAATGTAATTTAATGTATTTTAAAATAAAGATTTAAGTTGATGATATTACTTTGTTTTTTTTTTAAGTCCTGAAATTGTACTATCTTTAAGTACACTTGAGTGGCCTTTTATTCAATTAATAATATGTTGTTTGCAAGTAGAAGTAATATGACTAAATATAATTTTAAGATTCAGCACATCCAAGTGCACTTCTCCATTCACAATTTTATGTCTTCAACTGGATGCTTAAAATAACCAAGTCTGGGATTGCTAATGACTCACCACACACTACAACTAATTACAACATATTGCATATTACATTTATAAGGAAGAATCTCTGGACCACTGACGTTTCACTTTGTCAAGCCATGACAGGAATAGATGATCCAGTGATCGTCTACAGGGGCGTCAACAATGACAGCAAAATGCAGAAACGACTGGAAGTCATTTATTTTCAATGACAGTTGGCCATTTGAGGCAACATGAGTGACAATGACCTTTGCCAATCTGCAAAAGTTGAGCAGAGTTTTCATAAAAACTGTGCAGCGACACGATGGAGAATGACAACAGTGAACTTCACATGATCCACCACCTGAAACATCAAAGTATGAACATCTACTAGAAACAGAACAGAGGCTTAGTGACCTCCATTGATTTCATCAATGTCACTGAACGGCCCTTACATGTCTTGTCACGTCGTTGTCACAGATGGTTAGGACAAAAACTTAAATGAAAGAGACAGGATTTATTACTTGACTCTTCATCCTGTCACACCTGATTAGGACACAATGTAAAGCTGAGTTGTCCGGTTATCTGCTCTGAACTTATTTGTACAATAACCTTGAATTTAAAAACCCACAAGCAAAAAGGATGCCAGATATGCTTTACAACATAATTTACACTAAAGGTAAAAAGCATAGAATAATTCAAAATTGCCGACTTTTATGCTAACCAAGGCTGCATTTATTTGATCAAAAGTCCTGTAAAATCAGTAATATTGTGAAATGTTATAATACAATTTAAAACAGCTATTTTATATATATATATATATTGTAACATGTAATGTATTCCTGTGATGCAAAGCTGAATTTTCAGCACCATTACTCCAGTCTTCAGTGTCACAGGATCCTTCAGAAATCATACTTTGTGCTGCTCGAAAACATTTCTTATTATCATTAATGTTGAAAATATTTGTGCTGCTTTATTTTTGTGAAAACCTTGATACTCCACCATTCAAAATTTTAGGGTAAGTGAGATTTATAAAAAAATCTACAGTAAAGACATATACTATTACAAAAGATTCCTATTTCCAAAAAAGTAAATAATGATAAATATTTTCATTTGATTGTTTTTACTCATCAAAGAATCTTGAAAAAAATTACATTTTCCAGTATTCAGTAGAATTTATTCAGCAGAAACTGACAATAAGAAGAACTATTATTAATAATAAAACACCAATAATAGCTCATAATAAATCAGCATATTAGAGTGATTTCTGAAGGATCATGTGACACTGAAGACTGGGGTAATGATGCTGAAAATTCAACTTTGTATCACAGAAATAAATTGCATTTGAAAAAAAATGTATATTATAAAACATTTATTTTAGATAGTTTAAACTGTATTTTTTATCAAATAAATGCAGTGATGGTGAGCAGAAGAGACGTCTTTAAAAAAAAAAACATTTTTCAATCATAATTTCCAACTTTTGACCAGTAGTGTAGTTCTCAGTCACTTCCCTTTCCTTTTAGCTAATATGGGTATTGTAACTTCATGTGACCGCTCAGCCCACTAATTCCGCACAAACCATAAAGCAAACATCATCTTAACCTCTTCCTACTGAGAGAGTATCCGCTCCTGTCTAATTATGGGGCATTCGGGGCAGGAGGGAAAACCCAAGCCAAGCACAACATGCCAGTGACTGGCAACACATGAGACACAGAGTCCGCTGTTTTCAGCAGACCGTTGCTCCTTCCCTTCTGCTCCAGTCATGCTCTGTCTGAGCAATGATGTCGAATGTGAGTCTGGAGGTGAGACCGTCCCACACCAACCCATATATAAACACAAGTAGAAAAAAGTCAGGAAGCAGCCCACGGCAGCTGTGGCTGAGCCCAGCCAGTTTCACAACAGCCACTTCTTACATGTGTCTGACAGGAAGTCAGTGCTAAATGGTTGTGTAATATCTGCCCACAGGATTGCCACCTCTTATGGGCCTGACTGCCTGGATCCCTTTCTGCATTATCATGATACTTTAATCAGAGCAAATGTTGACTGATTGAAGTTCAAACTGAGACAGTTTGGGTCAATCTGTCCTTCAATAAAAAAATGTCAGGTCATGACTCTTGAATGTCCATGCGTTACTTTCCAGTGTGTGGTATGAGCTTAAAAGATCAGAAAATGTACTGTCCTATCTGTCTGAACTATGAGGAAGTCATAAAGGGGAGGTCATGGATTGGACAGGCTGTTTTAACCCTAGAAAGTCTTTTAACCCTGTTGTAACCCTTACAACCCTGCTCTGTACAATTTACTACATGCCTTCTGTTGTCTGATTGAGTTTATACTTTTTAGCAAGTAGTATAATTGTAAAAATGTCTACCTTGAAGTCATTTTACACTTTCTCTTTTTATAACATAAACATAAGAATAATTTTACATCGTTAGTATGATTTAACTATAAAGTAGTTAAAGTAGTTTACTTATTTATTCATACATAATTGTTTAGAAAAATCATGTTAATATATATATATATATATATATATATATATTAAGATATGGAGTGGCAGGTGATATCCATCTTACTTTTTGTCCAAATTAATATCTGTATCTGTACCAAATTGCATATTTTTGCTCAGTTTTCCTTATGTTTTCCTATTATACTATATGAGCCACAAAAACCACAAAAGATGTATCAAATATGATACTCATCAAAATATATATATGCAATATATGCAATTTTTGTTCTTAAGATTTTGCTTAAATAATAGTAATAATAACACATTTATTTATTTATTTATGACTGACTGACTGACTATTATATCATATGTCTGGCTTTACAGCTTTAATATCCTAGTAACCGCAACCTCCCTATTAACAATACATAGCACCCTCATGGCGACTCTTTGTACATCTAAGCATCTTGGCACACGTCATCTTAAAATGCAAAAATCTAGCTCTATTAATTCTATTATTATATATTTTTATTACACTTTTATTCCATTTAATTGTATTATTTTGTTTTACACTGGGCAGAATTACATTCTCTTCAGCCACCTGCCTGCTCAATATAGTGTAATCCTTTTGAAAAGTGTTTTGCTTTGCCCTTTGCACTGCAGATGTCCTGCTGGAAATCTGAGAAAGGTTAAAATGACAGGATTTAACCTCAACTGAGGGGATTTCTATGCCTTTCTTCATCCCAGGCTTTAGTACACTGGGAGGACACATCGCCTCATTTCACGATTGAATCAGCACACTTGAATGAGACTGCCAGTTTAAGACCAGACCAGTGACAGTAGTACTATGACCTTGAACAGCTCTGTTCTTCTGAGCAATGTTACATTGTATTTGACATTTTCTTTTTATTTAGGTAGGGAGACAATAGAAAACACACCTGCGTATATTTATTTATTGAACACCATGCACTTGTACACAGTGCAATGACATGGCACTGTGCCACTCGTTTGATGTGGAGTGATCAAAGTCAAAATCTGTTTTTTTATTCTCTAGTTTGTCATTCTTTCTCAATTCAAAATGTTTTTCCATTGTCCAAATCTTCTTATACACATGTTCTGAAATGGAAAACTGTGAACAGTTAAAATATCACATAGCCTAAAATCCATCGTCTAAATGTGTACTTGGTTATTCCTTTTTGAGATTTGTAACAATTGTTAATCTATCTATCCATTTTCCAAACAGTTTTTCATATGTAGGGTATGGAACCTGGAACATATATACATTACAGGGATTGTATTATATTTAAAAAAAAAGTATCTTATGCTCACCAAGGCTGCATTTATTTGATTAAAAATACAGTAAAAATTGTAATAATGTGAAGCATTATTATAATTTTAAATAACCGTTTTCTATGTTATTATATTAATTATACGCCTGTGATGCAAAGCTGAATTTTCAGCACCATTACTCCAGTCCTCAGTGTCACGTTATATATTTACTTTTTTTTTACATTTACTTTTGATTAATTTAATGCATCCTTGCTTAATACAATTTCGTTAGTTTTTTTTAAATGTCATTATCATATTTTTTTCCTCTATTTGACTTTTCCACCTATTGTCTTGATCATGAACAACACTGTTGTGTCAGTTCACCTCTATTTCCGACATCTCTATAATACTTCACTCATCTCACAGCTGAATCAATTGGATTAACACCAGTACCAACCTGAAAGGACTTGTTCTTTAAGCTCTTTTAGTTTAACCCTCCTCAGAGTCTCAGATCTATACAGTCTATCTCTAGCGACAACCCGCTGGTATTTGAAAAGAACAATTTCGAATGCTATCACCGATCAGCTGTGCAGTGTCACACACATCTCCTGATCAGATACTGATATCAAGAGACAATAGTGACTAGTGGAGCTGGCGTAGAGATAACCTATAGATGAGAGTCGTTGCTTTACAACCATGAACAGAAAACAAAGAAAAACAAAACAAAATTATGTACAAGTACAACATAAAGAAACAAAAGACAAAATAAAAAAGCATGGCTCTTGAAGTCCTCGTAACTGCTTTGACCTATGCAGGACCTTAAGGAGAACATGCAATGATTTAATCGTTAAATTATTCAATCACTTTGTATTTTATTTTAAATAATGCATTATTTATGCATCACAATAAATAAAATATTTATAAAAAATATTATGACAAAATTTTAAACGTGACAGGTGACCAATGAAGACCAATAAAGGTAATCAAATGAGAGTGCTGTCATATGTTCGATATGGTGTCTCATCAAGGGCATAAGTGTTGTACTGTTGAGTATGCTCCATTATTGTGACGAGTGCAGGGAAGATGAATAGTGGAAGAAAGCTGGACTCATCTTAGTTGATGGATGCTTGGATGAAGTGATGTTAGATTGGCAAGGCATGAGTCACACTGTCTCTATAGGCGATAATTTACACCCTGTGGCTGTCACGTTTGAGTGTGTGGATGCTCTTTATTGCTGCACGTTCAGTGTATGCATGTGTTCAGAAGTCAAGGTCACCACCGATGTTATATGATGATTGTGTTATTTATATGCTATTTAAAGCACTATTTGCTTGGAAATTCATAATCAAGCTTGCATGAGGAATTTAAACTTTGTGGCCAAGGATACAAACACATTTTCATCACAATTTATAATACTGAAAAGAGATGCTTTTTTATTTCAACTAACAGTGAATGTATTCGGCTGGTTATAAATAAATAAAGCTCTACGGATTGTGTCTGTGTGCATGTAAAAGGTCAGCCACTGCAGTTATCAATAATGTAAAGAATTCATCTGCCTCGGGCTGAAGCTCAAGTTGAGATCATCGTTTACAGAGAGACAAATAAATGCCAGCTCAAAGAGACATTTGTCAGTCCAAAATGAAAGCGGATCCCTTGAGATTATGCCAGTTATTAAACTCTTCCATTCCTTCCTTTCTTTATTTCATTCTTTGTTCTTGTGAGACAACTGGAAATGAGCAGCCAGATTCTGACTGGAATGTAATGTGATCTTTTTAGATGTAAGCGATTTGTGGTTTTTCGTGTCCACTGTACCTGCTCCTTCCTGGCTGATTTGTCACTGCCACTAGAGACCAAAATTACATTTTCCCAGGCCTGCCAATGGCAAGCATATTGAGAAGATTTACCAGAAAATGAAATAAAAATTAAATACTTGAATTATACATATACAAAGCTGTATTGTACTTTATTAATTTAAAATATATATTAATTTTTATTATGTGTTATGACAAAGGGATTAATTAGCTGTTTGTTTGTGCTTGTTGGTTTTACTATACCAGCAGACATGCATCAAATAGTCAGTCTCTTGTGTAAAATATTACCTTTACAAAAACATGACTGTTATTGTGTTTCTCAGATTTCCTTAACAACAGTTAAAACATAAAGAAAGGGGGATTTTCAACACTGTATTTGCCACATATTATGTTGAAGTTATTAAAACTTTGTGACATCTATAGTCTAAAATAGGGGTGGGAATTGCAGGGTACCTCACGATACGATATAATCACGATACATGGCCCACAATAACGGTAATATCACAATATAGCAATTCTGCAATCTATATATTTCTAGAAAATCTAATAATGATACATCACAATATATGTGTAAACAAAATGCCTGTGAAAAGATTAAGTGCAAGTTTTCTTTCTTTATTCAAGTCCAAACTGTTAGAAAACAGCAAAAAAAAAGTAACATGTTGAGTAGGCTAAATAAATAATTTTGTTCTTGGACTAAAATTTCAAAAATTAATTTTTCTCTGTGTGTAAACAAACGAATTTAACTGCTTATCAAACAGGAAAAAAATAAGATTAGATAGATAGATAGATAGATAGATAGATAGATAGATAGATAGATAGATAGATAGATAGATAGATAGATAGATAGATAGATAGATAGATAGATAGATAGATAGATAGATAGATATTTTTAGATTCTGTGAACAGGGAAATCTAATTTAAGCACCTTTAATTAAAATATAGATATTTGGCACCAGATATTGATTCTTGTATCGCATGGAGAAGAATTGCGATATACTGCCATATCGATTTATTGTCCCACCCCTAGTCTAAAACGTTCCTCTGGCTCACTTGTCATGCAATCCTGACATTAATTAATTTAATTGCGACTTCTTTCTGAACCACAATATTTTTTTTAACAATATTTGAAGATAAGCTACAATTTGCACCTTGGACTCAATCAAGTTGTCAGACAGCTCACAATGCAGACTTCAAATACTGCTGGAAACACTGTGGACCGTCATGTCAAAGTCTCAGAAAAAGGAACATTATGCTCTGTGTGACGAAGAGAAAAGGCCACAAAAACATGAGAGAAATTCAATTATCCACCTCACAATGCTGCAATAAACCTCATTTTACTCAGGGACATGCATCTAAACAGTCTGGATGTCAGTCAAACTGATGCACCGAAACCCTGCGAGGACTATGAAAAAAAAACAATAGAGATACTGAGAGTTCTTCTGAAGTAGACCCAACTGGACCTGAATGGTGTGCAATTATAAATACACATTGATCCACTGACACCAGCCCTCTTCAAAGTTTTATTCCCACATTCCAATTTTCTTCTCCTGGAGGAGGAACAATCCATTCTTGAAATACCTCCCAGACTTGGAAAAGAGTCCACCTCGGATCAATGCCAAGAATGAGCCATCTCTCCTCTAGCTTGAACGCTCCACGACTCAGCTCGCACTCATTGTAGAAGACCAAAGGTCATCAACCTTTGGCGACAACAACTTATAAATATGACACTATGACATCATCCTGGGAAAAGCATAGGTGAGGAGGCGAATGGAAAAATGCTAAGTTTCACCTCATTGACCTCTCTCTATATAAAACACTTACTGGCATGCATAAAATAGAGTCTTTAAGGCACAATGTAAAACAAATATGGGAATTATGCATTCTGGATTAGGTTTTTACCATGGTTCTAAAAGATAGATACCTAATTGTTGAACAGACCCACTGTGTAAAGCATCTGTTATTCTAACATATTTTACATTGGGATGTGTGGGAATATACACCCCTCAGTGACTCAGGAAGTCTTCATAGTGCTGAATCATAGTATGTAGGCATCAAAGTAAGAATTGGTCTCATTTCCTTGCTAAAAGCTGGAATACACTACACAAAAACACTAGACATCATTGCTTGTTTACTTTGTAAATGTTACAGAGGAAAAACTGGGGATCATATACTAAATGAGTAAGAATTACAGACGATTACAATGAGTAAGGATTACACACGATTTTCAAGTCGTTCCAAACACAACACACTCACACAGAAACATGTGCCTCATTGCTAGGAGATGCATGGCCAATTAAAACAATATGTGTATTAAAATCAGCTCAAAATGTCAAATGTCTGTGCCCATCACACTTCGTGATTTCCTGCGAAATCTGTCAATTCAAATATTCAGACTAACTCTGACTTTTGGAAATTAGCATTGACTCCTCCAAACAGTACATTTTTGGCAAAAATCTGAGCAAAACTCATGTAATGTATTCCAACCTTAAGGCAAATATCAGTATTACTTTTGCACACTTAGGATTATGGATTTAAATGACCCCTGAATACTTCCTGATATACTTCAAATGAATTAGTAGAATGTAGTGTTCTTTGGAAAGTTCAAAGTTCATTTGGAGCTAATTTAAAGACTTCTAAACAGCTTGCCAAAGCGAACTTTCCCCAAAGGTTCACTGGTAAACAGCTTTGAATTTCTATTGGTCAATGGTGAATCCATATTGGTCATCTGTTCAGTCTGTCAAGGAAAAATACAAACACACGAGAGCTACTTTGAAGCTATTTTTTTATTTTTTCATGTTTAATACTATATAGCTGTTTGCTCTAAAGCATTCTATTGTATAAAGTGCTATATACTGTATATATAAATGTGACGTGACTGGACTGGAGTTAAGAAATTGTAGAGCTAGTGCAAACATATCCACATTGTTATGATCAGATGCTTTCTTAACTGCTGTTTTCTCACTGCTCTGATTTTCGTTGTATATTTATTTTTGATATTGAAAGGAAAGCACAAAGCATATTATTATCTAAATGTAACCCCCCTTATATGGGAGGGTTATATAAATATAAAACAGTGTTCATGTGTACTGTTCAATTTATAATAGCCATATAGGTTATTAGTGAACGTAAGTTAACAGAACACTATTCTGTTAAGATTCGTACTTGTAAATGTTTTCTATGCATCTTGTACAAAGGGTGTGTAAAAGTGCGTGTCCCCTTTAAGAGATTGCGTGAAACTATAAGGGTTGGTTGATATGTACTTGAACTAAAACGTGGTTTTCGCTATCATGTTCGATTGATTTCTGTTTGATTGGATGTTTATTAGTTAATGCCCGCCTCCAATATAGGTGAGTCTGACGTGATTGGTTTATCCAAAAATCTAAGAAAAAAGATAGACGAGAAGAGAAGTGGTGAAAAATAGGTTGGTTCTGATCGAATACCTACCCTGAAAAAACCGAAACACTCGAGTTAAATATATATTTTCAGTAACTTCTGGTTTATTTGTTTAAGTGTAAGATTATACACTAGGAAGGAGTTGACGATTTAGTTTGATTCGTTCACGGGGAAAAGACATTGAAGCCCGTGTGCGGGTACCGCGATTTCAGTTTGACAGGTTGTACATTTCTGTTATATTATTCGTTGTGCTGTTTAAGTGAAACAGTCATTCAACGTGGGAAGTGTAAGAGGAGATCAGATAGCCCTGTGAAGCCACCGGAAGCGCACACAGGTCCTCTGACAGCGAGGGACTGTACGAGCAACAACCGGATAGCACGCCCAGCCCAGGGAGTGTTGGGTGTTCCTCCGGCAGCGAGGGATCGACGGTTGTTGGTGAGGCTTGCGCGAGCTGGGCTGAGTGACGATCGATACCACGGATGGAATACAGGTACTGCTTATTGGGTTTATTTTAGCTCACGGAAGAGTGAAGAGGCCAGTTTGCATTTTAAAGGCCACTACGCACCCAAGCAACGAATCAGGCCTGCATCGGGGTGGGATTTGAGTGTGGTTATAATGTGAGTGGGCCCACTGTTTATATGCTGTTTATTTAAAATAGTATATTAAGGTTACAGTTACAGTTCATAACACTGTGAAACGGTTTATTTGTATACTAGTGTTATGTAAGTGCACTAAGCAGTAAGTGAAGTAAGTGTATGTAATATTTCACTGTTAAATTCATATATTGTGATACAGGGAGTGTACACCTAGTGCCTTCTAATTGAGAAACAAAAGGTGGTAAATCTTGTAAATTTGGGATATTTCCTTAAGTGATTCTCTGAGTATTCAAAGCTGTGTATCACTGGTTTACCAGTGTGGGTATTAATATCGGTGCTTATTCATATCGAAAGTACATATTGGTTATTACGAATATATATATATTTATATATCCGCTGAATATTCATATCTGATCTTTATACCATACTTATTATATTATATATTTTATTTATCTTTGTTGTTTTATTGTATTTTTTCGGTTGGTAAATAAATCACTTTGTTTGGATACGTGTTTCATATTAGTTATTTGTTAATATTATAATATTCTATAATATATATAATACTATTTATTAATATTATATTGGAAATTCACATCTCTCTTAAACTTGGTATCAGGGTTGGGGCTTAAACGTATAGTCGAGAGACACCAATTAAAAGAACCCGGTGCTCCGCCTTTAAAAAACTTAGGGCAGGACATACCTAGGAAGGCAGGGGGCGCTACATAAAGTGGGGGCTCGTCCGGGATCCATCTTTCCCTCCCTGGTATTGTCAGAAGAGAGAAATAAACACGTCTATACCATTTGATCCCTAAAAAAAAAAAAAAAACTGACATTTTGTGCACTTAACTGCTTCTTGTTGAAATATGTCTCGCAGAAGTAACCCTCTTTTTCAAAGCGAACTTGCTGACTGGTGCAAAGAGGCTGGGATTGACCTTGCTCACTCCCTGCTGCTTACAAGTGTACCCAGATCGACTGAGATTGCACGCATTGAAGAAGTAGCTGAGAGTGTGAAAGCTTTTGGAAGAGTGCGCGTTCGAGACACAAGATGTGGGGTCTCTCCAACTACCCTACTCGTGCTTTGTGAATGCAGAGAGGCTGTAGACCCCACACGCTGCCCTATAGAACTAAAACCCACCGATGATGAGACCTGGATGATAATTACGGGCGTTGAAAGAGTCCCAACCAGTACTGTTCCAGCCGGATTTGCCGACAAGCTCTCCCAGTTTCTTCATGGTGAAGGGAAGTCCATGACAGATCTACAAGCACTGTTTCCTCCGCTGAGTGCAAGTCCCAGTTCCCCTGAGTCAATCATTCGTGCAGTGGGTGAGATCCTAGAGAAAACTGTAAGACCACCAAGTGATGGCAATGCTTACCGTCGTTTACGTACCTTCTCTGGTATGGTTCCGACCCCCACAGGAGAAGAAACCATGGAACACTGGATGGAGCAAGCTCAAATGATGATAACTGAATGTGAATGCTCAGAGAAAGAGAAACGGAGAAGAATTGTCGAAAGTTTAAAGGGACCAGCCCTAGAAATCATTAAAGCTGTCCGTATGTCCAGTCCTGATGCCAGCTCGCAGCAGTACCTTGACGCTCTGGAAAGTACTTTTGGATCCTCGGAGTCCGGAGAGGATTTGTATTTCGCTTTTCGGCTTCTTCGACAGCGTCCGGGAGAGTCTCTTTCTGATTTCCTGAGAAGGATTGAGAAATCACTGACAAAAGTCGTGCAACGGGGTGGACTGTCTCCCTCTAATGTGGACAAGGCAAGAGTGGAACAACTGATTCGTGGAGCTGTCGAATCTGATATGATGCTGTTACAGTTGAGGTTGAGGGAGAGAAAAGAACACCCACCAACTTTCCTGAGGCTGTTGAATGAGATTCGGGAGGCTGAAGAAATTGAAGTCACTCGACGTAAGTTCACCGCTACTGCAAAACCCATACACTTGCAGGACGAGGGGAATAACTGTCCAGCTTTTGTGCGAGAACTAAAAGCTGAAATTCAAGAACTGAGGAATCAGCTAAAAAGTGACCGTTCGAATAGCTTACCAGCGTCATCCATGATGATAGAATCCAGAACCAAGCTACGACAAACAAGCCCCTCCGATCAAAAAGAAGTAACAAAGGATTCTGAAGTTCAGTTTTTGAGAAAGGAAGTACTTCAGCTGCAACAACAGCTAGCAGTAATGAGTGTCGGTTCAAGTAGTTCAGCTAGTCATGTCCCGTTACCCCAACCGCATGCTCCCGGCCAGCTGCGACCCAAGCTCTCAAGGAACATGGATGATTACTTTTGCTATCGGTGCGGGGAAGACGGACACATCTCTACAAAGTGTCAAGCACCTGAAAATGCCACCCAGGTGATCACTAAATTAATCCATTCATTACGGAAAGCAAAAGGAATGAGGAGTGATCCAAACCGCAGCAACCCGTCTGGAGAGCAAGCCTGTTTTTCTAAAAACAGTCAGGTGCACACCAGTGAGCCAAATGGTCTGCCTAAGGGACTAGTTGGACCAGCCTCAACCGTAGAGGTAAAGATAGGTGGCCATCCGTGCCATGCTCTGTGGGACAGCGGGTCTCAAGTTACCATTGTCTTCGAATCCTGGTACTCCCGAAACCTACCTGATGTGCCCATCCATCCCCTGGCTGGATTATCTATCTGGGGTCTTAGCTCATGCAGTTACCCTTACCAAGGATACATTGTCATAGATGTTACCTTCCCTGTAATTCTCACCGGTGCCGAAGAGACTCTATCCATTCTTGCATTAGTCTGCCCAGACCCCCAAGGCCCGACACAATTCCCAGTAATCATTGGAACCAATGCCAGTTTCTTTCAACGGTTGACAGCATCTAATGGGACTACTAATGGAAGAAACAGTGCCCATTCGCTGAGACTTCAGACAACCCCAGTCCGTCTTTTACCTGCAGCAGAGCGACCTGAAGGCAAAGTACTATGGGAAGGCCCAGGAGTTTTCAAAGTCCCCTCACGAGGAGAGCGGTATGCCTTATGCAAAGTCGCGTCTGATAAACCCTTGAGGAAAGATATTTTTCTCATTGAAGCATCCGATGTAGATCCACTTCCTTCAGGGCTGTTTGTTTCCCCAGTAGTAATGCCTTCGTCAGCTGTGGATGTGAATAACCTCAGAGTCCTGATTCACAATGAGACAAGCAAAGATCTATCAATTCCTGCGGGTACTGTAATTGCCCATGTATTCCCCACGGACACAGTTACAGTGGCGCACGAAATTCCAGAATCAAAGGGTCCCCTTAATCCAGAGTTATTCAACTTTGGGGAGGCCCCTATACCTGCTGCCTGGGAGAAGAGATTACGTTTGAAGTTGGCGGAGCGAAGTAACGTGTTCTCCACCGAGGAATGGGATGTAGGTTTAGCTAAAGATGTTACCCACCAGATCAGACTGAGTGATACTCGCCCTTTCCGAGAACGTTCACGACGCATTGCCCCAGCCGACATTGATGATGTAAGACGCCACCTTAAAGATCTCCTCGCGGCCGGCATCATCCAGGAGTCCCGAAGTCCGTATGCATCACCGATTGTGATAGCTCGAAAAAAAATGGTGCCGTTCGGATGTGCATTGATTATCGGACCTTAAACAGCCGCACTATACCAGACCAATACGTCACTCCACGGATTGATGATGCCTTAGATTGTTTGACTGGTAGCCGATGGTTCTCCGTCCTAGACCTACGAAGCGGCTATTATCAAATAGCGATGTCCGCTGAAGACCGAGAAAAGACTGCCTTTATATGTCCACTGGGGTTCTACCAATTTCAACGAATGCCACAAGGTATCACTGGGGCCCCAGCGACATTTCAGAGACTCATGGAGAGGGTGGTAGGCGACATGCACCTCTTACAGGTAATTGTCTACCTTGACGACATTATAGTCTTTGGCAGGACACTTGAAGAACATGAAGAGCGACTAATGAAGGTTCTGGATCGCCTGGAGGAATGGGGGCTAAAAGTCTCTATCGACAAGTGCCAGTTTTGTCAGCCACAGGTCAAATACGTTGGGCATATTGTTTCCGCTGCAGGTATAGCTCCAGATCTAGAGAAAGTGTCAGCAGTAACTCGGTGGGAAGAGCCAACAGACCTGAAATCCCTACGGTCTTTCCTGGGATTTTGCGGTTTCTATCGGCGTTTTATTAAAGGATACTCCTCTATAGTAAGACCTTTGACTGATCTTACCAAAGGCTACCCACCTGTAAAAGGGTCAGGTAAGAAGAATGCAAAGAACTACTACAAGGAGAAGGACCCATTTGGAGCACGATGGGACGAAGCCTGTGGAGAAGCCTTCAAAACCATTATACAGTGCCTAACCAATGCGCCAGTACTTGCCTTCGCTGATACCTCTCTGCCGTATGTACTCCACGTTGATGCTAGTCTGAGTGGCCTAGGTGCTGTGTTGAATCAGGAGCACCCCGAGGGACTTCGACCCATTGCCTTTGCTAGCAGAAAGTTGAGTACTTCTGAGCAGCATTACCCCATACACCAGTTAGAATTCCTGGCATTGAAGTGGGCTGTCGTCGATAAATTTCACGATTACCTATATGGAGCTCAATTTGTTGTGAGAACTGATAACAATCCACTCACCTATGTACTGACCAGTGCTAAGTTGAATGCAACGGGACATCGCTGGCTAGCCGCCCTAGCTGCCTACACCTTCAGCCTGCAGTACAAGCCTGGAAAACATAACACAGACGCGGATGTGCTATCCCGATATCCTACCAACCCTGCTGTGTTTGCCTCTTGGACAGAAATTCCACAGTCTGGGGTTAAAGCAATATGTCAGTTGGCCAGCTCTTCAGGGAGTGATGAATCTGTAAGGCTGGTGGACCATCTAGGAGTTTCGCCCGATGGCATACCTTCTGCGTACTCTTGCCCGATTTCGCTTGACATGTGTCATATGGAGCAATTGACCCATGAAGACCTGAAGGTGTCACAAGAACAGGATCCCGTTATCGGAGTGGTGAAACAAGACATTGAAGTTGGCAAAGTGCTTACCCTTCGGAAGAGCTCTGATCCAGTGCTTACTGTCCTACAACGTCAAGGCCCAAAACTGGTTATTCGAAATCAGTTGCTGTACAGAGTATCCAAAAGTTCCTGTGGGAAAGAGAGAGTTCAGCTGGTTCTGCCTGCAAAATATCACCGGACTGTCTTAAAATCTCTACACGATGATTCGGGTCACCTTGGGGTGGATCGGACTACGGAGCTAATAAGAGATCGTTTTTACTGGCCCCGTATGACCATCGAAATTGAGCAGTACATAAAGACGTGTGGTTCATGTATTACCAGGAAAACGTTACCTCAGAAGTCTGCTCCCCTGAGCCACATTACCAGTAACGGTCCGCTAGACTTGGTATGCATCGACTTTTTGTCTCTAGAGCCTGACACCAAGGGTATTGCCAATTTATTAGTAATAACTGATCACTTCACCCGCTACGCACAGGCGTTCCCTACCAAAGACCAGCGGGCAGTCACGGTGGCCAAAGTCCTGGTGGAAAAATTCTTTGTACACTATGGACTGCCGTCACGCATTCACTCTGATCAGGGTCGAGATTTCGAATGCCGACTGATAAGAGAACTCTTAGGAATGCTGGGAATCCGGAAATTGAGGACGACACCCTACCACCCCCAAGGTGATCCGCAACCAGAACGCTTTAACCGTACCCTTCTCTCAATGCTTGGTACTCTGGATCCGGCTAACAAGAGTAAGTGGAGTCAATACATCCCACAGCTTGTACACGCCTATAACTGTACAAAGAATGAGGCAACGGGCTACTCCCCTTATCATCTCCTTTTCGGGCGAGAGGCTCGACTGCCCATCGACGTGTGTTTCGGTACCTCCCCTGATAATCAGAGAGGAGTCGATCACTTGCAGTACATAGAGAGAATGAAGAAAGATCTTCAGCAGGCATATCAGTTAGCGACTGAGACTTCCCTGAAGGTACATCAACGAAACAAAAGGCTTTATGACCAAAAAGTGAAACCACAAACGCTGGCAGGTGGAGACCGAGTCCTCATCCGAAACCTTGCCTGCACCGGAAAGCACAAACTGCAAAACCGATGGAACTCTTTACCGTATGTGGTCATAGAGAAGTTTAAAGATTTACCCGTCTATAAACTGAGGCCAGAGAGTGGAATGGGTAGGATAAGGACCCTTCACAGAGACCACCTGTTACCCATTGGAGACAAGGTGAGGTTCTTGAAGCCTGGGGGCTCGAACCAACTTGTACAGCCACCTGTAACGAGAACACAAACAGTTAAACGAAGACAAAGGAAACAGAACAAAGATAGCGTTGATCAGGTTGATTGTGGAAGCCAAGAACTTTTGGACAGTGAGGATGATGATCTCTGCTATTACCACCCCGCAAGGATTCCCTACCAAAGGCCGACATCACCTCCACGTGCCTTGGAACCTGAAACTGTACCTCTTGAAGGTGTCCCAGAGCTTACTCAGGAGTGTGCAGGGAGAGAGGATCCGACAGAAAATGATCCCCGAGAGATCCTTAATCTGCTTCCGGAAGTTGAGGAGGATCTGAGTTTAGAAGGGGGAGAAGATGACACCATGAAGGAACCACCTCAGGAACCTGTACCTATGGTGTATCGTAAATCTCAGAGAGAAATAAGGCCAGTGATTAAGCTGAGTTATGATGAACTAGGACATCCAGCTGAAAGGCCTTTAACTTTGGTCCATCGAGGCATGGTCGTACACATTGAAGAGCTGTCCAAGACAAAGAAGGTCTGTCATACTGTATGGTGCCACCCAATGGCCCAATGCCACCAGTGTGTTCCCACAAACCCCTGCCCTACTATCAGAACAGTAATTCAGTTCTAAAAATAGGTTTAGTCTCATGAGGGCATGAGGAGTTAGAAGGGGGAGGGTGTAACCCCCCTTATATGGGAGGGTTATATAAATATAAAACAGTGTTCATGTGTACTGTTCAATTTATAATAGCCATATAGGTTATTAGTGAACGTAAGTTAACAGAACACTATTCTGTTAAGATTCGTACTTGTAAATGTTTTCTATGCATCTTGTACAAAGGGTGTGTAAAAGTGCGTGTCCCCTTTAAGAGATTGCGTGAAACTATAAGGGTTGGTTGATATGTACTTGAACTAAAACGTGGTTTTCGCTATCATGTTCGATTGATTTCTGTTTGATTGGATGTTTATTAGTTAATGCCCGCCTCCAATATAGGTGAGTCTGACGTGATTGGTTTATCCAAAAATCTAAGAAAAAAGATAGACGAGAAGAGAAGTGGTGAAAAATAGGTTGGTTCTGATCGAATACCTACCCTGAAAAAAACGAAACACTCGAGTTAAATATATATTTTCAGTAACTTCTGGTTTATTTGTTTAAGTGTAAGATTATACACTAGGAAGGAGTTGACGATTTAGTTTGATTCGTTCACGGGGAAAAGACATTGAAGCCCGTGTGCGGGTACCGCGATTTCAGTTTGACAGGTTGTACATTTCTGTTATATTATTCGTTGTGCTGTTTAAGTGAAACAGTCATTCAACGTGGGAAGTGTAAGAGGAGATCAGATAGCCCTGTGAAGCCACCGGAAGCGCACACAGGTCCTCTGACAGCGAGGGACTGTACGAGCAACAACCGGATAGCACGCCCAGCCCAGGGAGTGTTGGGTGTTCCTCCGGCAGCGAGGGATCGACGGTTGTTGGTGAGGCTTGCGCGAGCTGGGCTGTGTGACGATCGATACCACGGATGGAATACAGGTACTGCTTATTGGGTTTATTTTAGCTCACGGAAGAGTGAAGAGGCCAGTTTGCATTTTAAAGGCCACTACGCACCCAAGCAACGAATCAGGCCTGCATCGGGGTGGGATTTGAGTGTGGTTATAATGTGAGTGGGCCCACTGTTTATATGCTGTTTATTTAAAATAGTATATTAAGGTTACAGTTACAGTTCATAACACTGTGAAACGGTTTATTTGTATACTAGTGTTATGTAAGTGCACTAAGCAGTAAGTGAAGTAAGTGTATGTAATATTTCACTGTTAAATTCATATATTGTGATACAGGGAGTGTACACCTAGTGCCTTCTAATTGAGAAACAAAAGGTGGTAAATCTTGTAAATTTGGGATATTTCCTTAAGTGATTCTCTGAGTATTCAAAGCTGTGTATCACTGGTTTACCAGTGTGGGTATTAATATCGGTGCTTATTCATATCGAAAGTACATATTGGTTATTACGAATATATATATATTTATATATCCGCTGAATATTCATATCTGATCTTTATACCATACTTATTATATTATATATTTTATTTATCTTTGTTGTTTTATTGTATTTTTTCGGTTGGTAAATAAATCACTTTGTTTGGATACGTGTTTCATATTAGTTATTTGTTAATATTATAATATTCTATAATATATATAATACTATTTATTAATATTATATTGGAAATTCACATCTCTCTTAAACTTGGTATCAGGGTTGGGGCTTAAACGTATAGTCGAGAGACACCAATTAAAAGAACCCGGTGCTCCGCCTTTAAAAAACTTAGGGCAGGACATACCTAGGAAGGCAGGGGGCGCTACATAAACATCATCGAAACATCACTCTCAGTAGTGTGGGCGGCAGACTATGAAAACAGACAAAATATCCTATACACTTAAGATGCAGTCACTGGTGCAGGTGCAGCGAAATTTCAGAAGCAAAAAATATACATCGTCAAACGTCAACAGTGTGACAATGCCCGAAGCTCACAGAAAAACCAAGATATTTTCTGTTGCTCAATCCAGCGAATTCGCATGACCAACTTGAAACTTCATATCGCATGGATTCCTACTAAAATTATTGGTGGAATTTTGCAAAGCAACTGTAAATGTGACTGTACCTCTACACTGAATAATGGATACTAGCCATATCTAGAGAAGAGCACATTGTAAGGTGGCTTTTTTGACAGTTTTACCAGTATTGCAAAACTAGCAACCATATATTATTGGATAAGCAATCTAAAACATGCTAGCAATATGCTAAAACCACTCAAAACATCTTAGAAATCTTGTAGCTCTGCTTTAGCAACCACCCAGAACATTTTAGCAATGCTAACATACCGACATGCTAGAAAGCACTCTGACAAGCTAAGCAACCACATTACTACAGCATTCTGACAACCACCCACAGCACTCCAGCATAGTGGTGGTGACTTGTTTGCTTAGGCAAGCACTACTCACATTTTCTAGTTATCTCTTCAGAAAACATGTTTTATTTTCCTTGCAGGATTTTAAGTCATAGAAATTACTATTGCTCCCATAAAACTGGTATATGAATCTAAATGAATGATGCTGTGCCCCTTTATGTTGTGAATGTAGTGACGGATGACTTTACATTGCTCTTTGGGCCATCTCAGGGGCCAGGTTCTGCTATCTAAACCAAGAATATAAAAAGATATCCGTGAGCATATATCAAATAGAAATGGTAAAGTCTGCCAACAAGCTCATCCAACTGGCTCATCAACATTCTGGGTTTACAAAGAACATTCATGTTTCTTGTCGGAGGCTTCAAGGAAATGCGTGTCTTTGCGATTTTCCCAGACCTGTTTGAGAGGTAATGAAATCTTGTTGCAACAGCAAGGATGATTACAATGCTTTATTTAGGCCGGTACACCCCCTCAACACTGTATTCTAACCTGCATTGAAAAAATCCATCTCGCACTACCATGAATAATCTTGACAAAAGAATGTTAATCAATTTGAGGCAGAGTTGTGAAATGCTGACACTTTGTTTGTCTTCAAACTGTTGCGAGACACTGGAATTCATTTCATCATTTTTTTTTCTGGCTCAGTCACAAAGAGGGCAACACCTTTGTGCTTTTAAGTAGCGCTTATCGTATTGTTTCGCTACAGGACCCAGGTTTTACTTTGGAAAAATACTAAAATTAGATTTTAAAAAAATATATAAAAATAGTCTATAAATGAAACATTGAAATGTATTAATACTGAGTTGTATTGGACATGGTGGTTTCTGAAGTAAACTATCTGGGAAGTATTTAATTAAAAAATGGATGCAAAGGCAATACAAATGATAATTTGCTGAAAATGCACTCACCCTCATGCCATGCAAGATGTATATGTTTGTTTCTTCATCTGTACAGATGTGGTGAAATGTAGCATTACATCACTTGCTAACTAATGAGCAATGATCCTCTGCAGTGAATGGGTGCCGTCAGAAAGAGAGCCCAAACTGCTGATAAAAGCATCACAAAAATCCTCAAGTGATCCACACAACCCCATTCCTTCAATTAACATCTTGTATATTAAAAAGCTGCATCTTTTAACATTTAAAGTTTTTTAGCACGCTTAGTTTAGACTGTCCCTTCTGGCCAATACTATAGCACAAGTCCATGTTGTCCTCTCACATCAAAATCAGTTTTGAACTGCTTTCGCTTGTAAACGGTGCTTGATCTGTTCATATTTGTCTCATTATTCAGATGAGACAATTTTCACTTGAGAAAGCAATATAATGGATTATGGACTCGTATTTCAGACAGATGCAATGGTTTGAAGGAATATATATATATATATATTTTTTTGATGCTTTTATCAGTTGTTTGGACTCTTCTGACGGCACCCATTCACTGCAGATGATTAATTTGTGAGCAAGTGATGTAATGCTAAATTTCTGTACAGATGGAGAAACAAACTAAAAAAACTAAATCTTGGATGGCCTGTGGGTGTGTGCATTTTCAGCAAATTTAAATTTTTGGAAGAACTGTTCCTTTAAAATGTATTAAATGTTCTAGCCTGACGATAATATGATTACTTATCTGCAATAAGCATTGTATTTGTTGTTGTTGTTTTCTTTCTGTCTAAACAGAACAGGGCTGCGTTTCCCGATAATGGTGTCTCTTAGTGCGCTACGAAGACTCTAAAAGTACACCTTAACTAGGGGTATACCTTTCCTAGGTGTGTTCCCCAAACTATACCTTAGAATGTTGCTTAAGGTAAACCTTCGTACGTGCGACGTTAGCAGGTGCTGTCCATGGCGGTGGTGCTGAATAGGTTGATATTGATTGCTCGAGAATCGATTGTTCACTATATACAGGAGCTCCTAGCTCCTTCACTGCGTTATAGAGAGGGTAAAGTATTGAGAAAGCGATGTTCATTATAAAGAAGCACTTTAGAAATAGAAATTGCATTTATTGGGGCTCACTGCATTTATAAAATAATCCAATTGCAAACTAAATGCAACTTTCGATATCATATATAAATATATAAAGTATATATATATATATATATACTGTATATGTATAATAAGTGTGCAAACCCGCAACCTCCCAGCCAAAAGTAGGCTATTCTGCCTTAACCAGCTACATTAACTGGCTGTTAGCTTCGCTTGCTTTTGAAAGGGTCATTTATATTATCATGGTCATATGTATTATAAAGGCCTGGTCGAGCGCTGATGGGGGTGGCGATGGGGGTGACAAGTGTCCCCATCCACAAGGCCACTTACTCGCGAGACACCCGCAATGGCATGTAAGCCTTGATGTGCCTCCATCACTTCGTGCCTGGCTAAAGGCAGACATATATAAACGGTGGCGTGATGGAGCAGGATGTTTGTGACCGAGTGAACGCGCCGCCACACCGAAGTCTTACTCAACCCATATCCATCCCCAACCACCTCCAGCAAACTCCCAACATCATAAAAACGGAGAGCCGCCAGCAGCTGAATTCCGGGGCTCAGGGGGTAGCTCCATCGAGTTTGTGTTGACAAAGTTGGACCAACAAGATGTAAAAGCTGCTGAATTTGCTTCAGTGGCAGGCAAAATGTTTGTAGCATTTTATCTTCTGACATGGATGGTAGCCAGGGGACTAAAGTTTTCTTTTATGAAATAATGCACATACACTTACTGGCTCTGCGGACGCAGCCGTCTTTGATTTAGGACAACTATTCGCTGTCTCACTGCCATTTAGTTTGACCAAACTCCCCATCGCATTCATTCCCTTTTAAAGAGACTCCTAATTATGTGCTTCCTAATCATTTGCCTGCCGATGTGCCTTTGTATATTATAATGGAAAAACTAACAACTATCTGTATTATACAATTTTTTTTTTTTGGCATAAAACACTTCAGTTAATTGAACACTGGGTGTATTACAACTTTAGATTTGTTATATTGATGTGGTTCTGCACTTTGTCTTGCCAGAGAATTACAATCGTATCGACTGAAATGTGAAGAAGCTTTTTTTGCGCAGTTGTGGCCACTAGCGGAGCGAACTGTGAACAGTGCTAAGGTATAGCTAAGAGGGATCCATACCAACCTTACGAAAGAATGACTTACAGAAGGTATGCTTAACTAAGAACGTTTCGGGTAACACGTATTAACGATAAGGTATAGCTTAAGGTACAACTTAAGAACGACATAGCGTTAAGAAGGTTCCGGGAAATGCAGCCCTGGCCTGTGGCACAATTTTGTGTTGTGACTTACCAACTGAAAACTTCACAACATGGACAGTATCACAAGCCGATCTACATGGTAAACATGTTTTATATGCAGGTTGTGATGAGGAGATGATGTCAAAAGATGAGAGGGACAAAGGGTGTTTTCCTTTTGTTACACTCCCTTTGGCCAGCTATTAATGAAGCACTCTACTGTCTGATTCATAATAAACACAATGGCGTGTTCTTACAAGCTCTCAGATTTCTCGGATCATGTCAGATGAGTATAACGGCGAAGCATAGAAGCTGAAAGGATAACATCTTTACTGCTCCAGATCCTTTGTTATATCTTGAAAAGGGGCTGAAATTGGCTTACATTAAGGAGGACAGAGCAAAATATGGAAACGTTCATTAAAGTCATTTAGCAGTTGAACAAAGAGGTCCTGGCCTACTTATAACCCTGATTTATTTCACCCTCATGCTGTATTCATAAATGTGTTCTATATATAGAAAATTTAGGAGCCTTATCCTCTATGTTAGCTCTGACTACACTGGCATGAAAAAGTTCACAGAGAATACATTTTACATACAGCACACCTTACGTAATCTGCGAGTCTTTTCATATTTGTCCACTGAGAATTGTATGAGGATATAACTACCATTTATTATATACTACAAGTACTATTGTATTCTGCTTACAAGAGTGGACAAAACACATCATGTCTTGGTAGATTTACTGAAACCATATTCATATCTCTCCTACAACATATTCATAGCTCTCCTACAAAATATGTACTATTTAAGAGTTTAAATGTAACATTCACATAACAAAAAGTTCAGTTTATCTGTTAGTTTTAATAAAGTAGTTGAAGAAACACCCACATGTGTTTTTCTGCAAAACTATTTTGGCTGTTTTTCCAGCAAATACTTCAACAACAGATCTAGGAAATATTAGGGATAATTTTAGCAACAGCTGCTAGATTCTGCAGCACAGATAAGGGAAGAGGGAGTGAATAGAGGCAACACGTGGGCCTACAGCAGGACTTATAACACTGACACATAACACTGAATTCTATATAGCACTAGCAGCAGCTTGCAGACATGGATACTGTACTCTAATTTAAAAAAAATCATCCATAACGAGGTAAAGAACGAAAAGTAAAATTACTTTTCTGATTTAAATCATGTTTTCAAACACTTCCTGGAGCTCAAAAGTTGATGTTCAAGAACAATCACCTATTGTTTCTGGCATAATTGCATAGATTTCCCCCCATAATTTTTTTCTAAATTTTGCATTTAAATCAGATTTATTAAAAATAAAACATTATCTCGCATCACTCTCAGGACTCTGTGTTAAACTTTAATTAATTTTGAGACATCATTTTTCATCTGCTTGTTTTGAGTAATAATCCTTATTAAGACAAAGCAATGCAGATAAATGCTTTCTCATCCAGATACATACCCCAGATGTAAACCATGGCAGACTGCCATATCAAATTCATAACTCTTTATCAAGTAGTGTAGTGTAGTGTTATGGTGGTGATAAAATCCTTCCATTGTTCTGATGAAAATACTGACAATTGCCTGGTTTCAAGCCTCCACTTTTGAAAATCTGTTTGAAAACTATCAGTTTGGTAAATTATATTCAAATTGTCTATAAAGTACTTAAACTGATCTTTCCCAACCGTTTATGGATAGCTCTAGCAACTCCCAATATAGTATTGGGCTTTAAAAAACTTAAATGCTGAGCTTGAACAGATCAATCCCAAAACATCACACACTGAAACTTTTCATGAGTAACATAAACAAACATTATTGAATCACTCACCCTTGTGCCGTTCCAAACCTGTGTGTATTTCTTTCCTCGGTGAGGAAAAATTAAATGACATTAGTTTTATTTTGACTGATTTCTTTAACAAATACAGATTCAAAATACCAAGAGCCTGTAGCTCAAATGTTTGCCTGAATAGTCATATAGTATGCCCTGATTATTAAACGTTATTTAGCTTTCCATTGATGGAATTTAGAATAGCGTTACCGCCACCAATCACCAGTAATGTCAGTCCAATGCGCTTCAGCGCCCTCTGTCTTTTAAAGAAGCTACACTGACATTCCAAGCCGAATATCTTTGAGTCGCTCTTCCTTGAGTCTCATGCATTTAGCCAATCTGAATGCTGTGACGAGGAGAGGCAGGATCCCAATATTTAACACACACGGCACTGATACATCTACACCTGTCACTGACTGCTCCTCGTGAAGAACTAATGCACTTTACCTCCCTCCTCACATACTGAAGATATTCACACATGGGACTGCCGATCCGACATCCGTGCGGTTCTTGAGAAGTCACAGCGGCGATTTCCTCGTGTTTTGTCATTATTTACCGGGACATTTTACAGATGCGCTTTATCATGAACCTGTAAGGATGCGACAGGAGATCTGAACCTCAGCTACTCGCGCTACTCTCAACTATGCCGAAAATAAATCTTTCTTGATACATCTGGAAACCGCAGGATGCGGAAGAAGATTTCCGCACCTATTTGAACATGGATCTCAAATCATAACGCGGATTACAGTAGGACACCACATGCGCCCCTGAATCTCTTTATCGGAGCTTGTATCATATTGTGGCAAGTGTTTTATATATAAAGATGATCCTATTTCGTAAATTTCGCGTGTTGATTTTAATGGTGTTTCTCGTCGCCTGCACCATGCACATCATGATAGACCTGTTACCCAAGCTGGAGAAGCGCGCGGCGGGATCGAGCTCCAGCGCTGGAGGTGGAAGTGGTTGCTCCTGCGCTCACACACCGGGCGAGGAGCCTCGATCCTGGGTTAAACAGCGCGCCAGAGCCGCCGCCGAACCGGACTGGCCTAATAAACACTCTTTGAGATTACTGCAGGATTTCAGCAATGAACCCAACTCCAATCTCACTTTGCACTCACGGGAGAAGGTGACGGAGAGAGCCGAGTCTGAAAAGATTGTGAGACAGCTGCAGCTGGGCTCGGAGAAGAGGGGTTTGATGAGAGATATGGTGAAGCAGAGAGCTGTCCAGGGTTCCTCCAGACTGAAGGCGCTCTATGAGCAGCCCCTCTATAAGACCGACCTGTCTCATCTCTCTGAAGATGACACCTTGTTCAACCTCGACAATGATATCCGATTTTACCCCAAAGCTGCCGGACAACAAGAATGGCAAGTGCTTCTTTAAACCTGGCGTGAAATACATGCTGTTATATGCATTAAAAAAATAGTTTTGAAGTCCCGGGTTTGTGCATAATTAAAAGAGACCGGGTGCTGGAGAAGATTTCAAACCAATATACTTTTTCTTAAATCAGTGTTAATAAAATGCATGTTTCATTGTGACAACCACATATTCTAGTGACAGCATGCTTTGCTAAACGAATCGAGTTTTGTTCGTTGACAAAACCAGGTGTGTCTGGTAAAAGAAAAAGAACCTGTTCTGAGAAATATTCACATCATTAAAAAAATGTGACAACTTGCCCCAGTCTTTCTTCTAATAAGATAATATAAAGAAAAGCATTAAATGCGATTGCTCATATTTTGTCCCAAAGCAGCCAGAAAAGAAGAATGGCATGAATGCATATTGTTATGCACATTAAATGATTTGTATATCCCAGTTATTTGTATAATTAAAATATGAATGAAGACTAGTTGTTAAGTTGTCACAACAATAAGTTCCAATTAGACAAAATGTGAGTTTTATCTTGCAGTGGTATTAAGCACCTAGTTACCAAAGGTCATATTAAGATAATTTGTGTTGTTTCATAAATTGTTTTATATTTTGTGGTTTCTTGTTTAAATTTAGCTGAAAGGTATGTTAAATACTCTAAATAGAGATAGCTGTGGAGAAATACATTTTCATTTTAGATAGTAGATCATATTTGTGTTGTCGCCCATTGTGACAACATGCCCTGGTATAGTTTTTTTTTTTATCTTCAAGAACCTACAGTATGTGTACTGAAACTGAGAAGAGTGTTGTAAATGTGTTTATTCTAAAGCACCAGGGAAATTAAGAGCTTCACAAACAACTTTCAGCTAGGAAGAAATGTTTCTCACATCACACCCAGGGGGTCATAGTTTTCTCATTCCGAGTAAATAATAATCATAATAAAGTCAGATTCTCAATGGAAATAGAGATTAAAAACAATAGTTTAGGAGAGAGGTGTGAGAATCTAGAGGTAAAAATAAGAGTGCATATGTTTTGGAAAGAAATGATACTGTGGCTTGGGTGCTTTTTATAATTTCCAGTTCATACTGACTCATTGTGAGTGTTAAAAGCTTTGCTGCTAGGACTCATCTATGTTCCTCTGGTGTGATGTGTTGTTTTCTTCAGAGCTGTCAGATGCATTAAGCTGAAAGGTTTTTTGTTGGTGTCATGCCCTATGTTTGCTCCTGTGTCCTCTCTTTTTGTTCTTCTCGAGTCCTCCAGGGATAGCTTATTCTCACTGCTTTTAACTATGCCTGATTTAACTAAACATGATTTTTAACCATGCCTGACTGATCCGGATCCAGATCCAGATGAACTAAACATTTATAGTTGAGTTAAAAGGCAGATTTAACCGTGTTTTGTTGATCACTGAAAATGCATGTGACAAGCTTGTCATCCAGATGCTCTCACATTACTGTTTAATATTCCTTTTTTTAATGTTTTGATGGAACACAATGTTTTAATAGACTGAACTCATGCTTGTGTATCCTTGTGAGGTCAGGGGCCTCAGGGAAATGAAGTACAGCTGAGGTATTCAGTCAGTCCACTGTCCTCACGGTATTATCTTTGCATGGCATCAATCACATTCAAACATGCTCATTTTTAATATAATTTAAATTAGTAAATAAGTCAAGTCAAGTCACCTTTATTTATATAGCGCTTTTAACAATACAAATTGTAACAAAGCACTGCACAATATCAAAATAGGCAAATTGTGTCAAAAATGTAAAATGACAGGATTTAACACTCAATTATCAGCTGAATGCATTTCATTATTGAATTTAGTAATTACATTGTCCAGCTTAGTTCAGGTTAATTAATATCTGTGCAATCAAGTCGATGGAAATGAAGTGTCCCCAACTAAGCAAGCCAGAGGCGACAGCGGCAAGGAACGAAAACTCCATCGGTGACAGAATGGAGAAAAAACCTTGGGAGAAACCAGGCTCAGTCGGGGGGCCAGTTCCCCTCCGGCCAGACGAATCAGTAGTTTGTTCCAACTGCAGCAAAGTCAGAGTGTAAGTGGTCCACTGGTTCCAGGGGTCTTTCCCCGATGGATGTCTAGGTGACGAGTTCCTCACTGGAGATCTGTCTCTGGGGCTCATCTATGTGTCCTAGACTCCACTGACGTTCAGGGCTGTAGGGGCTGTAGAGGTTGTCTCCAGGTGCTGATCCTCCATTTATGGCTGACTTTGGTTAAGTCAGTATAGTCGCTGATGGTTGGCTTCCTCTGAGGTCCTCCGAGGGGTTGTCATCGTCTTTTCTCAGGTGTTCGGTCATCTCAGATCGTTTAAGGGTTGGATCCAGACTGAAGCTTGTGTCATTCCTGGCTACCACGGGATGTTAATCCCGTGGCAGAAACATAGAAACAGTAAGACAATTAGCGTAGCAGTTGTTCCATCCAGGAATAACCCTGGATGAAATTATCAGTATAACCCAAGCTAAAGCATAATAATGTGCATTTATTCAGATAGACTGGCAGTACAAGATTGTGAGATGCATTATATGATTGCTTGGCTAAAGAGATGCGTCTTTAATCTAGATTTAAACAGAGAGAGTGTGTCTGAACCCTGGACGTTATCAGGAATACTATTCCAGAGTTTAGGAGCCAAATATGAAAAAGTTCTACCTCCTTTAGTGGACTTTGCTATCCTAGGTACTACCAAGAGTCCAGAGTTTTGCGACCTTAGGGAGCGGGTTGGATTGTAGCGTGATAGAAGATTAGTTAGGTACGCAGGAGCTAAATCATTTAGGGCCTTATAGGCAAGTAATAATATTTTAATATTTATAAATAAAACATCAAACAATTTAAATAAAACATAAAAAAGAATGCTCTCTGGATAAAGTAATATAAATTGGATAAAGTGAGTAATTGTAACTCAAATGAAGCTGATTTTGATTACATTTAAAACCGTGCAGAATTATATGTTAAAGCAGATATAAAGTACTTGATTATAATTTTAATTATAGTGTGTTGTTTGATGTTACTTTTAAAGTTAATATATTTTAAATATACTAAATGTCAACTTCATCATAACAAATTTGTAACTACAAATACATTTAAATACATGAAGCTTGAATACATCAAGTTTCAATAGAAATTACATTAAAGTATAGTTTGGTTTATTATCAATGCTAGTCATTACATTCAGCAGTGCATATCTGTTTAATTAATACAAACTTAACTGGGTAAAAAAAATCACTCTTAGGTTCGACCAGTTGCTTTTAATATAAATGTAAACTATATTACATTTACATTGCATTGTAAATAATATGCAGTTAAGTGTAAAACATTACATTCAGTTCACAATTAGGTAGGTTCATTCAAAGTATATTATTTCCATAGAAAGTGCTCTGTTTGAAAGCTGACGTGTACTTATTTTGGCTAATTCAGTTTTGCTTGCATTGTGAAATTAAAATTGAGTAATTTCAGCTTTGTTTTATCATGTTGAAATCCTTTGAACTAATTTCCCTAGCAAATCAGTGGAAATCATATACAGGATCGATCTAGGCCTAGTAATTACACTAAAGCCCCGTTCACACCAAGAACGATAACTATAAACAAACATAACGATATTAGCGTCCACACCAGCAAACGATATTGTCTGTTTGTTCTAAGTACACGCTCATCTGCCGCTTTAAATTCTCCAGCTCGTTATAGCAGCATGGATTCTGATCGGCTGTCAATGTTTGTATCGTTTATCGACTGGAAAAAAAATTGTTCTGAAAGTGATTCCAACTAAATCGTTTCTATATGCCTTTATTGTTATATACTGAGAATAATTTTTAGAACTACATTTTTATCGTTATCTTTATACTGTAGTAATTGTGCTTGATGTGATCGAGTCTATATTGCACTGCAATATTATATTGCTTTAGTTCATATATAAATATATCAAGATTTATTTATTCAAAGACACAGTTGATGTTTAATTTCTTAAATGTTAGAACGTTCTTGTATGTTTAAAAATAAATAAAGAAATTCGTATTTGTCAGGCAGCATGTGTGTTAGTAGTGACTAATGTCCTCCACTGTCCTTTACTGGCAGGCATAACGAGGAGAACGTGGAGGAGGAGTATAGTCCGACAGGGGAGGCCACTGCTGAGTCATATCCCAACTGGCTTCGATTCCACATCGGGATTAACCGATACGAGCTCTACTCCAGACACAATCCCGTCATCGGGGCCCTGCTGAAAGACCTGGTCTCCCAGAAGATCACCAGCGTAGGTGAGTTCGGGTACAGGACCTGCTCCTGTCTAATGAAGCAGCCCAGGGAAGGCTCTAGGCCCTGTGCTGCCATCCCAAAACAATTATTGCCAAGTGGTTTAGAGCTATTGTAGGAATGACATGAGCCAAGTAGGTCAATAGTTTGCAAAGTGTAATTATGATTGATTTACAATTCATTTTAAGGGCTAGATGGGCTTTATTTTTGTGGATGAGGAATGGGGTAACTGGGATTGCTTGGGAATATTTGCCACTTTCCATTAATAGAGTACACTCTATCGTTACTTTTTAAAAGCATTAGATGCACAAATCCCATGTTTTTAGCAGTCAGAACTGTTGTATTTTACTTAAATTATTATAAGATTATTATCTAACATAAGATGAATATGGATTGTTTTAATAGGTTGTTTTAAACACTGTATGTTTGTATTCAAATAGTACATTGAAAATATAAAAATAAAAGCTTGTCAATAAAGTTAACCAATTTACCATATCTATTGTTCGAACTAGGTTAAACAAGCGAAATTTATATATTAATGAACTATATATAAACATTTTGTCCTAAACTAGTTTGCCCCTACTTATTTATAACTTTATTTTGGATAAATCTCCAACTCTGTTGCCAATTGGGTGCATAAAATAACCTTTGTTTAATTTAGAAAATCTCGAAAATGAAAATGCAAAAAAACTAAAATCATACAAATCTGGGTTGGTAAAAGTCCTAAATTATGGTAACAAATTCACAAATCTCTTACATATGGAAGCCAATTTGCACCATATACTTAAGTCATAAAAAAGAATCATGACATACATACAAACATATGTTATAAAAATTTCAAGTTGAAATTGATATAAAAAGTCAAAACTTTGACATAAAAAGAAAATTATGACATACCAAATCAGAATTATGACAATAAAAGTCAATATTATGACTTGACAAGTCAAAATTTTGACTAGACCTTGTCAGATAAGACACAACACAAGATTAAGCCACGTTAAGTGTTTCATTCTTTATAATGGTTTTATATGGGGAAGAAAATGCTTAACGTGCAAATTCAAAGCACTGTGTTCATAATTTGAGGTATATTCTGCTTGTCTGTAAACAGAATGCTTTATTAATTATTGATTATATAAGTAATATTATTTATTAAGGTGTGTGCTGAACTTTTCATTTTAGCTAATTCATTTTCGAATGTCCAACATATTACTCTTCACAATTCATGACACCACTTGTGTTGTGTCAGACGAATATAAAGTCATTAAATCATAATTTCGACTTGTAAAGACTTTATTGCATAATTTCGATTTAGTATGTCATAATTTTGACCTTTAAAGTCATCATTTAAACTATTTATTTCATAATTATGAATTTTATAAAAACTAATATTTTCGACTTTTTAACACAATTGTACTTCTTATGTGGCAGAAATGGGCTTCCATATTTAAAAACGGCTTCTAAAATAATATTTAATAAAATATACTATTTAGGCTGAGGTCGAGATTTCTGAAGTTTAAGCAGCATCTATCTATTTATTTGCTGAAAAGGAAAAAATTCGACTTCAGTTTCAAGAGTTTCAGACCGTATTTTCTCCCCTATTCGTGGAAAGTGTCCTTTGGAAGTATTTTATTTAGAAGCTTGTGAGGTGTACAGAATAATCCACATAGACATGTTTATGTGTGCATGCACTCAGGCACTTGAGATGGCTAGTGAACATCAGGACCTATTTCTGTAGGCAGAATAAAGGCAAAAGCGGCAGACGCACACGTCCTTTTATTCCCAGGAGAGAGTATGATTGACAACTACTCTTCCTCCATTAGTCTCTGAAAGTCCACCTGAAGATCTTACGGGACTTATTTTTACCAGCCCTTTGCTGTGTGAGACATCTGTATTGTGATGCTCTTATGAAACATCTAATTCCTTTTTCCTTGTGTGGTAGCTAACATCTAAATGAAAAGGATGTATTTGATAAATAATATAGTTTAAAATAATAGGTTTGAGATTAATGTAATGGTTTAAGACACTTAATTGCATGTTATTTGCGATTAAATAAAAATGTATTATAGTTTAAATTCATACTAAAATAAATTAGCTGAACTTGTAAATTTATATTTGTAATTGCACAGTTTCTAATGATAAAGTTGTGATTTAATACATTCAAATATATTAACTTTTCATAAAGTTACAAATGGCTTAATTATAGTTTTCTGCATATTAAACAGGGATAGGATAAGATATTTAACATAAGAAAAATCAGTCTTAACCCCCTATGGTAGAATAAGAATTGTTTCTGTTCACTTTTTACAGTATGGTTCAGTGCAGCCTCTGAAAGCAAATAGCACTTTGCTGGAGGTAATTTCTGTCATATTAGGATTAATTAAGGTTATAAATTTAGCACTCAGTGAATGACTATCGTGGTTGCAGTGCTTTCAAAAATAACTACAAAATAGTGTTTTGCTGGAAACATTTAGCACAAAAAGGACGGATTTAATCAAATAAATAGAGCAGTTCTCCAGGGATTGAAGCAAATCAAAATATGTGTGATTTAACAATACTTATTTGTGTATGTGTAGACCCAGATCCACCAGATAACAACACTAAGAACTACGGCATTATGGCTTGGTTCCAAATGATGTGTCTCTGCTCAACTAACGAGTTCAATAAGACTTTACTGCTGCAGAATTGCACAGGTGCCCTCTGGGGAAATATTATACAGAATTTTTTGATTACTCAACGTAAATCCGTATCAGCCATCTTTGCTGTCCAATCTCATTAATCAGCCTGACAAAATAGTTTTCTGCTGATATAAGGTCAGCATCATGACTTCTCTCATAGTCTTAAGACTTCCAGAACTAGACTGTCTGGATCTGGCATTTAAAAATATATTGCGAGACATGCACTGATACAGCCCCTGCTGGGAAAGCCATGAGAAACATCACTTCACTGTAGACAGTATGGTGTAATTTGGGGGGATTATTCGCTTTGTAGTAAATATGATTTATTGTGACTTACTTAAGCTGCCAAAGGCCTATGCACACACAAATCGCTTGTGCACACTTGCAAGGGACTTCATTTGTGATGAAAAGCCCATATGATTCATTGGTTCATTCTTATAATAGTCTGTTTACCTTCCTTTGAGCGGATATCAGGGGCTGTTTAATACATGCAGTTCTTAGGTCACCGTGAGGACGTTTTTTTTATGATTACGAAGATGTGGTACTACTCACACAGTCTTCAAGAAACAATCACATATTTTAGCATGTATTTTAAGTAGAAATATAATCCTTCTAAAATATAATGTAGGCCTAGGCAAGGCAAGGCAAGGCAAGTTTATATATAGCCCATTTCATACACGGTAAATAAAAGTGCTTTACATAAAAGGAAGTGAAATAGACATTGATAATAATTATAAAAACAAAATGATATAAAATTTGATTTTAAATTAATTTAAAACTGTTAAGTATAGAAAATATTTATACATAGTGCAATCAGTTCGGGGCGTAGCACAGCGCTCATTCAACAAATGCACAGCTAAACAGATGAGTTTTGAGACTGGATTTAAATGTGGCTTATGTTTTAGCACATCTGATCACTTCTGGAAGCTGATTACAACTGCGGGCGGCATAATAGCTAAAAGCAGACTCCCCTTGTTTTGTGTGAACCCTTGGTATTTCTAACTGACTCGATCCTACTGATTTGAGTGGCCTGTTAGGTTTATATTCAGTGAACATATCTGCCATGTATTCAGGTCTTAGGCCATTGAGTGATTTATAAACGAGTAAAGGTACTTTAAAATCAATCCTAAATGTAACTGGGAGCCAGTGTAAGGACCTGAGGACTGGTGTGATGTGCTCAGATTTTCTGGTTCTAGTCAGAATCCTGGCAGCAGCGTTCTGGATGAGCTGCAGCTGTCTAGTGTATAATACACACACATATTTATATAGGCCTAGTGTATTATATACTCACACGCATTATATATGTGTATAATACATTTTGTCACATTTCTCTGGAACACTGAACGAGGAGACATAGGAATTGACAAAATGAGAGTCTTTAATAATCCAAATGGGTAACACAGAGCACAGGCAAGGAAGACGTTCAACAAGTAGACCCGACAAACATGAACTGAACAGACTGGGGCTTATAAATTTGAGGGGCAGACAAGTGTGGGGAATCAACTAATGATGAGACAACGAGAAAAGGAACATGACCAAAAAAGGAAAAACAGGAACTTACACAGGGCCAAAACACAACACAGACAGTGGACTACAAAACATCGCTGCTAATACATGCTTGTGTGAGTTAGAGCAAAAGTTTTTAGCATGAAGAGAAGATGCTGGAAGAGAAGATTGTGTGTGTGTGCGTGCGTGCGTGCGTGCGTGCGTGTGTGCGCGCGCGTGTGTTTGTGTGCATATTGTCTTGTTTTTAGAAAGCTGGTCGGCTGGTATTACAGTAATTATGTTTCCTTCACAGCTATGAAGTCAGGTGGCACTCAGCTGAAGCTCATCATGTCATTCCAGAACTACGGACAAGCCCTGTTCAAACCTATGAAGTAAGTGATACTGCAATCTTTCAACTTAACGAATGCATGCCCCGTGGAGAACCAGTTTGTTTTCTGAATTTACCCTACATACTTTCATTTTAAGTGTATTTAAGAGGCGTGGACTAAGCCTTTTGTGTTTCAACAAAAACATGTTGTTCTGCTTTTGGATGTTGTCAAATATGATTACGGTATATGTAGATGTAGTCTTTCTACATCTGTAAAATATGAGAAGTATGTTAAAAATAGAATGAGGTTAACAAAAGACACAATCAGTTTAAACTCACATAATTTTTCTAACTCTTAGGCCTTAAAAGGTATAGTCCATCCAAAAATGAAAATTCTGTCATCATTTATTCACCCTCATTTCGTTCTAAACCTATATGTTTTTTTCATTTGGGAGATATTTTGAAGAATGCTGGTAATCAACAATATATTTTGAAGAATGTTGATAACCAAATTGTTTGGTTGTTGAGTCATGTTCACTTCCATGGTATGGACAAAATATACTATGGAAGTAATTTTGAACCTGAATGTTTGGTTGCCACCATCCTTCAAAATATATTTTTGGTTACCAACATTCTTCAAAATACACTTTTGGTTACCAGCATTCTTCAAAATCTTCTTTCTTTTCTAACATTTTCCAAAAAAATAATTTTGGTTGAAAAAAAATCATTTTTCGAAATACACTTTTTTGGCCAAAAAAATTTAAAATATACTTTTGGTTACTAACATTCTAACTACTGACATTCAACATTACTATCATTCAATATATATTTTTTGTTACCACTATTATTCAAAATATATTTTTGGTTACCAATATTCTTAAAAATGTACTTTTGGTCACCAACATTCTTCAATATATCTTTGTTGGTTACTGACATTATTCAAAATATATTTTTTGGTTACCAACATTCTATAAAATATAGTTTGATTACCAGCATTCATCAAAATTTCTTATTTTGTGTTCTACATGAAAAAAAATAATAATAAAATACATACAGGTTTGGAATCACATGGTGCATGGGTGTCTAAATCATTTTCACAAAATGTTGGGGTGGACTGTTCCTTTAAGCCCCCTTATTAGGATATTTACCAAAGCATAGATACATTGAATAAGCAGTTATTTACCTAAAAACCCCTATTAAAACAAAATAATGATTTAAGCCCCTGAAGACTGCACCTAAGCTTAATGCTTATTAGAGTAACTCCTCAGTTGTGTTCGACATTTGTTGGCCGGCATTACAAGCATCCATATGATCTTTGCTGGTGGGTAATGATCAGTCTGGTTTTAATTAACATCACCAGGCTTACGCATTAATTAAAAACTACGAGACACTATCACACGCTCTCGGGCATATTTGCCAGCAGAAGCTGTAATAGCCACACATAAAACAGTGTGGATCGACGGAGTGTGTCTGTCATATTCCCTCTGTTGAAACAACACTGCCCGGGTTACCTGACTCATTCGTGATCAAATAATTGCTAGGGGATGCTTGATTGCTTCCACCCAGAGGAAAACCTTTTTCGGCATTGTTTTCTTTGATTATGCTTTGTCATTGCCATCTGTGATTTCTTAGTCCTTCTTGGTGGGTACAGACACAAATAGTTGGCGGCTAAAAACACACAGTTATTGCACAACAGTAGCATCAGGAGATGAACAATTCACACACCAGACAAGGCGGCTTATGCATGTTTGGATTAGAATGACTGGTTTAGGCCAAGATAAATTACTTCTTGTTTGATGTAGGGGTGCACAATACAATATTGTGCAGAAACCTTAGGCAAGTTAGATTTTTTTTTTTTTTTTTTTTAAGATGGTTATTTTAAATCTTTTGCTTTTGTGTACCAGTAGGAAATTGTGATTTCCAAACAGTCGTTTTTCCATTAAAGGCATAGTTCACCCAAAAATACAAATTTGCTGATAATGTACTCATCCTCAGGCCATTCAAGATCTAGATGAGTTTGTTTCATCATCACAGCAGTCTTTGAGCAATTCAGCTTTAATTTAATTTATTTTGGTTTTAATTTAATTTTAGAAACAATGTTTTTAATTTGGACCGCAGTACCCATTTCAAACATTATTACATACTGCACTTTTAAATTGTTACAATCTACTTTTGACATGATTGTTTTTTTTTAAATCCTCAATTTACAGATTTTTTTTCACACGGGACTAAAAATGTTCACATTACTGTATCGAATTAACTTTTCTTTGACATTAAGGTCATGACTAGATCTGAGAAGGTGATGGCTGTCTCTTTATGATTCAGGAGGAAATCTTGGTTTGGATGTATATGATACATATTTGCTAGGATAACTTATGCTATCGATACAAAAAAGACATTGTTTATTGCATATTTTCTGTTGAAATCCCAGATTTCAGCTCTCAAGAAATATCATGAAAGGAGACAATATTGTAGTGGAGTGTTTAACAATGCGTGTAATAAAAGCTATAATTAAACAATAATTTAGACAGAGACAACAACTGACAAATTAGACTGACAAACACAGAGTTATCTTTAGCTGCATTTCACAGTTTTGAACAATTATACTTTGGAAGTGTTAATTAACTTTTGGCATTCATTTCTTCGTTTATGCTTTGAATGATCACTGCTAAAAAGCAAATACCAATAAGCTTGAAGAATCATCTGTTCACCATATCATGAATGGCCTTCCATATGGTCCCACTCATTCCAATCCACATGGCCCCTGGACATCCAGAGCACACGGCCACCCTCACTGCAGCAAGCAGGTGTTTTTTCATCCCAAATAGAGCTGCAGGTGTACCCCTTTTCCCAGGCTCTACGTCTATCTCCCACTCTGAGAAGGCTATAGATTTCTCCAGCTATAAAAGCTGGGAGTATTTCCCAGAATCCTTGTTGACAGCACGGGGCCACCCTTTCCCTCACCTGCCCCTCTGTGCAGCCGTACTAAGCATCAAAGCTTCTTTTGATGTGCTGCTGCTTTGAGCTGGATGCTAATCTATCTGCAGGCGCATGGAGGGCTAACAGCTCCGGTTCCTGCAGTCGTAGAAAGCCATGTGTGTATGTGAGAGGAGTTTATTGAACTTGAGTCATCTGACTGGGATCTAGGTGCAAATGCAGCAATAAATCATTGTGCAACCTTTCACTCTACCTTCTCCATGTTCATTCAGAGACCAGCCGGTGGGACTTGTGCCACGGAAAAGCACTCGTCCCATCAAAATGAGGAAGGAGTAGCTGTATTTTACAGGAAAGCCATACTCATGGTTTAGTTATTCCACACCACAGCAATGGATGCTACTGATCGCCATGGAATAAGAAAGGAGAGAGAGATAAGATTAAAAACACAGAGAGACAGAAAAAAGCCCTTGTGCAAAAGAAGTACACTTTTAAAAGGAGAACTTATTACAGAAATAATATACTTAAAAAAAATAACCTTAAGTGTGATCTGAATGTAATGTTTTCAGACACTTCATTTCATGTTATTTATAATTAAATTAAAAAGGATTATAATTTATTCTTATATTATATGAAATCACTTATATCATGCATTTAATTATGTGTAAATGCAAATTTGTAATAAGTAGGCAGTTTACTACATTTTAAATGTATTAATTTTAAATTTACCAGTTAAATTTATAATCAAGTACTTTACATGTGTTTCATATGTTAGTTAACACATCAAAATACGTTTACTTCTTAAAAGCATGGCAAAAGATTATTAAAACAATTATTTTGCATATTGTACTTTTTATGTCAAACTTTTATTTTGCCATTACTAAAAAATGCTCTTTAAAAGTCTACTCAAGTGTGTTAAGAGACCGTATAGGTTACTGTCTTTAAATACACTTAAGTGGCTTTTTATTTCATTCATATTATAATTAGTGCTGTCAAACGATTAATCGCAATTTAATCACATCCTAAATAAAATATTTTATTTACATAATATATGTATGTGTGCTGTATATATTTATCATGTATATATAAATACACACCCATGCATGTGTATATTTAAGAAAAATATGTTACGTATATATTAAATATATTTATGTATGATATAATTTATATGAATATAAATATATACATGTAAATGCATGTAATTTTTTTCCAAATATATGCTGTATGTGTGTGTCTTTATATATAAATAATAAATATACACAGTACACACATAAATTATGTAAACAAAAACTTTTATGTTGGATGCGATTAATCACGATTAATCATTTGACAGCACTAATTATAGTATTTGCAAGCACATATGTTTTTAAAAATTTACTTTTAAGATTAAAAAAGTGCACAGTCAATACAAATAAGTTAACTTCTTTCACAAGAGAAGGAAGGAGACAAGTTGTTGTTTGGAGTAGATTTACAAACTTGACAATCAAGATTATTTCCAGTGATCTGTCAAGTTACAACAATGATAGACTGTGAATCAGATGCTGAGATTGTTTGCATGCGTTTACTCAACATGATATACCCGGACATGTTCCTGAATCAACATCTTTTGTTGTTCATGTAACAACATTCTTGTCAACTGGTGTTAGCATTAGCGCTAACCCTAACAATGATACTTTAACATGATTTGTTCATGGGAAAGTTCCTCAAGTTTCAACAAATTTAAAAGAGGTTCGCTGTCTGTCATACATTTTCAGGGTATGTTCATTGTCAGTTAATCTCACACAACCACATTGTCTTGTGCCACCCCTAGCAGTTAGCCAAACAACAAGTATTGAAAATCATATCTAAAAACCATATCTGTCATATACTTTTTATAATCTAATAATCAACATATGTCCATGAGGCATTTGAACAGAAATCTCATTAACTGAACTTGACTGTTAGCATTAGTGACCTCTAATCTAAAATGTTGTGGTTACCAAAATGTTAATGTAATTACTCACATATTCTCATTTTTAGAATGAATGTTAGCAATATCAAAGTCAAAGGTTTGATTCAAAGGGTAAAAACAACCAGAGACTCACTTTAATAGAAGTCCAAAAACAAGGCGTGTAGGCCACACAATTCACAACTAGATTTGAGAGTGTTTTGAGAATTTGAGAACTTTTTTGTTTATCAATTTACTCAAATTTCTGCAGTGTTCAGGCTTGTAATATTTATTTTTGCTCATTTCGATTTTGAGGGAGCATGTGAACTGATAAACATGCAAAGTGCTTATGTATGACAACTTTTTGTTTTGACTTCCTCAATTTATTATCAGATCCATCCATAATTCACTCTCTGACTCCAGGAACTTATCCTAACCTCTAAAAGGCCAATAACTGGTTAATAGGAGTATTGTTGCAGGACCGTGTAGACTGTTGCTTGAGGAACATGTCCCACTAAACATGTTTGTGTAAGACACTGTTATGTACCCTCAAACAGCTCTCGTGTATTCACAAGCTAGAAGTTTGGTCGGTGAGCAGCTCTTTAAAGTGTATGCCAGACAAGATGTGCCTTGACAGGAACAAAAACTCTCACACAGCAAAATAGCTTGAGGATCGTAGAGCCAAGTTTGATTTTTCCACTCCTTTGATGTTAATGATTTTTTTTTTCTCGTAGTTCATGGTTCTGAAATTGCTGCAGTGCTTTGATATGAACTCTCACAGCAGCAACAGAGAAAGTATTTTCTGCTACAGCTGTTGTGCATTCAACGCTATAATGCAGAATATGTTCATGTCATGTAGAATATTACATGCAGCTCACCCAGGGAGATACCATTGCCCCCATACTCTCTCTGATTGTCACTCTAACTCATATCAAATCAAATTAAATCACTTTTATTGTCACATCACCAACAGCACCTGTGCCGTGGTGAGTGAAAAGCTTTGGAGCGTGCTCCAGACGGTGCAGAATGCAATTGACACATTTAACACATAACATTAAACTTGTTTGGACACGTTACAAATAAGAGTATACTTCTATATGCAGTATATACACTGTATCAAGCAATAAGCAATAAAATATAAAATATACAAACATAATACATATAATGCACAAATGTACACAGAGTGGTTGTAGATGTAATGGTTGGTAAATAGATGTTGGCAGAGTATTATCGTGTTATTGTGTTAAAGTGCAGTGCATGCTACATTGAAGTCCAGTTGGTAAAAGAATGTGGCGGTGATGGAGTTAAAAGTGCATGGTGAATGGTATGGACAGAGATGTGTGCTGTGGAAGTGTCAGTTCTGAGTGTTCAGCAGCCTGAACTCTATGGTATCTCTGTGATTCCAGTTTCAAGTAGGTTCTGTTTTGGGCTATACACAAACCAAGTTTCTTCATGGTACGCATTAGGACAGATTGCATGTACCTTTATGTTATTAATCCATGATTTATGAGATGGGAAATCATTTTGCTGAAGCACAATGCATGTCAAAACCTGCATTGGGGGCTTTCAGACTAAGCAGAGTTTATCTGTGCTGTTTTAGAATGCAGATGGAAAATCCAGGTTTATTCCCAGCTTCAAAAGCGTTTTGTCATATAAAATGAAACATTTAGAGAATTTGCTGATTAAAAATATAGGCAGGAATAAAAAAGATGCATGATAAAAAATGTTGTATGTTCAATGGATAAGCGTATTTAAAATAAATAAATAAAAACATTACATTTGCCACACTATATTGGATCTCATATTGAAATATTCTGATATAGTGAAAGAGGCTTAGAATATTTTAGGTTCAAATCCTATTATGGCAGTTCACATGTCAAACTCCATGAAATATGACAACTGGGTTAATGTTTAGAGCATGCTGTCTGAGCCCTCAGCCGTGGCAGGAAGTTAAGCTGAAGTGATGCATATATGGGTTGTGTGTGGAGAAGGGCAGGATTTTTAAGAGTGGCAGACGTGGGACCTGCTGAAAGACATGATGTTTGGGGATTACAGAATGTCAAATCTGACTGCAACAGATTGTTGATGATGCAGTCAGATGTAGACAACATAAAATGCTGGTAAACCCTAATGAGAAAAGGACAAAACATTGAATCTATGGACCAAGGGCTGAAGGTTTGGCATGGTTACCATTAGCATCTTTCTCCACTAATGGCCTTTTAAAAGTATCCATGGATATTGGCTATTTTAGTATTTATGTATTTTTATTTTTTGCAAGCAATACCACTAAAACATTTTATGTTTGTGTGTCCAATTTTAGTTTTTAGGGCTCTTGAAAGTGTGAAATTAACTTTAGGAATGCCATGTGTTAATGACTGATTGCTTTTCCCACATGAAACTCTGCTTTTTTTGCTGTTAGATTTTTCCACATTACTTTCATATTTGTAAAAGGAAGACAAATGTTAGTGTTAGATTATTCCTACTTAAATTTGTTCAGTTTGTTTTGCTTTGCCTGCTTCCCACAAGAACAACCCGGCAAAGTTGGTGGTTAAATCCAAGCCATCCAGTCGTGTCTGTATGTTTTCCAAGTCCTTCAAGCAGAAATCATTTATGTTGGAGCCCCCGAGGAGGGTGGAAGAAACCTCCATTAATGCATGCATTTCTGAAGCGACGCAGGCTGCTCGTAGCCAGGAAGCACTGAATCAACATGTCAAAGCACATTGTCTGCCTTATTCCTGACAGCTGTCTTGCACAGCTGCACGGCTTTCTGCACTGATCCAGGTATACAGATGGTATACTGACTCCCTGTATACAGAGGGAGGTCTGTTTCTCTTCTCAGCAGAATGGGGACTTGGAGTGTGTGCGTGTGTGTGGTGAATCAGAAGTGTTGAGATCTTAAGACTGAAAGTGCTATTTTGAAAAACTTCCTTCACAAAAGCATTAACATTGTAACTATATTTAATAAATATACAATAGTTTTGCTCATTATACTTAATAAGGTCTATAATACTGGAAATAAAAAACAGCACTTGTAAAAGTCTATTATTTAATAAAGGTTTCTTTCCATTTTTATGAAGCCAGAATAATTATACAATTTTAAAAGGCTGCCAGTAACAAAATATGCTTTAGCTTCTGCATGGTGTAGTTTCAGAATGCACCTGCAGGAACTAATGGGGTCATGCTAATCAGCCCCCCCCCTATTCTAGAGAGAATCAATCTCTAAAATTCTCTGCCCTTAATCTTAAGGGCAGTGGAGGGAGGTCTGTTACGTAGTAACTATGATATTTGGATTTATAGCAGGGGTGTCCAAACTCGTTCCTGGAGGCACGTTCTGATTTTGCTAAGTTAGATGTGTTCCTGGAACAACATTTTAATGCAAAAAATTAATCTTGACCATTTCCCTACACCTAAACCTAACCATACCCATGAGTAATCCCTAAAATCAGAGAAAATTATAGATGAATGACACTAATGTACAAGCAACAAACACTGATTGTACGCCTAAACTTCACAAAAATTATAAACTTGTTCTTCAAATCTGATTGGTTAATAACAATGTTGCTCCAGGCAACATTGTTGCACTGGGTCAACAAAGATGTTGACCCAGGAACATGTTGCACTTGGTAAAATCAGGTTCTGCTACCTGGAGGGCCACTGTCCAGCAGAGTTTAGCTCCAACTTGCCTCTATTCACATGCCTGGAGGTTTCTAGTATGCTTAATATCACATTGGTTAGCTGGTTCAGGTGTGTTTAATTGCGTTTGGAGCAAAGCGGCCCTCCAGGAGCAGGATTGGACACCCTGATTCATAGCAAAGTGTCGTATACTGTTGCTGATTTGATTACATAATTCACAATACTTCATGAGTTGTTCATTGCATTTTTAAAGGTACCTTTGTCTTCTTCTTATTATTCCTTTTATTCCTATTAATATGAATACAAACAGGAAAAATACTTCTCGAAGGCCATTGTTAACGTGGGCAGTCCTGCTGCACTATGGTGACTCAGCTTCAATGATGAAGGCGAAATCTGATGCTAGCTCTGAATTCTGTGAGCTCTGGCCCTTGTTCTTTCAGTTCCTCCTCATCTTCCTTGAGAACAACCACAGTACAATTGATATGCCTGATAGTATGTTGTTATGCACCAGGGAGCCAACCAACAGGAGTTGTGCCATCAAACAGCACAGAGTCAGATTTCACGGATGATTGTCACGTTAGAGAGTTTTCACCTTACTGCCAGGGAATTACTTATTCACTGTGGTTTTTATTGGCACATTAGAGATCAATTTGTTAGTTCTGACTTTTGGAATGCAATACATACTTGTTCAAAGATCTCTGGGGAATCAGTTGGGATTGATGAAGGTTCACTTTCTTGTTTGGAGCTAAGAAAATGATGGGAGTGGTGCTGGATTATTTTTTTAATTCCTTCTCCTAGCTGTTGTGTGATTGTGTTATTTCATAGTTTTACTGGGAAATTGTCAAGGGAAGACTGTCTTCTGCATGTTTGTGAAACTAGCATCTTCAGATCTTGTGATTGACTTGGAACCATCTTGTTTATATATTTGAAACATGTTGGTCACATGTTGTGTTTTATTTTGGTCAGATTTCTCCACCCCTCCCCATCAGTCATGCTTCACATGCCGCATATAATGCTGGGAACCATGTCTGCTGTAGAGTCGACTGGTTCCTGCTTCACAATCTCAGCATTGTGTTTTAGTTTCAGTTTGGGCTGCTCAGCGAATGTGACCCTCTGCCCACCCCCTCATCTCTCATTCCCCTCTTTGTGATTCCATCTGTAAGATGGCATGCAGTCAAAACACGCTCAGATAACAACCCTCTCGCTTTCTCTCTCTCTCATGAGCATACGCTCACTGACTTTGTATGACAGACATGTCAGTTCCTCTTTCCCTGTCTGTCTCATTCTGTCCCTGTCTACCTGTCTTTCTCCATGTCCACTTGTCTCTCTGCCTGCCTTCATTTTTCATTTTCACTCCGTCTCCCTTCTTATGTCCATACTGTACATTTTCAAGTCTCTCCATAATTGTTGACTTGCCTCCTTCGCTACCTGTTGCGCTCACAATCCCCTCCCTCTCTGCTTTTCTTTATCCTTTTCTCTGCTTCTCTTCCTGCCTCTCTTTGTTAGCCTATTCATAACTTTTATCCTCCCTCTCCACAACTATCTCTCTTTTTCTCACTGCCTCTCAAGTTATCTTTCTGACCCTCTCAATCTGCTTATCTTTCTACCTCTCCGACTCTCTCTCCTTTCTTACATGGTTCTCTCTTTTTCTTTCTCTCTTATTTGTTTTTCTCCCTCTTGTTTGTCCCTCTCTCCCCTGTCTCTCTCCACCTGTCTTTCCCCCTCTTTACCTGGTTCTCCCTCTTTCTTCCTTTCTGTCTAGCCTTATTTGCTTGTTTCTCTTCTTCTGTCCTCCACTAGTCAATAAGTCTTCTTCCATTTCTATGTCTCTTTCTCCAACTCTACCTATCTCTATTTTACTTTCTTCTAGTCCACCTTTCTCTCTCTTCCTCACTCTTTACCTGTCTCTCTCTATCTGTCATTTTACTTGTCTCTGCCTTCCACTATTTCCAATCTACATCTCTCTCTCTCTCTCTCTTCCTCCCTTTCAAACTGTCCCTCTCTACCTTTTTTAATTGTCTTTCTTCCTGTCTACCTGTCTCATACCTTCCCTCTCTACCTATCTCTCTATCCATAATGTTTTCATTTTTGTCTTTGTCTACTTGTTTCTTTCTCTCCTTTCAGCCTACATGACTTTATCTACCTGTATGTCTCTTTCTATCACTCTTCCTGTCTACACATGTCTGTCTCACTCTCTTTTCCTCCCTTCCTTCCTCTCTACCTGTCTCTATCTTCACCTATCTTCCTCACTTTTCACTTTTTCTCTCACCCTCCCACTTTACCCTTCTCTCTCTATTCTTCTTCACCTGTTTCCTCCTCTTCCTGTCTCTTTCTCTCCTTCCTGTCTCTCTTCCTTTTATTCTACCTGTCTCTTTCTCTTACCCTCTTTAACTGTCTCTCTTCCTTTCTCTTCAGCTCTTGTTCTGTCTCATATCTTAACTTGCCCTGCTCTCTTCCCCTTATATCTGCTGAATTGTATGTGACAAAGGGAAATTTGTGTCTGAATTAATCACTGAACTTGAACAATAAAAACTTCAGCAATCTCACCCCACAGACAACGAAGTAAGAGTAACTACTAAAGCACTGAAACAGCACTGTGGACATTTTACAGTAAAGTTTCTCATCCCAGTCATCAAAATACATTTCAAAAACGTTTCCAGAGCATTATAATGAGATTTTTGAAAAGTTTTGAGCATAGTTGTCATATCATTATAACATCTACCCTGATCCATCTGTGATCTGCCCATCATGAAATATGGCTGAGAAAGCAGATGGTTCATTGTGTATTATAGTTGCATTAAGATTGATCTGTCCATCCTCTCTCATCACAGCAGATGCCAGTCAAACTCACAGTTCTAATCATCTTGTGCTACCAAAACATTCCTCAAATGAAATGTCTTTCCATCTTGCTTTTTTTTTCAGAGCCATTAAAACAGGACCTGTTCTGGCAAAGGTCTTTGTCTCATCTTGTATTTTTAATTCCAACCCATATCACCTTGCCCACATTATTCAAAACTATTTATAGAATGTCTACCCTTCTTTTGTAAGATTTCCAGATGCTTTCCCCTTCTGTTGTTTAATTTATGAAAAGCAATGCATACAGTCTATCTTGTACCGCAGCTGCTTGACTAGGCTTGACTAGTGTACACGTGTAAAGCCACAGAGTGCTTCTGGTAGCTTAAAGAAATGCTCCATATTTAATACAAATAAAGTTAAATCAACATCATCTGTGGCAGGCTGCCTACTACCACATTTTGACTCATCTCCAGTTTGTACAAACAAAAAACATGTTGACAGAAATATATTTACAGTGGAAGTCTATGTGGAAGTGTTGTGCATTGACACGCATACTTCCACTGTAAGTACATGACCGCCCAATGCATTCTTTGTTTGATGACATCTACATATCACAGATTTTGATAAAGCCAATGGCACCAGTTCACCCAAATATCTTATTTACTCTTCATGCGTTTTTCTTTTGTTCTGTAAAACACAAATTAGGATGATAGAAAAGCACCATAAGAGCTCTGTATGAGTTTGGTGCTTTATTTATTTTTTTACCTTGACAGCCCCTGATACTTTTTTTTACCAATTTCTTGTTCTGAAATCTTTTTCAGTGACTCTAAATTATTAGCAGATTCAAGAAACTGAATGAGAAAAAGAATGGAGTGTATAGTAATGGCCCACACGAACTGACAAATCGGTGATCTCTAGGCTTTGAGCTTGAGATTATCTCCAGACAAGTTCATTAATCCTCTCATGTTAATGGAAAGAACAGATACAACTTCCCTGACAGCACGTCAGGCCCCAGTAATCTGGGATGTGCAGAAATGTGCAATAACCTGCACATTCAGCCTCAGAAGCGAGACTCTAAAGAATAAGGTTAGGAACAAAGAACAGTAATGTGTTGCCAGTAATATCTTACAGAAGAGACAGAACATCTTTAAGACCCATGCAGGTTAAGGCACTTCACATCGTAACGTACATGCTTTATTAAAATTTCCATCAGTAATTGCACCCTAATTGAACGGGGAGATTTAATGTCTGTGATTATGCCAACCTGTTTGTGTAATTAATCGTGCATACTGTAGGTGCTAAAAAATATAACTTGTATTTCCACTCATGCTAATGGTAGATTAATTTAGATGTGCTGTGTTTTCAATTGTGCTAAATGTTATGGATGAATACATTTAAATTAGCCAAGGAAAATTTCAGCGCACATTAGAAAAAAAATTTATTCATTCCCATACTTTGTGGTCATTAAATCAGTGCCATAGTGGTAGATTTCACTTCTAATCTCAATTTACAAGAATAAAAAGCATTTGGATATCTCAAACTACAGTTTTAACCTCAAAGTAAAATGACAAAACTTTAATAAATGCAGGAATACCATCCCACACTTAAGCGTGGGACTAAGAGCTATGTCTTAATGAAGAAGAATAAGTAAAGAGAGGCCAAGACTTCTCAAAGTTACACTAGTACTGGAATATGCTCAACTACATCTTAATTATGCTCTTTTCTCTAGCATGAAGGAGTGTAGGAATCATTATTTTCTACACAAACCCTTTCTTTTTGCTCATTCTAGCCAGGATATAGTCAGATCTCTGATCATCGAGTCAGGTGTCACTTGGTCAAAGCTGATGGAATGTAATCCTACAGCTTGGCTTTTTCATCCTGCTTCTGCAGAGCGGCAATTTAGTGCTGTTAATGAAGCTAAAATAATTTCTCAGGGTTTTGGTCATATTCAGTATTTATTTCAATATTTATGATTTTGGTCGGAAAGTAAATGTGTTTCTTTAGGTAGGCAATTTAAGCAAACAGCCATTGTTGCCAGCAGATTCGTATTATTTTAGAACAAAAATATCTAGTAAATATGCTATATTTAAAAATATCTAAGGCATGCTTTCCACATTTTGCATTAAATGAACAATATTCACCATATTAATATGTAATACTATACAGTAAATCATACTATATATAGTAATAAAAACATAATTTTCATAAAAATGTTATTGCCTAAATCAGTGATTTTAATCAGTTTATTAAAAAGGACAGAAATGATTCATGAATTAAACAGTAGCGCAGCTTGTGCTACTGAAATTGAATTCAGAGACACTATTAAAACTATTAACATTTTTATGCTCCCATACTTTCAAATCTTTATGAAACCTTATGGCCAAATTAAAAGCTTTATAAAATCATTGCATGTCGCTTTACTTTATGTTGTCAGATAAACCAAAGTGAACATACTGTGAATATTCAATACATAGCTCAGTCCTAGCTGCAGTTTTCCTGGACATTTAGCCATTGTCTTTTTCATGAACTGTTATGCTTCAAGACACACCTGAACTGCCATGGACAAAGACTTTTTTCTTCCCAACTCAGCTCACAGTTAGAGGTGGAACACAATGATGTGTTATAATGGTGCTAAAGGCCCTCAGCAATCTTGCCTAAATGGCTTTATTTGAGAAGTGTTTCAGCACTTGCTCCCAATTGCTGACAGGTTCTTCAAGCACGTCGTGCTTTTCCTGGAACTATAGGAGAAAGTTTTGCAGTAATCAAGCAAACACCATTGAGAGGTCTGAGAGTGTTACTTGTGTTTGGAGCCTAGACTGAAAATTGCTTCCAGGGACCTCAGTGTAGAAGTATAACTCTGATACACGGAAGGGCTAGAAAGAATCTTCGAATTCAGTTCCAGCAGTGAACAGTTTGCAGTATACGAAAGGGAAAAACAAGTCTAGTCTTTTTTTAAAAGCCCTTTATCCTGGAAAGCCACCACCATCCACCCGTATTCCACCAAGACCACAATCCACTAAATGCTGTTTATGCATTTGTTATATTTATGAAGTAGATACAGTTTTAGAAACCGTACAGAGAAGATGATGGGTTCTAACATTGTACCAGAGGAATAAAAAGAAAGGGTCTCCTCAAGAGGTTCAAATCTCAGAATGTTTTCCAATATATATAGGAAGTATTCATATACAGTAGCTATAGGGCTTACAATACTCACATTTGTGTTTCATAATAATAATAAAAAAGGCATTGGAAAAGCAACGTATAGCAATATAATACATTTTTACAATATATTAGAAGTGATAAAAAAGTAATGTTATAATATTGACTGACGATTAATATTTCTTTCTCTTTTTAATTTACCTTAATTAGCTAAATGCATTTCTGCCCTATTATGCCATAAGTGGCAAGCACTTTTGCTGTTCAGGGTCTGAAATTGAGCACTTTTGGATCCTAGAAGACAGAATGCTACAAAACAAGAAAAACAAGAAACAAATAACCATTCATCTGTCAGCTAAATAAAAGATTCTATATCAACAGCAATTCTATTATAAATCATGTGTCACCAGTAAATGACGTTTTAATGAGCAGCAGGCTGTTTTAATTAAGAGAGTGACAGTTGCCGCAAGGGGGGGTGCGGTGTATTCTTAGGTTGTTGTTGTTGTTGTTGTTGAACTCTGTGGAAAGAGCCCAAAATTGAAAGCTGTGAAGAGCTGCACTGTTATTGTGGTCGTTTCTGTGGCACATCCAGTTTGTTTAAGTAGACACAGATGGAGAGTTGACAGAATTAGTTTTCTCCATATCTCTTTCTCTCTCTCCCTCTCTCACTGTTTCTTTATTTGTGTCGCCGTTTGTTTTTTCTCATTCTCACTAGATTTGTTGATCAGACTCCAGCAGCTGCCAGATTATCACATCTAGAAACTGTTTTCGACTTCATCTAGTCAAAATTCCCAAAAGTCGTTTAACTCCTGAAACTCAGTTCAAAACATAAATCCTTTCCAAAAGCCTTCAGCGCTGTGCATGTAGGAAGAGAACAACTCTGCTGAGATTCATTAGTCAAATGTTAAGAGTCAAAAGTTAAGAGGAGTTTGTCTGAGAGGATAACTTTCGAGAGGAAATGGCAAAGCCAGAGCACACCTGGTGACTCAAAAGCCCAAATGAGATTCTGATTATTTCCAGTTAATACTGGCCTCTTTACAACTGAAGCAACTGAAGCAAAATTCAGATACTTGGGTTCAGATAGCTGTAATAGCTGTGTTTTTTTGTGTCTGGCTTCTAGCTGATCCAGGCTGGTCATTAGCTGGTCTAAAATAGTTATTAATTAATTGGTCAAAGCTATTTTTGCTGATTTTTGCTGAGATTGTTGTTAATAGACCAAAAGTGGTCATTAATAGTGGTTATGAATTGGTCCAAGCTGGTCATTAGCTTGTGTAAAATGGTATTGGTTGGTCCAAGCAGTTTTCATTGCTCTGAGATTGTTCAAGCTGGACATTAGCTGGTCTGAGATGGTCTATAGCTGGTATAAAATGGTTATTAAAAGTTCAAAATGGCGTTTACGTGGTCCAAACTGTTTTTTGCTGCTCTAAGATTGTCATTAGCTAGTTCAAGCAAGTCACTATCTGGTCGGATATGGTCATTAGCTGGTCTAAAATGGATATAACTTGGTCCAAGCTAGTTTTTGGTGCACTATGATTGTTGTTGTTAGCTAGTTCAAGTTGGTTACTAGCTTGCCTGAGATGGCCATATTGCTGGCCTAAAATGGTTAATTGCTCCACACTGGTCATATGCTGGCATAAAATGGTTATGTATTGGTCCAAGCTAGTTTTCGGTGCACTAAGATTGTCAGTAGCAGGTCTAATTTGTTAATAATTGGTCCAAGCTAGTCATTATCTGGTATAAATGTTTATTAATTTGTCAAAATTTGACATTAGCAGGTATAAAATGTATATTATTGGATGGTCCAAGTTTCTTTTTTGTTTTGTTTTTTGCTCCAAGATTGTAAGTAGCTAGTTCAAGCTGGCCATTAACTGGTCTGATATTGTCAGTAGCTGGTCTAAAATGGTTATGAATTATTCCAAGCCAGTTATTATTAGCTGCTCTAAGAATGCCATTGGTTTGCCCAAACTGTTCATTAGCTTGACCAGCAACAAAGCAGCTACCAGTTGGTTGTACCAAGTTAGGATGGTATAGTGCAATATCCAGCTTTTTGCAGCTGCATTTATTGCTTTAAAACTTGCTACACTTCTGTAGTTTTAGACAACATGGAACTGCATGTGTGATGCAATAAAATTGTGTATTTCTGAGGGAAGCAGAATAAACAGCAGAAAATAATGTTAATTACATTATCCCTTATGTATTATTTTTCCCAGCACAATCTTGGTTACATCAGCATAAAGTTTCAGAGGCAGAGAAAGTGATTACATTTTTATGAAAGATTATGAGAAAAAAAAATTCTTAAGATCAACATGGACTGATGAATTGTGGGCAATAAGACCACTGACATTTATTAAGAAATGTAATTGTTATGGTCATTCTATGTTACTCTGCATTTCTCGTCCTTTGCTCCTAATATGTCCATTCTGTCTCAATGAACCCATCAGGCAGATTTTCCATCTTCAGTGTTTGTGTGCTTTGCATTAAGAATGGTAGCCCAATATGTACAGCGACGAGACAGTTTGAGGCATGTCTTTTTAGAGATGTTCCATCAGCCCTTGAGAATTGCGTGCTCCTGGCAACAACGACACCTTTAAATTGGAAGCGTGATGGAAGCGTGGCTCTGTTTTGTCTGTAGTGTTTTCTCATTTAAACAAAAATGCTTGTGAGATTAGAATGTAATGTCAGCCCTCAGGTGGAAGAACAGGGTGGTTTTATACTCGTTCTCAGCGGCTGTCAAGCGCTGAGATGAGCCTCTTGCAGATCCGGCAATTTCGCCAGACGCAGCAACTCGGATTGCCATCAATCCCTGAACCTGTGCACACTGCATGCTAAAAGACCACAACTCGATATACCAGACGGCACAGTGATAGAAGCTTGATAAACACCAATTGATTTTGTGTTCTGGGAAAGACACAGGAAAAGTGCTTAAGATGGCTATCAGAGTTAAGAAGCTGGAAGTGGTTGGGCTTGTCATCATTAATGCTCCTAATCACTGCTCGCCGCCTCTCTCGGCTTTAGTTGGGCACTCATATTTTAATACCAAAGCTGGCTGTTAGCCCGGGAAGTAAAGCTAAAACACCAAGCGTCTCCCCGCCTGCCCTCTCCTCCTCTAACACCTCATCCATCCTTCTGTGTGCTCTCTGAAGCCGTGAAGGATTGAGGCTTTTGACTGCGGCTCTCGGAGTGGAATTCTTCTAGATCTCGGCTGCCCATTATTCCGGTAAATCTGGGCCCTGCACACAAAGAGCTTAGGAACGAGGAAAAATGACCTGCCCGTGGTGCTCTTAAACTGTGATTGTGCTTTCATTATCTGGTCTTGCTATAATGGCTCGCTTGTGTGTATCTTCAACGGACCGCCGTTCCATCCATGGCTGACAATACACATTCATTAACTTTCTAGCACCGTTTATTATTTACTTGCTGTGCCGCTTAGTTGAGAGGCTTCGTTGTTGGAGTGTGGGCCGATAACAGATGAACAGCAGAAAAAAAGAAATTTATCTGAGAAATAAATAAGTCGCAGTAATGTAAACACACAGGTTTTTTATGTAAACATTTTGGGGCGAGTAATCTTGAAAATGTAGTGTAGTTTTTTTTTTCAGCTGTTTCTGATATTTCTGATGGAATGTTAATAAATATTATACATGCTGTGCTGGAAATTATAATGTTATATTTTTGTATTTTGTGTATTGGAACTTCTTTAGTTGTGAAAAACCAGTCATTATTAATTAAACCCATTTTGTTCCAAATCTGTTGATGATGATATTTGTTTCTGTGGAAAACAATGGGGGAAATTTGGGGCTAGAATAATCTTCCCCAATAAAGCTCCATAAACAACTTGTGGAGTATATTTCAAGTTCTGAAGTGATATGATAGCGTTGCATGAGGAATAGACTGTATTTGTTGTTGGGTCAGTGTTATGGCTATGGAGTATTGGTTAAAGGTTAAAACACATGAGCCAACTTTACTATTTATTAAGAAGCAAGGAACACACTATTTTCAAGAATAACTTTAATATTAAATTTAATCTGAAAACGTTGTATTGTTTAACTATCAACTAAAAAGTAATGAAATGTCTTCCTTGCACCTTAAAGGATGAAAATTCCCCCAAAAATGAAAATTTTGTCATAAATTATTCGCCCTCGTGTCATTTTCAAACCCATAAGATTTTTTTCATCTTACAAAGTTAGTTGAACTTACTCAACAGTTGAACACTAATTAAGATATTTTGGATTAAATCTGAGACTTCTTGCCCTGCATAGACAGCCAGGGTACTACCAAGTTCAAGCCAGGTCTTAAGGGTTTGGATCACCCCCTTTTAATGAACAGGTTTGACTACTTTAGAAGTTTCCATGAGTACAAATCTTAATGTTTAAGTATATAATGATATGCTAGGGAATTGTGTGCTTCTAATTTTATAGCAACCGTTTTTACTGGATCCTTGTCTATTCTAGCCTGGGTATGCCTCTGTGCATAAGGCAAGGTTCAAAATGATTGATTGAGTCAGTGTGGAAGAACTTGACTGGTCTGCAGAAAGCATAGTCCTAATACCAGCTGAACACCTCTGGTGTGACTTTAAATGCAGACCTTGAGCCAAAAACTCATCACCAAACACCAATGACTTGTACATTCATTATATGGAAAAAAAATACTGGGACACCCCCTTCTTTAGATGAGTAAAAGGCATTTAAAGTCACACCATATATATATATATATATATATATATAAGAAAGAAAATAAATATACAAAAAAGTAATGTCATCAACCTGATTCACAGATTATCTTGTTCTACAGTGTGCATCAAGTTCAACTCACTGACTCACTGGAGGAAACCATAAAAACACAAATCTGGAGTACAATAGAAATAAAACAGTGGGTAATTTGACCTTATCAGCTCCACTGACCAATAATGATCCTCAAGTGTGTGTTGCAAGTTCTTGTGGCTTGTGTCCACTGGCACTAAACTCCACATTCATAAAATGTCACTAAACAAAGAATATACTCAACTTTAATTTGATCCCTCTCTGATTGGTTGCAATGATGTGGAATGTGTTTGTATTACTCTTATTTCCATTCAGTAGCTCAGTCTGTTGCTCATTCAATTCCACCTTGGCTTCATCTCATTGCTCTCTGCACTGCCAGCTAAAAGGAAAAAAAGAATTTTCCACTGTTGCCTTCAAAGAAATCCATTTCAAGATGAGGATTATGAATTATGGAAAGGTCCTTGCTGAAGATATTGTTCACAATATTTCCTCAGAGATCGAAGAGTGTCTGTGTTAGCGAATGGGAACCTCTGAGCTACAAAGAAGCTTTCATAGGGTTTGATATTCTCCAGCAAGCCTTGTGAACAGAGTAAAGGAACGTGCTCGAGTTTGACGATGTTGAAAAAGTTGAAGCAACCATTCATCAAGTCTCACAGGATGGAGCTAGTTATAATTATTTTTTACAAAGTTTTTCAAATGTCAAATTGTGAAGCCTTGTGACTTTTCCATCTTACAAGATTCCCTACCCACTCCCTTCCATCATGCATGCAGGGAGAAGAAATTGGTCTCTCAAGAAGAGTCACACACTGCATTTAATGGTAACGCGACATTATTAACTTCAGGTGTGTCTAATCGCATTCCGTATTCAACAACTTGGCCAGCCCTGGGGCGAATTTCCCATTCAACATAACTCACTGCTTTGCTACCATAGTATGATGCACTGCTGGAAAGATGAACTAGCTGCAGCAGTTTCCAAAAACTGTAGTAACATGATCGTTCCTGACATGCGCAGATGATAGAGTAATAAATTCTGCTAATTAAACATATTGCGATAGCAATTAATGCAAGATTACTGTAGTTTATTTACACAAATCTAAAGAAAGCAGTTGTATATGTGAACAACCTCATTAATTTGTATGATCTCACACTTCATGCCTACTTTTATGTAAAGATAAAAAACGTATGTTTTCAAACAATTCAAATCATAGGATTTTGTATGAAATCACCACTTTGTAAAAAGTTACGTTGTCAATGAGATTGGCTCAAATATATACATTGAAATGTATATTTAAATTTAAATTGATTGAAAGATATGGAATTGAACTGATTGTTATTTTGCTTATTGTGCATGATCTATTTAAGTCCATGCTTGTAATCACATCGTGAGCACTGTAGTTCTAACGACTGTTAGTTTGCGATAGTTTTTGCGACTATTCATTTGTTTCGGGAAACACTGAATTGTTGAACTGTGATAATGACAAAACTTATGACCATATTTGGCTAACGAAGATTTTTGGAAACACACCCCTGATGAGCTATACTGGTATGTGGAAGTTAATCATAACAGAGGTCATTTGCATATAGAACTCTTAAAGACACAGTAGCTACACAGACTGTTTAATTCTAGGTATCAAAAAGTATAGAAAAGTAAAACCTAATTTGGTGCAAGGAACGCTGACTAGAATATTCTAAGAATATTTAAGCAAAAAAATGAAGGCTATGTGTGGAATAGACAATGACCAGTCTGTTCTTCGAGGTATTTCTGAGTCTGTCTGTGAATTGCAATTAGTGCTTTGAGCCTCAGGGGTCTCGAGTGCTGAGCAGGAGTCTGGCTCTGTCGCCTCATTCATTTAGGTTTATCCCCTTTGGATTCTCAGCTAGTATTCACTCTCTCCCTTGTTAATTAAAGAGACCTTGAGAAGCATGTCATCCATATGTGCTCTCACAGTGGCAAACAAGCAAAAAAAATCCTACTGACATATGTCCAGGCTTCACACTCCTTTCAGACAGACACAGGGGGTCAGAGAGGATGCTGGGACGTCTGCAGGCCGCACCAATTTATAGCAGGGCAGTGACTGGTTGGATTGCTTTGTTTACACAGATCATTTTAGTCCATCGGTCTGGATCCTAAAGCAGACTTAGAGAACACAAAAGATTTAAGTCCATGTCAAAAGGCAAACATTGGTCAGCATGATGAAGGTGACAGAAGGAAACACCTCAAGGCATACTGGGTGGGAACTGCGACATGCAATAAACACTGACACAAGCTTGAATCTCCACCCATCAGGAAGCCACAGCCTGGGGAAAATGTCAATTATATTTGGTGAGAAAAAGGTTTAGCGTGGCAAGAGAGAGAGAAATTAAATCAATGTACTATAATCTTCATAGGGCGCCCTAGGGCAATTCTAATTAAAAATCACAATGACCCTTAATTCTCTTAACCCTGGAATATAATTACTGCAGTAATTTGCACTGCTTCTTATTATCGTATGTCTCTTAATGTATGTTAAAGTCATAAGGCAAAGCGTTTGCTACAAAAATGTCACTAGAAACATCCGCTCCTTTTGTTGCATGTCTGACATGAGCTGTTGCAGCATCCAATCAGTACTAACCTCTTCACTAGTTATTAATCACACTTTAAGATCGGAGCCTTGAACATCCTTCCGAAACCTAATTGCATCTCAGAGTTAAATTAAACCCTAAAAATCATTGCTTCATTAATTACAGAGCTTATGAATGTGTCAAGTTTCATTGATTTCCAAACGCACCCAATCCAGTTATCAAAACATATGGCAGACGTCATTTCAAACTCATTTACATTCGTATTTCATGTAGCTTTCCCTTCTGAGGAGAACAAAAAGTTTAGCTGCGTGCACATATGAAACTAGGTTTAAATGGCTTTACAATCGTATTTATAAAAACATTTAAACGCAATATTTCATTTTATAATCCTATAATATATAAACATTAAATATACACTACTATGTAAAATGCTGGGTTCTCACCATTGCTTCATTTATTTGATCTAAAGTACCGTATTAACTAATATTTTGAAAATAACTCTACTTTAATACATTTTAAAATGTAGTTTATTTTTGTGATGTCAAAGCTGAATTATTTGAGTCTTCAGTGTCACACGATCCTTCAAACATTGTTCTAATATGATGATTTGGTGCTCAATATTTTTTTTTAAAATTATTATTATAAATCTCAAAAACAGTTGTGCTGCTTAATATTTTTTTTGGAAACTGCAAAAAAAAATCCAGGATTCCTTGATGAGATCAGAAAGATCGGAATTTAACTACATTATTTGAATATTTTTTTTATTTTTTATAGATGTTTTTCTCATAAAATCCTTTAATTTACATTTATGGATAAAACATTAATTTCTTTAAAACTTTTTCCAGTATTCCTTGATGAATAGAACGTTCAGAAGAGGCAGTAATTAGAGGCAGTAATAGAACGCTATTTTTATTATTTGTTTTAAGTAAATGTATTTTATTTTAAATTATATTTTTCGAATGTTTTATACAATCTGTAGTAAATTCACAAAACATTAGTTATGCATAATTCACTCAAGAAATGATTAGGTTTATGTAAAAGCAAAGGGCACACATAATAAAAAAACACAGAAAGAAAAAAACACTGCAACAGTTCTATGAAAGATTTGCTTGTCTCAATTAGGTTGGGAACCTCATAAGCAGATAAAACTGTATAATATGCTTTGCGCTGGCTTACGTAAGCCCCGGGTAAGCCCTCTGAAGACACTAATGTTTCGTCCTTATATTTTTCAGGCCTTTTGCGCAAATCTGTTATTCCGTAGAGGTTTTATTTTCTTTTAGTTTCTGAAATCTTTGATCTCTGGATGGATGTAGAACTTTGCTTTGTATTACTGACCTGCCTAGATCCTCATCTCTAATTCCTTATCATTCTGACTCTTTTTTACTTGTTGTTCTCTTGAGTTTTTTCTCATACCTACCTATATCTTTACTTGGGTGTCCTTTAAACTCTTTTTTTTCTATATCTCTCTTTCGATCCTGACGTAAAAGATGGTGAGCTCAGGTCAAACATGAGTTGCTAACCTGTCCCCTCCAGCACAGTCTACACGTTGGCTCTAACAATCAGTCCTGTCATTGGAGCATTAACCATATCCAGGATTACATCCGAATGATAGATCCCTCCCCTGGATCTGGATCTGAGTATGGACAGGATTCAAGGAGGTTTTGCGCGGGCGGGCCGAGCTCAGGAGCTCGTTTCTGTGTGTTTGAGCACTCAGGGAGAATTCATGACCTGCTTAAAGGTTTCAGGTGTTGGTTACAGTGTTGAGGAGTTGCCCTCGGCTCCTCCAGCACCAACTGCACCACGGGTCACTGAGCTTGAGCAGGTGGCACTGACATTTTAATACCTGTGGGAAATGCTGGGAGGACACTGCAGGAGAGCAAAAACAGAGAGGAAAAACAAGAACGAGAGAAAAAAAATGGTGTGTTAAATCTCTGACACTCTCTGTGCATGGTTTAGGATATATGTGGCAGGATAAAACCATCTGGATGTGCTCTCGTGTGCTGCTGATTTAGCTGACTGACAGCTGCCGCTATTCCTTGATGATATACCATTATTATTTTAGAATGTGTAGTCATAATCCTGCTAACTTCAGTGGGACTTCCTAGTGAGGTTTCTATTAAGTGCTGTTAAGCATTGACAATTTGAGAACAATTATTATATGAATTACGTCATTCCGTGATATCTAAATGAATTTAGTTTGGTCATCAATCTGTTTATACATTATCCGTTTTACTTTTTTAATACATAAGCATTGCCCTATTCATGATTATTTATCAGTGTAAATTATTCTATAGAAATAAAATTGTCTTTGTAATATTTAATTAAAATGTAATATCTTTTTAGATGAAATCAGTATCTCTTCTTTTTCAATCTCTCCTCTCCAACCACCTGTCATAGAGATCACATTCACAATCTACTAATTTCCAATGGATAACATTGAGGCCTGTCATACTTGTTGAATAACCAGTTTCATGTAGAGGTATGTCATATTTTGGAAGTAGAATTGGTTGTGAATGTTTTCATTGAAGTTTAATCTGCACTCATGCCATCACACTGACTGTAAAAGTGCAGTTTCATTCAGCCGTTCCAGCAAAAATGTCAAAAATGAAAAGATACTGAAATGTAAAAAATTGTTAAACTAATTTCTTGCTCAAAAACATCTGCAGGGCTAAGATAGTGCCATTTCATAACTGCTTCCATTTTGACAAATTTTAGAGAATATTTGTGAAATTAATAATTGAATACATAAAATAGAGATGTGCAAACCGTTTACAGCCTTTTTGGGTGCAGTCTCTTGCTTAGCCTTTCTTAAAGTATTATTTAAATAAATTGCGTAGACTCTTATGCATGCAATACAAAAACATTTCTCCTAAAAAGTGTCAAAACCAAATGTAAAAAGAAATTGTTTTGCTTTAAAACAGTTTTTGAAGAGTAGGAGAAGAGAGACAATTCACTCTGCATGTTGAATAAGTTGACATCTCTGTTTGCTGACGTTGTGATATTCAGATCTAGCATATATTACTGTCTAAAAACTCAGTGGCAAAAAAGATGATTCATACATATACTGTATTTTCCTAAATTAGAGTTTGGCTGTATCTGTCACCTTAGTGACACAGCAAAAATATAATTTAGTTTAAAGTCAATATTGTTTATAACTTCCATGCCACATTTCTTATTGCCTTCTTAGAACTCTTGTTTCCAGACCAAATATTTTATTAGGATTTTGGTTTACATCGCAGAGACAATTACGCATATGGCCAGTTCAGCATATTCTATTCGCAAGGTTTGTGTGTGTCTTATTGACCTGCCCTCCCTTCTGTCTGTCTCTCCCACATCAATAAATTGTCCCATAAAATCTAAAAGGGCTTCTAAAGAGGATTAATTGCTTAATGTTATGTTTTTTTCTTAAAGGGATAGTTCACCCAAAAATAAAAATTGGAATCATTTTAAAACATATTAACATTAGTTAGCTACATCGGTTAACATGAACAAACAATACAAAATATGTCTAAGGCATTAATTAATCTAATTTATCATGTTAATTTTAATATTTACTAATGCATTATTACATTTAAAAGTTGTATGACTTACTTTCTTTAGTGGATGATTAAAGAAGATATTTTGAAGAATGATCAATCTTTTCCACACAATAAAAATAGAAAGTGACCAAGGGCTGTCCAACTCCAAAAATGATATCCTAAAAGTAAATCAGATTCATATTAAAATAAATTAAACAACATGGGGTTGAGTTAAGTAGCAGTCACACTTTTGGAAATTTGGAAAACCTTTGAAGACAAAACAATGTCCTTTGTCTATTGTCAGTGGTGTAGTGATGTATAAAGCAGAACTCACACAGAAGTCAATGTAAACCAGTGAGCTTTCTGTTGGTGAACGCAAGGAATTTGCATGACCAACTTGAACATGTTGTGAAATCTGCATGAGGGAATTTTTTTTCCTCATAAAGTTGCCAATCGTTCCGATTGAAACGACTGGATTTTGTATACAAAGATATACACGATATGGATAAAAGTATTAAGTATTAAAGTGTTTCAGTCAGACCCATTGCCACAAGTGTATAAAATCAAGGACCTAGGCATGCAGTCTGCATTTGTAGAAATAAATGGGTCGTTGTGTAGAACTCCGTGAATTCAAGCATGCTTTGCAATTAAGTTCATGAAAATTTTATCCCTGCTAGATATTCCATGGTCAACTATGACTGGTATTATTGGAAAGTGGATGCATTTAGGAACAGCAGCCACAAATTAGAAAGTAGAAGACCATGTAAAGTCACAGAGCGGGTCAAAGAGTGCTGAGGTGCATTGTGTCGCCAATGCTCCTTTAATTTCATAGCCTAAAGAGCTCCATACTTCCACTGACATTAATATCAGCACACAAACTGTGCAGCAATAGCTTCATGGAATGGGTTTCCATGGCTGAGCAGATGCATGCAAGCCTCACGTAACACGTAAAGAGCCAAGGGTCAGATGGATTGGTGTAAAGCACACCGCTGCTGGACTCAGTAGAAACCTGTTCTGTGACGAATCCCAATTCTTTGTTGGCCAGTCTGATGGGCAAGTCTGGTTTTGGTGGATACTAGGAGAATGTTGCCTGTCTGATTGCATCATGCCAACTGTAAAGTTTGGTGAAGGTGGGATAATGGGATGGAGTTTGGCCTCTGCCCCTTATTTCCAGTGAAGATAAATGTTAATGTTTCGGCATATCAATACATTTTGGACAATGCTTTGCTTTCAACAGTTTGGGGAAGGTCCTTTTCTATTTCAGCAAGACAGTACCTGTAAGCAATGTCTTTTAAGCAGAGGTGGAAAGAGTACAAAAATATTCTACTCAAGTAAAAGTACCATTACATTACTGAAATTTTACTTAAGTACAAGTAAAAGTACCAGTCTAAAAATATACTCAAGTAAAAGTAAAAAGTAGCTTACTAATTACTTAGTTACATTTTAACAATGGGAGGGATGAAAAAATGGGATAGACCAAAGGTGTCAAACTCAGTTCCTGGAGGGCCACAGCCCTACACAGTGTAGATACTACCCTAATTAAACACATCTGATCCAGCTAAACTAATCATTTAGGCTTATTTGAAAAATACATGGTATGTGTGTGTTGGAGCAGGGTTGGAAATAAACTCTTTAGGGCTGTGGCCCTCCAGGAACTGAGTTTGACACACCTGGGATATGGGCCTATAAATTTCAAACTAGGTGTTTTTAATTAAATGAATCGGTTAATTAGAATAATAAGACATTTGGGCTGTTACCAGGCAAATTAATCAGTATCAACAAAATGCATCTTTGCAATGCAGAGGAAACACAGAAGCTTCATCTGAAGTGGCATAGATGTATTTACACTGACGTGAATGCATTTAGCCTGCAGTTACAAATGCAGAAATAATGTTTTGATAAATAAGGCATAAAATGTGACCCTGAACCACAAAACCATAAGGGTCCATTTTCCTAAATTGCGATTTATACATCATCTGAAAGCTGAATAAATCATATTTCCATTGATGTATGGTTTGTTATGATCGGACAATATTTGAAAATCTGGAATCTGAGGGTGCAAAAAATCCAAATATTGAGAAAATCTCCTTTAAAGTTGTTCAAATTAAGCTCTTAGTTTTGATATATTTACAGTAGGAAATTTACAAAATATATTAATGGAACATGATCTTTACTTAATATGCTAATGATTTTTGGCATAAAAGAAAAATGTATAATTTTAAACCATACAATGCATTGTTGGCTATTGCTACTAATATACTCCAGCGACTTAAGACTGCTTTTGTGCTCCATGCCAGGGTCACACCTGTTAAATAGTAATTTGAAATAAAAAAAATAATAAATCAAAAGATACTTTAAATGTTAAATTAGAACCACCAGTAGGTGTCAGCAAGTCACTGATAAGAGAGTCATTGTGATTGAACAGAATCATTTAAACGGTTAATACATTCAGGAACAAAACACGTCATTGCTCAGAGTCAGAGACGCAAAACTGTGTATGGAATTATTTTTGTTGTCGAAATAGAGCAAAAACAGGCAATATGGTGTCTAAAATGTAAGTCTCTTAATTAACTTCTTGTTTTTTGAACTGTGTAAAAAGAAAAACTACAGGCCTGTGTAATCATGATTTTTTGAGAAAAACGGCATTCTTCATGTGATGTTGACTTACTATATTAAATTATATAAATATATAAATTTTTCTGCTTCTATATCTTCAATTTTGTGATCATTCTAAACGCATTATAACAGACTGAATCACGCAGTGAAAGAAAGCACTCCAAATGCACGCGGACTTGTCTAATCTATAGATTTCACGGCACACTGTTTAGAGTGATTTGTTTGTTTTTTGGCAAAATACTGATAATGTCAAATCACACATCGTTAAAACAACAATTATTATATTATCGCAGACGATATTGCACACCCTGCACCACTGTCTTTTTGGCTCATTTGTGCAAAACCTTTTGCTAAACCGTCAAAGCTTCATTTTAACCACCAATGCAATGATGTTAGTATTTACCTTATTTCTACAGCGCTTGCGAAGGGCGAAGTCGATATATTTATAAGCTGCTAGTTCGGTCTCCCGAGGCAAACACAGCTAACACTGCATAATAGAGCATGGATATATGGCCAGGGGTTCACTTAATTTCCTTCGAGTTCAACTTCAGCAGAATATGACGGGGTCTGGTTTTCAGATGGGTCTGCACCATTAACGCCTGTCTTGTCCGTCTGCATCTTTCTTGTGATTTTAGCGCCAGTTTTTTCTTCTGCCCATTATTTGCTGCAGTTGTTTCCACGGAGCGATTTTTTTTTTACTCAGTAATTCATGTGTTTTAAATGTAGCGAAGTACAATACTTCCCACAAAATATACTTAAGTAAAAGTAAAATTACAGATTAAAAAAATTACTTAAAAAGTACAAGTACACAAAAAAGCTACTCAATTACAGTAACGCGAGTAAATGTAATTCGTTACTTTCCACCTCTGCTTTTAAGACAAGGTTGGATGAGTTTGGTGTGGAAGAACTCAACTAGCCCACACAAAGCCCTGACTTTAACTCCATCAAATACTTTTGGGATGCACTGGAATGGAGATTGTGAGCCAGGACTTCTGGTCCAACCATGCCTGACCTCTCACATGAACTACTGGATGAATGCGCATAAATTCAAACAGAAACATCTTGTTGAAAGAGTGGACGCAGTTATAGCTTCAACGGGGGGCCAACTCTGTGCATTTAGAATGCAATCTAATTAAAGTCCCTGTTGATGTAATGATCAGGTGTCCAATATTTCTGTCCTTATCATTTTACCAGTATAATGGGACATGATGCTCATTTTTGTTTGCTGGCTTGAACCCAGCATGCTCTTTATGTGATTGCTTTTCAGACGATGTGCATGTCATGCTATGGAAATGTGACGGTTTCAGGTGGCTGACATCCCCACTATCAATGTGCTCAAAGCTCGTCAGAGCCATCTGCCAGAAAATGAAGCCTTTTATGTTTGCATTTGTTTGTTTGTTATTTGTTTGTTGTTTATAAAAGGATTTAACATCAGTTTTACGTGACAGGAGTTAAAACTAAATTAGGTGTCATTTCTCAGAGGCAATATCAATTAGAATACTCTGCTATATTTGTTTGATATGTTTCATGTAAAGATTGTCACAAACTGTCCTTGAAGTGTTCTCAGCAGGCCTGCCGTTTAACTGTGAGGTGACCCATCTTTGTTTACCTATGCGGACAGGGACTTGTGTATCCGTTTTGAATGACACATTTATTGCAACCTCTTGGCAAACAACAAATACGTAGGCTGTCTTCTACTTTCATTGCCAATGAGATTTATATCAACATAATTGATCTGGCCATTCTTCAGTGTAAAAAGAACATTAATATGGCTCGACCACTGAGCGATACACCCACCATCCCCTAGAGCTATGTGCTGTCATATGTCAACCGCCAGGACTTCTTTCCAGACTGGAGGCTGCACACAGGGTCAGGTGACTGTGGCAACCGTCCTGTCAATCACAGCCCAGTAAGAGGCAACGGCGCATCCAGTAAAGTGCTCTGAGCGCTTTTTATCCACAGTGCAAGGTGACGGAGATGTACTATGTCAAGAGCATTCGAAAAAAAAACGCTTGTGTTTTGTTATGGAGGAAATGGGGACATAATGAGAAACAAAAAGCATTGCTTTTACACTATTTTGCATGTTAGGTAGGAAATTGAGTCACTGTCTATTATATTATCCTCTACTGCATTTGCATGATATTCATAACTATAAAGATATACATTAATATACATTTCAAAGTCATTTCTATTCATGTTTCAGAGTCATGCCTAATGTACTTGCTCTGACACGTGCCGTGGTGATGCAGATCGGGCCTGTTTTATTCCCCTTTCCTCCATCTTCCAATCATTCCCTGTAATCTATTGACTGTTTTTGCCAATGACCATGGTTAAAACTATAAAATAAGACTAAAACGAAAAATAAAAGGATAATTTTCTTTCTTTCTTCTGTGGAACATAAAAATGAGATGTGAAATTCATAACATCATTGGAACCCACTGAAATTCATTTTAGCATACTATTAAATAAGAGTACTTATTACAGAAATATTTTAAAAGAATATACTTATTGAACTAAATGCAATGTTTTACAGACACTTAATTATTTGTTATTTCTTTATATCAAAATTGAATGAAATTTAGTTTATATAAATGTTAATGAAATTTAGTATATAATTCTAAGGTATATTAAATGCAGGTATCTGAGTGTTATTTGAGTAGACTTAAAATGATTTAAGGTGTTTTTTTTATAAGTAATTTCATAATTATATTGTCTTTTAAATATGGTTTAAAATGTGCTGCTGAATGTACTGACAAGCATTTACGATAAACTAAAATATACTTTAATCGCATTTATATTGAATCTTGCATGTCATGTATGTAAATATATTTGCAATAATAAAGCTGCAGTTTAAAATATATTTATTTTAAACGTAATAACAAAAAACCACAAGCTAAATGTATAGTAGTATAGTATTAAAATGATATAATTGTATATTATATTTTATATTGTCATTATTTTATAGTATTTGATTATAGTAATTACATGCACTTAAAGGGATAGTTCACCCAAAAATGAAAATTATCCCATTTTGTTCTCACCCTCAAGGCATCCTAGACATGTCTGACATTCCTCTTTCAGACGAATACATTCTGAGTTATATTCGAAACTATCCTGTCTGTTCCAATCTGTATAATTGACGTGAATGGTTCCCCCTGTTTCTGAATCTGAATAAAGTGTATCCATTCATCATAGAACTACTCACACGGCTCCGGGGTGTTAATAAAGGCCTTCTGAAGCTAAATGATGCGTTAGTTTAAGAAAAATGTTGATTCTTAAAACTTTATAAACTCTAATGTCCAGCTTCCGATCACTCAAGCAGGTGCGTTCACAACAAGGCATTTCGCTTCAGAATGCCTTTATTAACACCCCGGAGCCGTGTGGATTAGTTGTATGATGGATGGATACTTTTTTATTTTCAGATTCAGAAACGGGCACCATTCACTGCAGTTATACAGATTGGAACAGACAGGACAATTTTGAATATAACTCTGAATGTGTTCGTCTGAAAGAAGAATGTCAGACATGTCTAAGATGCCTTGAGGGTGAGTAAATCTTGGGACAATTTTCATGTTTGCAGGGTTTTCGCGGAGTCATAAAAAGTCATAAAACGTCTTAAATGTATTAATAAGAATTTTAGGCCATAAAACGTCCGGATTTTCCATACAAGGTCATAAATTACATTTAGCCACGTCTTAAATTGATATGCTTGTTCATCCCCCCCCCCGAAGATGCGCTGGTGGTGGCATTCAGTCGTTTCACCTGCTGTAGTTCTGTCTGAGGAATCTGGGTGGTATCACAGCATTCCAGAACTACGAGGTCCATGTGGCAGTGCAGCAAACAGACTTGTCGGAAGGACTTCACAGAAACCCACGCGATCTCCCCAACTCCCAAGCTTCACTGCCAATGTTCTAATGTAGCCTAGGCCTACAGTCTATGTCCGCAAGAGGTACTGTCTCCTCAGCTCATCTCTCAGCTTATTACTGTATGTCGTTGAGTCACTGCTTAGTTTAACTGAGATCTCCCAGTCTATCACAATGGGAAAGTGTATATATTAAAAAGACCTCGTCTCCAAGGTCTCGGGGCCTTACGTTCTCGTGTTTGATGAAAGCTTAAATCACACAAGCAAGAAGAAACAGCTGCACATATACGTTCGGTTCTTGTAAAACTGGTTACTTCAATAAAAAAAATAAAAAAGAGTCTTTTGAAAGGAATTTAATGACTGAAGTTATTTTTCGTAATTCGTATAGGTCATAAATTTGAATCATAATGGTCATAAAAAGGTCTTAAAAGTCTTAAATTTGACTGACTAAACCCTGCAGAAACCCTGTGTTTGGATGAACGATCCCTTTAAGTATGTTAGTCAGCACATAAAAATTGTCACACTTATAGGTCTTGTGTTACCCCGTCTTGAAAGGACTATTACTTATTTATCCCACTTCTCCGTGGTTTTTTTTCGCTACAGTAGGCAACCTTGACAGAATACCAGACCAATACAGTAAGTGGTGCCACTTCTCCCCGTTTTGTTCTCTTGTGTTTTTTTAAGTCTTTTTGTTTTCCCTTGTTTTTTTCTTCCCGCAGCATGTAAGTCGCCGCTCACTTCTCCGCCCTAGCCAGCAGAGATCTCCCGTTCAGGGAGTAAATAGTGGGAAATCTGCAGGATCACCGCGAGTACTGTGAGTTCCGCCGGCCGCTCCGTAGTCAAGCCCACCAGCCACTGTACCCCTGACCAGAGTCGAGAGATGGCTCTAGTCGAGTCATGTACCTTAAAGCTGTGCTTAATAGTCTTGTCTTGTCCAGAGAGAGAATTCCTGTCAGTCTTGTCTGTCCATAGACACTCTTCTGAAGCTGGCTGCTTTTGTCATGGCCATGGAGGCCATTCCCAAGCCGCTTGCTTCTTCTGTTGCCTCTATGGAAGCGGTTCCTGAGTTTAACCCTGAGAGGGCCCCTGTCGCCACGTCTAGCCCAAGGAGGGCTGTTGTTCTCACGTCAGGCCCAGGGAGGGCTCCTGTCCCTGAATTCATCTCAGAGAGGGCCCCAGTCCCCGGATACAGCCCAGGGAGGGCCACAGGTCTCGCATCAGGCCCATGGAGGGCCACGGGCCTCAGGGACCAGTCATTTCCCCATGGATTTTTTGGGGGTGGGGGGGATGGTGATTGTAGGGCTCCGGACATAGAGGCGGGCCGAAGGATGAGGCCACTGCCATGGAGGCTACTCCGTCATGGCCTCTTGAGCTCACATGGCCTAGTTTTCCCTCTTGTATGCCTTTATTTGATTCCTGTTCCTGTCCCCATTTCGTTAATTCAGTTCCACCTGTGTTTTATTAATCCTGTGTACTTTAGCCCTGTGTTTTCCCTTATCTAGCATCCGGTATTATACGTCGATGTTGTGTATGAACTACAGTATATTACTTTGAAGACAAATTACTCATTGACTACACACATTAAATTAGTCATACTTTAAGTAGTCAGCAATGCTTAAGGACACCTGCTGGCTGAATAAAATCCCACTCACTAGTCCAGGTGGTAGTACAAAACACTTCAGTCACATGCTGAGTGACTCGTTTCATTCTGGTCCAAAAGCTTTACCCCCCCCACCCCCATTCTCTCTCCAGAGAGGTCGCCTGAATCAGCAGTACATTTTAGGCCTCATCTGGCAAATAAAAATCCATTAGTTTCCCTTTTGATCCAGGAAATTGAGTGGATCATAATGGTGGAGGAGGATTTCATTTCTTCGAAAAGCTTACTTTGTCCCTCAAATGAAAATATATGAAGTCACAAAAAGTATTTTCCATTCGTGTTTTGACAGTGGCAAGGGAAGAGGATATAAGCAGCACTTAGTGGGATGAAAATGGGATTTGGGGGACTAAAAAGTTAATATAATAACTCATGATATTGAGGTTTGGTGGCTTTAAAAAAAACAGGACATCCTGTAGATATCTATTTAATATCTCAATTTATTATTTTGCATAAAAAACACAAGTAATGTCACAATCATTTTCTCTCAAGAGATCTCTATGATGGCTCAAACATTGCCAAAGTTCACATGTAAAAATTTACTTAAACATTTCTCATCAGATTCTTTTAAGACCAATGATCTAAATCATGATATCTTATTTTATAGTGCTATTCTCTGTCAACAAAGTTGATACTTAAATGAAACCAAATTCAGTTATGAGCAACATTTGAGCAATACAATTGTCCTCTGTGTTTGTTAGTCACCTACAGTACAATGTGTTTTGAGCTAACATTAGCCTAGCGTAGCTCTGATTTGCCATTTTCTGACCTCATTCCGTAAAGCTTCCAGTAAAGATCCTATAGTTGTTTCAGGAAAGCACCGTGTAAGAGATACCATGAGCTGTTGAGACTGATATCATTTTAGTAGGTTAAGATAAGATAAGATAAGATAAACTTTATTGTTCCGAAGGAAATTTGTGTTGGACACATACAATACGTAATCTGCTGTTCTACACAAGTAACATACTACATACATATGACACAGCGACCCCTCTCAGCCCTCCCCACAATATACAGTGAACAACTAAACTACACCCTACATTTGTTGGCTGAGAGTTAGATCTGTGGTTTGGTGCATGTCTGTCTGGATTCTATGGCATTTCTTCTTGCGCCTGTTCTTGTAATCTGTCTGTCTGAACGTATAAGTACGTGGAGGAGAACATGTACCTGCAGTTTGTTTTCTGCCAAAAACTGTTCTGTGCACACACACATTCCTTCCATTGCTGATCCAGCCATGTGGTCCACTCGGCAGATGTCCATGTTGTCTATTTGTCTGTCCGCAGTGGCAGGATGTCTGCTTGTAAATACACCTAACTCAAGCTAGCATAGCGCTACCTGACACAACAAGACTACTGGAAGCCTTTTTCCTTTTGTTGCAGGCTAAGCACTTTTGATTGTCAACACACAAAAATGCATTTACATTTGTAATATGTAATAGAGTATGATTAAAAGGCTAAAAGATTACATATTAATACGATATAACTTGCATATAATCCAGTTTTGAGTATAAATGTTAATATTTATGACCAAATAAATAGAAGCTCCACAGTTGAAGCTCTGCCGTATATACTGTTTTACACTAAAAGCTATGGCAAATATACAGAAGGGGGTCATAACAGCTGTTTATGCATACCGATATGTATAGCCTATGGCATCGTATGCTTAAATAGCAAGCTTAATGTGGTAGTTTGTTATTCTAAATATAACCCGTGTGGTTAATGACCTGGAGGCAAGTCAGCAATGATTTTTAACATATTTTATACATACAGGTACATACATATGTTATACTTATTTTTGATTCGACTGATAAAGTTGGAATAGGTTTAAACAAAATTTGATTATAAATGCAAAATGTGCACATTTTGATTTATTAAACATGCAACAGTGAAGTTATTTAGCAATGAAGCATGCTACTCTTTGAAATGTTAAATAACACGGTAAGCAATACTTTAGTATTGCGTTCTGAGATAATAAGGTGGAAAACTAACATCAATCTTGTTTTTTCTACTCTGTCCTCTAGACAAACCAGGGAACAAGAAACACCCCCAGACTTCTTCTATTTCTCTGACTTTGAGCGACCACAACGCAGAGATTGCTGCATTTCATCTGGACAGGTAAGACTAAAACTCCTACGGAGAGAAAGAGAGAGTGTTTGCAGGGCTCTGTAGGGCGGCCCAGTGTCCGGTTTGTGAGAGTTTCGTGAAGTTGTTTCCAGTTCTGTTGGCTGTATTCCTTATTTTCTTGTAGGCTATGTCTGTCTGTTTCAGACACAAACTGGTACCATCTGAATAATAATGAGATCATGTGACCTTAAGCATTGACAAGAGTTTATGCTTAGCATCCCACTGTGTTACTTTGTGTTTACTTTATCTTCGTTTGACAGAAATGTTTGGAGGGTCTTTACATATGACAGGTCTGGGAATTTGTTTTAAGGTGTCTGACATTAAAGATAAGGTTGGAAGAGACAATATTAGAGCGCCGGTGTATTGGACAAATGTCATCCTTATTGTCTGAACTTTAAATTGTATTTTCTTTTTTCATTATTTCAGTCCCCCCCCCCCCCCCCTTATTCTTGGCACTGTGCTTACTAGTTAGTGAAGAAAAGCATCATTATTACTACTACTGCTTATGGCTCATGGCTATGGATTCAATATTTTGTTTTATTTTATTTTATGCACCACCAATAAATAGAAACGTTTTTATGAAAATTCCATTATTAAAAATCATCATATTATGTCTTAACAAGTCTCTTACAATCTGGTAGCCTGCATGATGCTCATCCAAACCCTATTCAACCACCCCAGTAGCCTTTAAGATGAAATTCCCCTTACAGAGACCTTCAGCTTGGCTTCCTCCCTGTTCTTTCACTGAAAACACCTGTAGTGCTCTGATACTGCTCTGGAATGGACGCTGGCCGGGAAAAAGAAACCATAACCACACACACACACACCTCCACATTTCACATTTACGCATGAGAGCGCTCACACTATTCTAATGTCAGAAAGCCAAACTAACTCTTATTATATTCTCGCCGCTCTGCACATGTCACTCAAGACTTCTGGACAACGGCCTGAAAAGCACTTAGTGCAAAAGAGTCGATACACCTTACAGTTACTCCGAGAGTAACAAGGGACATGTGAGTGTAGTCAGAAGTCAGAATAAACTCCCCCTGACTTTAACAAGAAGCCCCACAGAGAGAGGCTTTGTGGAGTAAGGGAGCTAATTGAGATTGTGAGACCCACTCCATTTCCTCCAGAACATTGTTGATTTGTCATGTTCATGATGTATTTTATTTAGGGGAGGAAAAAAGCTGATATGATATGCCAATTTATTGTCAGCTGAGTGATAATGCTTTGCTAGTGAAATGGTATATTGATATCCCCTTAGTGTAAGAAAAACAACTGAATATTGCAAGAAATCTTATGCTGCTACAGTACTCTCAACTGGTTGTTTCCTCACGGTTATACTGTTGCTTATTTCCACAAACGTCCGACAGAATTTTCCTAGAATGCAATGTTTTCACACTGGGCTCTTTGTCGCCTGTGTCCAGAGTGACTCTGCAACTTGCGACCCCTGAGTGGTTTCATCTCAAAGGCTTGGATTTCTGTCTCGCCGGGGCCAGGAGCCCATGCATCATGCGATGTGGGATTTTCTCTGAGGCGGCCCACTGAACACAGACAAAGACTAAGAGATGAACAAACCCTCCAGCATGGGTGTGCACCATTCAGAATTGAATTCAGAAATAATTTTAAATTACAAAATGATTAGGATTTTGGGACAAAAAAATCTAATTTACCTAACTATCGCAATTTTTTTACTTATCGATTTAAATTTTTTAATACCAGAATCGATATTAATTCATATTAAGAACATGATCAATTCTTAATGTTTTTCTGATGCAAGACTTTTATTTTAAAGGACGTGCATGAAAGCTGTTGACACTTCTGTCAGATGCAGTTTAAGTGTTCCTGAGAAAAATGCACAGTCCTTATTCAGTATCTGCGGTCAGATGAGATGTTGACAGGTTTAATGTCAGTGTTATTATTCTATCGTTATTTTCATAACTTGCTATGAAATAAAAAGTCTCTCAACTCAGAAAAAACGAACTATCCTGTCCTGTCAGATGTTATACTGCTGGAAATACGCACTCTTCTGTTACACACGCAAACACTGCACCACGCTGTACATCATTTCACTAAAGTGCAGAAACTAGGAGCATGCAACAGTACAGTACAATAAAAGTACAGTACCAACAAATCACATAACTGTACTGCGTGTGTTAGCTGGGAAGGATTTGCATGAAGGTATGATATCCATTCTTTCCAGGAGCAGTTTACACGTTTCATTAACAGTTCATGATAGTATTGTATATTCACCACGGTAACTTGTTTCCATAACCAAAAAATACCATGCTATTTTCACTTCGTGCCATTTTGTAGATGTTTAAATGACTCTGGTGGCTCAAACCATCTTAATTGTATTAACAAAACTAGTTTGGGACTGCTATAATAGCCTTATAGGCTGTTTATTCAGTATTAATCATATTCTTAACAGTCTTAACTTAATTTTTTGTTAAATAAATTTGCTTTGTTTTTGTTTTTTAACATATATATATATATATATATATATATAATATGATAAGTGGGTCAAGACTTATATATTTTATTTAACGCAGTCCAGTATTTAAAAGAATGTATTTCGAGTTAAGTTTGATGTTAAAGAAAGCTTTCACGGACTCTTAATTTAATTGTATTTTATTAATGGAACTTGTTTGATGGGCACTTTATTTCAAAAAATATTTTTCTATTGGAATTTTTGTGGCTATTTTTTTATGTTTACTGAAAACTGAAATAAAACAGGAAAAAATGACTGCTAAGATGATTTTTTTTATTGTGACAGTCTGTATATTAAGTGTATCATTCAACTTTTCCCCATGGTCTAGAGTTAAAAACAAAAAATAACAATTGCAACACACAGCAATATCGAATCACAATACTTGTAGAATCGAAATTCTAAAAACAAATCGCAATACATAGCGTATCGGCACCCAAGTATCGTGATAGTATCGAATCGGGAGGTAGGTGTATCGTCCCATCCCTAATAAATATAGTATCATATGCACAATATATGGAGTATACTTCATTAATTAGGAGTTTATTGAGTTAATTAGTTTATTGAATTTGTGAATAGTGCGAATTGGTCCCCAAACTATATTATGTTTATATTTAATCCGTTAACTTTCATTGACATTTTATTGTTCCATAAAATTTGTCTGTTCATTTATCATACATTTTAATTTATGATTTAATTGTTCATTTATTTCATTTTTATATAAATTTAATGGCAATATTATTATTAGTGTTCCTGTGGCTCAGTGGTAGAGCATTGTGTTGTGGTTGTGGGTTCAATTCCCAGGGAACACACATACTGAAAAATGTATTGCCTGAATGGTAAGTCGCTTTGGATAAAAGCTAAATGCATAAATGTAAATCTATTACCCAATATATAGTTTAATCATGACGATAAAATTCCCGGAGCCTTTTGCATTGGCATACTGACGCCAAGCGCTTCTTATTTAAAACAATTGAGGACCTGCACGTCCAAAAATTATGCTAAATGGGTACCCTGTGCATCAATGTAATGAGTTGGGAGTGAGAATGTGTTGTATTAAATTTAGTTTAGAAAAGTATATTTAGTAATTGAGGAAAAATATTTTACATGGTAAGGGATAAAAACCACATACAATGATGCATATGTGTGTGTTTTTATTGGAAATCTTGTTGAATTTCAGAAAATTGCATTCTGTATTTTTTTTCTTCTTTTCATTCCAATTCAACTTCTTGTGAGGCGTGTGGCCAGTTTAATTAAAAACTCACCCATAATTGAAAAAGAGCCAAATCTGATTTTTGCCCAACAAGAAAGACGAAATGAGAGAGAAACTAGAGGGCATTTATATCCTGCGGCGTGTGGCCAGATGCTTAAATGCCAATAAAAGTCTAATAAAGAGCAATCACGGAGGTGTCATAAAGCCAGTGAGTAAAGAGTTGGCTCAGTTGTTTAGCAGTAGCACCTTGAAGGAAAAATCGTTACCCAGCCACTTTAGAAATGGCTTTATTCTATGGATTTTCTGCGCACTTTATTGTTTGCTTCCTCTTTGTTGAATGCGGCAGGATATTGAATGTCTGGTGTCACTGTTCTCATAAAGCAGCCTGTGAACTGTGCATTGTCTGTGTTAAGCGAAACCACAGGTGTTGTTTCTGATAATGCATTGCAAATGAATCGTTTGACAATATCGTTTGTTTGTGGTGCTCAGAATCTTAGATTTCCGGAGAGTTCCCCCGGTAGCCGGCAGACTGGTGAACATGACACGGGAGATCCGAGATGTGACCCGTGACAAAAAGCTCTGGCGGACATTCTTCGTATCCCCAGGTATGAGTGGCTTCCGCAGGGCCTTTTCTTCTACCCTATCAGGCCATGCTTCCCCCCTGATTGTTGGCTTCCCACGCAGATCCCTTACGAAAATTAACCATGGTTGTACTACAAATTAAACCAAAAAACTATAATTAAGCCATGGTAACCACAAATTAACCATGGTTTTGCTACACTAACCATAGTTTAACCATGGTATTTGTAGTAAAACTGTGGTTATACAAATGGTAATCAATACGCCAAAAAAATCATGGTTAGTGCACTTTCACTACAATAAAGCCATGGTCAATATTCGTAAGGGATAGAGTTCTGATTCTCAGAAATGGGAAAATACACATTTCTGAGAATCAGACAGTCATTCAGTTTCATGACAAACTTTCCAGTGGCATAGAAGTGTTAGCATTTAGTTAAATTTGTTGAATAGTTAAGCATGTTAGCATCTTGCTATATGTATTTTTGACTACTTATTCTTTTTTAACAGCTTAAAAATTCCATAAAGAGCTATTAAGCTAACCAATTACAGGCTGTGACAAATTAGCACAAAAAGGGTTCAGTAGACCAACCGTAGACCAGCTAATGACACGCAGCTAAGATGCTAGGCTAATTACAGACTTTAATTGGGGAGCAACAAGCATGCGATAACATACGTGCATTAAGTTTGGCAACTAAATTACCGACATTTAGATGATGTAAGTGTTCGGATGAGGCACACAGATTGGCCATATTCTTTCCCTGCAGGACTATCATTAACATTCTGCCTCTACTTTTCATGTCAAATGGGTTTTTGTGGGAACGAGTGAAAGGGCTTCTCTTCCCCCGGGGAGCCGTGTCAGGAAACATTTGAAAAAGGCGTTATACACAATGATTCATCATTGGCTAAACAGCAGCGTTTAATGAGCCCTTGGTGAATCCAAGCATTTTAGATCACTGACATCCTTCATCACATAAAAGCACATCTGGAGAAGCCACCTTTTAAAAAAAACTTTTTCTACAAACTGTATTAACACTAAACAAGGCTGCTGCACAAAAGATTGTAATAGTTAGCATGTTGTTGCTGTCAAATGTGAGAGCGGACTCTTACCATCCATTACCCTTTAAGAAAAGTCTGCCCTAAAGTCAAATGGTTCGACTAAAAATAATTTGCCATAGACAGGATGATTTTAATAAGAATCTCACTGATACTAAAAAAATATTTTTTTTCTATAGAGTCTATAAAGCTAATCAAATTCAAGTAAAAAATGTAAAACAAGCGATCGGATGCAAGACTTGAATCTCTTCATAATCCCCCTCTTACGATGTTTAAACGTGGACGAAATTTAAGAGATTATTTAGTGAGATCAGATCTGCCACTTCCATCTAAAGTAACTCAAAGGACATTAACACCTATTCCAGAAAGTAACTATTGTTGGGGTTCGTGTAATCAATGTAATTACAAGTATCATTGTGCATCATTCAAACACCTATTACAGGAATGATAACTTGTAAAACCAAAGCGGTCGTTTATCTCATAACCTGCCCCTGTGGTAAATCATATGTAGGAAAAACAATTAGAGAACTTAAAACGCACATTGCCGAACATCGGAGTACTATAAAATGGAAAAATATGAATTACCAATTGGCAGTACACTTTATTGACTTAAATCCTATCCTATTACTTCATTACATTATATAGGAATCGAGAAAACATCTTCACCAAGGAGAGGTGGTGATTTGGACCAAATATTAAACGGGAGGCTTTCTGGATTCATAATTTGAAAATGTTGTCTCCACGTGGCTTAAATGTTGATTTTGATTTGAGTTATTTTTTGTAATCTTGACTCGATTTGAGTTTTCTTTTTGAATGTTTTAATATTATTAAATTTTTATAGATAGTAATCTTCATTTATATTCCGTCTGTACAGATTAATTTGTTTATATTATTTTCAATGTTAGAGTCTAATTGCCAATTAGTTCAATATTGAATGATTTGGATCTTATCATTCTCAGCTGTGTATAATTATCTTCGTTATTTATACTGGTCTCCATGTTTGTGAAATTATACCTTGGAAAAGGCTACTAGCCGAAACGTTGGTTAATAAATATGCTTGAGTGAGTGTGCGTTTGTTCTCCTCTAATTGATTAATATTTTTTCCTTCAACTTGCACCTCATAAGGTGTGCGTTCGCCTTGCTTCGCTTGTCAGATTTGTTTACCTTCATGATGGTGGTCAATTTTTCGAAATTGAGATGTATACATAATCTAAAAGATGAATAAATAAGCTTTCAATTGATGCATGGTTTGTTGGGATCGGACAATATTTGGTCGAGATACGACTATTTGAAAATCTGAAATCTGAAGGTGCAAAAAAATCTCAATATTGAGAAAATTGCCTTTAAAGTTGTCCAAATAAAGTTCTTAGAAATGCATATTACTAATAAAAAATGAAGTTTTGATATATTTACGGTAAGAAATTTACAAAATATCTCCATGGAACAATCTTTACTTTATATCCTAATGATCTTTGGTATAAAAGAAAAAGCGATAATTTTGACCCATACAATGTATGTTTTTCTACACTGCAAAAAAATTGCTTTTCTTTCTTAGATTTTACTTAGAAAATATCTATAAATTCTTAAATCAATAAGGATTTTGTAGATAAGTAACAAAAATTGTCTTGTTTTCAGAAAAAACATGTCAAAATTAAGTGATTTTTTTCCTTGAAACAAGCAAAAATCTGCCAATGGGGTAAACAAAATAATCTTGTTTTCTGTTTGATTATTTTGCTTACCCCAATGGCAGATTATTTTTCTCATTCTTAGCAAAAACTCTTTTATTTTTGACTTGTTTTTTTTACTGAAAACAAAAAAATTTTATTAATCTAGAAAATTCTTCTTGATTTAAGAATTTGTAGATATTTGGGCTGAAAACAAGACAAAACAGTGCACAACTGTTTTTTGCCACATAGAAACATTAATTTGGCTATTACGAAGAACGGCTGCTTTTGGAAATTTACCTGCATGTTATTTGCAATTAAGTGAAAATGTATTGTTGTTTAAAATTATATTAAATGCAATTAGACTTTAGAGTGCTTTTGACCCACTTAAGTAGAATTTAATACATCTGTATATGTTTTTGTATAATGACTTATATTTTGTTTTGAAATATGGTTAAGGTGTAGCTGAATGTACTGATGAGCATTTATGATAAACTAAAATATACTTTAATGTTATTTCAATTAAACCTCGTATATCATGTATTTAACTAATTTAGAATAAAGTACATTAAATGTGCCCTAGTATGTCAGTCAACACGTCAAAATAAGTAGAGCAAGACAAAAGATAATTAAACATAATGATTTAAATTGTACTTTAAAGTAAAACTTTTAATTTGACATTATTGCAAGGGGCACTTTTAAAGGTACTGTAATACTGTACATACTATTAACATCTTGAGAAACAGTCATTAAAGTGTCTCTCTTTAAGTACACTTAAGTGCCCTTTTATTTCTCTGCTGAACAAATAGAAACCATAACATAAATTATAATGATTTCCACTACAAATACCATAACAAACCATCATCTTTTAACCATTAAACCGTTTTAAAAATGGTTTCCTGTTGTGTGTTTTGGGACATATTAAAACCAGTACAATTCAGTACCATTGTGTACGTGAAGACACTTAATCCTATGTTACTCCAGAGGGACTTTTCCTTTCTCTTTGCTTCACTGATGGTCTATTTTAAGACCCCCAAGAACAGTTTTGTCTTTCCTAAGACCTTTTCTTCCTCACCTCTGTAGCCAACAACATCTGCTTCTACGGCGAGTGCTCCTACTACTGCTCCACAGAACATGCCCTATGTGGGAAGCCCGACCAGATCGAGGGCTCCCTGGCTGCATTTCTTCCTGACTTGGCACTAGCTAAGCGCAAGACCTGGAGGAACCCCTGGCGCCGCTCCTACCACAAACGGAAGAAAGCTGAGTAAGCTCTTTTTCTCTGCATTATCTCAGGTCTCCACGCACCACCCCATATCTTCATTAAACTACAGTCTGGCTTTATCAGCAAAAGAGACTACTGTGCTTCTCACTTACTCTCAAAGAAATCCTATCTGTGCAATAAAACAATGGGCCATTCTGTTTGAGATGGCAGTTGTACGCTGGTAGGGTTATATATGAGAAGGGACAAAATGCAGCTCAAATTTAAAGGTGAAGTGAGTTTCTTAGTCGTTTTCTGTATTGTAAGGTGGGAAGTGGATCCGGATTATTGTGACGAAGTCAAACAGACTCCTCCATATGATCAAGGCACACGACTCTTGGACATCATGGACATGACTATTTTTGACTTTCTAATGGGTAAGTGTTGAACGTGTTTATAAAACGTTGCTTAGAAGTATAGAAGAAACTGTATACTGTTTTTTTTTTTTACTGCAGTAGGCTAAATATGTTTCGGGGTAACCTTATTTGAACATATTTTTATTTATTTTTATTAATGTTTGTGTAGACTCATGAAGCCTTATATAAAATTTTTATTTTACATTTTTGCCCAGGAAAGAGACAGTTTACTGGATACAACTTTTGTGACAACATGCCCATATAGTGGCAACTAATAAAAGCCTGTGCATTCTGTCTCCTGGAAGTTGTGTAATAGCCAGCCATTCACCTTTCTTAATATGACCAATAAACTATAAAAGCCAGTTTTTGCCTTAGTGCAAAAAAAGTAAATATTTAATTATGATAGACAAGATTAAAAATAAACAGACACGTTTTGATATAAAGTCACAATGTGTGGTAGTTAGCATAGAAATAGAAAATTTAAAAGATATGCCGTAACATTGTGAAATAAGTCAACCTGTGAGAAAGTCACAGTTGGGAGATATACAGTCACACTGCCAGCAAATAAAGTTACTTTGCAAGGTTTTAAAGAAAGTCAATGTGAGATATAAAGTCACATCGTAAGATAAACACTCATCTGGCAGATATAAAATTACATTGTAAGATTGAGTCACACTGTGATATAATAAGTCACAACTGCACACTGGAAAATATAAAGTTTTAATTTAGAGAAATAAATTCACAATTTTTAGATATAAAGTCACAATTACAGGAGTCATATATATATATATATATATATATATATATTAACAGTTATTTTGTAAGATAAAGTCATATTGTGAGATATAAAGTCACACTGCAAGATATAAAGCCACAACTAAGTGCAAAGACTCTGAGAAATAAAGACAGTTTTGAGATATAAAGACAGAGAAATAAAGCCATGACTATGTTAAGTATAAAGTTTAAATTTCAATAAAGTCACAATTGCTAGATAAAACTTCACAGTTGTGAGATTGAGAGCAGTCTGTGGGTGATCTCTGGATGTGTCTTCTGAGCTTGAGGGTGTTTTGATCCATTCATGAGCCGTGTGCTCTTGAGCGAGCCTGCTAACCTCAGGTTGATCTGAGGGAATTTCCCCAGTTCATCATCAGTTCCTGGTGCTTTGTGTGACAGCTAGGGCATTGTGTGAACACCATAGAAACCAACTCCTCCAGCCCTACCTGTGTATGGATAAATATAGATTCTGATTCAAGTGTCAACTCATTAGTCATTAAGACGACTAAAATGATCAACTGTAGAATTGTGTTCTGTCGAAAGGACTACCTTTTATCATTACTAAAGAATAAAATAGTTAAAAGTTCAACATCCCACATCGATCCTCCTGTATTTCACTCTCCCTCTCTCCTTTTTCACATTGAATAGGCAACATGGATCGCCACCATTATGAGACTTTTGAGAAGTTTGGAAATGAGACTTTCATTATTCATTTGGACAACGGCAGAGGGTAAGCCATTTTTATTATCGTGTAACGTCCTCGCTGTCCTTCACACCTCGCTCCTCAAAGCTCCACACGACTCCACAGCCACTTCCTTTTTACACTGAAACCATGGAAACAGAGTGTTTCTATCTTAAGAGGCGTGAATATGTAGATGTTGAGTGGAAGGTCAGATTAATTTGACGTCATGTCTCAGGGTGTAATATGTGTGCCGTTGAAGGGCTCACAGTGGGTAGAAGTCACACAGGTGCTCGCACAGATAAAGTAATTTGATTAAACTGACTTTCTGCTCGACTGAAGTGGCTGCTTTTTCTCTACATCTGTTTCTGAAGTAAGCCACTGTGTAGAGCCGTAGGTCTCTCAATGCCAGATTAATCTAAGCCCCGACCAAAATTTACATTTATTTTCTTCTATTTGTGTTAAATTTATACTGAACTGAATTTCTGGTGGGGTTTTACTGCTACAAATAAGTTGCAAGGTCCTGTCATGAAGTTATATAAAGGACTACTCTTTATTTGTCAGTACTTTTGTTGAAGTTGCTGTTCTGCCATTGCTTGGAACAGGTGCGGTTTTGCCGGATGAAAATAATAAATTTTATTATACTTATAAATTAGAATGTAAGATATGGCCTCTGAAAACACATTTCAGCCCCACTGAGCCACACCAGTAATGTTCTGTACTGTTTTACATACCAATATGAAAGTAATAGTGAAAGATGAATGTGTAACGACAGAAAGTGATTTAAGTGTCCATGTAATAAGCTGGGTTTTATTTCCTCTTAAATAAAGACCTGAATGTTCAATTTGGTGAGCTCTTCATATTCTAACGTTTATGTCTGATAAAAGTTATATATGGTATGTTGGAAATGGTTGTTGAGTGTTTTAGCATCTTTACCCTAGAAAAAACAAGGTACACTTAGCATATTTATAAAGAGTAGGCTACTTATTATGGCAGTAATATACTTTAAAACAGGGGTCATCAACTTCGGTCCTGGAGGGCCGGTGTATCTGCAGAGTTTAGCTCCAGCCCTAATCAAACACACCTGAAGCAGCTAATCAAGGTCTTATTAGGTATACTTGAAACTTCCAGGCAGGTGTGTTGAGACAAGTTGGAGCTAAAATCTGCAGGACACCGGCCCTCCAGGGTCAAGTTTTATGACCCCCTGCTTTTAAAGAATATGCTGAAGTGTGCATTGAATGTAATGTTGTCAGACACTTATTTGCATGTTAACTGCAATTAAATGAAAATGTTTGATATTTTTATAAATGTATAATACACTCTTAAAAATAAAGGTGCTTCAAAGAGTTCTTCAACCGATGCCGTAGAAGAACCATTTTTGGTTCCACAAAGAAACATTCAGTCAAAGGTTTTTTAAAGAACCATCTCTTTCTTAACTTTTTTATAATCTGGAGAACCTTCTTCACCACAAATAACCTTTTGAGAAACAGAAATGTTCTTGAAATGTTAAAGGTTCTTTATGGAACCATTTTGTGAAGCACCTTTATTTATAAGAGTGCACTTCAAATAAAATCAAATCACTTTTATTGTCACATCACTACACACGTGTGCTTTGGTGAGTGAAATTCTTGAGAGCGTGCTCCAGACAGTGCAAAAACAATTTACATATAGACAGTACATACTTACAGACTTATACAGAAGACTATGTGCTGAATACACATACATATACTCAGTACACACAGTGTACTATTTAAGACATACTTACAACTATCCATACACATTATGCACCGTATGTACACATTTTACATTATGTACACATATATACACACAATAGTATGCAAAAAAGGTGCAACAGATTATACATAGGCCGCATACGCAATGTCATGGATGTGCGTTGCATGGTATCCAGTGGTAGCAGATAGATTGCAGTGTGTGTGTGTAGTCCAATTGAACTGTGTTAAAGTGCAGTGCATGGCATATCGTAAAGTGGGAGTGTGCTGTAGGGTGTATTACTTAGCTGAACTTTAAAGTGCTTTTTGAGCCACCAAGTAAGACTCAAGTACATCTTTACATGTAGTTTCATAATTCATTATATTGTGTTTAAAATATGGTCAAAGTGTACTGCTGAATACACTGACTAACATTTATGGTGAACTAATAATTATTAATTACTAATAATTTATATTTAAACTTTTATATCATATATTTGTAAGTACACATTTGTAAAAAATTGAGTGATAATTTAGTACATATAAACTATTAACTAAACGTCATGAAAGTGTCTCTCTTTAAGTGCACTTAAGTGGCCTTTTATTTCATTAATATTATATTATCTGCAAGTACAGTTTTTTTGTTTATATTCTTTTAAGATTTGAAGAACACTAGAAGTACGCGTTAAATACAATTAAGCACACTTTTTCACCAGCGAACTATTTTAAAATATCAAACATTTAACTTCTGTTTCTCTCTAACCCCACAGATTTGGAAAGCATTCACATGATGAAATGTCCATCCTAGTCCCTTTGACTCAGTGCTGCAGGTGAGATTGTTTTTCCACTTTCAGACTCTTGAATTCAGGCAATAGCCTCCCGACTGAGAGAGACTGCAGTGCATTAATTCAGTATAGCACCACACATCCAGCTGTCTGCTGTGCACTGTTATTCTAACTGTATCCTTTATTGTGCATTTACATTTATTTCCTGTGGCTGATGTTTTATTGCTAGAACAATGCTGCAAAACACATTGACTGTGTCCCAATTTGCATAATTCTTCAAGCTTATTATATAGTACACCACTTTGTTGCTGCATTCTGCATGTGGCTAAATTTGCTATTCTAAGGGTCCGTTCACACAAAACACGTTTTGCGTTCCACTTGACTACTTTCACATTATTTTTCTATGCAAACATTCGCTAGACAGTTGTCTATTGCACTCAGGATTTGTGTATTTTTGACAGAATGTTGTCCACATTGTTTTCTTACATTGTTTTTTAACATTGTTCTAAAAATACTAATTTGGCACTCGTTTAAAATAAATCCAGTAAAAACAAAAACTCCAGAGTTTGTTTTTAATTCTACTGCTCGCCTTCCATGTAGTTTGATGCAAAAATGTGTTCTGTGTGAACATTCCTATTGGAATTGAAGTTTTTCTTGTTA